>CM014272.1:79195516-79214983 GCA_004135705.1 Alloteropsis semialata | reverse complement strand
GAGGGCTGCCCCCTTCTTATATGTTGTGCTCCCCCACCATCAACTTTTGATGTGGGACTAAACTATCAATCTCCCCCGTCACACGTCGGGCCCAACTCTTCCATCACATACCACATGTGATCTCCCGGAAGATGTTATCCCAGGCCCTCGAGCCTAACTCTCCAGTGTCACACACCACATGTGACCCTCCGGAGACGTTCACGGGCTCCCCCATCACCATGTGACCCCGGAGATGTCCCAGGTTTCCGACCATCGGCTCTGATACTACTTGTTAGAGAGCGCAGCGAAATCCGGCCTGGCCCGCTATCCCACGGGCCAGCGCCCCATCAAGCCCAGATCCACCGGAGCCCACAACAACCAAGGCATCGGGCTTAATTCAACCCAAAAGACTAGCCTGATAGGTGTGGGCTGCCCCCTCCTTATACGTTGTGCTCATCGTTAGAAAATTAGCTCTCGCAATGGCACGCCACTGGCTAATCTCCACCTGCAGAAGCGACGACTAGATCTACCGAGACAAGCTTGCAAGATCACAGACGACACCAGAGACACGATCTTTGTTAACGAGGTTCAGCCAAAGCCTACATCCCGGGGCATGACTATGGGCGCTCCTCCCTGAAAGTGCATCTAGGCCTCTAATGAGTTTTGGTGATAATGGCAATTACAATTTGGGATTTGATGCTTATAATGAGGTATATGCAGGAATAAAAGAAAAGAAGGAGTTATGGATATCAAAGGATGGCCCCCAATTATTTATATGTGGTGGATGAGCTCTTTGGAGATTTAAATTAATTTTCGGTTTGAATTTGAGTATAGGAATCCACCGTACTATAAACGAGGACGTGCTTGATGGATCAAAAGTGCTAAAAGTGCTAAATTGAGATGCTAACCACCCAAGAGAGAAATCTAGTTTCGGTTTTCAGTTGCTGCACAGCAGCTGGCCGGAAGTTCCGGCACTGTGCCGGAAGTTCCGGCCAGCCCGGAAATATCCGGTACAGTTTCTCCGGTAGCCTCTAGGAGATCTCGGAAATTTCGGTGGGTAGTGCCGGAAGTTCCGGCAGGGTTACTCGTCGTGCTGATTCTTAGTCCAGAACAGTGCCTTGTCGGAAGTTCTGACACTATGTCAGAAGTTCCGGCAAGTGACCTGGCAGTGCATAACGGCTAGTTTTTAGGAGTTGAGTATAAATACCCCCTCAGCCCCCCCTCCCCATTCATTGCTGCTGACCAAACACGAAACAAAACCCCTCTTGACCAACTCCCTCTAGAGCCAATCCTTGCAAAGATTTGAGTAGGGCATTGGGTGTGAGTGATTTTTGAGGTGTGAGACCAAAGCTTTAAGTGAGTTCATCCCTTGTTCATCTCAAGAAGCACTTGAAGCAAGTTTGATTCTTCGATTCACGTTTGTTACTCTTGGAGCTGAGCTCCTAGACGGTTAGGCGTCGTCGGGAACTCCCAAAATTGGTGTGGTTGAGTGCCAGACATTTGTAATCTTCATCCCATGGTGGGAACAATAGTAAGAATCTCAGTCCGGCCTTTGTGGTTGATTGAAGGAGGCAAGGGGTTAGATTTGACCCGGCTCTACGTGAGCACCTCAACGGAGACGTAGCTCCTAAGTGGAGTAAACTTCGGTGAACAAATCTTTGTCTCTTGTTCTTATTGTTGTTCTTCAAATTCATATTGTTCTTGAGCTTAAATTCGTCCGATCTATATTGTTATAAGTTTCTGCTGCTAGAGATCATAGTTTTAAGCTTTCCTACACTTGTGATGAACTTTCTATTCACATAGAATCTGCAGATACTTGTTAGATTTTGAATCTCGAATTCATTTTTCTCATTGAGCCCGAAGTTCTGCCCCTGTGCCGGAAGATCCGGGCCCTGAAACTTCTGACACAGTGCCAGAACATCCGGCCCATCTAACATTTAAGTGTCAAGTTTGCAGATTCTAATCAATTTGGATGGAGATGAATCCAATCAATTTAGGTGAAGAACTGAAGATTGACTACCATCAATTCGGGTGGAGATGTCTTTGGACCTGCAATTCACCTTTTACTGCCCTCGATAATTGCCACTTCCTGATCATATCGCCTTGCTGGTGCTCCTGGAGCGATATTGGGTTCAGAGCAAGCAATGCATTCTGATCGACGAGCTGTCAAGAGGATCAACGTAATGCTTGATCTCTGTGTTTTTAATCCTATTTTGTTTCACAAAAGTGCTAATATGAATTGTCCCATACCTAACAAGGATAATCTTAAGTAAGCATCATATGATGTGAGAAACCATTGTTGTCTGGAACTGTACAACTAAATAGAAATCATTTTCCCCTATGCTTATTCTCTACTAATCTGTATAAATCACATAAATACTCTTTTTTTTTGTTCCATTTCCTCAACTTCATAGGTTAAATTTCTCGAAGTCCTCAAAAGCACATAAAAACAATGTAACACTGGCTGAGGACATATAAGGGCGCTTGTTGTCCATATGACATTACTCTCTAGATTATAAGTACTTGAGCGTAAACAAAACAAACAGGCCGTCGGACGTAGCAACAAAAGCATGTGGAGATTAAGATTAGAGATGCTGTTTGGTTCAGCGTTTTTTGCCCGTAAACAGTTCACAACGTTATCTGGTCCCGTTTCTTCGTGTTTGGTATAGGCAAGTTTTGGTAACCAATCATAGCGGTATCAGATACGATACGTGGAACGCTGATACCGCCCACCTCCCGCCAGGGATGGAGACAGTATAGGGGGCCGGCAGGGGCCATGGCCCCCCCTATCCTTGATGCAAAGTGCAAATCAACTAGCATGTATGCATGTATAAATAGTAAGCATATATAAGAGCACAAGTAAAAGCATATAGTTTTATTTTAACTATCATCCATATTACTATAATATAGAATCATATTCATTAAATTGCATAAGTAAAGACCTTCCATCTCATTTTAGCTATTAGTCCATGTTAGTATATACTATAGTGCCAGATTTATAAACATATTACTATTATTTCCTCACGAGCTCCACGCAACGACGTAACAGAAACCAACCAAACAAATACTGTTTTCTCTTACACTTGTAAAGTTGTAATCGATAGCGCTGGTTTCTTTTTTTTCTTTTTTGAAACAAGGGATAGCGCTGGTTTCTGTTTCCATTACCATTACCGCTCCCAGGCCAGAACCAAAAAGCACCAGACTCCTTTTTCGTAGCCACGTCCACGTCATACGATGTCACATGTGATCGATGCCATGGATGCAGTGCATGAGTGCGAGCTGATGTACTGTACTTCACGGGGGTAGGAATAGGAACGACTAGAGAAGATACCCAATTTCTTCGCAATAAATTAAAGCAGAGTCCGTGTTCATCTCACATACGTACGCCCCTCCGACTGTCCGATAGACGATGTAGTTGTATGAAGTATGAACAGACGGACTCCGTCGCGTCCAGTCACCAACGACAGCTAAAATCACATGTATCATGCATGCACGTATGCGGCGTCAACTTGAAAGAAATTTGACACCTGACAGTCTCGCAGGCACGTGAACGACATCAACAGGTACAAGATTGATCTTAAGCTGCAAGGACCAAAAGCTAGCGAACAGAGATACATGTGTCGCATTACAATGTTTGTCACACCGCCGTTTCACAAAATGTTCCTTGTTCCATAATGTCGTGAACGATGTTTCTGACTGTTAGTGAGCAGAGTACTCAGTTCAAAGAAGTGAAAGGGACTAAGGGAGTATTGTACTTTCCGATCATGCACGACAGATACAGTGACAAAAGAATGTATGTACATACATAGTACTAGTAGATAGCTCGCGGTGCCATTCCATGCATTATTTCGATAGGGAGCACCTTGGGGCTATGTGAGGCAAATCCTCATAGCGCAGAGGCCCCCAAGCGTGTTGGACCACTCTGCGGTGCTATGTTTTGGCATTACATGACGCTGTTACCAATCAAGAAAGTGCTATTCTGGAGGAGCTCACATCAGCAAGTGTGGTTGAGACGGATAAAGCATCATCTCTTGAAGAAAATTTCAGAAGAGACATTGACGTGCTTCAGGAGGAGAACCTAGCATTCTTGGTAAAGTTCAGCTTCAGCATATGTTATTTCCAACAGATATAAGGATTTCAGACATGATCAGCTACGATCTGAAATAGGTAAGCTAAAGCCAAACAAGGATCATACAAATGGTCAACCTGCAAAATCAGAAATGGAGGCAACAGAAAAGAGGCCAAGAGAACTCAAGACTGAACTGCAATTATGGTTGGAACAGAATGCAATGTTCAAAAGGGGACTCCAGTGAGTGTAAATTTGGTTCCTAATGCAACATACAAGTGGAAATTGAAGGAGACATGGAGATGGATGAAGACACCGAGGCCGGAGCTAGATTCACTCTTTCACATTCACTTCATATCAGGTTGCAAAATTCCAGGGGGAGATCTTCAACATGAAGCAGGAGAATAACAGAGTTGCTGATGAACTGCAGGCTGGTTTGGATCATGTGAAAGGGCTCCAAACAGGAACTGGAAAGGTTTTGGCAAAGGTACTCAAGAGCATATATCTGGGCCCAAAATTTAGCAGCACCTGGAGGAATGCACCCTTTACATCAAAAGTACCGCTCCTGATGTTCCTCTCTCCAGCCAAGAAAAAGAAACCATCGTTGTCTGCGTGTGTAAATCTGGCGCTTCTTTCAAAGCAGAATAGTGACATGGCATTCTTCGCTAAACTGTCAGCTATGTTAAGAGTTGTGATTTGGCTTAACATGTTATTGTGATTATCAGAACTTCCAGATGGAACCAAATTCAACAACGAGCCAACAAAGTAGCAAACAGAACTTGCAATGTTAGGTTGTGGCCTGATGTCAGAATGCTATGTTCCAAATTCAAAACAAAGAAGTTACAAATTCAAAAAAAAAAAAAGAATGCTATGTTCAGCTTATGTTAAGGTTGTGCAACACAACCACTGGGATTAATTAGCGTTTGGTAATCTTCTGAGTCTATTCAAAGGGTACATGTATACACTGTACCTTTTACCATTTTTTGACATTTATAGCTAGTTAGATACTTTAGAAAATAGTTTTTTAAATTTTTTTTGGCAGAGCAGGGCGCTTGTGCGCTCGAACTAAAGGACTATTTTTGCACTATTGGCAGCATCACATGACAAATGCTGCTTGTGTCGTTCACTGAGGATCAAAATACATGCATTATGACAGTAGGTGGTCAATGGTACGTACCTTGTAACATTTGAGGCCATGAACGAATGAATAATAAACTGGGGGAGGGGCCAATTGAAGTTCTTCACACTGAACGGCCAAGTCGAATTCACGCTTGCCGCATGGCGCGAGCAGACACAGCAGACAAACAAGCTCAACTCAATCATATGAAATGGTGCAAGCATCAACACAGGATGGAAGGTTTTGATCCTGGTAGGCACGCACGCACCTGAGAGTTAAGAGCCTGAAGGTGGTGTCGAATTGGCGCCGCATTCCATCGAGCAGGTTGCGGCACCTCAGGCTCAGCCCTCACTGCCGTGTCCAAGGGAGGACCAGGGGAATAGGGGATCGCCTGCCCCGGAGAGAGGCAGCCCATGCATCATTCTAAGTTTGAGCGAGCTCGCCGTCTTTTGTCTCACTTCGAACCCCTAGTGCGCTTGACTTGCCTTCACCGGCGCCCGGCGGGATGGCTGCGGGCGGACGGCGGGGAAGCGGGGGGAGACAGAAAATCAAGGCGATCATGCCAAAAAAATCCTCCATCATAAAGCGAGGCAGTCTGAACGGCCGATCGACGAGCGCGCCGGGAGCCGGACTGCCGGAGGACGGCCGGCGAACGGACGAGCGGTGGCGGGGGAACGAGAGACAACCAGCGGGTAACTTGAAAAGTGTTGGGTCGCGATTAATAATCAGGACCCAAAATAGGGTGCTATATGAAAAATAATTGGTTGCACTTAATAACCGCGATCCAAAGCAGGGGTGTCAGTAAAAATAAACAGGAACTATTAACCCCATCGCGGTTAATAATAATCATGATCAAAACCAGAGGTATTACTGAAAATAACCAAGGAATAGTTTTGAAATAAGTAAATAACACCCTAGGTTGGATCAGGGTTAATAATCGCGATCCGTGAAATAACCATGGACTGTTTTATAGAACAAATTCCGGGGACGGGCTCCCTTGACGGCGGCGTCGACGGCGCTCCGGTGAGGCTCCGCCACGGCGGACACGGGAGCGACGATTCTGGACGATCTTCAATGACGAGAGCCACCGGTATTAGGAGGAGTTCCGTGAGGGCTTGGTTGCCGGAGAGGGAGAGCGACGATTGGATAGAGGCCTGGAGCGGGAACTGAACGAGTCATGGAGAAATTGCAGATGGATTCAAGCAGTTTGGATCACGTGAAAGGGGTCCATGAAAGAACTCGAGAAGGTTATGAAGAAGGTAATCCGGAGGAATGTACCGTCCAAATCAAGATGGCAGCTCCGGATATACTCGTCTTGCAGCCAAGAAAACTAATCTAAACTGTCCCTGTTCGCATGTGTAAATCCTGCATCTTTTAGAATGAGAAGAGCGATATATGGGTAGCCTTCTTCGTACACACGAAAAAAAAAATGAAAACTGGTACTCCAGTCTATCTGCACAATGACCAAACTTTCAGCGTGAATATGTGATGATTGCACCATTTCATATAAACTTTCATGTCTGTTTATATTTTGTGCTTGTTGACATCTACTACTGCCTTATTGTTTAGAAAAACAGCACGTTTTCAGTCAAGTAGCTAATGCTATAAGCATAAGTACATCGGCATTTCGCTTACTGTGTGTAAGGAGCGACAAGTAGTTCAGGTTACTGTACGCTTTCCCCCCCTGACAACACCACCCACTATTTAAAAGCGTAGATTATATATCCTACAAAACAAAACAGCGCTTCGGATGAGCATGCGCGTATAAACTATGATCAACTCGAGCACTAGCTGGGTAAGCAGCTATTTTCTGCGCTTGCGGACCTTCGCAAACTAAAACGTACCGCGCTTTATTTATTACGCTCATAATTCATGCTCAAGTCACTATAATCATGCTTCTAATTCCTTTTCTTTATACGAATCATGCTCCTAACCCCACTTAAACAAGAGCCGCGATAGATACATATATAGATAGTGCCAAGATGACGGACAATATGACCGCAGCAATGCCGCTTGCATAGAGTAGTGCCGCCCTAGATAGTGACCTCCCGTTGGAAAGGTACCTGGCGCCGATCGACGGACGGATCATCCATGGCCGCGGCTGCTGGCTGGCAATCCATGTTTCTGCAAGTTGGGCAAGTGGTCTTGGGTTCTTGGAGGCAGTGAAAGCGACAAGGATCCATCGCCGTTCAGGTTCAGCTCAGGTGTCGCAGCCATCCTGGCTCCTGAAAACCATCAGCAGCCGCAGAAGTCGCTGTCCAGAATTGGATGGATGGGCATCCTCCTCAATGTAGTGCTCTCTCTCTCTCTCTCTCTCTGAAAATGCCTGAATAATAGTGCCTCATCACGCTTGTTCAACTTCAGCTTGCAATCGTATATACAAATCCATCCCCTGTTGAAATTGATGGACTTGCCCGTCTCTCTGCCCTTGAAAATCGAAGCTACTGTAGGTCTGTAGCATGTTAGGCACAAGCATGGGTGTCCTGTATAATTGATGATAAGAAACCAGGGGCTCTACTGTTTAGGATATGTTTATTCACTGAGAAGATGGCCCCATGTGCAATGCGAGCAAGCTTGTGTCACACTCGCAACAAACAGAACAAAAGTACAATGGGACGTGGAGAATGGAAATCCTGAGGGACAGGGTGTTACACACGCTCCAACTGATGATGATTAAATGCCAATAATGCAGGTGCTTCTTCCAGCATTATTGTCTGCTTTCATTTTCTGAAACAAGTGGTTTTCAGAATAGCTCTCACTAGCGTAGTCAGGTACAACAACATCCACCATCTGCTTACTTTCCAACTTGAAGACATACGCCTTGCATAAACAATTGCACTTTTGCACAATATCATATTACATACATGCGTCCTTACAGACAAGTACAAACTGCTCTTACATGAGGAGACATGCTTACATTACCCCCTCTTTCTATTTTGTAAGTACCAGCAGCAATCATACAAGGAAGGTAGGAAGGAGGCAGGAAAACAAGGCAAGGTGGTGAAGCAGACGTAGGACAACAACATCTCCACTAAAATAATTTACAACAGACCGGCTCATGCATGTATCTGTGTCAGCATCCAGTAATCCCCTGAACCAAACAAAAGCACAATCATTGCTCCTGCGATTTGCACCTCCCACCAAACATGCTCTTTATCGATCTTCTCAAATCTCTTTCTCAACTTGTGCACAACACAGCAGAGGCAGGCAAATTATGGCGCACAATCTCCAGTTTCTCCATTGCCAGCAAACAAATGCACAACGTTGATCAATCGATGCAACTAAACCGAGCATGACTTGCTAAAATTCTTGCATTGCACTACTGCCAGCTCTGAAATTCCACGAGATAGCAGAGGGCTGGAGGCCTAGATGATGCTTCGACATGTCCCATCATCATTTACCTTGATAGTGGGCAATTATGAGCAGCGAGAATGGAGCTAGAGATACCAATTCGGTCAGCAAGTGTATCACTTGGACTGCCCACTACACTCTGGATTCCGGAGTGGCCACAACTTCTGGTACATAATTTACTGGATACATTGGAGCCGACTGCATCAGTCGCCTTCAAACTTTGGATTCTTTGGAGACAGAAACCGAGCCTTAGTTGTAATAGCCCATCAGCGTTTTCCTTACCCTATCGACAACGCGGTTCCTACTAGTTGGGCTGTTTGCCAAAGGGAATTCTTTGCTGTCATCCAGGAGAAATCTATAGACCTCCCATTGACGCTCAGATGCTGCCTGTCTCCCAATTTCAGCCTGAAATGAACATGAGTAAATACTAACTCACAATGAACTGACTTCCTACCTTCTAAAATTAGTTAGTTCAGAACTCTTACGGAGAAAATGCAGATCCCAAGTGCTTTCAGAGCAAGGGTAGCATCATAAAATACGCGTGGTCGTCCCTTCCCGGATAGCTCAACCGGGTTGGCAACAAGGAGTTCTGTGTCAGGTCCACGACTGACAATCATCACCCTAAGAGGATGGAGCATCTCAGACCTCAGGCGAGACCGCAGAGCATCCTGTTTCTCAGGATCAATAACCTTCTTGCCATCTACTTGTTTGACAAAAAGATCAACCTCTCTACAACCTTTATTTACTGACCCTTTCTTGTCTGATCTGAACCGCCCATAAAATATCTGAGACAGAGTACCAAATCATGATATAAGATGATATACAAGTCAAACTGAATTATATACAAGTATGATCATGCATAGAGCTCCAAGTACCTGAATGCTGCAGTCCTTCATCGTTCTCGAGATGTCATAAATGAGACCCTTCTGATCAGCACAAATGATTTGGACCAGTGTGTGGGCAGGGCTCAGGGAATTATCAAAGTTGATGGTGGCTGTCTGAACCCTTTTCAACTCTGCACTAAGTGAACTTGAGCAGATCTCGCTGTCAGCTAGTTCCACCCTGAACAGTTCCTCAGCAATCTTCGGTGGAAGAGAAGAGAATCCTTGCTGGAACCCTTCTGCAGGTAGAACCTCACAGCTAATGGAAGAACCCAGGGTAGCAATCAGCGTCGAACAAGTCTCTTCTTGCCTTTCCTTTGTGTGCAACAGTTCCCTTCAGACAGAAATGTGAACAGTCATTTTTTTGAATTATTGTTTGATGCAACATTGCAACTAACCCACACCATTTGGAATAAGCAGAGCGATAAAACTGAAGCTAAGACTCACAAAGCAGATAAAAAACGATTCACTCTTACATGCCATCGGTGATAAAGAAGAGATCCACAACTCTTCCGTCAGGCGTGGTCGACACCTTCACTCTGTGGATTATAAGCTCTAAATCCGATAGTATATTTGTCACATCTGCAAATCACATGGCAGTCAGTACTACTCCAATTCGAAAGCCATTTTTTTAACACATGAAGAGATGCTCGTACCATGCAATAAGCCTTTGCGGTCAGGTGACAGGAGCTTGAGGAGGTAGAACTTGGAGGGGCCTGGCTGGCTGATTTCCAGGTAGAAAGGGATGGAATATGAGGAAGGGCACATGGACATTAGGCGGTTCTTGAGGCTCGCCCACCGGATTTTGACGGAAGAGGAGCGGGGCACGACCCAGAACACCACGAAGCACCAGTGGCCGTCAGTGGATACATCTGCTTGAATAGCAAAAGAGTCAAATTTTGGACAACAATACACGACAGCACATAAGCAGAATTATGACAACTCTTGAAAGTTGTAAGGCCGATGCAAAATTAGGAACAAACGAGATGAACCAGAGTGTTCATCAGCTAAACAGGCGCATCTTTATCACTAGTAAGCAGTTGCAATTTCAGTAGCTCGTCAGTATGTACGACACGGTCAACATAGGAGGCACTAATGATTGAACGACCCGACATGAACTGTAGCTAGATTGGTGGAAGAAAAGAAAATGACGCCTTTCCAGAAAGGCAAAGAAGAACGATGAAATGGAAAGAGAGATATCGCCGGTACACCCAAATCAAACGAGAAATCTGCAAAGGCGAAGGGAAAAAAATCAAATCTTTCACGCAACTGCACAGATTCTGAATCGAAGGCGACGCGACCGAGTGTGAGGAAGCCGAGATTTTGATACAGAGAAGGGTAACTCGAATATCAGAGAGCGAAACGAAAACGTGGGCGGCAAAGGCGACGTCGCACACGTACCGCCGCGGGTGATGCGGAGGCCGAACTCGAGGATGGTGCGGCAGAGGTCGCAGCCGAGGCCGGCCTGGTCGGGGCAGTTGACGGTGATGACGGTCTCGTCCCCCTCGGCGGCGGCGAGCTGCATGACGACGGCGTCATCCCCTCCTACGGCCGCCGCCGCGCCGCCGCCGCCCAGCACCATCCCACCCACTCCCCCTCCCCCTAGTCGCGCCGCCACCTCGCCCACCGGCATCGCCCGGCCGGCGAGATTCCGGATCCTCCTTCCGCGCTCCGGCTTCCCCTTCTCTCTCGGGCGGTGCTCGTTCTCCTCTCCCCTCCTGTCCTCTCGGGGGGAAAGAAAAAAGTTAACCTCGGCGTGCTGCGCTTCCTCTCGCGGCGCTTAAATACTGGAATTTGTGGGGGTGGAATTGGAAAATAGAAACGCAAGACGGCAAGAACAGGACGGGTGGTGGTGGCGTCGCCGCAGCGGCTCGGCGGCGGGGGTTCATAGCTGCGGTGGGCTGAGTCAGCGCGGGGTCGGCGAGGACGCGAGGCGGCCAACCGCGCGCACGAGGCAGTGGGGCCTACCTGCCATTGACTGTTCGCGCCGTACAGGTTGTCTCCCTCGCGGCGGGGACTGACATGAGGCTACGCGTACTACAGCTGCCGCCACGCCACGCAGGTATCTTGCGCACGGCACGGTTGATCCGTGGACGGTACGGGAGCGAGATGACGAGAGGATCCAACTTTCCTCTTTCCTCTCTGTCGTCCAGAATTCCAGATGATCCAGGTCACCTTTTCGGGGTGTTTGGATCCTTGTGCTAAAGTTTAGTCCATATCACATCGAATAGTATGATGGTAATTAGGAGAGTTTAGTCCATGTCACATCGAATAGTATGATGGTAATTAGGAGGACTAAACATGACCTAATTATAAAACTAATCATAGAATCTTGGGCTACTTCACGAGACGAATCTATTAAGCCTAATTAATCTGTCATTAGAGATTGTTTACTGTAGCACGACGTTGTCTAATCATGACCTAATTAGGCTCATTAGATTCGTCTCACCATTTAGCCTCCATCTGTGCAATTAGTTTTGTAATTAGTCTACGATTAATATTCTTAATTAGTAACAGGACATCCGATGTGACAAGGCTAAACTTTAGATCCAAACGGGGCTCTCAAACCAATTCTAGAAAGATTTCGTATATGGAGACATTTAATACGATTATTATAGTGTTATATATTGCTAATATTTATTTACTGTAATATTGTTCTGTAACATGCCTCTATATTATACAACACCCGTGGATCTATATTTTTAAGCTAAAAAAAAGCTTGCATATGCATGGATTATTGTGTTCCAGATTATATTAAAGAAGAGCTATTTAGCCTCAACTTAAATTTGGTCACCACTTGCTTAACTTTATTGTTCTTTCCCTATTGATAAATCTCTTGTTTCAACTCCATTCTTTATGTTGCAAGTATATATAAAACCCGTGCTCGTAAAACAGATAGAGAAAACTAATGGACTTGATGGGCTAGATTATTAAAGGTGTAGCCCAACACCGATTCAACGATCATATTGTTATACTCATCACGAATATGCAAGACAGAGCGCGGAAGGAGGATCTGTGGGTGGTACGGGAGCCAGATGATGAGGGGATCCAACTTTCCTTCCTCTCTACCATCCAGGTAAATCCAGGTCACGTCTTTTGTAAAACCAACTGTGCAGAAACATGTCATTTTTACACCCGACGTCATTATTCTCTCCGTATTGATAAATCTTTGGCTTCGAGTCTATTTTCTGGTCGCAAACATCCATAAAACATATAGAGAAAACTACATGTCTTGGGAGCTAGATCATTAAATGTCTAGCACAACATAAGTTATTGATTATATTCTAATACATATAAAGAATTCAAGCATGCTAATGCATATGTTACAGTTGATATAATACACACCCTCCGCATATATACCCTTATCTATGAGAGAAGGTGTGATAAACATGATAGCTAGTTACATGTCGCAAATAATCATAATTGATCTTATGTTGTCTACATATATGTATATATTAGTGAGGAATTGAAAGCACACCTGCTTTTATCCACGCCAAAGGCTGAAAAGGGACAGCCCTTTGAGTCTGATCACGAAAGCAACAAGTAAATAAATAAACTTGCATTGCGGCCGCTCGATCAACAAACGAGAGAGGTGGTTGGATTTGGATGTGGCGCGCCTTCGCAGTTGTGCCGCGGGGTCGGAGCTAGCTCAGCCGCCGTGGGCTCTCGCTTCGCTGTGTCACGAGCAAGCAGGGGCCGTGCGGGGCCGGGGCTAGCTACGTGGTGCGGCGGCTACAGTCCCGGGAGCCACACGTTCGGCCGCGAGAACACGAGATGTAGAATGGTCGGGGATGATGGGACCATCGTTGCGGATCGGATCACACCTGGAGTAGCTGCCGGGCACTGCCTACCAACCAACGCCTTTTCCATCAGTTTTTGGGACGTTGTGCCTCACTCCAGAAACTTTCCTTCACCGGTCGATCGATCCCTGGCCCTTTCAGAAAACCGTCGCACTTTCTTGATGGCCATGCGCCCTTGCAGGTCCATGTATGTATGCTATCGAATGTCAAGTCCAAAAGCTTTACTTGTTCTGCTGTCTCCCATGTTCCTGGGTGTTCCCCGTCCATGACATGATAGCACGAGAAGGTTCATACGAGTAACACATTAACACGTGTGCGTTACTACTTCCTCTGTTTCAATTTTCAAATAATGGGGGTGTTTAGTGAAAATTTTTGCAAAGAGAATCTTACCATTTAGGAGTACTAAATGTAGACTAATAATAAAACTAATTATAGATCTCGTCTGAAAATCGTGAGACGAATCTAATGACGATAATTAATCTATGATTAGTGAATGATTAGCGGACAGTTACTGTAGCATCACTGTTGCAAATCATGGCCTAATTAGGCTCATTAGATTCGTCTGGCAAATTTACCCGGGGGTTATGGAATGAGTTTTGTCATTAACACACGTTTACTACTCCATGCATTTAAGATTCCCTTTGGTGAAAAATTTTGGTGAAAAATTTTATGGAATTGAACACCCCCAATGATTGTTTTGTCGGAGCTGTCTTCAGCTAAATTTGTTTAACTCTCGTCGAAATATAAAAAACGTAATAATTATACAATACCAAAATACCAAATAAATGCCCATCTCTCAAAATTAAATAAAACTATTTTGATACCGTAGGTGTTGTTTCTTTCCTATAAATTATCAAAGTTAGAGAATTCTTTTGATGAATCAAAGCTAGAGATTTTGACCATCTAAAATGAACTATAGTTAAAAATGAAGGGGCATGTACATATATAAATATCTTTTAAAAAAAAACATCCGTATATTTCTGCTGGCCAAACAGTTGCCTATAAATACAAGGAGTAGGCGGGCTAGTGTGATGCACACCTTTGGCTATTTGTTTGCAGTCGTTCGTCGCAGCCGTCGAATGCAATGCACGTCACGTGCTATGGGCTAGCTAGCTGCATTATACTACTACGAGGTTGGCGCAGATCGAGATCGATTCAAGTCATTCAACTGACCGAGCATGGAGCATCCATCGATCCTAGGCTACTCGCTGGCCATCGGGCCGGCGGCCGTGGCCCGTGGCGTGGGCTGGAGAGATATGCACGACGATGCTTGCATCGGGATCGACAGGCACAGGCAGGCATACGCATGTTCGCACAAGATTGCAGTCAAACCCGTGATTGATTTTTTTATTACGCGTCCGTCTTTGGCGTGCTTCACGCCCATTAGGAGTAACGGAGTTTCTCTCACTTTCATTCACACTTGTCTTCGGGTAGGTTTTGTATGGCTGGCCAGAGGATGCTTAGCGTTTATTATGAGTCCATGCTGAAACTAAAGTTCTCAAAAAATGGCTGCCTAACTGTCCCAAATCTTAATATACATACATGAGGCTTACTTAAGGATACATGGCCTCACAACATCTCTGGCCGTTCCCGTTTCTCGATCTAAGTAACTAAGTACCATATTGAAAGCGTTATTAGAAAAATAGTGTTATAGTAGGGGCCTGTTTAAGATTGGTGAAAAACTTTGCGAAATTTACTGTAGCAATTTTAAACCAAAGATTGGAAGGACTAAACATGATCTAATTATAAAACTAATTACACCGATGGACAGAAAATCGCGAGATGAATCTATTAAGCCTAATTAATTTGTCATTAGAGATTGTTTACTGTAGCACGACATTGTCTAATCATGGCCTAATTAGGCTTAATAGATTCGTCTCACATTTTCACCCGGGGTTATGAAATGGGTTTTGTCAGTATTTAATACTCCTAATTAGTATCCGAACATTCGAATTTACTCTAGCGATGAAAAAAGTTGCCGAACTAAACATTATCTCTTTTATCTTTCCTTTTTCCCAATAATTATTAGGACAAACCAATACTTCATCCTAACTCTCTCCAAATATAGAGAAAAGTTGTGACTCTCCCAATGCAGTAGCTGGATTGGAATAAAATTATTGAGAAACTGCAAAAAATCAACTTTCTCAATAACCATGACAGAGATATTAAGACATATCATTAACTAATTATTACTCTTTCTATTTTAAACTGTAGTTCACTGTTGATCAATCGATTAGGGCCCTGTTTAATTCAGCAAGATAAGTTTAGGAAATTTACTGTAGCAAAACTAAATCGAAGATTAGAAGGGCTAAACATGATCTAATTATAAAACTAATTACACGGATGGACGGGAAATCGAGAGACGAATCTATTAAACCTAATTAATACGTCATTAATTCACGTTTAATACCCTTAATTAGTGTCCTAATATTTGATGTGACGGGATGAATAGGGAAAACTTATGGAATCCTAGTATTACTTTTGTACTGACTCATTAAATGATCTGTCATTGTGGGACAGGAGGGGATCGAAAGGCAGGCGCGGCCGCGCGGGTGGGATGCACAGGCCGAGGGGAGGTGCGTGGGCGGTCGGCACGGTGTGGTGTCTTTTTTTTATTTTTAAATAATAGTTATTAGTCCTTGTTATATAAACATATGCTGTATCTTTTAATACCGGATGTGTAGTCCTGGTTAGGAAATCAGGGCCAAATCTAGGCTCCAGGACTGATGGCACTTTTTCCACCGGTGAGGTCTTTGACACCGGCAAGCGCCGCCACCGTACCAGCACTTTTCTCTCACAACAAATCAGCACCAGTCACCAGCCAGCCACCAGTACTTTTCTCTCACAACAAATCAGCACCAGCCATCAACCGCCAGCCAACTGAACAGGCTCATAGTGCTATAGTGCTAAAAAAATGCTTTTACGATAGTCTTTCTCGCACCGAGCGCCGCCGCTCGCCGTGATCCGTGGGGAGGGACGGCGGCGACAGACGGACGCCGAGGGTTTTGTTGGGCTGCTTTCGGCCCGCCGCGGCCAAGGTGTACCCTGGATGGGCCTGTACAATTCCCCGCAGCGCCTGAGAGAGCCCAAGAAAATAAGGCCCACGTTTCTCTGAGGCCCACTTGGGACCCATTCAGGCCCGCAGCAGAGAAGCGTGAGGCCAGCATAACCCTAGCAGCTCGAGCAGACGCAAAGCCAGATCGATTCCATTCGCCCCCAAATCCACACCATTCCCAGCACGAGCCGGAGGCGGAGGGAGGGGATCGCGAGGAGGCGGCGCGGCCGGAGATGAAGACGTTCGACCCGTGGCCCGTGTTCTTCCGCCGGGAGTGGAAGCGCAACTGGCCCTTCCTCACCGGCTTCGCCATCACCGGCTTCATCATCACCAAGATGACGGCCAACTTCACCGAGGAGGACCTCAAGAACTCCAAGTTCGTCCAGGAGCACAAGAAGCACTGACCGCCCAGGTGACACCCCGGCCTCCTTGATCTGTCACTGCTCCCCCTAAGTTTCGAGGTAGATCTGGGTCTGCTCTGTGTGGCGCTTTTTGTGCGGTCTCCTGTGGTAGATCTCGGGCGCCCGAGGTTGGGGCTTGTGTGCGATGTGACCGCCCCTAACGGATGCGATGCGATTCGATCCGATGTTTCTACTACTTCGATCGTCATGAATAAAAAAGATCGAGATTGCGATTTGGGGAACTAGCCGGACTAAGACATTTTTTCTCCCATTTTAGGGGAAATGGGCACCTAGGTGAATAGGAATGTTCCTCGAACTAGCTTATCCATGCCTGCCTTGTGACGGGTATACTTCAGATTGCAGCAGTCGATGAATAATCACCATTTCTGTATTTTCTGTTCTGACTTCTGAGAAATATGAGTAGGTTTGACCCAATGCCAGGACATGTTTTGCAATTTGTTCTATCACAGCAAAGAGCAAACCTTTGCTTCTGCAGTTGTAGTTCTAACATGTTCCTCTGCCCAGTGTAGTGGTTATGCTGCTGGATTAAGTTGAAGTCTAAAAACTCTTTCTCTCTGCGCCTGCAATTACTGGATGCTGATATTCTCATTGTGGATACTCCTTTGTTCCTCATAAAGCCACCCAATATTGCAAAGTATATTTTGACACAATGATGCAGTTTGATAGGTGCAAGGTAGCTGGTTTCTCGGATGTGTGGATAGGTGCATTAGCATTAGTAGTGTGGGTTATTTACTGTCGAGGTCCTTTAGGATGTGTGTAGGATCAAAGCCGATGTCTGTGGGACGTTTTTCATGTTTGCTTAACATGATAAAGAATTGATCTTTGTTAGTGAAGTATTTTTTGGTGCTTGTTGGAAATCTAGCTGTGTCTGTACCAGGCCTTTCGTGAGTCCTCCCCTTTTGATGCTTGCAATGAATCTTGACCCCTAATAATGGTGTTGCCTGAATGTATTTTGCATACTGACACCCCTGCACTAGCTGTTTCTCTGAACAATCTCGACACACTAGGAAATAATTGGACTATTAGAAAACTTGTTGTGAAAAAGGTGGGTCACTGAAATAAAACAGCTATATCTGACTATGTATCTGTTGGGTTTCAGCTAGTAGCTAGTGGGCAAACGTTTGCAGGATTGAACTGCTAACATATTATGAGTTCATTAGATGAAAGGATAATTGATTGTTTAGGCCATTAAGGCCTGAGGGCATATGGAGGAATACATCTGTTGTGGATGGGATGTGTTTGTCATGTTATTTCACAGCATTTGCACTGATAAGGCATTGATCTATGGTTGTAAAAATGGTCTGAAAAGAAGTTTCCTGTAACTTAGAGAAGTTTAGCTACTGCAATGCTTGAACTTTTTTGGTTTGAAATCATCAAAATTAACTTGGAGCTAGGTCTTCTCTTTCAAACTGTCAAACCTTTTATGCATCTTGGATTTTTAAGATTCCAATTCCATACTGTGCAGTTGATGCTTTATTTAGCTTATAGCTTGTGAGATAAAATGATTAACCTTTACACTCCATGCAGGTGAAGGAGTTGTCCGAATCGCCTGTGTCCGGCCAGTTGTGTTATGCTGTTTGAATGAAATTAGTCCCACCTTCCTTTTCTCTCTTTTTTAATCCAAATGCGTGCACTCTATGCTCCCTTTTGTAATGTAATAAGAGGCAAATGAATTGTTGAACCAGAAAAAAAAACAGCTTCTGATTATGATACTCCAAGTTTGACCAGGTTTGCTGACTTGGTATCTGTCCGGGAACACATTTCTCTATGTATCATTGTCAGTTTTGATACATGGTTTATCTGTGTCCGTTCTGGATTACTTTGGGGGGAAACGATGTGCATTGTCCAGCCTTATCTCTGCATATCCTAGCAAACCGAACTAGGGAGAGACAAATTTAAGCTTGCAGGGAATCGTAGATGAGAGAAAATCAGTAAGACTAAAAACTATGATTTTTTTTTTCAATTGACTGTACCCTGTTTGAAAGGGTTCGAGCCAGAGGCCTTGCATGTTCTCTAGCATTGTATTGTACTGTACCTTTGTTATGTCTCTGGCATCTGTGATTCTGTGAAACCCGGACAATCCTTGATGGTCAGGAAGCGAAGCGACATATACTGGAAGCTGACTTAAACTTCGGGCTGCAGTTGATGTGGAGAGTAAACTTATTGCCTTCTTCAGCCTGCAATTTCTCATACCCTTGCTGATTCTGCTAAGACGGCTTTGAGGTAAACAAGCTTCAAATTTGACTAAACATGAGTAGAATTAAGCTGCTAGGATTGGCATGACTAAACTCTCAAGTCTCAAGGCTGCTTGGAAGAATTGTTTGTCTATTGAGCAACATTGGCGAACAACCAGACCACCAGTTGGTCAAAAGCAAACTGAAACTTTCTACAGATATTGTTCACATCTTTGTACATCAGGTCATCAGGAACATCATTTTTCCTTCAGAGATTTTCTAAGGTGATGAAAATAGGCATCTTAACTCCTTTTCTGAAGCTTTCACCAAGACTAAGCTCATATGTCAGCATGTTAAAGATTGTTCTTCAGCCATATGTATGGGCAAGTTTGGAACATCTGTTGGCAAGTGCCTCGGGGCAGATATGATGTCGATAAATTTTAGCTTGATGTCAAGATTCCTGTTAGAAGTCTTGTAGATTATGTGGAGTTGCTTACTATGCATGAAACAAAGTTCACATCAGACAGTGGCGAATCTGGAACTCAGATGGAGGGAGGCCTCATTTCATCTTCTTCGTCCACTTCTCTCTCTCTCTCTCTCTCTCTCTCTCTCTCTCTTTCTC
>CM014272.1:79159129-79195488 GCA_004135705.1 Alloteropsis semialata | reverse complement strand
GCTTAGCACCCCTGCCCCTCTGCTGGATCCGCCTGGAGAGCAACAGAAAACAACTGTGCTAATGAAACAAGAGGACATGGCAAGTTGGTTGATTGTGAGCACAATCGTTCAGAAACAACTAAGTATGAAAACTGAGTCAGGCAACAAGCAAAAGAAGAAAAACTGAAAAAGGCAACAATAAGTAGCAGAAGGATGGATCACAAATTGGCTTAGGGGTCTCCAGACGAAGGATGGATCACAATTTGTTTCCACGAAGCTAAGATTTTAGTTTCATGCGCAGCAGATGGCTCCAACAATGCGTATCTGCTACTTGTATTGCATGAAGTAGGAACCCATCTAAGTCCCTGTTTGTTTACTCTCAATATAATAGAAAAACATAAACATCTATAACATCAAAATAGTTCCAATGAATCATCCATGAACTTTTTTTTGATAGCGCATTTATTTGGTATTACAGATATGACTATATTTTTCTATAAACTTGGTCAAAATTAGACAAGTTTAACTTAGAATAAAAGTAAAGTGAATTGCAATTTGGAATGGAGGGAGCATAGCTCATAAGCTAGAAACACAATTTGAATATTTATTAACATTATACAATGTTCGCAATTAAAGTATGTTGGGATTGCATGTTTGTAACTTCACCTTCCATATTATCTTAAAGTACTTTTCTTGCATGCCGGCATTGACTCTTTGTTACTTAAAATCTGCAACCATAGGTCTCATTCTATGATGATTCACCATTCCAAAAGTTCTTGTAGTCTTGGGCTTAAGAAAGTCCCCGTGTTTTGAAGTGGTCCAAAGCCTTAATAATCCTCTACATCCTTTAAGCATTTATCTCTATGCAAAACACGTTACCATTTCACTAATATTGATTGCAAAAGTGTAAAGATGCAAGAAAATCTCATCCTAAAAATATTTGGGGTGCGGCAATTGTTGTTGCCTTATTCTTTGTGCCAATAGCTAAAACCTACTCTGCCATGAAGTACAAGGGATACCGAGTTTATTCTAAGTCAAACAATTTTGAGTTTGAGGTTCGTGCCCGTGCGTTGCTACGGAGGGAAACAAAAAAATCTGAACACCAAAAGTTTCGCACGAAAAAAACTTAGGTTACATCGCGATAATCGTCTCATGTATAAACTCATGTTGCGCGTCGCCCATTTGGATCCACACATGAATCCATGAATATAAGATGGATAACTTAGTGATATATGATTTTTTACACGCTTACATTGTGATCTAGGAAAAAATTAACAACACTATCTCAATAAACAAAGTATATAAAATTAAGCAATAAGAATGCAAATCGTTGAAAACCATGTTTTTCCGGGCTAACTGGGCACTTCAAAGTTCTACACATTGTTCCTTTTCTTGGCAAGAGATTTCCATATAGCTATCGTTGCCATATTGATTATAATAATGTTATTTATTGATTATAAACCTGAACAATTTGAATGTTCCACACATGTGTTTTTTACTTCTGATTCCTATTGAAATATTTTGTCATGAGTAATGGGTAGCAAAAAGTACTTTTAACTGCACAATATTCAAAGTATATATTGGCGTAGTTTGTTTGAACATGGTTCCACACAGATACGTGTCGTAGAACAAGAAAGCTAGTAAATACCTATGAATGAATCTCAAACTACAAGGGAACATATGAATTGCAAACATTTACTTGGGTCAGAGGCAATGTAAACTACAAGGAAACATATTGATTCAACACTGGTTTGAATAATAAATGTAAGAAACTATACTCTGTCCAACTTTATTAGCATCAGATCCCTTAGAAAGTCATAAACTCTGCCCAAGATTCCACCTTGCACCATCTCCAAATCCCAGACATAAGTAAACCAAGAGGCAAGTACAGGAGCTGCTAGAGGTATGCTACCACTGCAGTTTGAAATATGCTACATGCTATCATCTACAGCAACTAAGTCCTAATGACCAACCAAAACGATTAACATTAACATACAATGAAGAAATAATAATGAACCACCGAAGCATATGAGCTAGCTTGCTAATAGATGACAAGAACACTAATTGATTAAACTAATCATTCAACCAAAGATTGGTCGAGAGTTACTTAGGGAAAATAATAGGCAAGAAAAGACACACATACCTGAGACTTGAAACCTTGCTGCTCATATGCTGCTTACCAGAGAAAGCTTATTAACGACTGTTGTGGTCGGCCTGCCCCGCAGCTGAACATAAAAAAACTTGCCAAACTGTTGCTGCAATCAAAATGGTACAGAACCTGAAAGCCAATAGCTTGCAACTGTTGCCGATCGGCAAGTAGTGATGGTCTCTTGGGAGCCTGATGTGTGGACTCTGCTCCATTTCCATTTTCACCCCTTTGCTGTTGACAAAGCAGCAAACAAAAATAGCACTTGATGGTCCTATCTCAATGGTACGCCGATTATTGTTTGTCATAAGCTAATTATTGCTTGTCAAAATTAAGAAACAAAACAAAAATAACCAAAATATTAGCTGCCACTAACTGAATGTTGTACACAGAGATTGTCATGCCACAAAATGCTAGATGATGTTGGACATTTGTAGATGATTAATAGCGTTTAATCCACCTGCAGGAGGAAATGGTAGGCTACAACACCAAATCGGTCTTGGTTCCACAATCTAAATGACCTCAATTGATGTGGATCAAACACAAGGACAAAGGTCAGATAGATGAAAACTGGAAAAGTCAAGGTTGCTTGCCTGCTTGGTGTACCACGGGCAATATTTACTCGAGCATTAAGCATTGCCACCAGTATGACAAATTAGAATTGAGAGAACTAAAACCAAAACAGTAGGAAGTAAAACAATAACTAAAATTATTGGTAATGTAAGTAGCAACCAGTCTGATATTATCATTGCCATTTGCATTCTTTTTACAAGCAGCAAAAATTTTGTTGTTCTCAAAATCTCATATGGACAAAGCAGATCACTATTAGAAGGAAATGCCAAATCTAAAGAATTCAATCAAGTAAAAGTAATGAAGGAAAATAATTTGATTTGCAACAAATGTACTGGCCAACAACTGGATTTTGTGCTTGCTTAGCAGAGTGATCACTTTCACTTTCATTAGGAAAAAATAAAGTTCTATTAGGAAAAAAGTTCATTAAGTTCTATTAGGAAAAAAGTTCATTAAGTTCTATTATGTCATCAGCACTCTTTACACTTTCACTTTCATTAGGAAAAAATAAAGTTCTATTATGTCATCATTTTCATTAAGCTGACGCATGATCTTGAAACAGCTGCAGTTACAGAATTAATTGGGGGTTTAGACTATACCATTTAGAAAATAATGTGGGACCGTATTTGAGCCAACATAAACGCCGTAGAGCGCCACCTCGGTCTGCACATGAAAATGGAGAAAATCCAAATACAGCAAGCATAGAAATCGTCAATGTACCACAATAAAATCCATGAAGAATAAAAAAACCTTCAAAGAACAGATGCTTCAGTTTAAGAGCCACAGTGCCTTCCAAGAAGTTCTGTCACAAATCGCCCTACTTCCCGTCCGATTCCAATCACCCAAGACCTTACATGAAATCGCCACCTCTCAAGCCTCTACCAAATCAGGTCAAACCTCCACCAAATTAGGCAACGGATTTCCAGCAAAGTCGATGCAGGGCAGCACCAAACTCTGCTGCCTCCACAAAATGCAGTCTACTCTTCAAAATCGAAGTCCAACCACGTACAATGCAAAGAGGTTCAATTTTTATGGAAGAAACAGATCAATGGAGTCACCTTCCATGGGGATGATGCTTATTGCCCTCCAGATGGCACCCACATCCATGCGCATGGCAACCGCATCCCACCAGACTTCTAACCATCAGCTCTATATATCTTCTTGCCTCCTCCTACCAGACTTGCAAGTTTGTTTCTGGTTCACAATCTTTAATTAATAATGCTAATATGCAATATTGGTTAAAAATGGAATAAAAATCACAACACTTTTAATCTTAATTTATGAGGAATTTCAGCCCTGCGAAACTACAGAAATCTAGGAAGGAGGGATCCTTCAGTATTGCGACCATTCCAATGACCTCAAACTGAAGTTCTTAACAAAATAAAATATAGTTCACACATGTGCTTTGTTTGACCGTCACAAGATGCACAGGTAATATAGAACAAACCCATGCTGTGTTAACTAAATTAGCGGCTCTAAAATATTGACATTTAGTTTTCAACGATATGTATATGTAGAGAAACATACCCAATAGCTTCTATTCACTATGGACAGAACAAATCTGACTATTGGCAAAACAAGGGGAGAAGAGCGATAAGAGCTGACCTGTACTCACAAACCCGGACTCTCAAGCTCCTGCTCCAACAACCGCACGAGCCGCTCGATCATGGGGAACTGGTGGAACAATAAATCCAATGGAAGTACATACTGCTATCTTCAAATGATATGATCATTGTGCTATAGGTATGTACATAGTGCTGCTTGCAATGGAAGTCCCATTGGGAGGAGGCATATCCACCACCACTGACCACGAGACGTTGCCATGGGAGAAGAAATCAGTAGTTGTAATAGTCCTCAATGTATATAGAATCAGAAATAGCTGAGATGCTTTTAGATTACCTCAAAACTAATTTGCTAGAAAACAAAATTAACCTCCCTAATATAAGAATCAAACAAAATTTATGTCTAACACCCTAGCATGTAATTCAGTAGTACTGCTTCATACGAAATCAGGAGAATCATAGCCCATAACCGGTTCTATTCGCTAATGGTAATCGGCTGCTAATGGAAAAAGAGAAAAAATGTTGTTTACATATAACTACAAAACTCCTGAAATAATGAAAAAAGAGAAAAAATGTTGTTTACATATAACTACAAAACTCCTGAAATAATGGAAAAAGAGAAAAAATGTTGTTTACATATAATTACAAAACTCCTGAAATAATTCAATCGCAGGGGCAAAGATTTTGACATTTTCATATGTGATTAGTTAGAATGGGAGCCCAGAATGCCAGTTCCATGTGAAAAGACTTTCATACCTCTAGAAAGATGGTTTTACTCAGAAGAATCAAAGTTTTCATTGGCAAACACAGAATCTGATCTTTTAGCCAAGAATTCTTCACCGGGATAGATACCTGTGAATGAACTGCAAAAGAAGATGAGACAAACTTGGTTTTCAAGATTAAGTAAACTTGGTTCAGAACTTGCATAAGGTCTCTGATACTGGGAAACTTTATATCGTCATCTGGCGTGCACCAAAGGAGTGCTCCGTCCGTGTCTGAGTGTCTCCATCATGGCTCAGCATAAACTCACTAACGCTAGCTAGTGGTAACTGTATTACGGCAAAGGCATATAATTCTTCTGATATAAGAAAAGTATTGCAGCAAAGAAAGAAAGAGTCAGCAATAGCCTAATGCAGCTTTTATTCTCCGGCAAATCGTTCTTTTCACGGTAATTCTTTCAGGGAAGGAGAAAAAAGATAATGAATTAAAAAATCAAAGCGGAGCAGAAGCTAATTGCCTTCCCTGCTTACCAAGTTGCCATTGCCGAGAAGAGGAGCAGAAGCTGTCGTGATTACCTCGCGAGCGAATCGATCAATCGAGGAGGCATCAGGTGTCGCCGCCATGAGCTGGCTGTGGCGTGCGCCGCGGGCGGGCGCTGTGCGAGGCGCGTGACCTGTACGTGCGCATCCTGATGGGGTGCGCAGGCCACCTCCTGGGGGACGCCGTCTTCGGCTACCCGTCCTTCCCCGCCGACAGCTTCGCCTCGTCCCGCCGCTCCTCCTCCAGCGAGATGAAGAACCTCCAGCAAAATCCGACGCGAGGAACCGGGACAAAAAAGAAGCGCGGCGACACCCGTCGCGCAAGCCGAATCGGGATCCTTGAAAGGCCGCCCGATCAGATCAAACTCCAGCGGAAGATCACGCAACTTCCTTATCGCTGACGCCCCCAGATCTGCCGCCGCAGGTGCCCCCTTCCCCTCTACCTCGACCGCGGGCACCACATCCGCTGGCGGCGGCTCTTCCTTCCCAGCAGCCAACAACGGCGCCTTACCCTCGGCCCCGTTGACGAGCGCCGCCGACCCCTCCCCATCCCCCTCTACCTCGATTGCGGGCACCCCGTCCGCTGGTGGGGGCTCCTCCTTCCCAGCAGATGGTGGAGGACGGTGGTGGAGGGCGATGGCGCCCTGGATTGCGGCGGCATATGGCGGATGACGATGGTGGAGGGCGATTCCCGCGCGTCGATGGCGGAGGGCGACGTAGCAGGACGATGGAGGAGGACGACCAGAAGAGGAAGGAAGGCGTTAGAGGATGCGAGACCGGACGAGAGCCCGCGGATCGCGCGCTGATGACGCGAGGAGATGTGGAAACCGGGATTTCGAACGGAGCGGGCGTCAGACGGAAACCGCGAGGGCGAAAGGACCTACGACGGACAGGAAACGAGGACAAAAAGTTCTTTATAGGAGTAGAGATAGAAAAGAACAATATAACATTTATGAATCAAATAAGCACAATTGGATCCACTTTGTAAAACTTTGAATAGTTTGACTTAGGACAAACTTAGAAGATCGTGCTTTACATTTTAGGATGGAGGTAACACAGAGTAACAGACTCAACTCATCAAATTTGCAGATGTTAGTTACTACCAATTTTCTCAATAGGAAACTGGGAATACATTAAGAATTGTCTAATTAGTTGAAATGAGAAATACAATTATGCTATATTTTCATAATCAGAATGAACCAAGATGTCTCATGAGGAAGAATTTGTCTCTCTATATATACTTCAGACCACATTGTTTTCCTCTGAAGTCCAATTCGGATTGAAGAATACATAGAGATACAACATGAGGAGTAGCTGTAGCAACCTAGTGTATGTCATGTTAATCTTTTCCTTCATTTTATTCGAGTGCCTACCGTTGCCTTGTGAGTATATATCACCATCTATTCTCCTGATCAACATGGTAAAATTGCATAATAACCCCTCATAAGTCACATCAAGTTTGTCATTGCCCTCATTTGTCATTTTCAAATGCCCACCCTCTTAATTTTGTCGCAAATACCCACCCGGTGTGTGCAAATTTAACCAAATCAATTTGTTTTTTTTTACCGAGATAGAGCCATTCCACGTCGAGGTAGCATAGTCAAACTTGTCCAAATGCTTGCATTAGGTTCATTTACCATTTTGCATTGAAATATTTTTTTTACAAATGGTGAAACTCAGTGTGACAATTTATTATATCATTACCGATTCTTTATGTAATCTCAAAAAAAGGTATGCTCCTAAAACTATCTAACTTTGGTAAAGACTACATTTGCGGCTCGCTATTTTTGAAAACAAGTTGATTCGGTTAAGTTTGCGCACACCGGATGGGTATTTGCAGCAAAATGACTTATGTGGGGCAATGTGAAATTTGAAGCGGCTTATGGGGGTGTTTATACATTTTTACCGATCAACTTTTAGATATATATGTGTGTGTTATGTATTGTGGTGTACTAATGAAGAATTATTCCAATAGGTACTCCTACACTCTCTGAGGTTGGAGATACAAGACCCTATCGAAATAGTCACACCAATACAAATTCAAATGCTTTTCTGATCAGAAACACATTGGTTACTGAGACCAAAATCACCCTTAAATTTTGCACTAAGTATATATGTGGGAAAGTCGACTGCTATTGCTGTGAGATCCAAAAGCCGGAGGCTCTTTGCTACGCCACGATTGTTGCTTGTCAGGCTGCCTGCCCTGCATGCAACCCTGTCTGCCCACCGCAGCCACAGCCCCAAAAGGTGATGGTCGTCCGTTAGATTCTTTTCTAGTGGTGTATCAATAATGGTGAGCGAATAGTTAATGTTGGTGTGCAATATATATATAATCATTAAGGATTTTTCTATGCATGTCTTCAGTTCGTTTCAAGCTATTTTTGTTGCTTTATATGCATTAGTTCACATCAAATTAGTTCCAATGAATCATCCATGAACTGTATTTTGATAGCGCATTTATTTGGTATTATAGATATTATTATATTTTTCTATGAACTTGGTCAAAATTAGACAGGTTTAACTTCGAATAAAAATAAACTGAATTGCAATTTGGAATGGAGGGAGCATAACTCATAAGCCAGAAACACAACTTGAATATTAATTCACATTGTACAATGTTCGCAAATCAAGTATGTTGGGATTGCATGTTTGTAACTTCACCTTCCATATTGTCTTAAAGTACTTTCCTTGCATGCCAACATTGACTCTTCGTTACTTAAAATCTGCAACCAAAGGTCTCATGCTATGATGATTCATCATTCTAAAATAGTATTTATAATAATTTTCCATAGTAAATCAAAAGTTCTTGTAGTCTTGGGCTTAAGAAAGTCCACGTGTTTTGAAGTGGTCCAAAGTCTTAATAATCTTGAAAGGACCTTGATGTCGCCTAGAAGGGGGGTGAATAGGCGAATGGCCGGCAAATAAAACTTTTCCCCCAAATTTCTCTAGCTGCCAGAGGGTGACCGGTCAGACCGGTGCTGTGCAGTGCACACACCCAACAGCAGCTCGAGCTTCTTCTTGACTTCTAGCACGAATCAAACTTGGTGAGTACCTTCTGTAGATGATATTTAGCAAGGCAAAACTATCCCTGCACACAATATAAGCACACCCAAATAGATCGAAGCGGAAGCACAAATAATGTACTAGAAATCAACAAGTGAGGCAAAACCAAACCAAGACACAAGGAGTTGTTTTCCCGAAGTTCGGATTCACCGCTCGCACCAAGCAGCCACCAAGGCACGGTGAATCCTACTCTCCGTTGAGGAAGCTTATACGACCACACAAGGTCAAGCTATCTCCTCCTTCCACTAGTTTGCTTCTTCCCTTTTGGAGGTGAAACACAACCTGCACAAACAATCCCGTGGCTCACCACACACTTTGGTAGCTCACCGGGCGATGCCTAGCCGTCTAGGAGGAAGAACCTCCAAGAGTAACAAATGCTTCAAATGGCTTTCTTGACAGCGAATCGAAGTGCTCAAACTATGGTTGCTCTTGTTGGCTCTCTAATGCTGACACAATCTTACTCTCTCAACCCAACACAAAGATATCTCAAATATCACACAAATCTCACAAAGAGAGGTTGGGGAGGGCTTTTCTGGCTTCTAGAATGTGTAAATGGCGTGTGGAAGCAGCAGCCCATCAAGAAGGGGGCTGAGGGGTATAAATACCCCAGCACACAAAAACTAGCCGTTGGGATTCTGTCCTGACCGGTCAGACCGATCACCTCGACCGGTCAGGCAGAGCTGAATTTGAAAACTAGCCGTTAGAGCTGGCACCGGTCAGACCGGTCCCCTTGACCGGTCAGACCGTTCAGGCTGAGTGTGTCCCAAAACTTCTCTCAAGTTAGCTCAAGGTTTCATCCAGGGATAAAACCACACAATGTTAGTTGAGCTGGGACTGTTAGCACACTCTGAGACTCTTAAGGCTATTCTCACATAGGTCAACTATTGAGCACTTTTGATATTTGTCAATAAGCAAATGTTGCATCCCTCTTGATAGTACGGCGTACCTATACTCAAGGATAAATATAAACACAAAGACATCCTTTTGAGTTTCCAAGTCTTGATCAATGCCATACTTTGATAGTTGTCAACATGAGGGTTTTCAACATTGCTATCTTTCTTGAGCAATTCCATACTTGAGCTAGTGACTTAGGATTTTCCATCATCCATTGACAAAGTGTATTTGAATCCTTAAGTCACTCCATTTTATCAATCACAACTAATTGATGCTTTGCATTGCTTCCCTCAATAAAGCTTGGATATGGTTCTTTGAAACCCCACGGACCTAGATACTTCACCTTAGCAATTTGCACACATGGAAAGCCGTCGCTTAGCCAAAGCTTGCTTAGTCCCTCGCTCTAGTCATCTCGGTTGATTTCTTCACCACTTACCCTTGCCACATTGAGTTTAGCTTTGCTTCATCATTTTGAAATCCCATTTGAAAGAACTTCTTCAAATGCTTGTTCTTGATTGACAAAGTACATTCAAACCATTGCAAGCTTCCAACAACGAGACCAACATATATCACATAAGCATACGTCCCTTTGGTGTAAATGCATGAAGCCTTGCAATTTCTACTTTGAATGATCCCTTCATATATCAACAAGCTTTCTCATAGATTGGAACCACATAGATATACCTTTGTTGACTTGTCCAAAATATATCAACACTCATGCTTGTCATTCATTATTTATGCACAAAGAGATCACACACTTGCTTGCCTTTCACATTATGAGCCAAAGAACATTCATTTCATATATAATTCAATATCACAACATGAATGTACAAATAATAACCTGCTCATAGTCTTAGACAAACAAGTTAGTCCTTTAATCGTTTTGTCATACAATTCACCAAAACCCACATGGGGGCCTAGATGCACTTTCAATCTTCCCCTTTTTGGTGATTGATGACAACTCGATTAAAGCTTACAAATATGACAATTAAGCTCTTTTGGTTTCTTAGATATATTGTGAGCTCCCCTTAATGTGTGCTTTTAATGGAATTTCAAAATTGGCATCACATGCCAAGAGCACACATTTCACAATAAAAATATGAGAGCTCCCCCTATATCTCAGAAACCGTGGGGTGCCACAAGTGTGTGTACAAAAAATACCCGTGATGCATATGACAAGAAAGGCACACAAAGAAATGTATGTGTGCTGTCAGGTGCCTGATCGGTCAGACCGATCAAGGTGACCGGTCAGACCGGCCAGCCCCAGTCAGCACACATACGAGGGATAAAAACAACCACCAATCAATCCATGCATCACATACTAACACAAAGTTACTTAGAGTGCATAAATAAAGGTCTTACACACACAATAGCACACATTACAAGTTCTCAAGTCCACAAAGGAATAGAATTCGAGATTTATTACAAGATTTCAAACTTCCAACATACTTGACCGGTCAGACCGGTCACCCTGACCGGTCAGACCGGTCAAGGCTGCTGCCACTGCTGCAAGACTGAAGAATGAGGCTTTAATCCAACACTTCTCCCTTTTTGTCATCAAACATCCATAAAAGGGTCTGGAGAAGTTGTAGCTGCAGTCACTTCTGTCCATTTCCACCTCCGTTTCCTCCTTCACTAGGTGATGCTCCTGACCAAAGATGAAGTCCTTCATGCAAATGCGAGAGAGGAGACATAAGATAAATGGAATCTGATACGGTGATCTCAGAGGGAGGAGCAAGAGCGGGATCAGTAGTACCATAGGAAGCTAAAGAGTCAGGAGGCACAGGAGGTGTATATCCAAAGATAGAAGTCGAGAGCCTCGCTGCTATGTTACAGGTCTCCGGTGCATCACTAGACATGCCAGGAAAGCCACTGCTGAAAGGTGGAATAGAAGACCCTGCCACCATGTCCTCACTGTGAAAAGATGGACCCACAGAAGATGATCCCGCTGGATATGTACCTCCCATCATGCCTGGTACAAAGCCTGACGAGAACGTACTCGGCATACTAGCAGAGAGAGTTTGGTACTGTGGAGGAACATGTGCATATTGTGGAGGTGCAGGCTGATGCTGTGGCTGAACATGTGGAGCACCTGATGAAGAACCAACATCTGGGAAGAACATGCTCCCGTACTGATCAAAGTAACCAACCGAAGAATAACCTCAGAGCCTATCTGTCGACGCCGAAAATGGCCGACTAGTAAATTTAGTGGATTGCGCGTTTGGGCTCCGGATGGTTCGCGAGAGGACACAAGGGATTATACTGGTTCAGGCACGAACGCCCTACGTCCAGTTCGAGGCTGCTCGTGTTACTCGCGTTGCTCGTAGTAGGGGGTTACAAGCAGTCGAGAGAGGGAGGGGCTCCCAAGTCTCTGTGAGTGTGTGCGTGTGCCGGTCGGGTGGATTCGATCCTCGTCCGATGACCGGCTGGAGGAGGAAGAAGGCCGGGAGAGAACGCTCCCGGAGAAAGAAGAAAGAAGTTTCGTCTCGTGCCCCTCGCAGGAGGCCTGGCCTCCTCTTTTATAGCTCAAGAGGAGGTCAGAGAAAATAAAAATAAGAGAGAGAGTGTGTGGCGTGTTCAACAAATAACAAATTACAGGAAACTTGCTGAAGAAGCCCCGCCGCCTGCGGGGCACTGTGGGTGATGCAGGAGTAGGTCCTAGTCCTGAGCTTGCTAGGGTCGTGCTCGTCCCTTCGCGGCGCCTGCGGGGCGGCTGGAACAGTGCGTGTCACATCCTTCTGCCACACCGGACAGCGCGCGGTAAGGCCAGTTAATGCCAATAGGTCGTGGAATAGATATGCGGCGGTGTGTCCTCTTTGTCCCCTTCTGCGCCGAGTCCCCCCTGTTGACCCTTATCTCCTGGCCCGTCATGGGCCCGAGCGAAGCGGAAAAGGGTCGGGCGAGGCGGAGAAGGGTCGGGTGAGGCGGAGAAGGGTCGGCCGAGGCGACGTGGGGTCGGCCGAGGTGCTCGTCCGACGGCTCTTTTGCCGGCCTGTTCCGGTTTGAGGTAGCTGGCGCAGTGGAGTAGGTGACACAGCATTGAATATATCGGTGTTGTGCAGTCCCGTCATGGCAGGGTACGGCCCTGTCGCGGTTGGTACGCTATTTAATTTTGGAGTTGATTGTGTGCCCGACCCCTGCGCGTGGGTCGGGCTAGACGGACGCACTGACCCCTGCGTAGGGGTCGGACGAGACGGACGCCGCGGCCCTTGTCTGGAGGTCGGGCGAGACGGACGCGCCGACCCCCGCGCAGGGGTCGGACGTCCCGACCCCTGTGCTGCGGTCGGGCGAGACGGAAGCAGCAGCATTGCCGAGCTGCCTGCCGCCCTGATCCCCTCTGACTGGTTCACGTGGAGAGAGAGGGAGAGACATGCATGCAATCATGCAGGCAAGTCCTCGGGTGGAAATAATCAAAAGAGAGAGAGAAAGAGCCATGCAGGCAAGTCCTCGGGTGGGGAAAAACTAAAGGAGAGAGAGAAAGCTGATGGCATGCAAGCATGCATGTACAGGTGCTCAGATTCACGGAAGAGAAAAAGAGAGGCATGCATGCATGCTAGAGTATTAAATGCTTCAAGCACATGGTCGCATGCATGTAGGAGGTGCTGCTGTTTTTATTCGGTGGAGGAAAATCAGGGAGAGAGATGGTTGCCCTTCGCGAGGGTCGGACGAGGCGGACACGCCGACCTCCTCTCAGGGTCGGAGTTTTTAATTCTTAACTCGCTGTCATTGGATACCCCTAATATTGGTATCCGACAGTAGCCCCCGAGCCTGGGAGCGAGTCGTAGACTCGGTCGCGGGCTTTATTATCGTTATGTCGAGAATGTGGTGGAGTTTTCAGGCGGGGGCGCGCGAGCGCACCCGCCGGGTGTAGCCCCCGAGCCTATGGGCGAGTGGTTCACTCGCTCATAGGCTTAGGCATTTGTATGTGTATATAGTGATTTTTTGTTTTGTCTGAGTTCTGCGATCGCGCTTTCGATCTCTGTTTGCGATTCCAATCCCCGTGTTCGGTTTCGGGACGCGAACTCAGTCGGGCGATCGTTTCGGCTTTTTTACGTTTTCCCCTCACGCTTTCCTTGCGATAGGACGGAGGGTAAGAGATGCCTCGTACTTTGCCACGCAGGCCGAAGCACGGCTCTCATTGAGCTTCGAACGGGTAGGTTCGAGTGAGGCCCAACACCCCTTCGAGGGGGAGTCATCGGATCAGCTTGTGATTAACCTCAACAAATCCCCGGCGCCTAACCCCCTTAGTTCTCGCATCCGTCCGACAGGCTGCGAGGGCTCGTTGCCTCTTTGCGATAAGATACATGGGGTCGGGCGCTTCTGGGCTCGAACGCGGGTCGGGGTGCCCTTGGTGCTCGTGCACCAGGGTACTGGTCGCTTAGTGGACCCACCCGTCTCCGCCCCTCACTCTATATTTGTCCTGGAGCGGCTGTCGAACCCATCGGTGGGCCAGCCTTCGAACTCCTAGACTGTGACGGGTCGTAGAGGCGTTTTTCAGCCTCATATCCCCTCTTACCTAGGCGATCTGGCTTGTCAAGGCCGACCGTCCTTCGGCACGCCCGCCGTGGGTCGGCCGGGTCGTCGCGGCTAAGGGGATACGCTTCTTGTGTTGGACGATATCGGCGATACAATGACACTCCTTCGTTCGGGATCCCAAGCCCCCGAGCCCAAGTCAGGTGACTTGACGTCAACTCGTTTCGAACCCAACGGGTTGAGAGCTGGTATTTGTTCCTGTCAAAAATGATGAACCAAAGGAGGGAATTAATTTCGTTTTGGGCGTTGGGTTACGATGCCCCAAGAAGTAGTAAACAAACGAACACGAAGTCGATTGCAGGTTTTATCGTAGTTACGAAGACTGATTTCACCGCGATCCGTTTTGTTGTCAAAGTGATTTAGTTCGAGTTGTACACGAGACAAGGCCGGCTCACGCTATCGGGCGAGAGCTGTAGCTGCGGGGGCGTTAGCTCTTCGCAACCCGACCGTTGTGAGCCGACTCGACTTATCACAACTACTTTCTCACTTTGCCGCCAAAAGGGGTCGGGCACGGGCGTTTAGAAAATAACGTTCGATATATACTCCTAGCAGCCCCCGAGTGAAATACTTATGCGAAAGTACTCGGAATAACTCGTAAAGGACGAGCTTCACTTGAGGGCGAGGATTCTCTAAACAGGTACATTTTATTCCCAAAAAATAAAATGCAGAACATGAATTAGTGGGGTACAAGCAACATATCTGCTCAGCGGTTTGCACGCCGATAGTCCCCAAGCCGTCGTAGGTCGGTCGGAGCTGCTCGTTTGCTTAGTCGGAGTGTCGCTCGTTCGATCGGGGCACGCCTCGCTGTGGTGGCCCTGCGTGAAATCATAGAAACAAAAAGCCATCCCCGAGGGGGTAGCTTGGTTAGTTTTCGTATCAAAGAACTGAGACTATGATGCACGGGTACTTGTAAATGTATAAACAAGTTTTTTAAGTGGCGCAGGTCATGGTTGGTGTCATCTCGCCCCTCGTTAGCACATAGATTGTGAAGTTTGAGTTAATGAAAGAACGAAAACCCAGCTAGTGAGCGATCGCGCCGTAGCCGCCGAGGCGTAGGCTTCTCGCAGTCCGACCAGTTTGTCCGGGTTTTTCTGTCATAAACTTACTTTTTCAACCTTGTTTGCTAAAAAGGGGTCGGATGCCAACAACCATTTTTAAATAGCCATGCCTTAGCTAGAAGTGTGAGTGTATATTTTTTTTGGCTTTTTTGGGAAGAAAAAGAACACCTCCAAGTTTCACGAGTGTGTACATAGCTTAGAGAAAATAAGCGTAGAAACGACTTAGCTGTTTTAGGTAGTCTGGGTTGTTCGCGGACTCGAGCCGCGACTGCAGCGCGCCCGCCGCGGTCGCTCGCGCGCTGGTTGGAGATGCTCGTGCGCCGGTCGAGACCGCGCGCCAGCCACTGGTTCGCGCCGTGGAGCGCGCTGATTGTCGGGGGCCACCACTCGTCGGGCGCCGGCCGGGACCGCGCCGCGTGGTGCGAGGCGAGGTAGAAGAGACCCGCGACGGTGTGGAGCGCGGGTCGAAGATGACGATGGAGTCGATGTCGGTTGGCCATCCGAAGCCTGGGGGAAATCGACGAACACGCAAAAGGCCCCTACCTGGCGCGCCAACTGTCGACGCCGAAAATGGCCGACTAATAAATTTAGTGGATTGCGCGTTTGGGCTCCGGATGGTTCGCGAGAGGACACAAGGGATTATACTGGTTCAGGTACGAACGCCCTACGTCCAGTTCGAGGCTGCTCGTGTTACTCGCGTTGCTCGTAGTAGGGGGTTACAAGCAGTCGAGAGAGGGAGGGGCTCCCAAGTCTCTGTGAGTGTGTGCGTGTGCCGGTCGGGTGGATTCGATCCTCGTCCGATGGCCGGCTGGAGGAGGAAGAAGGCCGGGAGAGAACGCTCCCGGAGAAAGAAGAAAGAAGTTTCGTCTCGTGCCCCTCGCAGGAGGCCTGACCTCCTCTTTTATAGCTCAAGAGGAGGTCAGAGAAAATAAAAATAAGAGAGAGAATGTGTGGCGTGTTCAACAAATAACAAATTACAGGAAACTTGCTGAAGAAGCCCCGCCGCCTGCGGGGCACTGTGGGTGATGCAGGAGTAGGTCCTAGTCCTGAGCTTGCTAGGGTCGTGCTCGTCCCTTCGCGGCGCCTGCGGGGCGGCTGGAACAGTGCATGTCACATCCTTCTGCCACACCGGACAGCGCGCGGTAAGGCCAGTTAATGCCAATAGGTCGTGGAATAGATATGCGGCGGTGTGTCCTCTTTGTCCCCTTCTGCACCGAGTCCCCCCTGTTGACCCTTATCTCCTGGCCCGTCATGGGCCCGAGCGAAGCGGAAAAGGGTCGGGCGAGGCGGAGAAGGGTCGGGTGAGGCGGAGAAGGGTCGGCCGAGGTGCTCGTCCGACGGCTCCCTTGCCGGCCTGTTCCAGTTTGAGGTAGCTGGCGCAGTGGAGTAGGTGACACAGCATTGAATATATCGGTGTTGTGCAGTCCCGTCATGGCAGGGTACGGCCCTGTCGCGGTCGGTACGCTATTTAATTTTGGAGTTGATTGTGTGCCCGACCCCTGCGCGTGGGTCGGGCTAGACGGACGCACTGACCCCTGCGTAGGGGTCGGACGAGACGGACGCCGCGGCCCTTGTCTGGAGGTCGGGCGAGACGGACGCGCCGACCCCCGCGCAGGGGTCGGACGTCCCGACCCCTGTGCTGCGGTCGGGCGAGACGGAAGCAGCAGCATTGCCGAGCTGCCTGCCGCCCTGATCCCCTCTGACTGGTTCACGTGGAGAGAGAGGGAGAGACATGCATGCAATCATGCAGGCAAGTCCTCGGGTGGAAATAATCAAAAGAGAGAGAGAAAGAGCCATGCAGGCAAGTCCTCGGGTGGGGAAAAACTAAAGGAGAGAGAGAAAGCTGATGGCATGCAAGCATGCATGTACAGGTGCTCAGATTCACGGAAGAGAAAAAGAGAGGCATGCATGCATGCTAGAGTATTAAATGCTTCAAGCACATGGTCGCATGCATGTAGGAGGTGCTGCTGTTTTTATTCGGTGGAGGAAAATCAGGGAGAGAGATGGCTGCCCTTCGCGAGGGTCGGACGAGGCGGACACGCCGACCTCCTCTCAGGGTCGGAGTTTTTAATTCTTAACTCGCTGTCATTGGATACCCCTAATATTGGTATCCGACACTATCCTCAACAGATGGAATCACTATCTCTGGAGGTGGTGGAGAGGGAGGAGAACGCGGAGGCTGAAGGTTCATTGCATTGTGCATCAACTTGATTGAATCATTGATTTTCTTGTTGTCCCTCCGCTGACGCTGCTGCTCCACCTCTACATCTCTTTGGCTTTTGCACATGCCAACAAACAAATTGAAAAGCTTCTTGATGGATGAGGTGGGACGCTCCCTTGGCTGGCGGGAGAAAGTCACAGTCTCAGGCCTGAACCGGTCAGACCGGTACCGGTCACCGGTCAGACCGGTGTCGGCCTGAGCAGCAGGCTGAGCCGGCTGTGGCTGCTCCTACTGCACAAACTCATCTCCAACTGGATCAACCTGAATTTCTGGCTCAGGAGAAGGAATCCTAGGATGTTTCTTGGGATTAGGCCTCAAAGGTTTGTGGCTCACATCAATCTTGGTCACCTTTCTAATCATGTACATAACATAGGGACAATAGCTGCAGATCTTCTTTGGATTTTCAGATACGTGCTTGATCTCTTCCAAATAAAATCCCCAACACTGAATTCAGGTGCCTCAGGTCTCATAGCAAACATCAAATTCTTTTGGAAGGAAGTGATCTCAGATGTATTGCCATCTCTAGGGGTTATTGTCTTTCTAAAGAGCCTATTGAGAACTCCATAGAAAGTGTACAAATGCTTCACTTTCCCCCATTCATTTTCCATATTGCGAGGATACATGATCTTCAACATAGATAGTTCAAGTTCCCCCTCATCATGCAACTTTTGAAGGCCTTCTTCATCTCCAAGTTTCAACATGTTGCTGAAGGCCTGAAAGGTGATATGGTACTTCTCTCCATTTGTCATCCAAAACATAGCTCTAACACCTTTCCTAAAGCCAAAGTGCACTGTGGCATAGAACTGAGCAATAATCTCTCTGTTCTAGCTTTGCTTGAAACCCATGAGGTGCATTATCCTTTGTCTTATACAAGTCTCAATGATCTCATCAAAAATTGGATTATGCTGATCTGTCATGTGTTTCCAATCCATATACTGAGCCTCATGTGTGATTTTGAACTTCTTTAGAATAACTGAGGTGTAGAAATCCTGCTGAAACATAGTCCAAAATCTGTTATCAGTAGCTGTCCTAGCCCCACTGTAAGGATCTGCATCTCGCATTTTCATCACAGCCATTGTCATCCCTTCCCCATGATAATTTGTCATTCTTCTGCCATAGAGATACATAGGCCTCGCAATGACAGGAATGTCATCGTCACCTTCACCATCATCATCACCATCATCATCATTGTCACCATCACCATCACGGTTGCCATCACTATCACCACCATCGTCACCATCACCACCATCATTACCATCACCATCACCCTCATCACTGCCATTGCTGCCATTATCAATAGCTGGGCCTTTGCCATGACGATGTTCCACTCTATAAGGACTCTGCTCAACATCGTCACTACTAGTTTCCACTTCCTCCTCTTCTTCCTCCTCAACATGCATCTCGACTGAAGGCCTCTTCTGCCCTCTAGGTCTCAATTTGCTGGCATAATCATCTTGTACAATGCTAGCACCTTGAGAACTAGAACCATCTTGTCTTCTCTTTTTCCTTCTCTCGACATCATGACCCTTAGTCATAGCTGCTGATCCTGAGTCACAAAGATTATAAAAAAGTATCCATAAGACACCAGGGCACAAGATTTGATAGGTTTGACGATAGAAAGCACACGGATTAGAACAATTGGAGCAGCTCTGGGCTTGACCGGTCAGACCAGTCAAGGTGACCGGTCAAACTGATCACCCCCAGAACTGAACCAAAAGCTCCATCCAGTAATCTTGAGCAGCTAGATGGTCTAGATATGATCAAAGAAATTTATGAGACATCCTAAGCAGATAAGGGTTGAATATACTGAACAGAATCAAGTTTTGGAGGTGAACTGCCCGGACCGGTTAGACCGGTCGGGGGCACCGGTCAGACCGATGCTGGCATTTCATCCCCAAAATTCAATCCACACCAATGCATCCAACGAAATTGAAAGATCTTCTAGGAATAGTCTCTAAGGTTTGCCAGGAGATGTTCTACCCAAGGAATTTCAAATCTACTCATGGAGTTGATAGATCGGGCAAAAACAAGATTTGAATACCTTTGGAGAGAGGAACTCGAGATTAATCCAGGAGGCCGGTTAGGGCACCGGTTAAACCGCCCAAGGAGATTTGAATCCTTGAGAGGAGCGAGCTTTTCCTTGGTTGAATCCTCAAATCGCCAATGGAGAGTGAGTGGGAGACTTGGGCGCACGGGCAGGAGGGAGAACAGGTCGTGGAGGAGAGTGGGGGTGAAAGAGGATAAGTTTGCACTGTTTAGTCACGGGTGGGGGTAAAAGAGGTGAATCCCGGGGTACACCGGTCAGACCGGTGTCCGGCACCGGTCAGACCGGTGCCTCCCCAACAGAAATGGTGACAAGGCTGGTTAGAGATAGATTTTGATCCTTTAGCCCTCACAAGATTGGACATAAGATTTGCAGTGAATATATTTGTCCGAAGTTGACATATCTCAGAAGAATATATAATAATCCAAATTATTTCTCATTTCTTGATTCTTCCAAGAAAGACAGATAGATAGATAGATAAAGATTTTATGGACTTGAGAAAATCTTCCCGCTTGTGACTAGGCATCAATCAAACAAAGTGAACAATAGTCACAAGTGAGTCAATCAAGCCACAAAGACCAAGAACCAAAATTTTTCAAAGAAAGCACACTTCCTACACATGCTAGTTGAATTTTCGCAAAAACTACCCTATGCCACAAAAGACATGCATCCATCTCAAGTCAATAGTCATCTTAGCATATTTAGCTCATATCTTGCAAGAGATGACACCAAGTCAATTCTCAATGAAGACATCAACTAAATATCTAGATTTGAAGCTCAAAATTTACTTAAAACAATTACATGCAAAAACTCACACTAGCAAGGATATGAGGCCTAGATGCTCAATGTAAAAACATAGGTTAAAGGAACATACCTTGGCCTCTAGCTAATCTTTCTTCACATTGGTGAAGATTCATTTGTCAAGTCATGTGCATTATCAATATAATCCAAATGCCTCTTCTCTTTATGTTTTTCTCTTTTCATGCATCATAGAAGAGAAATGCATTAAGTAGCACAAGATCTAGTTTCATCATTTAGTGATCTTTGGATTGGAAAGGCACAATGGATCACTAAAAGATGAAACCTCACAATATAGGTTAAATTCCTTTTTCTTGATGCACATGTGTATATGGGTGGAAGGCAAGCTCACATGCATCAATCTTGTCACAAAGCCAAGCAAAAGGATTTAATCTATATTATGGGAAGCAGCTATTTAATAAGATAATTCATTGTCCAAAGAGGAGATAGATGCACTTTTACCAATTTTGAACAAAAGACATAGCTTGCTTCAAAGAGAGACAAAACTCTCACACACGAGACTACAAGATCACTAAAAGAAAATGTTAGTCTCTAGGACACAAATTGTAGCATAATCTCCCCCTCAATAGGTGCATCATGTATTTGAATATCATGTCACATGCACTTAATCAATTTAATGAATTTGAGGAGTTTATCTCACAATTTGGTCCCGGCACATAAATAAATTGCATTTGTTGACAAGGTGCCAAGAATACTTACTACCACAAAGATAGTGCATAAATTGTATGCCATGGAGGTGCTGAAAGAATTTCTTGTAATATTCCAAATTAGATGAAGCTTGACAATCAAACCTCTGCCGGAACTTCTGGTATGATTTGGCGGAACTTCTGATACGGGACAGAGGCTGCCGGATTTTTGGGTCGGAACTTCTGGAACGAGACAGAGGCTGCCGGAGTTTTGGATCGGAAGTTCTGGTGTCGGCCGGAAATTAATATTTGCTAACTGGGCCAGAACCGGTCAGACCGGTCTGGGTGACCGGTCAGACCGGTCAGCCCCAGTCAGCTTCATATAAGTGTATTTCTTTTCTTTTACTTGCTCCAAGAAATTTCTTCTTGACTTTTTCTGTAATTTTCTGCACTTCAAAATAGTATGCTCTACTAGAGAGTCATTAAAAGCATCACATGGCATATGGGAAATAAATCAAATAAAAATATCAAAGTCACTTTCTCATGCTTCACTAACTCACACTTGTGACCCATGAGTGTTCACATAGAACTGAGAGTGACTAAGACATGACATTAAGCACTAGTTACCGAGATGACATTGGTTTTGTGATTTCAACACTTTGCAAGTCACTTGGCTAATTTCTNAAGCAGATAAGGGTTGAATATACTGAACAGAATCAAGTTTTGGAGGTGAACTGCCCGGACCGGTCAGACCGGTCGGGGGCACCGGTCAGACCGATGCTGGCAGTTCATCCCCAAAATTCAATCCACACCAATGCATCCAACGAAATTGAAAGATCTTCTAGGAATAGTCTCTAAGGTTTGCCAGGAGATGTTCTACCCAAGGAATTTCAAATCTACTCATGGAGTTGATAGATCGGGCAAAAACAAGATTTGAATACCTTTGGAGAGAGGAACTCGAGATTAATCCAGGAGGCCGGTTAGGGCACCGGTTAAACCGCCCAAGGAGATTTGAATCCTTGAGAGGAGCGAGCTTTTCCTTGGTTGAATCCTCAAATCGCCAATGGAGAGTGAGTGGGAAACTTGGGCGCACGGGCAGGAGGGAGAACAGGTCATGGAGGAGAGTGGGGGGTGGAAGAGGATAAGTTTGCAATGTTTAGTCACGGGTGAGGGTAAAAGAGGTGAATCCCGGGGTACACCGGTCAGACCGGTGTCCGGCACCGGTCAGACCGGTGCCTCCCCAACAGAAATGGTGACAAGGCTGGTTAGAGATAGATTTTGATCCTTTAGCCCTCACAAGATTGGACATAAGATTTGCAGTGAATATATTTGTCCAAAGTTGACATATCTCAGAAGAATATATGATAATCCAAATTATTTCTCATTTCTTGATTCTTCCAAGAAAGATAGATAGATAGATAGATAAAGATTTTATGGACTTGAGAAAATCTTCCCGCTTGTGACTAGGCATCAATCAAACAAAGTGAACAATAGTCACAAGTGAGTCAATCGAGCCACAAAGACCAAGAACCAAAATTTTTCAAAGAAAGCACACTTCCTACACATGCTAGTTGAATTTTCGCAAAAACTACCCTATGCCACAAAAGACATGCATCCATCTCAAGTCAATAGTCATCTTAGCATATTTAGCTCATATCTTGCAAGAGATGACACCAAGTCAATTCTCAATGAAGACATCAACTAAATATCTAGATTTGAAGCTCAAAATTTACTTAAAACAATTACATGCAAAAACTCACACTAGCAAGGATATGAGGCCTAGATGCTCAATGTAAAAACATAGGTTAAAGGAACATACCTTGGCCTCTAGCTAATCTTTCTTCACATTGGTGAAGATTCATTTCTCAAGTCATGTGCATTATCAATATAATCCAAATGCCTCTTCTCTTTATGTTTTTCTCTTTTCATGCATCATAGAAGAGAAATGCATTAAGTAGCACAAGATCTAGTTTCATCATTTAGTGATCTTTGGATTGGAAAGGCACAATGGATCACTAAAAGATGAAACCTCACAATATAGGTTAAATTCCTTTTTCTTGATGCGCATGTGTATATGGGTGGAAGGCAAGCTCACATGCATCAATCTTGTCACAAAGCCAAGCAAAAGGATTTAATCTATATTATGGGAAGCAGCTATTTAATAAGATAATTCATTGTCCAAAGAGGAGATAGATGCACTTTTACCAATTTTGAACAAAAGACATAGCTTGCTTCAAAGAGAGACAAAACTCTCACACACGAGACTACAAGATCACTAAAAGAAAATGTTAGTCTCTAGGACACAAATTGTAGCATAATCTCCCCCTCAATAGGTGCATCATGTATTTGAATATCATGTCACATGCACTTAATCAATTTAATGAATTTGAGGAGTTTATCTCACAATTTGGTCCCGGCACATAAATAAATTGCATTTGTTGACAAGGTGCCAAGAATACTTACTACCACAAAGATAGTGCATAAATTGTATGCCATGGAGGTGCTGAAAGAATTTCTTGTAATATTCCAAATTAGATGAAGCTTGACAATCAAACCTCTGCCGGAACTTCTGGTATGATTTGGCGGAACTTCTGATACGGGACAGAGGTTGCCGGATTTTTGGGTCGGAACTTCTGGAACGAGACAGAGGCTGCCGAAGTTTTGGATCGGAAGTTCTGGTGTCGGCCGGAAATTAAATTTGCTAACTGGGCCAGAACCGGTCAGACCGGTCTGGGTGACCGGTCAGACCGGTCAGCCCCGGTCAGCTTCATATAAGTGTATTTCTTTTCTTTTACTTGCTCCAAGAAATTTCTTCTTGACTTTTTCTGTAATTTTCTGCACTTCAAAATAGTATGCTCTACTAGAGAGTCATTAAAAGCATCACATGGCATATGGGAAATAAATCAAATAAAAATATCAAAGTCACTTTCTCATGCTTCACTAACTCACACTTGTGACCCATGAGTGTTCACATAGAATGAGAGTGACTAAGACATGACATTAAGCACTAGTTACCGAGATAACATTGGTTTTGTGATTTCAACACTTTGCAAGTCACTTGGCTAATTTCTTCATTTCTCGTATCTCTTCTATAGGCCAAGTGTCCAATGCCTCTCGACGATCCTGCAAGCTCAGCAAGCACTCTTTGGTACCCAAATCTTGTTGGGTCCTTTGAGGTTAGTCACAAGATGCTTAGGAACCCAAATGACTCTTATGCTAGTTTGAGGTGAACTAATCACTCTCATAGCACAAGTATCAGTCTTGTCTTTCCCAAGCTTATTAAAATCATAATGGACAAGGTTAGATTCAAGAATGTTACCATTTGGACAATCCTTGCCCATGTGACCCTTTTGTCGGCAAGTATAGCAAACACGGCTCTTGTCCTTGCTTGACTTTATATTTCTTTGCTTTTCTTGCCTTTGCATGCTTTTGGGTTCCATGGATGAAGAGGTGCCTTCAATCTTGTCACTGTGGTGAAAGGTGGCCGCTCTGGCCGCCACCGGTCTGACCGGTCCAGGGAACCGGTCAGGGTCAGAGCCACTTGCATCAATAGCGCCAGGACACATGGCTACCGTGTGTCCCTTCTTCTTGCATCCATAGCAAACCCTATTCTTTGCAAGACTCCTTTTCTTGGATACTCTAAGTTTCTTTGTCTTGCTTTTATGCTTGATGGAGCACATAGATGCATAATGCCCCATTGTTGAATAATTGAAGCATTGTATGTGATCAAGCTCCCTTTTCTTCTTTTCTTGAGTCTTGTCTTTGTTGACTTTCTCGTCAAGCTGAGGGATTGAGTCAGTGACCATTGATCCCTTCTCAAGCTTATTCATCATGTTTTCACGGTTATCTTGAGAAGGTTGCACTTGACCTTTTCCCTTAAGTTTGACCAAGTCATTCTTGATCTTTTCATCCTCTTGCTTGATATCTTCCATTTTTTTAGCAAGAAGATCATCACAAGACTCTACAACAACATGCTCAACACAAGATTGGGTTGCTTGGGAGCAACACGGTTTTTCACATAATAAAATAGAATTCATGTGAGAGCATGTGCATGTGTGTGTATGAGGTTCAAGATATTTTACCGATGTTAATACAACCTCATGAGCAATGTCTAGCATAGCATATGATTCCACAAGCTTCTCATGAGAACACTCAAGTTCTTTGTGAGTTGCTTGCAAAGCCATATGCTCACTAGTGAGCTTATCAAGTTGAGCACTAAGCATTTGTTTGTCTTGTTCTAAGGATGCTACACAAGTAGATAAATCAGTAGCACAAGCATAATCCTTTGACAAGATTTCATACTTACTGACCAAGGAGGCATGTGACAACTTGAGCTTTTCAAGTTCTTGAGTTAGAGCCTTGATGGTTCCAACTCTATGGAATTCATCTCTCTTGGTCTTCTTCTTACTTCTGCAAGCCATCAGACACTTGGGTCCCTCATCATTGGATAATGAAGAACCAGAAGTGGATGGGGTGACACTTGCGGCTTGGGTGTCTTGAGCGCACTCGGAAGCAGCTCTCTGGGCAGAACCGGTCAGACCGGTCCCTGGAACCGGTCGGAACCGCCAGGCCGGCTGCAATTTCTTCCTTTTGCTCTTCTAGCTCCTTGGAAAAAAACCACCTGAGGCTCAATGAATATTGCTGATGCAGTTAAGCACTTCTCGGGTGATTCCATAACTTCTTGCTCTTCATCATCACTTTCTAAATCTTCAAATGTATCTGTGATGAGAGTCCAAATGTGATGAGCATCTTTTCGGATTTCTTTCTTGCTAGAGATGATATCCCATAACTCTTCACAAACAGAACTCCGCAAGAAGTTAATAACACAAGCATTGAGTTGCGTGCAAGCTAGCTCCTTTTGAGTGAGATTTGACAACTCAAAGTTGTTATAATCAAATTTAGGAGGTAGAATGCTAGCAACTAAAATATGTTCAACTAAAGGATCTAAATTTCTAAGAGCATTATGAACATTACCAAACCAAGAAGCATAGTTTGAGCCATCGAGCTCAAGTGGCTCAAATTGTACCTCAATCGACATCTTTTCTTCACGGCGGTTAAGCTTAGATGTGAAGCCAAGCTCTGATACCAATTGAAAGGACCTTGATGTCGCCTAGAGGGGGGGTGAATAGGCGAATGGCCGGCAAATAAAACTTTTCCCCAAATTTCTCTAGCTGCCAGAGGGTGACCGGTCAGACCGGTGCTGTGCAGTGCACACACCCAACAGCAGCTCGAGCTTCTTCTTGACTTCTAGCACGAATCAAACTTGGTGAGTACCTTCTGTAGATGATATTTAGTAAGGCAAAACTATCCCTGCACACAATATAAGCACACCCAAGTAGATCGAAGCGGAAGAACAAATAATGTACTAGAAATCAACAAGTGAGGCAAAACCAAACCAAGACACAAGGAGTTGTTTTCCCGAAGTTCAGATTCACCGCTCACACCAAGCAGCCACCAAGGCACGGTGAATCCTACTCTCCGTTGAGGAAGCTTATACGACCACACAAGGTCAAGCTATCTTCTCCTTCCACTAGTTTGCTTCTTCCCTTTCGGAGGTGAAACACAACCTGCACAAACAATCCCGTGGCTCACCACACACTTTGGTAGCTCACCGAGCGACGCCTAGCCGTCTAGGAGGAAGAACCTCCAAGAGTAACAAATGCTTCAAATGGATTTCTTGACAGTGAATCGAAGTGCTCAAGCTATGGCTGCTCTTGTTTGCTCTCTAATGCTCACACAATCTTACTCTCTCAACCCAACACAAAGATATCTCAAATATCACACAAATCTCACAAAGAGAGGTTGGAGAGGGCTTTTCTGGCTTCTAGAATGTGTAAATGGCGTGTGGAAGCAGCAGCCCATCAAGAAGGGGGCTGAGGGGTATAAATACCCCAGCACATAAAAACTAGCCGTTGGGATTCTGTCCTGACCGGTCAGACCGGTCACCCCGACCGGTCAGACCGGTCAGGCAGAGCTGAATTTAAAAACTAGCCGTTAGAGCTGGCACCGGTCAGACCGGTCCCCTTGACTGGTCAGACCGGTCAGGCTGAGTGTGTCCCAAAACTTCTCTCAAGTTAGCTCAAGGTTTCATCCAGGGATAAAACCACACAATGTTAGTTGAGCTGGGACTGTTAGCACACTCTGAGACTCTCTTAAGGCTATTCTCACATAGATCAACTATTGAGCACTTTTGATATTTGTCAATAAGCAAATATTGCATCCCTCTTGATAGTATGGCGTACCTATACTCAAGGATAAATATAAACACAAAGACATCCTTTTGAGTTTCCAAGTCTTGATCAATGCCATACTTTGATAGTTGTCAACATGAGGGTTTTCAACATTGCTATCTTTCTTGAGCAATTCCATACTTGAGCTAGTGACTTAGGATTTTCCATCATCCATTGACAAAGTGTATTTGAATCCTTAAGTCACTCCATTTTATCAATCATAACTAATTGATGCTTTGCATTGCTTCCCTCAATAAAGCTTGGATATGGTTCTTTGAAACTCCACGGACCTAGATACTTCACCTTAGCAATTTGCACACATGGAAAGCCGTCGCTTAGCCAAAGCTTGCTTAGTCCCTCGCTCTAGTCATCTCGGTTGATTTCTTCACCACTTACCCTTGCCACATTGAGTTTAGCTTTGCTTCATCATTTTGAAATCCCATTTGAAAGAACTTCTTCAAATGCTTGTTCTTGATTGACAAAGTACATTCAAACCATTGCAAGCTTCCAACAACGAGACCAACGTATATCACATAAGCATACGTCCCTTTGGTGTAAATGCATGAAGCCTTGCAATTTCTACTTTGAATGATCCCTTCATATATCAACAAGCTTTCTCATAGATTGGAACCACATAGATATACCTTTGTTGACTTGTCCAAAATATATCAACACTCATGCTTGTCATTCATTATTTATGCACAAAGAGATCACACACTTGCTTGCCTTTCACATTATGAGCCAAAGAACATTCATTTCATATATAATTCAATATCACAACATGAATGTACAAATAATAACCTGCTCATAGTCTTAGACAAACAAGTTAGTCCTTTAATCGTTTTGTCATACAATTCACCAAAACCCACATGGGGGCCTAGATGCACTTTCAAATCTTCTACATCCTTTAAGCATTTTTGTTGTCTCTATGTTAAACATGTTACCATTTCACTAATTTTGATTGGCAAAAGTGTAAAGATGCAAGAAAATCTCATCCTAAAAGTATTTGGGGGTGCGACAATTGTTGTTCCTTATTCTTTGTGCCAATAGCTAAAACCTATTCTGCCATGAAGTATAAGGGGTCCTGAGTTTATTCTAAGTCAAAAGAATTTTGAGTTTGATCAAGTTTATATAAAAGAACAATAACATTTATGAATCAAATTAGCACAATTGGATCCATTTTGTAAAACTTTGAATAGTTTGACTCAGGACAAACTTAGAATCGCGCTTTACATTTTAGGATGGAGGTAATACAGAGTAACGAACTCAGCTCATCAAATTTGCATATGTTAGTTACTACCAATTTTCTCAATAGGAACCTGGGAATGCTTTAAGAATTGTCTAATTATTTGAAATGAGAAATACAATTATGCTACATTTTCTCATTCAAAATGAACCAAGATGTCTCATGAGGAAGAATTTTCCTCTCTCTATATATTAGGGGTGCATGGAAACCATGGCACTTCAGACCACATTCTTTTCCTCTAAAGTCCAATCCAGAAGGAAGAATACATAGAGATACAACATGAGGAGTAGCTGTAGCAACCTTGCGTATGTGATGTTAATCTTTTCCTTCATTTTTCTCGAGTGCCTACCATTGCGTTGTGAGTATATATCACCATCTATTCTCCTGGTCAACTTGATAAAATTGCATAATGACCACCCATAAGTCACTTCAAGTTTGTCATTGCCCTCATTAGTCATTTTCTTGCAAATGCCCACCCTCTTAATTTTGTTGCAAATACCTACCCGGTGTGTGTGCAAATTTAACCAAATCAATCTGTTTTTACCGAGTAGAGCCATTCCATGTCGAGGCAGCATAGTCAAACTTGTCCAAATGCTTGCATTAGGTTCATTTACCATTTGCATTGAAATATTTTTTTACAAATGGTGAAACTCAGTGTGACAACTTATTCTATCATTACCGATTCTTTTATGGAATCTAAAAAAAAGGTTGAGTTTATACTCCTAAAACTATCTAACTTTGGTAAAGACTACATTTGTGGCTCGCTATTTTTGAAAACAAGTTGATTTGGTTAAGTTTGTGCATACTGGATGGGTATTTGCAACAAAATTAAGTAGGTGGGTGGGTATTTGCAACAAAGGGACTTATTGGGCCAATGTGATACTTGAAGCAGCTTATGGGGGTGTTTATACATTTTTACTGATCAACTTTTATATATATCTGCTTGTGTGTTATGTACTGTGTTGTTCTAATGAAGAATTATTCCAATAGGTACTCCTACACTCTCTGAGGTTGGAGATACAAGACCCTACCAAAATAGTCCTACCAATACAAATTCAAATGCTTTTCTGATCAGAAACACATTGGTTGTTGAGACCAAAGTCACCCTTAAATTTTGCACTAAGTATATATGTGGGGAAGTGTCCTGCTATTGCTGTGATAACCTAAGGCCGGAGGCTGTTTGCTATGCCACAATTGTTGCTTGTCAGGCTGCCTGCCCCGCATGCAACCCTGTTTGCCCACCGCAGTCACAACCTCAAAAGGCGATGGTCGTCCGTTAGAATCTTTTCTAGTGGTGTAACGATAATGGCGAGCGAATAATTAATGTTGGATGCAATATATATAATTATTAAGGATTTTCCTATGCCTGTCTTCAGTTTGTTTGAAGCTATGTTGCTTTATATGCATTAGTATACTCCATCCGTTCTAAAATACAAGATATTTTGGTTTGTCCTAACTAGTACTCCTAAATTTAACCAACTTTATGGAGAGAGTACTAATATCTAACCCATCATATAAATTTGACCACCGTTATCGTGCACAGGGGCTTCCTTTCCCTGTACACTTCTCCAGCAAAGCCAGCTCCAAGTTCAACCAGACCAGCGCCAGAGACCAGGTCTTTGATCGAGGAGGTGAGCAGGCTGATGGAGCTGTACAAGGACGAGGAGAATAGCATCACCGTCACCGGCCAGCGGCCACAGCGCGGCGCGGCAATATCCATCCTCAACGCCGTCGGCATCGCCACCAGCGGCGCGAACGCGACCGCCGGCTCCTCCCAACCGCCGTGCCCGGTGACGACCGTCGTGTTCGCGTGCCCGCATGTCGGGAACCACTGAGCGCCTTCGGCTCATCCAAGGACCTCAGGGCCCTCCACGTGAAGAACTTTCGGCGACGTCGTGCCCTTGTTCCCGGCGCAGCGGCGGAGGGTTCAAGCTGGAGGTGGAGCGCGACGTGGCGCTGGTGAACAAGGGCGCCGATCGACGCGCTCAAGGACGAGCAACCGGTGCCAACAGAGTGTTGGGTGGTGCAGCACAAGGGCATGGTGAAGACTGAAGAGCACCACCCAGGCACCCATGGGAAGTGAGAGCCTGCTTGCCTCTCACGAATTCTACCACACCATAGCAACCATTGGCGTGTTCATGGCACTGCAGAGTTGCAAATGCCGTGGAATCTAATTTTCGTTTGGTGCTTTGGCATTGACTCGAGGGCAAGTCTAATTTTAAGAAGGGTAGAAAGCGACGAGTCATCTCACCGCAAAATAAATAAATAAATAAATAATAAAAATGCGACGAGTCATCCAAGTATGCTCTGGAGTTGTGCCATGGGCCGTGTTGCCTACTGGCTGGCCCAAATGGACAACCCAAACAACTGCCGGGCAACACGAAAGAAAGAGCAGCGATATCAGAGAAGGGGCAAATCGAAGATTCGGAACAGAACTGTGCTATATATTCCTCCTTGCTGTGGAATCCTTCTCCTCTACTGTACTTCTTCCTCCTCCGGTTCATGGCCTGTTTATCTATCCACGCTTGGATAGTTAGTTGTTGGATTCATGAAAGTGATGTACTATAATACTATATGGATGGAATCTAACATACTTAGCAACCAGAAGAACATAAGAGCATCTCCAACAGATTAAGAAAACCAATCTCCTTTCCCTTTATTTCTGGTTAAAGGGGATTGAGATGGAAAAAACCCTCTCCAACAGATCCCCTTTCTATTCTCCTTTCCCTTTATTTTTTTTCTCAATCTCCTTTAACTCCCTTCCTCTCTCCTTTTTAAAGGGGATTTGCCCCTCTCCCCTTCCCTTCCCCTTTTTTTTCTATTCATCTCAGCCGCATGATTTCTTGGCCCTGCACGAATCTTGGAGCACAATTGTCGGATGAGATAGAAAGGGGAAAGGGAAAAGGGGATCTGCGGTAGCCACTCTCCCCAATATCTTGAATTGGTGAAAGGGAATTCTCCTATAGCTAGAAAAAAGGGAACTGTTGGAGATGCTCTAAGGGCCAAAAAAATAAATAAAGCAAACTCTGGAAGTATAACTAGATAGCCAATCACTAATTTGAGGGCAGTGTATTTTTCTTTATTTGTCCTATGGGTTGGATGACATGGCAAACTAAGACCATATGCCGCTCAAACTATATGTATTTTTATAACCTATTGCACAACCTCGGACCATGTCGCTCAAACTCGCCCACTACATAATGTGAACTAGTAGTATATTACACAGCCTCGTAAGAGATCAAGTTGCACAAGAAATATGAACAATAATTAACCTGTGACCTAACTAGCTAGTTCAAGCGGTAGTTCAGCCTTTTAGTTGGTTCAAGCAGACAAACTGATCAAGACTTTAGGCACCAAGTAGTTTAAACTGCCAAATTCCCAGGCCATGGTTTGGGTACAACCTCCTCCAGGCTGTCAGAATTTTCCGGTTTTTTAGTATTGTGACGTTTCCTGACCAGTTTGGAAAATGAAGGAAAGAATAGATTCCAGTCCTGAATAATAACATTTCTAGAGTTAAATAAGATAAAGCTAAACTTGAATTGCATCCGTAAATGAGAGATTTTTTAAAATAATGACAGAGATTTTTTCTTATATTAATTACTACTTGCTAGATCTAATCACAAAATATAGGTCCATTTACCTTGGATTGTCAATTTTAGCTCTGCCCGTCAATATCGAAAATTCACTTTGATTGACATGCAAGGTTGCTACTACTAGCTTAGCTTGATTTATCATGAAAAAAATACTTTCATAACATATAAATCTCTATTTAAGATAATAGTTTTTATAGACACCGAATATTTCTCATTATAAATTAATACTTCATAATCTGATCTCTCTCTCTCTCTCTCTCTCTCTCTCTCTCTCTCTAATTTAGATTTGACAGTTGAGGTAGCGTGTGGTAATCTTTGGAGCTTGCAAAAATTCTTTGCCTGACATGTGGCTGGCTTAAAAACCAATAACCGCCACCAACCTATCTAATCTCATTCGTTACTTTGTTTCCCTGTCTGTTTTTTCAACCTTGCCTACGGCATATATTCATGGTAAATTTGAAATTTCTCTTGACAATAACAGATCAACTAAAGCTTAACATGAAAATGCAAGATGCTCAAGTGATAGATACCCAAAATTTTAGGTTGACAATGATATAACAACTAAAAGTTAAATTCAAACTAGTGAGGTGGTCTAGCGGAAGATGGTGAAATCCACAAGCCTTAACCTGAGATGAACCTGCTAACAAGCCACCCTAATATAAACGCAATGGATGCCAAAGAAGTCTTCATCTGGTTCTCTTATTAGTTTGAGCGTAGATCAATTGAGACACGCCATGTTGTGATTCAATCAAAAATTATAAAAAAGGGTATGTATGTTGTAGGGTTCCTTGCTATCCTGTTCCACATGATTCTTGGTATGATCCAGGGCAATAATTATGATACCTGAAAACTAGTAGATCTCAAATATATTTATGGAGAAACAAAAAGAAAGACGAAGAAGTTCATATTTCACCTCGGTCCTGGTTGCTCTTCAATACAATTTTTTTTCATATTGCCCATTCTATTATAATCTTAGTCAATGCACAATGAGAATATGGCTATAAGGCCAGTTTCAATGGGGGAGTTTCATGGCATTAAATTTCAATGCCACATTAGCAAAATTGCTGACTTGGTAAGGTAATTAATAGAGTGGGTTTCATCAGATGAGAGAGGAGTTTCATCCTCATGAAACTCATCTGGCGCAGTTACCTAGTTTTCAGTCTAGGTAACTGTGCAATAAAACTTCCCATTGAGACTTGCCTAAAGCTAAATCTATAGAACAGGAAATTTAAAATGCATATAAATGCTTAATGCTAGCCGTAGCAATTAATGAATTAGCATCTTAGTCAATACAAATTTTTATGGCGTTGGATTCATATATTTGAATGTATATATAAATGATTTAAATATTGTATGGTCATGAGCAATGTAGTATATATTGTATACAAGAGGAAGTGATGTTCAAATGTATGATCATGTAGACTTATACCTCGTCAAACCGTGTCTTGTCTTTTGAAAATGATAGACTAGTAATATAAGTAGAATATCATATTTAAAGCAGGCGAGCAGCATATAAATGTCGCTAAGTATTTAGCCAAGGCTAGCTGATTAACCAGCGCCAACAAGAGCATCTAGCCTCGCTGTGATCGCCGAGATGCTTCGACTTCGAGGCATAGCCAACAGGTGGCGCGAGCTCCAAGGCAAGGACTCATGGAAGGGCCTCCTGGACCCGCTCGACATCGACCTCCGCAGGTCCATCCTCGCCTACGGCGAGCTCGCGCAGGCCACCTACGACGGCTTCAACCGCGAGAAGCGCTCGCCGCACGCCGGCGCGTGCCTGTACGGCCACGCCGACCTGCTGGCGAGCTCGGGCGCGTCGGCCGCAGCGGACTACGCCGTGACCAAGTTCCTTTACGCCACGTCGGCGCTGCCCGTGCCCGACGCGTTCCTCCTCTGGCCGCTGCCGGCGCTCGGCGACGCGTGGTGCCGGGAGTCCAACTGGATCGGGTACGTCGCGGTGGCCACGGACGAGGGCGCGGCGAGGCTGGGCCGGCGCGACATCGTCGTGGCGTGGCGCGGGACCTTGAGGAACCTGGAGTGGGTCAACGACTTCGACTTCACGCCGGTGTCCGCCGCGCCGGTGCTGGGCTCCGCGGCGGCCGCGCACCCGCTCGCCATGGCGCACAGGGGATTCCTGTCGGTGTACAGGTCCAGCAACGCGAAATCCAAGTTCAACAAGTCCAGCGCCAGAGACCAGGCGAGTGAAATACTCCTACCGATCCCTGAATGTTTGTCCAATTCTTACTGCACTTACACGAATATTCACGAGGAGAAAAAAAAAATTCATGGTGACAATATCGCTCGTGGTTAATGTAGAGACCATGGTAAAAGCTATAGCTTTTGTCCTGGTTCAGAGTTCAGACGATATATATATAATCGACGCATGAACTCACGCGTGCACGATTGGTCTACCTTATCAGTTTGTTTCGCTTGTATTTAACTTTCAAATGGACACCGGAGCTTTGTTGAAAAATAGGAACGATTTAGAAGGAATGCACAGACTAACCATTCGTTATCTAAAAAACCAGGCCAACCATTCTAAGATTATATTTGTTCTGCAAGTGTTGACCTAACAGGTAGAACTTCAGCAAATCTTTCTTGACAGGTAAAAAAAGGAAAAGGAAAACCTACTGTTGTTACCTCTATTTTTTCGCCCAAGTTATTTAGATATGATTATTTCAACAACTTTCTTACATGATTTGGAAGAGACAAAACAAATATAAAAACCAATTACTTTCCACTAGCCTTGTGTTTCTACAGAGGCCGTACGCACATAGCAGTTACCGATCGAAACTGGTATATACTCAGACCATGTGTATATTCATATAGGACTGTGTCAAGCTTATATATTGGTGAGAGATGACGACCAATACATTTTAATTAGACGACCGAGTTAATCATATGTGTCTCTGTCTCAATGTAAATTGAGTATTATTCCGTCAAGTCCTTGCTGGCTAACGACACAGGGTTTTTGATCGTGCATACACATTTAGTACGTAACGTACAAAGCCTATCCAGATCAGCATATATCAAAATAACATACGGTAGTTAGCAAGTGGAAGAGCATAGCAGCCAAATAAAACTACGGAAGTAGTCCACCTAGCCAACCACTAATTTGAGGACAATTTTTTCGTGTTGACCTCCCTATGGATAACCATGGCGTACTATGACACTATGATCGTGCCATCTAAACTATATTGATCCCTATTGCATGCATAACCTCAGACCATGTGTCGTTCACATAGTCCCCACGACATGATTTGAACTAGTATAGCAGAGCCTTGTAAGATCAAGTAATCAAGTCGATCACGCCACAAGGCGCATGTGGTGACTTCGTCAATCTCAAGATCGAAACAGCCGGCCCAGTCTCTCGAAGGTGCTCATAGGGGTAGGGTTTACGTGCGTGTATTCATAGGGGTGAGTGTGCGTGCGTGTGTGAGCGTCTGCGTCTGTACTGGTCTTTCGCAAAAAAAAAAAGTCGATCACGCCACAATTGTGAATACCATCAACCAACAACCATGAATATTGTACAGTGGATCCGACCAGTTCAAGTGGTAGAGCCGTAGAGTACTCAAGTATAATAGCACATAGAAACTCAAGAATTAATTTAAGTAGCATGCATGTCACTCAGAGACTGCAAACTTCCTCAAACCGTGGTTTGGGTACAAATCCACAGCTCTATATTAATTGCAAACATCCGCAAATTAATGAGCTAGACTGCCGGATGCACAGAAGCGAATGGCTCCACGGAATGCCATGTTTAGGGAAGAGGATATGAGTTCGCTGTTTACTTAATAATGAATTAATTTGACGTACATTTACTTCCATGCATGCATATTTAATATATATATACACATCATAAACTTAGCTTTTTTCACAAAAAAATTCAGTACACGGTTGCATAACCATGCATGCATGGGGTGCTGTGTTGTGGACTTGTGGTGGCCCGACACTACCGGAGAACCCCTTATCAGTATCGGGTCATAAGAGCCATCGGTACCGGTTCTGGAACCGGTACCGCGCAACCGTGACTAAAGGGCTCGGCCTTTGGTACCGGGTCCAGAACCGGCACCAAAGAGGGCCTTTTGGTACCGGTTAGTGTGCCACACCGACGCCGTGAGTCTCCCGTCCCTTTCCTTTTTCTTTTCCTTTCCTTTCCTTTCCTTTTCCCCATTCCTTCTCCAACTAACAATGACCATCTCATGAATCACAACTACAATTTCAGTGTATGCCTAGGGATACACTGAATCACAACTACAATTTCAATCCCATCTCATGAATCACAATCACAATCATACAACCACAATCACAAATCGAACGAATCCAATCGAACAAATCATTCAACCCATCATCACAAATTCACCATACACACAAATTCACCATCACAAACGAACAAATCGAATGAACACATCATCACCGGAAGAGCTCAATGCTCCCGCGGCCGGGGTGGCCCGCCCCAGCGTCTTCATGTTCCTCGGCACCCGCACGCGCGCCGGCGGTGGCCGCGCCAGCCCGC
>CM014272.1:79091971-79146185 GCA_004135705.1 Alloteropsis semialata | reverse complement strand
TCCCTGGTTAACAGGCCGAATGAGGCCCAGGCGGGAGGTGGCGCTGGGCCATTTCGCCGGCCCGGCCATGGCTGCCAGGCTCCGAGCCCAGGAGCGCTAGCGCGGGCGTGCAGGCCATGCTGTTGGGCCGCGAGAAGCGAGCCGCGCCAAGCTGAACAAGACACCGGGCGAGCGGGCGAGCTGGGCCGCCCAGAGCGGGCCGGGCGCTGCTGCGCGCGCGGAAGAAGGCCGTGGGCCGATTTCTTCGCGGGCCGCTGAGCACAGTATCATTTTTCCTTTAAGTTTTGGATTTTCAGAAGCCAAATTTTGAATGTTTTTGTTCTTATTTGCATGTTTTTCAAGTTTATATCTCTGTTTTAAATTTGAATCGAAGGATGAAATTTAGCAGAGAGTAGAATGCTTCTGAAAATAAGTATTTTATCGTTTTTCCGCTGCGTAATTTATTCTCTAGTTAAATTAAACCAAAGGGATATTTAATTAGAGAAGAAGAATATTTTATGAGAATATTTATGATATTGTTATTTTCTGGCCAAAGCTGATAATTGCAATATTGTAAACTGTTAAGTTCAATAATTTATGCATTGATTCTATTTTCTGTCCAAAGGTGATATAAAATTGGTGTAGAAGCATGTTGTATATATTAATTTTGACCAAAGTTAAATTGATACATGCAATTTTTTAGATATATTATGTTAATGTTCTCACCTTTACTGGATTTAATTTCGGGACCTAATGCTATGAGTTATATTGCTGCCATACCTGGTTGGGAACAACTTTGCGGAGTGGCGCAGCCAGTTGGATCTGGCGCTGGTGATGACTGACATCGGCATAGCCATTACCACACCGTGCCCAGCAGCGCCTGAGGCACCGGTGAGAGGAGAAAATGAGAGCGACGCAGACTGGGCGGCACGAGAGCGTGACCATGCCCCCGTGAGAGCTAAGTATGACCTCGAGAAGAGACAATGGGGCATTAGCAACAAGAAGAGCTTGTTGATAATGAAGACAAAGATGGCAGAGGCCATTAGGGGTTCTATCCCTGAAAAGAAACGAGATAATGTCCCATATACTGCTGCCGAGTACTTGGCATTGGTGGAGAACCAGTTTACTGGATCTTCTAAGACCTATGCTAGTACTTTGATCAAGAAACTGGTGACTACGAAGTACTTCGGTGGTGGTATTAGAGAGCACATTCTTAAGATGAGCAACATGAACGCGAAGCTTGCAGCCATGAAGATGGTTTTACCAGAGGAGTTCATAGTCCATCTGGTGTTTGCTTCACTTCCTCAGGCATATTCGACATTTGAGGTCAATTATAATGCACAAGAAGAAAAGTGGGACTTGCAGAAGCTCATTGCAATGTGCGTGCAAGAAGAGGAGAGGCTCAATGCTGCTAATGGTGGTTCAATCAACTATGTGCAGCATAACAAGAAAAAGAACTTTTCCAATAAGAACTTCAAACCAAAGAATCAATGGGAGAGTGGCCCCTCAAATGCACAAGGAAAGGCCATTGGAAAAGCTCCAATGGAGGTTGATCGCTCTCAAAAGCCTCAAGGAAAGAAAGAAATCGCTAAGGACGAATGCTTGTTCTGTGGCAAGAAGGGGCACTGGCAGAATAAGCGCCCTGACTGGCTGGAACACATGTGGAAGAATGGTGAGGACATCATAACATTTGTAGATGAGTCTTTATTTTTAAGTTATGCTAAGTTCACATGGTGGATTGATTCAGGTGCAACTATTCATGTTGCTAATTCTATGCAGTGATTCGTTACGAGCCGGACCCTGCCAAGAGGAGAAAGAAGAATTAAAGTTGCAAACGGCGTGGAGGCTGAAGTGGAAGCAATTGGAGAACTCCCCATAAGGCTTCATGATGACTTCACACTTCGACTACACGACATGCTTTATGTTCCCTCTTTGAGTAGATATTTGATTTCAGTTTCATGCTTAGCAGATGATGGTTATGAGTGCCTTTTTGGCATTGAACAATGTTTAATTCAGTACAATAAAGTTTGTGTGGGCCTTGCCTTCAGACAATGCCAACTTTATATATTATCTATGCATGATGAAGTGAATGCATGTGATGAGATTATGTGTGAGACTGAAAAAGGTTCGTCTATAAAAGTAAGCAAGAAGCGGAAAAGAATTGATGACGTCTCTTCAAAATTATGGCACTGTCGTTTAAGCCATATTTCGAGGGGGAGAATAGAATGTCTAGTAAAAGAATCAATTCTTCCACCGCTAGAATTTTCAGATTTAGAACAATGTATCGATTGCATAAAGGGCAAGTACGTTAAGCAAATAAAGAAAGATGTTAAAAGAAACACAAGAACTTTAGAGATAATACATACAGATATATGTGGTCCTTTTCCCATGACATCTGTGGATAGTTTTGATTCTTTTACTAGCATAGACGCACGTGCGGCACGCACGTGTAATATCCTATAAGAAAAATAACAAAATAAAAATAATATGTTAATGCCAAGATTTTAAAAAGAGATGATTTCAGTATATCGATCGACGCTTTCATGGCACACAAATCATATATATCAAATAAAAGAACCTGAATATTAGCCAAGCGCATATATCGGATGCTAGCACATGCAATATTATTAGCATTGTAATAGTTTTCTTTGTGAATTCATAGAAAAATAGTCTATGTCTATCAATACCTATTTTCTTATTTCTAATTTTTTTAAATGAGCCAATCCCCATCATTGCACCAGATTGGCCATGTACGATAGATGTCACCGATGCCCCGCCTGCCACCAACGATCAATTGCATAGGCCTACGTGCCATTTGGAGCAGAGAAGGGCAAGCTGAGAGCAATATAGGGTACGATGTGGCTGTGAGAGAACGAGTGTACACCATTTGATTATTGACAATGATAACAACATATTCAATATACCAACATCTCTCTCCGTATTATCAACAGGGCAAGCGCCATAATTTTGTTGGCATCGCAAGCTTGCTGCGAATCAGCACACAAAGAGCCAGTGGCGAATCTTAAGGGGGGTTGGGGGTGCTCCAGCCCCTCTACTCCAATGGAGTCCATTGATACCACCCTAAGCCCCCCTAAGAAATTTTAGCCATGGGTGAAGAGAAGGAAGGAGAGGAGGAAGAAGAAGAGAAATAGAGAAGAGAGGAGAAGAAGGGAAAAATTGAGCCCCTTTTCTTCTAGCTCTAGATTTGCCACTGCAAAGAGCTTATCCGTCGCACCCAGGCCTATAGCGTGGTGAACTCGAGTGCAACACAAGTCCTTCCTCTGCTCCTTGGCCAAGTTCTCTTCACAATCCATTTCAAGTCCTTTTTGGTTCTACCAGCCATTAGATAAGATTAATAATAATGCCTCTTCACAATCCATTTCAAGTCTTTTTTGGTTCTACCAGCCATTAGATAAGATTAATAATAATGCTATGTTAAACTGTTACCGTGATCTGGACTTGTTGCATGGTTGGGATAGGCGCAAGTGCAAGTTCCTGCCATAGCGGACCTGAACAGGTGGGTACCTTCATTGACATAGACATTCACATGGTATTCAAAAATAATACTCAGTATAAAAACTTCATGTATATATATATCATAAAATTTTCTTCAGATAATTATAGATGCGAAGATATTTATAATGGCATGATGTCAGTCTCATCCCACAAATATCTTCTCTATATTGATGTCAACGTTATCTTCTTCTGTAGGGTCTAGTCTTCTAGATTAATAGCAGTTTTTTTTTTACTCTCAGACAACTCATGTAAATTTGTGTTGAGCGTATTACTCTAAAAATTAAATGAATTCTCTCCATGATTCTCTAAACACATGACATTTATCCCTCCTTTTCTCACTGCCAAATGCATGGCAAACATATTGAAAATTCAATATAATTAGCGATTGTGTAAATCAACTAAAGAAATCATTCCTATCATCGAAAAATTAGCATATCGCAATATTATCTATCTCTAACAATGCCAAACAGCAAGTCAATTATCAATGGAACACGCAAGATCAATCATCATGTAGACATGTACACATGCATCTGGCTATACGTTACCTGCTTTCCTGATTGCCGATTTGAACTTTGGCGATGGTGGACAGTGGAATTATGGCTGTGATTAATTACGCGCATCGTGCCACGGCCTCGCACAGACCTAGCGCGTAGCACGGAGGGCAAAGTGGGTCGCGCCATGGAAGACGAGCCGATGCCGCGAATGCTCAGGTCTAGCTGCAACTGGCCGAGGCCAAGCACGAAGAAAAACCAGAGGTTGAGATATGGACGTGGTAGCTGCTAATTGCTCTACTACTATATATAAAAAAATTAAAGGAAGCGATCGCTGGTGGTCGAGGAGGGTGACGACGTCGCCGACGACGTGGAAGGCGGAGTAGGAGGCGACGTCGGCCGGCGCGGCGGTGGTGCCATAGCCGCGGAGGTCGGGCGCGACGCAGCGGTAGCCCCGCGTGGCCAGGTGCTGCATCTGGTGGCGCCACGAGTACCAGAGAGCTCCAGGAAGCCGTGCAGGAACACCACGGCCGGGCTCCCCTCCTCGGTGCCGGACTCCCACCACGTGCATGGCGATGCCGTTCGCCTCCACCGTTCGGTGCCTGATCGCCGTCGCGTCGTCGTCCATGCTCGATTGATCGGTACAGCACAGCTCGTCGCTTGCTACCTTCTCTCTCTGCTAGTCGATTGCTGCCATCCCTCTCTGCACGAGGCGTCCGGTCAGAAGGCTCCAGATCACGTCGAGCTGAAACAATCAGCAGAAACCAATAGCTCTCATTGTTGTTTAATGAGCTGATGGCCGGGCCTGCTACGAGGTGTACGAGAGAAGGATTTCTAAAAAAAAAAGGAAAGAGGCGGGCGACGTGGGGTGGGGATCGGACCGGAATTGCCGTAGCAGATTTTTTTCTCGTGAAAAAGGGACCGGGCGGTGGGTAGAACAGCCAGCATATGGTGAAAAAATAATTGATTTTTGGCAGAATCATTTTCTAACTCGCCGTTTTTATGGGTCTCGGTTCTTTTCCACCTCCCTCGGCTCTGACGGGTGGGTCCGGCGTGAGGGGTACGATGGGCCTAAATTGGGTGAGAAACGTTTTAAATTGTTTTCGTTCTTTATAGTATAGATTACATTCACAGATGATTATTCTCATTATGGCTATATTTATCCAATCAAAGAAAAGTCAGAAGCATTGAAAAAGTTCAAGATATTTAAGGCTGAAGTAGAAAATCAGCACAATAAAAGAATAAAGATAGTAAGATCAGACCGTGGAGGGGAGTACTACGGTCGTCATACCCCGTATGGCCAAGTTCCTAGACCTTTTGCAAGGTTTCTACAGGACAATGGCATAGGTGCTCAGTATACCACACTGGGCGAGCCCAACAGAATAGAGTGACTGAAAGAAGAAACTGTACCTTGATGGATATGGTTAGAAGCATGATAAGTTATTCCACTCTACCAGTGAGTTTGTGGATGGAGGCATTAAAGACAGCCACTCACATCCTGAACAAAATACCTAGCAAGTCAGTACCTACAACGCCATATGAGCTGTGGACGGGCAGAGAGCCTTCCCTTAGATATATGCGTGTATGGGGCTGTCCTGCAGAAGCTAAAGTATTCAACCCAAACATTGGGAAGCTAGATCCCAAGACGGTGAGTTACCATTTCATTGGCTACAAAGAGAAATCTAAAGGTTATCGTTTCTATTGTCCTGACAGATACACAAAGTTTGTGAAAACGAGACATGCAGTATTTTTAGAAAAGGAAATGATCAGGGGAGCATGATAGCGTGAGAGATTGATCTTAAAGAAAAGCGGGTGTGTGTATCTAATCCGCTTATTCAAGAACCTTTCTTCGAGCTACCAGTTTATATACCTCCACTAGTGCAAGGCATTGTGGAACCAGCGCCAGTGGCTAATCCACCGGTACAAGTAGTGAATGACAATGTTGAACCTGCTCCACAGGAAGAACAAGTCATTGCACAAGAAGTAGAACCACAGCAGATCCCAGTGTAAGAGGCACCAGCGGTGGAGGCCCCAAGAAGGTCTCAAAGAGCAAGAAAGCCAGCGATCCCTGATGATTATGAAGATTATAATAGTGAAAAAATTCAAGTGCGGAATGATCCCGTAACTTATGAAGAAGCTATGAGAAGCACTGAATCTCAAAAATGGATTGAAGCCATGAAAGAAGAAATGGAGTCTATGAGTACCAACAGAGTTTGGGACTTAGAAGAAATTCCTAAAGGAGCCAAATCAGTGGGCTGTAAATGGGTCTACAAAACAAAATATGACTCCAGAGGGAATATAGAGAGATATAAAGCGCGACTCGTAGCCAAGGGTTTTACGCAAAGAGAAGGGATATATTACACTGAGACTTTTTCTCCAGTCTCGTGTAAAGATTCCTTTAGAGTCATAATGGCGTTGGTGGCACATTATGATTTAGAATTGCATCAAATGGATGTGAAAACAGCTTTCCTGAACGAAGATCTGATTGAAGATGTTTACATGACTCAATCAAAGGGTTTTATCAAAAAAGGAAAAGAAAATATGGGATGCCGCCTAAAGAAATCCATTTATGGCTTAAAGCAGGCCTCTAGACAATGGTACTTAAAGTTTGATGAAACAATTAAGAAGTTTAGGTTTGAACCAAATGTAGAGGACAACTGTGTCTATGCAAAGTTCAAGAATGGGAAATATATTTTCCTAATCCTACATGTGGATGATATCTTCCTTGCCAGCAGTGACATCAGATTGTTAGAAAAAACAAAGAAGTTTCTGTCCTCTAACTTTGATATGAAAGATCTTGGTGAAGCCTCATATGTTTTGGGTATAGAAATTCACCGAGATAGAAGAAATGGGGTTTTAGGATTATCGCAAAAGGCATATTTGGAGAAGATCCTAAAGAAGTACAATATGCATGCGAGTAAAACCACACCTGCTCCTATAGTCAAGGGTGGTAAGTTTGAAAAATATCAATGTCCCAGGAACCAATATGAGATCGATCAAATGAAAGCGGTTCCATATGCTTCAGCAGTTGGTAGCTTACAATATGCACAAGTGTGCACTCGCCCTGATTTAGCATATATCACCGGAGTACTCGGTAGATATCAAGATAATCCAGGCATAGAGCAGTGGAAGTTAGTTAAGAAGGCATTGAGGTATGCACAAGGCACAAAAGACCTTGTGCTAACGTATAGAAGATATGATACTCTAGAGATAAAAGGGTCTCAGATGCGGACTTTGCGGGAGATAAAGATGGTAGAAAATCCACGACAGGATATATATTCACTCTCGCAGGGGGAGCTATCTCATGGAAAAGTTCCAAGCAGACTCTAGTTGCTTCATCTACGATGTATGCAGAGTTTATAGCATACTATGAGGCAACAGGATAGGCAATGTGTAACATCCCTAGATTAAATTTTGGTGAATTTAAAAATTTCTGTGTAAACATGTGTGAGAACCCTAAAGTGAAACACTTTGCTCTCTAAAAATTATTAATAATTAAATTATGTGCTCTTGCATTAGGGAAATTATGTGTTAGAGTGATTTGGCTTTCCTTGGTTTTATGTGATTGCTTGTGTGGAAATTGTATTTGAATACAAACCAATTCAAATACCAATTTCAAATTCTAACTATACTAACCTACCTAAACCCCTAATAGACCCGGCCCACCTAACAAACAAACCCGGCCGCTAACTCTCCCATCTTCCGGCCCAGCCCAACCCGACACACGGCCCGACCCGCACCAGCTCCTCCCTTCGCCCGCGCGTAACCCGCCTCGGCCCAGCTCGCACGCCACCAGGCCCAGCTTGCGCGCCGGCCCATTCCACCGCGCGGACGCTGCCTCGCTCCCACCTTTCCTCGCTGACGCGTGGGCCCCCGACGAATAGTGTCGTCTTCTTCCGCCCGCGCGACGCCGCCGCGCTGCTCCGCTCTGCTTTTCGCCCGCGCGCGCGCCGGTTCCGCCGCGAATCCCGCTGAGCCGCGCAACCGCCTGGCCCCACCCACGTGACCCGCTCCTCTCGTTCCCTTGGCCACCAAGGAAGCCCCGGCCGAGCCCCGCCTACAAAACCCCAATCCCCTCTTCCCTCCGGCCAAACCAAATCCCAAGGGCGAAGCCCTGCCCAATTCACCCCGACCCGATCTCGTGGAGAAGGAGGAGAAGCAGAAGGGAGTGGAGGCGCGGGCGTGAGGAAGCCGAAGCCGCCCAAAGAGGAGGACGCCGTGCCGCCCGCGACGCCGTCCCCGCCGTCCGCGACGCCGAGCCGCCGCAACGCCACGCCGGAGCCGAGGAGGAGGAGGAGCCGTCGCCGAGATCCGCAAGCCGCACCGCGACCCGTTCCGCAAGCTCCGCAACACGCTCGGCCCCACGATCTTCTTCCAAATCCACCGTGAGTTCCTGTTTCCCCCTCTCGCCGCGTTGTTCGCCATGGTTGCCGTGTCGTGGCCGCCTTGCTCTGTGTGTGTCGCCGGTCTTCGAGCCGCCGTTGAGCCTTGCCTGTCCGGCCGTCGAGCCGCACCCCATCTTGTGCAGGAGCCCCGAACCGAGCCCCTTCCCCCTTCTCCGTGTCGCCTTGCTCCGCGCCATGGCGCTCGTCGCCGTGGTCGCCGCGCTCGCGTTCCCCGCCGTCTCGCCGTGCACTCCCCTAGTCCCTAAGCCCCTTCTGCTCGTGCCCGTTGAACCTTGAGCGCGTGACGCCGCAGACAGGAGGTCCGGGCCGCGCTCGCGAGGACCTCGACACCTTGATGTTCGCCGTCCGCCTTTGCTTCACCCTCGCCGCCGACCACCGCACTCCGGCGCCCGAAACACTGCCCTGCCCTTGCCTTCCCTGCTTGCACCCGGTGCCCTTGATCCTTGAGCCCCGGAACGCACTTGGCCGCAGGCAGGAGGCCTACGCCACCACGACGCGCGACTGCGCCAGGAGGGCACCACCGTCGCAAGCGCCGCCGTGTTCGCGCTCTGGCGCGCCACGGGGGAAGCCACACGCCGGCACACACGTGAACCAGGCCACAAAACCCGCACCGGATCCCGGCCGCCCTTCTCAGTCACTGTCTGGCGGGCCCGGGCGCTCGAGTCACTGACTCGTGGGTCCGCCTCGTCAGCCGCCCCAGCTGTTCCCCCTCCACTTCACTGCCATGCGGGCCCGGGCGCCGGTGACGCTGACCGGTGGGCCCGGCCTCACCTTCCTCCACCTCACAACCAAACCAGCCATGGGCCGTAACAGCGGCGGCCCACAAACCCGTCTTCCCTTCGGCAAGAACCAAAAGTCCACAAACGCCCCTTTAACTATCTAAGCCCATCAAGATCCGGCCCGAGAACAGCCCAACCGACCGGCCCCTTGATCTTTTTTCCAACCTGACAGCTCGGCCCCATCCGTCAGCCTCTCTGACCCGCTGACTGGTGGACCCCGCTAACCGTTGACCGTTGACCGGCCAACGCTGATGTCATCATGACGTCAGCAGTGGCTGACCCCACTGATGACGTCACGCTGACGTCAGCATGCCACGTGGCACATCCTGGTGCTGCCACGTGTCGGCCCTGTGTCTATTTGCATTTTCGGAATTTAGTTTAAATTTTAGAAATAGGTTTTATCTAAGAAAATTCATAATAAATTCATCCTAGCTCAAAAAATTATGAAACCAGTTTCTATAATTTTCTAAAATCATGCTCTACGTGTTAGAACAGGAGTTGCGTGCTTTTGGCTCTTTATGCTTCTTCTTTGGAGTCTATTTGAATATAGGTTCCGATGTATTTCCTTTCTCGTGATTAGGACCAGCTGAGGAGGAACAAGGAGGAGACGGCCACTACTACCACCACTCCGAAGAACAATCAGAAGAGGACTTCTACCAGACGCAAGGTTCACGCCCATCCGCTTTTGAATCCTATTTAGGTATTGCAACTAGTATGCTAGCGCTTTACTTTAAATGCATGATGATGATTATGACCCATTGCATAGCCTTGTTTAAATATTGTATTCCTTGATAAACCTGCTTTACTTTGATGCGATGCTTGCATGTGTTATGGGATGGTTGTGATAGGATTCTTGGCGTGTGTGGGGCAAAAACCCGGGAAAGGAGTAAGGGGTTTTGGGAACTTTGCGGGGGTGAGCAGATTAACTCGATCTTCGTATCGAGGGCTGGGGTGTGTACTTGGGCACATCCTACGGAGTACCTGTGGCGGGTACATGTTCTTGTGGTACTTGAGGAGTTTGGCGGCAATACCTGTAATGGGTGCGCGATGCGGACCACTGGAGGTGGATACGCTATTTGACGGTGACGCTCACCCCGGCACCAAAAACCGAGTTGGATTGCCTGGTTCATTGAACTTCGTACACACCACTTACATCTACGGAGGGTGTTCCAGCCAGTCTAGTTAAGTGCGGTACCCGGACTGTAAGGAGTTAGCGGAAGTGTATGGGGGAACTGGCGGTAGCCTTTTGTCCCCCGAAGGAGGCTCATACCCCGGGACTTGGCCACCGCGGGGGAGGCCATCACAGTTCTCGGACACCGAGTTGCGTCTTCAGTGCATCCTAAGCCGGGAAAAGCAGGAGGGTACCGTTCACTGGCTAGGGTCTGTGCTGTGGGTTGTGTCTCAAGTTGGCGACGGCCGGCTTTGCAGCCCGAGTGGGTCCAGGTGTACAAACTCTACAGAGTCTAATCTATATATAGCCACCGTCCGCGGTCAATGGACGCTCCAATGAATTTCACACAATCCGCCATTGTTTTAGGGATTTCTACCTCCCCTCTAGAGTAGGGCCTGCCTCGGGCAGTTGAGATGCGAAGGGTGGGAGCTTTCGCATCGCCTAGAGAGTGAAGAGTGGAAGATGCTTGGTGACGGGTACCTGGTGTGCCAGGAGTGCTCGTAGGTGCTGTGAGAATGGTTTTGGGATGAAGTGCTGCTTGCATAGGATTAACCTTAAGCCTATCCTTGATATTCTTATACTAGATTTAGGCCACTTAAAGCTTGCATTACGGATGGTGACGTGAAACTGTTCCATTCCTTGGGAACAGCTTATGATGAAGCAGGTTATGAGAGCGAGTACGATAACAATGCTGATGGATGGTACAATTGAGGTTGCTGCTGTGCTCAAGCTGAAGAGCCTGTGGGGATGACCGCCAAGACAGAAGACTAGCTACCGCTTCGTTTAGTATTTCATATTGTCGCATTTAGCCCAAGGGGCTTGTAATAATCGTACTTCCAGAGTTATCCACTTATGTAAGACTTTTATGTAATGTTTAAATGCTTAATTTCGAAGTATGGATGTGATATTCCGCTGGAATGAGTTCTGTACGTGTTAGCTGTTGATTCTGGGACTAACACTATGGTACAGGGAGTCGGATTCTTAGAAATAAGAATCCGGGTCGTTTCAGTTGAATGCTTGACTGTAGTACGCAACCTTAAGACTGGACGACTAGATTATTGGGTTCTAAACAATTCTATTACTATATTACCTTGTTATGTTGAAAAACTTCTCCCTTTTTGCAAAATTTTCACCTCACCTTCGCTGACCTCTTCTCGTAACCATGCAGGATGGCAGCGTATAAGGAAATTGCTACCCCGGTTGAGATCACCGAGCTCGAGTTTGGGAGGTACCGCCAGGGAATCATTGAGTGGTTGGAAAGAATTATTGGCTCAGTGAACATTCCAAAGGAGAAGCTCCACTACACCGCCACAATGATGACCCAGGGACCCCATGAATTCTACACAGCTGCAGTTACCTTGACACCTTCCCTAGAGATAGGAATCGGAGGGTTGACCACGGAGGGACTGGGAGTCACCCTTTGCACCGCAATTCAAATGGCTGCAAGAAAGATGTTGCAAAGGTTTCTGACTGATCACTGGGAAATGGGATTCAACGACACCGTCTTCAGCCTCTTCCCTCGTACACTAGAAGGCGCCGAGAACTATGCCCAGATTGTTGAAGACATGGAACAAGAACCGTTCACAATGGTTGGGGATCAAGCACAGAAAACGGGACGCTACCTCCTACACTTGGACCAGTACCTCACCAGGATTGAACGAGAGGCAAGAGTAACAATCGACGACATGATAAGCTTTTTGAACGCAAACCGATCCTACGAGATAGAGTATGCAAGGATCAGAAGGGAGATAAGGTACGAACAACAAAGGAACCATGATCGACAATGCACCGTTAACAAGCTGACCCAGAACAATGAGTATGACACAAAGCAGAAAGAGAAGAACGAAGAAGAGCTTGAGAGGCTAAAGAAGGAGAACGAGTACCTTAAGACCCAACTGAACTTTCAGACACTGCGAGTCAAGAACTTGGAAAGAGGCAAGCAGTTGGCTCAGAGTGAACTAACAAAAGCCAAGGAGAAGATTGAAAGCATGGAAGGGTTGATGGTAGTGAAAGATCATCTCAAAGGAGTTGCTGAGAAGAAGTATGAAGAACTGCTCCAAGAAGATAAGGACAACGTTGCAAATGTCGCTCACCTTACAAAGGCAGGAATCTATCTCAAGGACAAGGTCGAGAGGACCATGCTAGGGTGGATGGAGTCTGATGAAGCTAGAGTAGAAGAACTCAAGGAGATCAGAGGAAAAGCACCTTTCCGTCTCAGAGAGGAAGATTTCAAGCTACCACCCACCTTGCTACCGTTTCCACTCTGCAAGCATGAAAGCTTACCGCCAGCAACGGAAACCAAGGCAGTAAAGAAAGCACATAGGCTGCTGAAACCACTGCTAGATGCAGATGAGGACTTGAAGAGGGGCCTAATCTCATACAAGAAAGCAAAGACCAAGGAGATCTTCTAGAGTTAGAGTAATAAGATTAGAATAATGTAGTAGGCTTGGAGTAACTTATGTACCCGTGAGATGTCTTTATGAGTTGTACCCCATGATGTATCCATGAGTAGTAGTAATGAGTCTACCTTGTACTGTGTGAAGTGGAGTCCACTCGCACAAGTCATGCCGCGTTATGTGTCTCGATGTTAACCTTATCCTAAAGGCATTAGGAGTATGCCTTAGGAAGGTATTATGTAATGAAATGAATGAATGCTGCTTCTTATGGTGTTAATTGCTTTTTCATGGCTTTTCATCTTGAGTGTATGTTTCTTATAATAATTAAATACCTTGTTTGTACTTACTCCACTTGTAAGATAGATTGAGTTATCCTAACCTTAGTAATCCCATGTCTGTGTCATGCAGAACTATGACAACCCGACGAGTTGAGCGCATGCTAGCAAATTGTGCCGCTACTGAGGCCGCCAGGGCAGAGGCAGCCAATGCCAACTCAGGACATCAGATTGGCCGAGGCCGAGGCCGCCCAGTCATCAAACCAGCTGCACCAGTTAATCCACCAGCTCCAGAAGTGATACCTAACGCAGTCCCAGAGCCGCAACCCCAGGAGAATGCCCCACCGCAACCACCAGTTCACAACCTCGTTGATGTGATGGCTACCCAGACACAGCTCCTACAGCGTATGGCAGAAGCCCTGGTGAACATTGGAAATCAACGTGGGAATAATCAACGCCAAGACCCCCAAGCTGAAGATCTGTCCAGGAAGATCGAGAGGTTTATCAGGCTGAAGGCACCTACCTTTGACTTCTCCAATGATCCGATTGATGCACTAGATTGGCTGAGGACTATTGAGTCTAAGCTGGACTTGACTAACTGCACAGATGATGAGTGCGTGGCTATAGCAGCACACCAGTTGGAGGGTTCAGCAAAGGCTTGGTGGGACAGCTACTGTGAGACTCATCCAGCGCCAGATACCATCACTTGGGAAGAATTCACTACAGCTTTCCGCGAGCATCATGTGCCTCCCGAGCTGACGGTGAGAAAGGCCCATGAGTTCCGCACCATGACGCAAGGGACAATGAGGGTGGAAGAGTATGAAAGACACTTCACGAAGATGCTGAGGTATGTCAAAGATGAGGTGCGCACCGAGGAATCCAAGATGTTCTGGTTTCACCGTGGATTGCATTACGGAATCAGGCAACTCGTGTCAGCTACCAAGAAGTCGTATCGCCACCTGGTGAACCGTGCCATGGAGATTGAGAAAGAGAGGCTTGGCCATGAAGGTCGCATGAAGGACAGGAAGAGAAAGTTTGAGCACCCATCACGTGACAGGCACCAGAACCAGCAGGGAAGGAACTTCCAACCCCGCCCAGGAGGTTCGTTCCAATCAAGAGGAGGTTTTCAGCAGAGGAATCAGTTCCGACCCGGACAGGGCAGATGACACGCAGCTTTGGAGGTGGAAACAACAACTTTCAGAACAATGGGAACCGCAGCTATGGGAATCAGGCACCCACAGGAAGCAATTGGAAGCCTAACAACACCGCTCCAAAGGAAGGAAATGCTGGCAGTCTTACGTCCTTTGCTTGTTTCGCTTGTGGCAAGCCGGGACATCGAGCTGCTTTCTGCCCAGAGAAGAGGAACAACCAAGGCTCAACTGGAAACAGAGGACCACAAGGCAAGACCCCTCAGAACAATGCACAGGGAAGGCTGAACCATATGACGACAGAGGAAGCTCAGGATGCACCTGATGTGATGATGGGTGAGTATCCCGTGAACGATACTAAAGCTTTAATTTTGTTTGATACTGGGGCAACAGGTTCATTGATATCTTCTAAATATGTTATACTAAACTCCCTCACACCGGAACCTCGTCCATACCCTGTTACTATATCTTCCCCACTAGGGGAGCTTAGATGCGAATATATGTGCAAAGAAGTAAAGTTGAAATTAGGAGGACTTGAGTTCCTAGCAGACTTGACTGTGATAAAGTCACGAGGCATTGACATAATCCTTGGAATGGATTGGATGACCAAGCACAAAGGCAGTATTGCACACCAAGAACAGTGACTCTAGAACACCCAAGTGGGCAGATTGTGACCGTAGAACCTCTGAAGTCAAGTATAGTATCTCAAGTGTATTCCATGAAGGACAAGACCGTGGCAGATGTACCAGTTATCCGGGAATTTCCAGATGTGTTTCCAGAAGAATTACCAGGTCTACCCCCAGATAGAGAGATTGAATTCATCATAGATCTGATGCCAGGAACTGCACCAATTGCTAAGAGGCCATATAGAATGTCAGCAGACGAGCTAGATGAGCTGAAGAAACAGTTAAAGGAGATGCTGGACAAAGGAGTTATCAGACCAAGTGCTTCACCATGGGCATCCCCAGTACTCTTTGTGAAGAAGAAAGATAATACATTGAGAATGTGCATTGATTATCGCTCTCTTAACGCAGTAACCATCAAGAACAAGTACCCACTTCCCAGAATAGATGATTTATTGGACAGGCTCAAGAAGGCAAGATACTTTAGCAAGATTGATTTGCGCTCCGGCTATCACCAGATGAAGATACGAGAGTCAGATATTCCGAAGACAGCTTTCGTGACCAGGTATGGGCAGTATGAATTTGTGGTAGTCTCATTTGGACTCACTAATGCACCTGCATACTTTATGAACATGATGAATAAGGTGTTTATGGAAGAGTTAGATAGGTTTGTTGTGGTATTCATTGACGACATCCTAGTCTACTCTGAGACCGCGGAAGAACATACCGAGCACTTGAGAATAGTGTTGGAAAGGCTCAGACAACATCAACTCTATGGCAAGTTCAGTAAGTGTGAGTTCTGGTTAGAAGAAGTTGCTTTTCTTGGACATGTGTTGACCCCGGAAGGAGTAGCAGTGGATCCAGAAAAGATCGCAGAAGTATCCAAGTGGAAACAGCCAAAGAATGTCTCAGAAATCCAAAGTTTTCTTGGACTTGCAGGGTATTACCGCCGATTCATTGAGAACTTCTCCAAAATTGCTAAGCCGATGACCGAACTGCTGAAGAACAACGTTCCATTTGTTTGGTCTGATGAATGTGAAGCGAGTTTTCAAGAGCTCAAGAAGCGTCTCACCACTACCCCAGTTCTCACAACTCCAGATAACCGGAAAAACTTCGTGGTATATTGTGATGCGTCAAGGCAAGGCCTTGGATGTGTGCTTATGCAGGAAGGCAAAGTTGTGGCATATGCATCCCGACAGCTTAGAAAGCATGAAGAGAACTACCCCACTCATGACTTGGAATTGGCAGCCGTAGTGCATGCACTGCAGATTTGGAGGCACTACCTTATGGGCAACAAATGTGACATCTATACCGATCACAAGAGTTTAAAATACTTCTTCACTCAGTCTGAATTGAATATGAGGCAACGAAGATGGCTAGAACTGATCAAGGACTATAACTTGGAGATACATTACCACCCCGGCAAGGCTAATGTCGTAGCAGATGCATTGAGTCGGAAGAATTACTGTAACAATCTTATGGTAAAAGAAAGTCAGCCGGAGTTGTATAAGGAAATGGAGAAGTTGAGTCTGGAAATTGTCACCACCAGCCAACTGAATGAAATCAGAGTGCGATATAATCTGGAAGATCAGATTCGTGAAGCTCAAAAGGATAGTGAAGAAATAAAGGAAGTAATAGAGTTGATTCAGGATGGGCATCTCCCGACCTTCAGAATTGATGATAAGGGGACAGTATGGAAGAAAGACAGAATTTGTGTACCCGAGAAAGAAGGGTTACGACAGGTTATTCTCCGTGAAGCTCATGATTCAAGGTACTCTATACATCCAGGATGCACGAAGATGTATCAAGACTTGAAACAACGATTCTGGTGGAAAGACATGAAAGTTGATACTGCTGGACACGTAGCCAACTGTGATACTTGTCAAAGAATCAAGGCCGGACATCAGAGGCCAGCAGGACTACTGAAACCACTTGACATACCCGTTTGGAAATGGGATGATATCAGTATGGACTTCATAGTGGGTCTACCTCGAACTCAGAAAGGAAATGACTCGATTTGGGTAATTGTCGATAGATTGACCAAGGTGGCACACTTTATACCGGTAAAGGTAGACTACCGAGTTGACAAGCTAGCAGAGCTGTATATAGATCACATTGTCAGATTGCATGGGGCACCCCGAAGCATTGTATCCGACAGAGGCTCGCAATTCACAGCAAAGTTTTGGAAGCACTTACATGAAACCATGGGAACAAGCTTGGAGTACAACTCCGCCTTTCATCCACAAACTGACGGACAAACAGAGAGGGTTAATCAGATTCTAGAGGATTTGCTCAGGGCATGTGTGATAAATTATAAGGCAGATTGGGAGAAAAGTTTGTCTTATGCTGAGTTCTCATACAACAACAGCTACCAAGCAAGTTTGAAAATGTCACCGTTTGAGGCACTCTATGGTCGCAAATGTCGTACCCCACTGTTATGGTCAGAAGTAGGAGAAAGAACTTTCTTTGGACCTGACGACATCAAAGAAGCAGAAGAACATGTAGATAAAGTCAAAGAGAACCTTAAGGCCGCTCAGAGCCGTCAGAAGAGTTATGCAGATAAAAGAAGAAGAGACTTAAGCTTTGAAGTTGGAGACTTTGTCTATCTCAAGGTATCACCCCTGCGAGGCACCAAGAGGTTTCACGTAAAAGGAAAGCTAGCACCAAGGTATGTGGGCCCGTATGAGATTATTCAGAAGGTTGGAAACTTAGCTTATGAGTTAAAGCTACCCCCGGATCTTGCGGGAGTACATCCCGTGTTTCACGTTTCGCAATTGAAGAAGTGCTTACGGGTTCCTGAAGAACAAGTGCCAATGGAAGCAATGGATCTCCAGGATACGCTAGAATACATGGAGTACCCGACAAAGATCCTAGACACCGCAGTTAAGGAAACCAGAAGGACCTCAATTCCATATTGCAAGGTTCAGTGGAGCAATCATACCGAAAGAGAAGCCACTTGGGAAAAGGAAGCTGATCTGCGTGAGAAGTACCCGCATCTCTTTGAACCCTAAGTAAGCCTTAATCTCGAGGACGAGATTCCTGTGAGGGGGGAAGTCTGTAACATCCCTAGATTAAATTTTGGTGAATTTAAAAATTTTTGTGTAAACATGTGTGAGAACCCTAAAGTGAAACACTTTGCTCTCTAAAAATTATTAATAATTAAATTATGTGCTCTTGCATTAGGGAAATTATGTGTTAGAGTGATTTGGCTTTCCTTGGTTTTATGTGATTGCTTGTGTGGAAATTGTATTTGAATACAAACCAATTCAAATACCAATTTCAAATTCTAACTATACTAACCTACCTAAACCCCTAACAGACCCGGCCCACCTAACAAACAAACCCGGCCGCTAACTCTCCCATCTTCCGGCCCAGCCCAACCCGACACACGGCCCGACCCGCACCAGCTCCTCCCTTCGCCCGCGCGTAACCCGCCTCGGCCCAGCTCGCACGCCACCAGGCCCAGCTTGCGCGCCGGCCCATTCCACCGCGCGGACGCTGCCTCGCTCCCACCTTTCCTCGCTGACGCGTGGGCCCCCGACGAATAGTGTCGTCTTCTTCCGCCCGCGCGACGCCGCCGCGCTGCTCCGCTCTGCTTTTCGCCCGCGCGCGCGCCGGTTCCGCCGCGAATCCCGCTGAGCCGCGCAACCGCCTGGCCCCACCCACGTGACCCGCTCCTCTCGTTCCCTTGGCCACCAAGGAAGCCCCGGCCGAGCCCCGCCTACAAAACCCCAATCCCCTCTTCCCTCCGGCCAAACCAAACCCCAAGGGCGGAGCCCTGCCCAATTCACCCCGACCCGATCTCGTGGAGAAGGAGGAGAAGCAGAAGGGAGTGGAGGCGCGGGCGTGAGGAAGCCGAAGCCGCCCAAAGAGGAGGACGCCGTGCCGCCCGCGACGCCGTCCCCGCCGTCCGCGACGCCGAGCCGCCGCAACGCCACGCCGGAGCCGAGGAGGAGGAGGAGCCGTCGCCGAGATCCGCAAGCCGCACCGCGACCCGTTCCGCAAGCTCCGCAACACGCTCGGCCCCACGATCTTCTTCCAAATCCACCGTGAGTTCCTGTTTCCCCCTCTCGCCGCGTTGTTCGCCATGGTTGCCGTGTCGTGGCCGCCTTGCTCTGTGTGTGTCGCCGGTCTTCGAGCCGCCGTTGAGCCTTGCCTGTCCGGCCGTCGAGCCGCACCCCATCTTGTGCAGGAGCCCCGAACCGAGCCCCTTCCCCCTTCTCCGTGTCGCCTTGCTCCGCGCCATGGCGCTCGTCGCCGTGGTCGCCGCGCTCGCGTTCCCCGCCGTCTCGCCGTGCACTCCCCTAGTCCCTAAGCCCCTTCTGCTCGTGCCCGTTGAACCTTGAGCGCGTGACGCCGCAGACAGGAGGTCCGGGCCGCGCTCGCGAGGACCTCGACACCTTGATGTTCGCCGTCCGCCTTTGCTTCACCCTCGCCGCCGACCACCGCACTCCGGCGCCCGAAACACTGCCCTGCCCTTGCCTTCCCTGCTTGCACCCGGTGCCCTTGATCCTTGAGCCCCGGAACGCACTTGGCCGCAGGCAGGAGGCCTACGCCACCACGACGCGCGACTGCGCCAGGAGGGCACCACCGTCGCAAGCGCCGCCGTGTTCGCGCTCTGGCGCGCCACGGGGGAAGCCACACGCCGGCACACACGTGAACCAGGCCACAAAACCCGCACCGGATCCCGGCCGCCCTTCTCAGTCACTGTCTGGCGGGCCCGGGCGCTCGAGTCACTGACTCGTGGGTCCGCCTCGTCAGCCGCCCCAGCTGTTCCCCCTCCACTTCACTGCCATGCGGGCCCGGGCGCCGGTGACGCTGACCGGTGGGCCCGGCCTCACCTTCCTCCACCTCACAACCAAACCAGCCATGGGCCGTAACAGCGGCGGCCCACAAACCCGTCTTCCCTTCGGCAAGAACCAAAAGTCCACAAACGCCCCTTTAACTATCTAAGCCCATCAAGATCCGGCCCGAGAACAGCCCAACCGACCGGCCCCTTGATCTTTTTTCCAACCTGACAGCTCGGCCCCATCCGTCAGCCTCTCTGACCCGCTGACTGGTGGACCCCGCTAACCGTTGACCGTTGACCGGCCAACGCTGATGTCATCATGACGTCAGCAGTGGCTGACCCCACTGATGACGTCACGCTGACGTCAGCATTCCACGTGGCACATCCTGGTGCTGCCACGTGTCGGCCCTGTGTTTATTTGCATTTTCGGAATTTAGTTTAAATTTCAGAAATAGGTTTTATCTAAGAAAATTCATAATAAATTAATCCTAGCTCAGAAAATTATGAAACCAGTTTCTATAATTTTCTAAAATCATGCTCTACGCGTTAGAACAGGAGTTGAGTGCTTTTGGCTCTTTATGCTTCTTCTTTGGAGTTTATTTGAATATAGGTTCCGATGTATTTCCTTTCTCGTGATTAGGACCAGCTGAGGAGGAACAAGGAGGAGACGGCCACTACTACCACCACTCCGAAGAACAATCAGAAGATGACTTCTACCAGACGCAAGGTTCACGCCCATCCGCTTTTGAATCCTATTTAGGCATTGCAACTAGTATGCTAGCGCTTTACTTTAAATGCATGATGATGATTATGACCTATTGCATAGCCTTGTTTAAATACTGTATTACTTGATAAACCTGCTTTACTTTGATGCGATGCTTGCATGTGTTATGGGATGGTTGTGATAGGATTCTTGGCGTGTGTGGGGCAAAAACCCGGGAAAGGAGTAAGGGATTTTGGGAACTTTGCGGGGGTGAGCAGATTAACTCGATCTTCGTATCGAGGGCTGGGGTGTGTACTTGGGCACATCCTACGGAGTACCTGTGGCGGGTACATGTTCTTGTGTGTACTTGAGGAGTTTGGCGGCAATACCTGTAATGGGTGCGCGATGCGGACCACTGGAGGTGGATACGCTATTTGACGGTGACGCTCACCCCGGCACCAAAAACCGAGTTGGATTGCCTGGTTCATTGAACTTCGTACACACCACTTACATCTACGGGGGGTGTTCCAGCCAGTCTAGTTAAGTGTGGTACCCGGACTGTAAGGAGTTAGCGGAAGTGTATGGGGGAACTGGCGGTAGCCTTTTGTCCCCCGAAGGAGGCTCATACCCCGGGACTTGGCCACCGCGGGGGAGGCCATCACAGTTCTCGGACACCGAGTTGCGTCTTCAGTGTATCCTAAGCCGGGAAAAGCAGGAGGGTACCGTTCACTGGCTAGGGTCTGTGCTGTGGGTTGTGTCTCAAGTTGGCGACGGCCGGCTTTGCAGCCCGAGTGGGTCTAGGTGTACAAACTCTGCAGAGTCTAATCTATATATAGCCGCCGTCCGCGGTCAATGGACGCTCCAATGAATTTCACACAATCTGCCATTGTTTTAGGGATTTCTACCTCCCCTCTAGAGTAGGGCCTGCCTCGGGCAGTTGAGATGCGAAGGGTGGGAGCTTTCGCATCGTCTAGAGAGTGAAGAGTGGAAGATGCTTGGTGACGGGTACCTGGTGTGCCAGGAGTGCTCGTAGGTGTTGTGAGAATGGTTTTGGGATGAAGTGCTGCTTGCATAGGATTAACCTTAAGCCTATCCTTGATATTTTTATACTAGATTTAGGCCACTTAAAGCTTGCATTACGGATGGTGACGTGAAACTGTTCCATTCCTTGGGAACAGCTTATGATGAAGCAGGTTATGAGAGCGAGTACGATAACAATGCTGATGGATGGTACAATTGAGGTTGCTGCTGCGCTCAAGCTGAAGAGCCTGTGGGGATGACCGCCAAGACAGAAGACTAGCTACCGCTTCGTTTAGTATTTCATATTGTCGCATTTAGCCCAAGGGGCTTGTAATAATCGTACTTCCAGAGTTATCCACTTATGTAAGACTTTTATGTAATGTTTAAATGCTTAATTTCGAAGTATGGATGTGATATTCCGCTGGAATGAGTTCTGTACGTGTTAGCTGTTGATTCTGGGACTAACACTATGGTACAGGGAGTCGGATTCTTAGAAATAAGAATCCGGGTCGTTTCACAATGTGGCTAAAGAAATTTATACCCGACTTGAAAGTGGTAAATTGCATTCATAGACCACTTAAGATGTACTGCGACAATGAGCCGACAGTATTCTATGCTCACAACAACAAGTCGAGTAATGCTACCAAAACAATAGAGATAAAGTTCTATGTTGTGAAAGATAAAATCCAGGATCACACAATAAGTCTAGAGCATATAAGTACGAAAGATATGCTAGCGGATCCACTCACAAAAGGTTTACCACCCAGTGTGTTTAAAGAGCACATTACCGGTATGGGTTTAAGGGAAAGCCTATGATCTCTGGATAGGGGCCCAAGAAGATATCCTTCAAAGTGAATAGGCGTACTGTGGCTGGTTAATCCGATTGAAATATCAGTCACGATGACCCATGCTCAATACACCTATACATGATGAAGTGGATAATTAGCAAAGAGCTAAAAGATAAGAAAGTATAACATGAGATCGAAGGGGAGAATGTTAGAGCGATCTCCTACACCGTTACGGCCCAAAGGCCGTAACGGGCTCGGTCTCGAGCCCTAGTCGGGGGCGCCCAACCAATCAATGGTTGGCGGGCCCCCGTTGCACAGTGCTATATAGAGGAGATGGGGGCACCTGGCTCGAGTCACGAGGTTGGCCGCCGCCGACACACCCCACCTACAAACCTTAGCCGACTTAGGAAGCGCTGTAGCAGCGGGAAGCGCCGCCGCCGCCGCCGTCGCCATCGACTCTCATCACCCGACGTCGGTGTCACCGCCCGGACCGGCGTCGTCCACGGAGCGACGCCGTACCCGCACGGGTGCCGCCACTGCCTCCCCTGCACCAAGCCGCCACCGCCCCTGCGACGATGACCAACGCCATGGCGAACCGCTCCATGGATCCACCGGCGACCACAGATGGTCCAACCCTAACCCTCACTCTCGTTCATTGTAGTAGATCTAGGACCACTAAGTTGTATTCATGTTTATGAGATAAGAAACACCCGTGATGCATTGTTCTACTAGTGATCTTTCAAGTTTAACAGCGGGGTGTTGCACGCCAGCTGACGCATTTCGTCGAGCGTCTTGGCGCCGAGCCCCTCGGTATCGGCAATCATGGCATGGTCCAGGAACAGTGGCGGCGGCACCGCGCCTTCGGCGGACTCCTTGCCGGCGGCCACCTGGCACTAGCCGGCCCAAGTATGCACGAGTGCATGTAGCTGGAATCGTCACAGGCCACGTGGTAGATGGACACGCCGACTGCGATGCCCCGGCCGGCGAACACCGTGACCTGCGCTGCCGCTAGAGTAAAGGTCCCGTCTTCTGTATGAGGAAGTTGCGGCACGAGCGCGTACAGCCGGGCAACGTCCCTCGGGCCGCCGGAGAGCTCGTCGAAGTCGTCGGAGCTCTCGGCGACGGTGAGCTCGACGCCTTCGCCCGCATCCCCGCCCACGGAGAACTCGTACCCGTTGCCCCCGTCCGGGCACGGGCGGACGCGACCGACCAGCGGGTGGAATTGGTGCAGCGCGGCGGAGAGGGAGGAGACGAGGGGCGGACGTGGCCGATAGTTTTAACCCGCCGCACTTGTCCACGTAGACGCCAAGTTGTCGCCACATTGCCACAAACCACCCAGAAAACAGCCGAGGGACCCATCACAAATGGGATTAAGAGTTGATGAAAAACATCCGGTTTTAAACCAGAGAGACCGCATAGCTTGAGGGACGACGAACGAAAGGACTTCTTCCTGTATTCAGCGATGCAGCATCCAGCGGCGGACGGGTGCGCTATGTTGGCCCAAATGCTAGCCTGGGCCCGTGGGCCGGACAGGGGAGGCGATGGCATTGCTACAGCCCAGTCAGAAATGTACAGATGCAGACTCAGTCTAAGGGTTGGCTTTTAATGCTACATTTTGTTGGCCTGTTTGAACCATTGCAAGTGAAATTACCTTGATGCAGCACACGTCGAAGATTGTGTTGTTGCGAGGAACCCAATTAGCTGCAAGAAGTTCATATTTTAACTACTTGAGATGGATGCGTAGGCCTGTCTGGGTTTCCCTCTTGATTTGATTGTAGTCGATTACTTGAGAAGGTTTTATAGTCTATTACTGCTCTAGTTTCTCTGCTAGGAGATTCCCACGCCATAACTAGCAGTGTGCTTACTGGCCACGAAGGACCACTCATTTGTATCCGTTTCCACAAATAATCGCTTGACCTCAGAAGCAAAAAATAAATAAATAAATAAAACACACACTATGCAGCAGCATCCCAGTGATTTGATTGCCAGCCAAAACTTTCCCTTGCTTCTTTCCTCCTACCTAAATAAATCCTTGCACATTGACACACAAGTACACAACACAGGAATCTTCAGCTACGGGTAAGTACACGAATGCAACTGGACTCAGACTGATACCCCATACATATACAGAATTACAGATACATACAGACGTGTAAGGCCAAGGGCTGCTGCAATGCAATGGACCATCTGGTTTCTTCTCATTTCATCTTAGACCTGGTCGCATGAGCAGCTCGTCGAAGGAAGCGCCATTCTGCTCCAAGTCCAGGTTGTTGTTCACCGACGACGAATCGCCCATGGACCTGTTGCTGTTGGACACGAGCAGCTGCTGTTGGATGGTAGTAGGGCGCTGCATCTCCTGGGGTCCCCGCTCAATGGCAATGGCATCCTGGATCTCCTTGAGCACCTCTGAGATGGGAGGCCTCTGCGCACCCTTGGGCTTCACACACATTATGGCCACCTCCGCGATCTTCCACACTGACTGCAGGTCGTAGCCTCCCTCCAAAGATTGATCAATGATGGCGTGGATGTTACCACTCTCAATGTGCGATCGAGCCTGCCAAGTTCAATTCATTTTTTTGTCCATTTACCGATCAGCAGCGATTCTCTAACAGAACATGAAACAAAATTAATGCACAAAACCTAAGTTAATATTCTCTCCTTACCCAAGCGACAATGTTACGGCAGTTGAGCCCAAAGTTGTCATTCGAGATTGGCTCGTGGCCTGAGATGAGCTCCAGTAAAATCACACCAAAGCTGTAGATGTCGCTCTTCTCTGTCAGCTGCTGCGAGATATAGTACCTATCCACAACAAAACATAAATAACGGGCTTCCAGTGCTACAGAATCATACAAACGTTAACGCCGTTCTCAGTCAGATTGTTTGGCCTTACTCTGGGTCCAGGTATCCCACTGTTCCTCGAACTATGCTTGATACATGCGACCCGTCCACTGCAGGTTTTGATAGACCAAAGTCTGCAACTTTTGCTCTCATGTTCTTGTCGAGGAGAATGTTACTGCTCTTGAGGTCTCTATGGATGATTGTTGGGGAGCATCCTGTGTGGAGATACTCTATACCTGATTTTTTCCATTTCAAGTTCAGAAACGTGGCAGCTAATTGCCCATATTCAATGTACAAGCAGGAAATTGCAACAATAGGTGAGTACAGACCTTTGGCAGCATCTTCTGCAATCTCAAGACGCCTCAGCCAGCTAGTTATTTTTTCATCATCAGCTCCTGAGAAACGCCACCAAAATTATATGTTTTCACTATGGGGTACAGTAATCTAACATTTCCATGCTGCTGCTAAGGTTGATCACTGAATAATAATCACAATTGAGAGCAAAACTAGCGATATCTGACATACAACAAAAGCGTGTCTATCATTAAGGAGAATTTGATCTGGCTACATGTTTGAGCTTGGTTAATTAAGCATGCGGGAATGCTCTGCAATTCCTAAAGATGTAAAATCAACAGCACAAGGAACCTTCTCTAGTCAAACTAATAATAGAAACATTTAGCTTGCAGAAGAAAAACTATCCACCTACTGACAGTTTGCCACTGATCCTACAATGTAGATTTACCATGAGTTGTGTACTGCAGACTTACCACGAAGGTGCTCTTTTAGTGTCCCATTGTGCATGAACTCATACACTAGTATGTTCTTGCCATCTTGCTGACTGTAACCAAGGAATGTAACCAGGTGTCTATGATGTATTCTGGAAAGCAATGTGACCTGAAACCAGATGTTAGCTAGATAACTTTTTTTTTAGATAATGGAAAAAAACATGCAGAAACCATGCAGAAGAAAAATTAAGGATGAAAAAAAATGCATGCAATCCTGCAATTATGCAACTATTCAGTTGACAAATGTGCAAAATGAAAGGGACGCATACAGATATACAGGCAAGAACACTTCCAATTCCATATCTCAGGATGCCAGTATTGCAAATTGCATAAAAATGTAAAGAAGTGTTATCTCTGACTAAACTCATAATAGACTGAGGCTATAAGTAATGCAACCCGTTTTCCCCTTTAGTGGGTCATCAGATCATAAAGAAACAGATAATCACATGGCATATCAGACTCTGGAGATCTCAGGGTCCGTTTTGCCAAGCACCGATAGGAGACACTGAATAAGGCTAGCATGGGAACAGACCTCATTCAAGAATTCTCGGATGCCCTGATAGGAGTCATTTGTGAGAAGTTTTACTGCGATCTCTCGCCCATCAGCCAATTTTCCATAGTATACTATGCCAAATCCTCCAGAGCCAATTCTTCTCTCAAATTTTCCAGTAGCATCTTCAATTTCAGATAACGAAAATCTGTGTGCTGATTCTGTAGCTACTTCACTAAAATACGAACCAAGTTTTTTTGCTGGTGCTGCAATAACAACAGTATCTGGACATGGCAAAAGAATCACATCATGTCCTAGCATAATATCAGACATGTCAATTGGGCTGAAGAATGTGTACCTTCGTGAGGTTTGTTCTTTCTCCTACATAAGAAATAACATCCAATAGCAGCACCCAGTAACACAATGATCCCAATCACCACGCATATAATAATTATGGTGTGGCTAATGCCATTGTTTACGATGTGAAGGCCACTGTTGCCTGAGAAGCTGCAAGTATGTGGCAAATTAGAACAGATGGGAGTCATGAAACCATCCTAAGAACGACATAGCTATTTGATCTACATAAGTAAGCATTTTGGAGCCACTGAAGAGTGAAGGTTCTCAAGCCACAGTAGTGCTCAAAAGTATTATTCAAAATAAATAATCTGCTTGAAGGAAAGTGAAACTAACTTCAAAATAATGCTTCTCTTGAAAAGTGATTTTGGAACCTGTCCAGATAGCTTGTTGTTTTGGATATACCTGCAAAAGGTTTAGTTCATAAGAACAGACCTTTTCCATAGGGATCCTTGAACAGAATTAGTCGTATGAACAAAGGACTAAATCACTATCATCAATGGTAGTTCGAGTTTCTTGAGCAGAAAAAATTAGAAATGAACAAAAAATAAAGATAAAATAGAAAGGAAAGAAATTTTAGAAATATTGTACTATGATCTCCAAAGTATGGAGCAGATTAAGAGAAGGTGCACACAAGAATTTCACTTACAGCTCTTTCAAGTTAGGTAGGTCTCCCAAAGAAAACGGCAATTCACCAGTCAACTGATTGTTCTCAAGGTGACTGGAATGAAGAAAAACAACATATATTAGTAGAATCATTTTGGAATAACATATTATCAAAATAACTGGAAACTCACATATACTGCAAACTATGGCATTCGCTGAAATCAGGAATTTGGCCAGAAAATGAATTCCCATCAAGTCTTCTGCGTTAACAGAAATGAATAGATCAGACGATAGAACCCAAATACTTAGACAATATGAAGATACAGATAAAGTATTCAGTCCTTACAGCTCAACAAGCCCTGATAACTTTGTCAGTTCCACTGGGATACCTCCTGTAATGTTCTTCCCAGACAATGTGCTGCAAGAAAAAAATATATCAGGTGTCACATACTATTTCTTTAAGACAAAAATTGAAGGCGGAATGATATGCTAGCTATCATACATTGCGAATACCCTTGGGGCATCTTCTGAACTGCATTGCACCCAGGACCATGATGCTGGTAGGCACGGATCACCACCCTCTTGTGCCCAAGCTGCTTGTGAATATCGTGATACCATGCTGGCCATGATATTTGCTGTCAATGTTATATGCACCAATTTAGTCCAAACTGGATTTTTGTTTGTTGTACAATGCTGAAACATAAGGGATTGTTGTAGCTAAGGAAAAAGAAAAGGTAGCCAAAACACTCATAATTGCTTACCGTCTTGAGATCCCATAGTAATTTGGACATATTTGTAAATCTCCAAGGCATTTAAAATAGGCCCCTTTGAAGAATCATTTGTCTTCTTGAACCCGAAGGAGAAAACAAACGGAAGTGACAAATTCGTGTAGCCCGGTTCATACAAACGGTATTTGCCCTGAGCATTCTCCTCCACATCAACAGTTGGTTTACTCAATGCTGGCATTCCAGGGACCTCTAACTTAAATTTTCTCGTTTCATTTGGTGCCAAATCTTCAATTTCTGCAAAATATGACACTCCCCATGCATTTGCTGGGAAACCTTCCAAATCAAGGCGGTAGTTCAAGGACCCATCCTGGCCAACTACTGCTGTTTGCATGACCTTTTCAGGTGGTTCTTCGTTGGTACTGACAAATATGGGTTTCGTGGTTGATATTCTTTCAGTCCCTGGAGCAACATCAACAAGGTAATTTGCTCTCCTCACCAAATCAGATTCCGATTCTATCAAATGGATCATCAGGGTATCTGTGGAACAGAAAAAAAAGAGCTTTCTTCAGTTTTTGTTTGCATGAAGCAAAATGTGATTCTGGTTACAAGTTAGTTATGACAGTGAAGTGAAGCATGTTCAGAACTTTGACATGTGGCAGCATAGCAGTGACATGGGACAGTGGACCTTTGAGCTCATCAGGACATAGAATCATAACAACAATCACATGCAGCCATAGTTTTATCCACAGGATATTAAGTCTATAGTTGGGCATAGAACTTTAGTTTAGAACTCTGGTATGAAGCTATTTATAATGTAAAAAGTGTGAATATGGTATGATGCAGTAGTTACCTGACTGAACCATTGCTTTCTGCGCCAAAATTTATCCTTGCAGACAGTGCAAGAAAGAAGCGTGTCTCATCAGTGGTGTAGTAGAGTGAACCGTTAAATTGGCGAAGCTCCAGAGTAGAGATGAAGGGCTGTCCTGTACTGGCATTGGAGAGGCAGACACTGAGCGTGGGAGCAGCAGCCAAGATAATTGCTTCCTCGACCACGGGGGTGGTGGCATCATCGATGACAATTGTGGACCAGGGAGACGCTCCTAGGGAGATGTCAAACTTTGGATAGACATTGCTGTTGTCGAAGTTGCCATAGAGGAAAGTGGCTCTGACGAGGTAGCGTGTCCTGTTCCTGACGTTCATGGTGTAGCAGTACTTCCTGTTGTCGGCGGGGAAATAGCGCACAGTAGTGAACTGCTGGCTCTGCAGGCTGTTCTGGACCAACAATTGCCCTGTCTGGCCACCGGAGACGAAGGTAGCATCGGAGGTCCACTGGATCCCGATGGGATCTGTGTGATCATGAGTTCCGCCGCAGTCCAAGCTAATGAAACCTGCAGGCGCAGGATGGGAAGGGGCAAGGTGGTCAGGTACTCAGGTTTAGATGTAGAACACAGTTGAAGCTGCTAGTTGCTTAGTTGGCTCAGATTTATGTAATAATGCAAGCTGTGGTGGCAAATCAAGCAGGGAATGAACCACTACGGCCATACCGCTGCCTGCAATTCTGCAAATCGCTCCAACCATATGAGTATACGAATGTGTAAACACGGCAGGAAAAGGGCGGCGCCGTAAACCAAAAACGAATCTTTGGAGATGAGAATGGGGATGGGAGGCTCACCAGGCTGCGCAGCGGACGGTGGAAGGAGGGGGAGGATGAGCAGCAGCTGGAAGTGGAGGAGGAGAGCGGCGACGGCGAAGGCGGAAGCCATGGAATCCCTGTTTGGCGCAGCTTAAAATTAAGCTAAGCTAGCCTTTTGCCAGCTGCCAGCAAAAGCTGTTCATTGAAGCAGCTGGTGGCGAAGCCTGTCATCATTTTACCCTTCCTCCCGTCGGAGCATTGCGGCGGAGGGCAAGCATGCAGCGGCGCGCGGCGGAGCGCGTGGAAGCGCCCAGCAGCTGCGGCCTGCGGCTGCGGGCAGCGGCACGAGGCGGAGGGTCAGGATCGAGCAACGGCGCGTGGAGAAGGGTCGAGCAGCGGCGCGTGGAGGAGGAGGCGGAGCAGCTGCGGGCGACGGAGGCCGAGGAACGGCGCGCGGCGGCGGAAGGTGCGGGCTGAGGAGGTCGAGCGCCGCCGGATCTACCACATCCGCGCGGGAGTCTAGCAGAGGGAGATGCGGGCGGGCCGGCGGAGCGGACGGAGGAGTGGCCGACCGGCCGGAGCGAGGGGCGAGCGAGCGGAGCGAGGGTGCGCCGGAACCGGAAAAGGAAAAAAGGTTGGGTTGGCGGCTCCTCTCCGCTCTAGTACACACTACACACTGCTCCCATGTCCATGCTGCTCCCGTCATTAACAATTAAAGTCGCTGCTTAGTCCTGGACATAGTAATAGTTAAATCCAGACAGACAGACGGACAGAAATCGGGCACCAGAGACCGGAGAGAAGGAGCGAATGTGTGGGAGACAATGTGAAGACGAGAATGTCCATTCCATGTGCCGCGGGTTGATTGTGATCTCGTGCGAGATGAAAGGGCTCCTCAACTCCTTGCGGCAGATCTGATCAGATCTTACCGATTTTTGGTGCCAACATTTGTGGTTTCACATATACTCCAGTTGTCCAAACCAACAACAGCTGCCTTTATTGAATTCTGATTTTCAAATAATGCCTCAAACAAATTATATAATACGTCGAGAATTTTTTTACAAAGTGACTTTGACGTAAGTCCGTGGACTATTGCCGTATTCTTATCCGCAGTCTCCAGGTCTAACCAACAAAGATGTTTTGTGGCCACCGGAGACGAAGATATCACCGGAGGTGCACAGTACTGGACCCCGATGGCATCTGTTTGATCAAAAGTTGCCCTGCATTGGATTGCCGCTGCCTGCAATTCCACAAACCGCCTCACCAATATGACTATGGGCGTGTTTAGTTCCTTCAATTTTGCATAAAGTTTACACCTTGAGAACCGTGTCAGTTCATTTCTTCTCTCTTTGCACGCGGCCCAATGCATAAATTTTTCATCATTTTCACCAATCTATTTATAAACACCCCCCTATGTAGACGAATGCCAATAACCAGGGCAGAAAAAAAGAGCGAAGGCGGTGCCGTAAACAAGGACCGAATCTTTGGAGATGGGAATGGGGACGGGAAGTTCACCAGGCAGGAACCGAATCTTCTGTTGCGGTTTGGTTTCAGCAGAAGGTAATGGTAAATGGGGCCATAGTAACAGTTTTTTCGGTGGTCGAATGGATGGATCTGCATCTCAGCTCTGGCTTGTGTCGACATGCATCATTGTCACCTCGCTGGTCACACCCGTCTATGGCAACTTTCCCACTTCAGATGCTTTGGTGTGATCAGTCTCCTGGACGCAAGGATCGATCAAAAGCAGCAGCCAGCAGGCAAAGCATCCATGCAGATGCAGCATATGCATCATCATTGGAGCATGCGAGTGCGTCTGCCTTTAATTTTTGTCCGTGTCTATGGCTGTCTATGCGTGCGTCAAAGTTAAACGCGAGCCAAGTGACTCATCCAATCCTCCGTCCCATCCGTTGGAATGGAATGAAAGGAAAGGGCAAGTGCCATACATACACGTCCTGTTTCTTCTCTCGATCTCAAATAAATGGCGGTCCATTTACATTGTGCTTGTGCTCCATGTATACCACTTATATAGTTCCATGACAACTTGTCCGGTACTAGGATTCCAGTAATAAAAGGGATACTTTTAATACCGGTTACAATGCCTATGCCTGGTACTAAAAGACATCCTTTAGTACAAGATAACGATAACGTCCTGTACTAAAAAAATTCATGAAAAAAAATTAAGCCACGTTCTGGTGGCCAAGCTCGATGGCTTCGAGCGGAAGAGGAGAAGGCGGCCCCGGCGGACGGTCATCGGCGGCGGCGACCCTCGAAGCCAACGAGCTTGGCCACCAGAACAACCACAGCACATGTCTTTCTTCCTCCGTCGACGAGCTTGGCCACCCAAGAAGCATCTGTGAGCGCGAAGTAAAAAATTCACGAGGAAATCTATCGAAAAAATAAGTCTAAAAAAGCCAGAACGAATAGTAATTTGGGACGGAGGGAGTACCGTATTGTAGAGCTAATAAGTTGCACAAGTTTAGAGGAGTTAATTTATATTAGTCAAATATATACTCCTTTTGTCCCAAAATAAGTGTTCGTTTAGCTTTTAAATTTTGTCCCACAAATAGTATTTATTTAGCTTGTAGTAAAGACCATATAATTAAATCAACCCCAAACTCTAAGAAAAAAAATATATGGAGAAACGCATGGAGCCAACCAAATGCTTAATTGATGCTATTTTTCTTGTTCCAATACAGGTGCATTTATTAATAGCACAGTTTTTCAATCACACATACCATGAGTAATAAGAAGTAACATGGTCATTTTCTATGACAACTAATTTGTCTGAAAATTTCTAAATGAACACTTATTTTTGGGACGGAGGGAGTACTCAATTAGGGCAAGTACATTGGTGTCGTCTAACAGGTGGTCTCATGCAGTGACACGTAATTTTGAGACGGCTTAACAGACTATCTGTACAATGGGTTGTCTTATAAGTTGTCTCATAGTAATTAAATAACTCCTTTTTTAATTAAAAATAAATATTTGTGAGTTGCATGGCAACCACAACTCGTACAATGGTGATTGAGCTGTCTTATAGTCCTTAATTTTAGCTTTGAGGTGATTGCCTCGCGAAACAACCGCCTTATTCTCTCAGCTCCCTCTTTTTCCTCCACATCATCAAAAAATTCTATGTGAAATTACATGAGACAATCTATAAGACCGCCTACATGTAGTAATGTACTCGCCCTTAAAGCAAAGTTGGTTGGTTGTGTAGCCCGCCCGAAGAGATCCGCTCTGCGGTAACGCAGAGTGCAGCACATGCAGAGGAGTCCCGTCCATGGCCCAACCCAACAATCAATTTGACCAAATTCAAGCAGGGCCGACGTCGACAACCGGGACCCTGTCCTGACGTTGTCTTTTTGAGACCACTGACCATGCATTGCCAATCAATCAATGGCATTGGCATTGGCATTGGCATTCGATCAGATCGATCGGATGCACGGATCGATAGACTACTTGGTAACCAGGTACCTTTGCTTGCTGGTAATCAATAATTGAGACTCCCTAGTTGTGTTCATTCTTGTAAGCTAAGACTAGGAACAGTACTAGCTTTGCTATAAAGGAAAGATGGAGGAAGGAACCACTCATCCACCTTCTCCAAATGCGCTCATCACCATACCTTGCTTTAATGTTCGGGCTAGTACGTGTTGACGACGCTAAAAAAGAACCTAAATTGCAGAGCTGTTGATGTTGCGCATGCATGTACTACTCATCATGTGCGCGTGCATACATCATCCAATCCTAGTCCATATCGTCATATGTGTAATGATGATTACGGCCCTGCACTCGTTTAAAGGCGGTTTTCATTCAAATTGCAAGTCATTCTAATTTTTATGAAAAGACAAACTATTTTAAATTTGATCAAAATTATAGAGAGGATTACAAATATTTATGGCACAAATATAGATAAATTATGAAAGTATTTTTAGTTAAGATTCTAAAGGGTATTTGATACTACAAGCGTTAGTACTTTATTGTATAAACATGGACAAACTTGAGCTATTTTGACTTTCAAAAAAATTAAAATGACTAACAGTTTGAAATAGAAGAAATATACTAGCAGCACATCCTCCAAGTAATGACTAACGAGAGCATGTCCTAGCCTTTGCTTCTCAAAAGCCATTTCTAGTAGTGAAACAAACATTGGCCATAGCAATAGGATTGAAAAAAAGCTCGTGGCTTCTTAATAGGTGGTTCGGGGCAACTCGAGTCGTGGTCTAAACTCTAAAGTTAGCAAGCCACGCTAGCCTTGAGCTGGTTTGGTTTAACGAGCCGTGGCTCACGATGAGCCACAAACATTTAGTCCAAGCCAAGTGTCGAAAGTGTGCGCTTTCAATACGTGCCAAAGGCCCATTCCAATGGATGCTCACAAGCACTGCTAATCCTACTGGTTCCCTCAATTTCTTGGAATCAAATTACTCCATTGCAACATCTCAGATTTTTTTTCCAAAATGTCTCCGTCTCTGAAAATTTGGATTTCAAAAAATTTCTAGTATCGCTTGCGTTGCGGTGAAAACCATAAGATTGTCTTCTTGTGGTCCTTCTAGATTCCTAGTTATAAATATTTGAATGCATTTATTTTATCAAGGACAAGTTCATGTTAGATTGATTGGAGTTTGTTTGGTTTTCTATTTGATTCTTTGAGTGTGATTGAAATTTGAAACTAAAGCTAGTAACATATATATTATATACTAATTTCCCCTATAACCGCAAAAAAAATTCCCCTATATAATCTTGGGCTCTAATTACCTAACCTATCTAGCCCGGCCCAGCCTTCTAGAAAGGCCTGCTAACTCCGCTAACGCGAGCGCAGCCCGCTCACTATATAACCCGGCCAGCTCCTAATCCCCCGGGCCCAGCTTGTCACCGCTTTTTGCATATGGCCCTGTTGACCGCCGCTCTCATACGGTCATACCTCTTTCTCTCGCCGTCTCGCGTCGCTTCGCTGTTTCTTTCTTTCTTCCCCACCTTCCAACTTCCAAGCAGTGTTATTAAGTTGTCCGACTAATCATGATTAGTCACGATTAGTCGTCCTTATCGCTCCTCTGCCACCGATAATGTCCACCGATGCGATTTGGCAGACTAGAAAGCTGGTCGTCCGACTAATCGACGACTAATCACGATTAGTCATCCGATTAAGTCGTGGACGACTAGTTTGGTTGGTTCTTGGAAAAGTCTAAAGAGCATATGGACTTGAAAAGTTTTGAGATTTCAATTCCACCCATTAGATTTTAGGTACTCCCTCTGTTTCAAATGTTAGTTATTCTAATTTTCTTGGGTCAAAACGTCTCAAGATTTTATAAATTTATACAATAAAATACCAATAATTGTAATACCAAATAAGTAACATTAGATTCTTTATTAAATATATTTTCATAGTATATATATTCGGTGGTATAAATCTTAGTAATCCTTTCCATGATATTGGTCAAACTGAAAATGGTTTGACTCTTCAAGAAAGTTGTAATGCTTTGAATTAGATGAATCTTTACTTGGTTAAGCTTTAGATGACTGATGTTATTTTCATTTAATATTGAGACGTTATTTATTTATGTACTAAATTTGCTTAATTATGTCCCTGTTAGCATATTATTATGTGCAAAAAAATGCATATATTGTTTTCTGTTATCATTGTTCAATATACGACTATATATACATAATGTGTACTGGCTAGGACGACTAGATCACGATCAGCCTCGACTAGGTTCGACTAATTTGCCTGATCGACGACTAATCGCGACTAATCATCTTATCGGTAGTCTTACGACTAGGTTCGATTATACGATTTGAAAACATTGCTTCCAAGCCGCGACGCCCCTGACCATCCACTTGTTCTTTATAGGTTAACTAGATTTCCTCGAAGTCCTTGAGCGTCCAGTGGCCGTCGCCGCCCCTGACCATCCACTTGTTCGTGGGCACCCACCAATTTGCCGGCACGGGGTACTCGTCCCTGAGCGCGTCGGCGCCCTTGTTCACCAGCGCCACGTCGCGGTCCACCTCCAGCTTGAACCCTCCGGCGCTGCCCTGCTCCCCGGCCACGCCGTGCAGGTAGCACTCGAGGTTGTGCCACGTCGGGATCGTGCCGGGCTGCCGCAGGTACGGCGACCTCCCCGTGTCGATGGGCAGCAGCACGCCCACGTCGACGTATACGACCGGCGGGACCACCGGCACAACGTCGCCGGCGTTCTTCACGTGGAGGGCCCTCAGGTCACCCAACGAGCCGAAGGCGCCCTGGAAGAAACGGTCTCCGACGTGCGGGCACGCGAACACGATGGCCGTCACCGGGCAGGGCGGCTGGGAGGAGTCGGCGGGGGCGTTCAGGCCGTTGCCGGCGAGGTCGACGGCTTTCAGGATGGAGAGCGCCGCGCCGAGGCTGTGCCCGGTTACGGTGATGCTGGTACAACTCCATCAGCCTCCTCACCTCCTCGAAAACCTGCTTCATCCGCACGAAGGTATGGTGTCAAACTTATTTTCCATCAATTATTATGAATCTAATTTGTTTCTTCTTTCCCTCATGATCGAATCTTCTGGTAATCATCGCATGCACTAAGAAATGGACAGATCAATCGAATGCTAGAGATAGAGTATATTGTGACTTGCCTGATCTCTGGCGCTGGCCTTGTTGTACTTGGAGTTTGCGTCGCTGGACGTGTACACGGAGAGGAAGCCCTGATGCACCACGGCCAGCGGGTTCGCGGCGGCCGCGGAGCCCAGCACCGGCGCGGCGGACACCGGCGTGAAGGAGAAGTCGTCGGCCCACTCCAGGTCCTCCATGGTCCCGCGCCACGCCACGACGATGTCGCGCCTCCCCAGCCTGGCCACGCCCTCCTCCGTGGCGGCGGCGACGTACCCGATCCAGTTGGACTCCCTGCTCCACGCGTCCTGGAGCTCCGGCAGCGGCAGGACGAGGACCGACTCCGGCACCGGCAGCGCCGACGTGGCGTAGACGAACTTGGTGATGGCGTAGCTTCCCGCGGCGGCCACGCCCACGCCGGGCAGCAGGTCGGTGCGCCCGTACAGGCACGCGCCGGCGTGCGGCGAGCGCCTCTCCCGGTTGAAGCCGTCGTAGGTGGCTTGAGCGAGCTCGCCGTAGGCGATGATGGACGTGCGGAGGTCGAAGTCGAGCGGGTCTAGGAGGCCATTCCACGAGCCGTTGCCATGAAGCTCGCGCCACCGGGTGGCCGTGCTTCCAAGCGTCGGCGACGGCGGCGTGGCTGCTGCACTCAGTGATGGAACAAAACGTACCAAATCAGAACCTACCAAAACGTAGGGCCTGTTTAGTACATCGGTGAGAAACTTTGCAAAATTTACTGTAGTAATTTTAAACCAAAGATTAGAAGGACTAAATATGATCTAATTTATAAAACTAATTACACGGATGGACAGGAAATCGCGAGACGAATCTATTAAGCCTAATTAATCTATCATTAGAGATTATTTACTATAGATTCGTCTCGCAATTTCACCCGGGGTTATGAAATAGGTTTTGTCAGTTATCCACATTTAATCCACATTTAATACTTTTAAATAGTATCCAAACATTCGAATTTACTGTAACGATGAAAAAAAGTTGGCGAACTAAACAGTGCCGTAGTATACTACCTAGCGCTCAAACGTGTATGATGAGCCTCAAGAAAAAAGAATATGAATTATCCAACAGAGATATCATAGTAAAATAAACAGTGCGTCGTTCACAATTATTTTTTGACTAAATCATCGTGGATTACATAGATGTAAAGGTGTTTTCAATCGCAAAGTTCTCTCCCATGAGAGGGCCAATGGAGCATGGATATGAAGACACCGACCGATGAGGTGATGAGGGCCATGCTCATTTGTGTGGTCATAGATTCCAACCACATCTAGCATGCGAGAGGACTGGTGTTGCACCACTGATCCTTAACAATGGTTTTAACTAAGATGCTCCATCCATTTTAAGTTATAAAGTCGTTTAAAATTAATTTGTTATAACTCAATTATCTAACTTTTACAAAACTTATAAAAAATACATTAACATCTGCAATATCAAATAAATGTTTATGAAGAAAAAAGACCAACATCTATACCATTTAATATTCATTTTTATAGGGTCGACCACCGAATGCGTATATAGTGTGTTTTGTTTGTTTTATTTTATGAAATTAATATAGATTTCCATAAATTTGATCAAATTAGAGATGTTTGATAAAGCTAAAGTGAATGATAATTAAGAACATAATGTACTTAGTTCGTGCTTTATGAGTGAGATGAAATTTGGTTTGCGCCTTCAAGGATTTAAGGTGATTGATATTAGAGTTCTTTAGGCAAGTCACGTGCGACTAGTGGAAATTGGGAGTGTTTGGGGGTGGAGTTGGTGGAGTGAAGCTGATGTTTTATAAGTGGAGCCCTTAAAAACACGCTCATAGACCGCACGAAGTAGCCATAGGATCTGGGCTGGGATTAGGCTTGGGAAGGGTCCAAGATCTGAAATGCTCGTACGGCTGCACGCCTGTTGGCTGGGCCTAGAGAGTATTGTCTGCTCAGTACAGGGTACCGTGCTGTTTTCTGCACTCGGGCTGTTTCGTAGCCTTCTTTCTTTTTTTTTCTTGTTTAGTTGCGATGAGAAAGTTGCAAAAATTACTGTAGCAACTGTAAATCAAAGATTAGAAGGACTAAACATGATCTAATTATAAAACTAATTACACGGATGGACGGGAAATCGCGAGACAAATCTATTAAGCCTAATTAATTCGTCATTAGAGATTGTTTGCTGTAGCACAATGTTGTCTAATCATGGCCTAATTAGTCTCATTAGATTCCTCTCGAAATTTCACCCGGGGTTATGGAATGAGATTTTTCATTAATTCACATTTAATGCTCCTAATTAATGTCCAAACATTCGATGTGATCGATGAATAGTGAAAAGTTGCAAAACTTGCCGCAACTAAACAGGACCTTAGTCTAAAAAAAAGCCTTTCGTCTTTCATTTTTTTTGAATCTCCGAGTTCTCAAGCTGGGTTTTGGACTTTTGGTTTCTACATGAAGGACAGAAGGAGGCGTAGTGAACATCATTCCATTTCTGAACACCACAAGTGCTAATGCACGCGTTATGCAAGAAAAGGGGAAAAAAAAAGAGACTGAAGCAAGATGGGCCTCAACTCTCAAACCCTGACCTAAAACTCAAAAATCACCTTATAATACTCCGAAGTCCAAAGCAATGTTTTCTTGATGTGCCAACACTTATTGTCGTATACTATAAAAATGGTATATGAACTCTGAAAAAGAGAGCTCCAACGACGAAGCAGGTATATGAACTCTGAAAAAGCGAGAACACCGTCAGTCATTACCCAATCCGATGGAGCAGGAGGTCATGTACGTAACAATTTTTTTAACCTAGAGAACCTGCTAATTAAGGGTAGGGGATAAGATAACCAACAGTGACGACGCCATAGCAAAGCTTTCCAAAGGAGGAGAATGATGCCCTTATGCAACGCTATCACAGAGCTTTCTGCTTCTGGAACCGCATGCATGATGTGCTTGGTTTCCTAACCCAGGGACCAGAGGTGACAGGGAGTGGAGTGCCCCGACTAGTCTCCCACTGTCCCTGTCCTGCATGCTGTCCACTCCACGTCGGCACGTCGTCCCCGTCCAGAACGAAAGCGTTGACCGTTGACGCCGCATGCATCCACTGCCTGATAGTGCCTGGTCGATCTAATTAGCCAGCTTGGTCAGACCTGGAATTTATGATCTCGCTCGTCTTTGGCCTCAGTGCCAACCTCACAAATCAGACTGCTGACTAGTGTAGTCCCGGTCAGGTCAACAAAAGCTGCCCCGGCTCACAAAGTCAATTTAATTTGGATCCAAAATTGTGATCCATGCATGCTTTATGTGTCACACTAGTTAATACAAGCAGTAAGATATGTTTTATTAATGGAAAAGGTCCAGTTTACCGCCTCTAACCATTACAAGAGTCTGAATTTCATCTCTTTGTTACAGAACCAGATATCATATCCCATCCAACTATCGAAACCGTGTAAATTTAGCCACTCGGATGGTTTTCTATTTTTTTGACAATTTTAAAAAATTTGGTTTAATTTAAATAATTCTTAATTAATTCATTTTAAATGCAAAAAATATGAAACCAATACAAAAAAATTCTAAAAATGTAACCCATATATTAGCGCTCTGTGGAGAGTTATTTGGATCTTATAAATAAGAAGCATGACTAGAAACAATGAAATAGTATGAACAAGAACAAATAAGATTCAACACGGGGCGGGGCGCCGTCATCGTCGACGATTTGGCGCTGCACGTCCCGAGCGCGTTCCCGCGCCGGAGCCGCGTCTCTGACCTGCAGGAGCTCGCGCTCGATGCGCTCCCGCTCCTGCTCGATCCGCACCCGCTCCTGCTCCAACCGGCGGCGAGCCTCTTGGAGCTCCTCCCGGCGTTGCCGGGCGTCGTCGGCTTGGGAGCGTCGTGGCGGTGTAGCCGCTCGTGGCGGGGCTGGCTGTCCTGCCGCTGCCGCGGCTTGGGCTGCAACCGGAGCGGGAGCAACGGGCGCGTCGGCCACCGGGTGACCGTCGTCAGGGCCCGCTGGCCCCGAGCCGCTCTCACTCGCTTCTCCCCCCTCCCCGTCGGGAGGGTCCGCCATGAAGCATTCCCGGGAGGGGTGGTGACTTTCTCCGACGAGCTCCGTGTCGGAGGCCTTCGAAACGGGATCGTCTAGCAGGTCGAAGACCGATTCGGAGACATGATCGATCACCCCGACGAACTCGCTGTCCGCCGGGGTGGGGCTCAGGAGGCGTGTCACCAGACGGGACACGACTTCAGCCGCGTTGCGCAGACCGTATGGGACCGCACACGGTGGGATGTAGTTCAGCATCTCCGGGGGGAGAGGGGCTCCTCCCAGAAGCTGAGTAGCGACGTTCGCCAGGGCGAACCTGGTACAGCGCACGTCTTCCTGCGTGGGCCGTGGCCCCAGGAAGATCTCGAGCTGCTCCCACAGTGGGGCCTCGTTGGCCCTCGAGCGGGGGTTGCCGGCCTCGTCGCCAGTGGCGTTGATGCCGATGTCCGCGAGGGCCTCGGTGGCGGTCGCGATGTCAGCATCAGCAGAGTTGACCGGGGGCGTGGGAGCGACTCTCTCCAAGTCCCCGGCGTCGGTGATGATGAAATCCAAACTCCCAAGACGCAGCTGCGTCCCAGGAGTCCAGCTCGATCCGCGGGTGGCCATCCGAAGCCTGGTGATCGCCGAAACGCGCAAAGGCCCCTACCTGGCGCGCCAACTGTCGGTGTGCGAAATAACCAACAAGTAAATTAGTGGATTGCACGTTTGGGCTCCGGACGGTTCGCGAGAGGACACAAGGGATTATACTGGTTCGGGCACGAACGCCCTACGTCCAGTTCGAGGCTGCTCGTGTTACTCGCGTTGCTCGTAGTAGGGGTTACAAGCGGTCGAGAGAGGGAGGGGCTCCCAAGTCTCTGGTGCGTCTGAGAGTGAATGTTCTGATGTGTGGGTGTGTGTGTCGTGTGTTCTTCTTCGTCCTCCCCCTCTCCTGAGGCTTATCTTTCTATTTATACTCAGGAGAGGTGAGGTTTTACAAGACGTGTACAAAAAGAGTGGAAAATAGAAAGCTTGGTGAAGAAGCTCCGCCGCCTGCGGGACACTGTGGACGCCGTACTGGACGCTGTTCGAGACGCTGATCGGAGTTGTTGGGGACGTGGCTCTCTCTGCGTGGACGCTGATCGGAGTTGTTGGGGACGTGGCTCTCTTAGCGTGGCGCCCGCGTACGGGCAAGTCAGTGAGAGTCACATCCGCTGGCCGCGCCGGACAGTGCTTGGTGAGGCCAATTAATGCCGATGGGAAATGGCAGGGGCGTATGGTGACACGTCCTTACGCCGGGTCTTCCGGACGCTCCACTTCGTCTCGGGCCCACGCCGACTTGGGCGAGACGAAGAGAGGTCGGGCGAGATAGCGACAGGCGTGGTTCGGCCGAGGCGGACGAGGGTCGGCCGAGGCGGACGGGGGTCGGCCGAGGCGGACGGGAGTCGGCCGAGGCGGACGAGGGTCGGCCGAGGCCGGACGAGGGTCGGCCGAGGCGGACGGGGTCGGCCGAGGCGGACGGGGGTCGGCCGAGGCGGACGAGGGTTGACCGAGTCAGGGGAAAACCGACCCTCCCCTAATCCGATGTTCTTCGGGCTTCTTATGCCTATCTTCTTCCTGAAACTGCGTGGCCCCACCCGTCGGCGAGAGGGTCGGATATTGATATCCGACAATGACTAGAAACAATGAAATAGTATGAACAAGAACAAATAAGATTCAACTAACTCCCAATAGAGCACCAACGTATAGGTTACATTTTAGAACTTTTTTGATACCGATTTTGTATTTTTCTAATTTAAAATGAATTAGTTATGAATTTTTTAATTAAACCAATTGTTTTAAATATTTCGGAAAATGGAAAAAACCACCTTTGAGAGCACTCAAAGGGCCAAATTTGTACGGTTTTGATAGTTGGATGGTCTATAATGTCCGGTTTTACAGTGAAAGGTTGAAAATCAGACACTGGTTGTAGTTGAAAGGTGTAAAATAGACTTTTTCTTTTATTAATTGTAATCTGGCGATTGCTTAAGGCAATTAGCAAGCCTTTTAATTTGACACCTGTGAATTTGCGTGCATTTTACTTCATCTGGATCGTACGACTAGTACCACCACCTGTGCCGCACGCCATATTATATGTTCAGTAGAAAGATCAAAAGATTGTACATTAAGCTTCCCGATGTAGACTGGTTCTGGGTGATCGATCGAGTTTTGAGTGTGTCAACTGTCATGGCATACACGAAGCAGAATAGGTCGTCATCCATCTCCATTCATCTAGTAACGTTGATTTTATCGGCATCATTCACTACCGGAATCCTCACCTTTGCCGTGTGCCCAAAAAGCCGACGGCGAACGCTTTGCCGTGCGCGGCTGACGGCAAAGCGCGCACGGCAACTAGGCTCGACGGCGAAGCCGAGTTTGCCGTGTGCCTTTTGTCGGGCACACGGCAAACCTCTTTGCCGTGTGCTATTTGGCACACGGCGAAGTTCGTTTTCTGCCGAACGAAAATAATCCGAAATAAATAGCAAAAAAATTTATTCCAATGTGGGAAGGCCTCCAACCATCGCGGCTTGTATTATAAGCCTCGCGGCATTTTTTACGAAAAATTCGCGCGCTACGCGTCGGCCGTGATTCGAACCCGTGACCTTCCCCTCGCGTGTGACCTCCTCTACCACTGCTCCACAGTCTCATCTGTGACTAGATGCTGTTTTGATTCCTACCATATTATACTAAACCGAGTGTAAATTGCTTGTTTCAGGCCCTAAACGATTTCAAATTAAAAAGTTGTCAACTACAAAGTTTCATAACTTTTTGAAATCTACAAGTTTTAATTTGGTAGTTTCTCCATCCGAGGTCGTTTACGAAATTTGAATTTCAAATTTGAGAACATTCATATTTAGTTTTCATTGACAAGATCACTTCAAATAAAAAAGTTGTCAACTACAAAGTTTCATAACTTATTGTGCTCTACAACTCTTATTTTGACTGTTTGTTCATCCGAGGTCGTTTGAAAAAACTCAAATTTCAAATTTTGAGAACTACAAATGTATTTTTCATTGTCAAAATTAATTCAAATTAAAAAGAGTTCAATTACAAATTTGTATAACTTCTAAAGATATACAACTTTTATATATGTCATTTATTCATTCGACATTGTGGTAGTCACATTGTTCACGAATCTTATATATCTCTGTTCTAGTTTCAGGAAACTATACGAGACATGAATTTTATAAACAATTTTAGTATCATTTTATCGAATGAAGAAATCACCAAACTAAAAGTTGTACATCTTGAAAAGTTAAGAAACTTTGTAGTTCAAAACTTTTTGATTTGAATTGATTTACTATTTGAAAATATGGTTTGAATTATGACTTTGCCGTGTGCCTCAAAAAATACACGGCAAAGACATCCTTTGCCGTGTGCCAAGAAAAAACACACGGCAAAGTCTGGCTTTGCCGTGTGCTTGGCACACGGCAAAGCCATACTTTGCCGTGTGCCAAAAAAAAGCACACGGCAAAGTATGGCTTTGCCGTGTGCCAAAGAAAAAGCACACGACAAAGTCGTACTTTGCCGTGTGCCAAATCTTTGCCGTGTGCTAAAAAAAGCACACGGCGAATAGGCTCTTTGCCGTGTGCCCGATAAAAAACACACGGCAAACAACCGGGCACACGGCAAAGTTTCCGGTAGTGATTCATGCATAAACAAATTATCTGTCGAATGCAGTTGGCTGAGAAGAGTTCAGAGACAAAATCTCTGTTGGGATTTGGAAGAGAATCGATGCAAACAACACGTATGCAGGTAGACGCGCTGCAGGAATATTCTATATGTCGGAGTCGTCGCCGCATATGCATGGGCGCCGCCAACGCTTTGTGCTGGCATGGACCTCTACCCAAGCTTGCAGGGCAGGCGACTCGTCTTCCTGCTCTAGAAGTTAGCTAGCTAGGCTAGCTGACATTATCAAGTGCCCCGGCTGGTCCATGTCCATGCGTTGCTTTGCCCTGCACCATGTCATGTGCAGTGGTCTGCACAAAGCCAACAAGCTTTGTCGTCTCCACTCAACTACTGGGCCCGCCCATCTATGCCCATTCCGCGCTCCACAGCCATGTATCCGTCAACCATGGTTGGCTGCGTCTGCGTATGTCACGGCGCCGGTCGCTCTCGATCTAGTCCTCTGCACAATTTATCTACGCGCGCCCGTGGCGCCTATACTATATATGCATGTCGCATGGAAGCAAACAAGCCAACTGACAGCGGGAAGAAGAAGCTAAGACATCCACAACAAACAAACCAATGGCGTCCTCGCCGGTGCTTCTGCTGCTCTTGCTCGCCGCGGCGGCTCCGCGGCTGAGCTCGGCCGTGGACCCCGTGGGCACGTACTGCGCCAAGAACTTCACGGGCGCACAGACGCAGGCGAGCATCAGCCAGGTGCTCGCCGCGCTGGTCCCGCGCGCCTCGGCCGCCTACTACGCCACGGCCACCGCCGGCAGCGGCGGCTCCGCCGTCTGGGGCCTCGCGCAGTGCCGCGGCGACATCCCGGCCTCCGACTGCGCGCTCTGCATCGCTGAGGCGGCCAAGGAGGTGGCGTCGTCGTGCCGGGGCCAGGCGGACGCGCGGGTCTGGTACGACTACTGCTTCCTGCGGTACGACGACACCAACTTCCTGGGCCTGCCGGACACCGGGTACACGCTCATCCTCATCAACACCATGAACGCCACCGACCCCGTTGCGTTCGACCGCGCCGAGCGCAAGCTCATGGCGCGCGTGGCGGCGGAGGCCGGCGACCCCGCGAGCGGCGGGCTCGCCAGGGAGACGGCCAAGTTTGGCTCGGCGACGACCATCTACGGCCTGGGATGGTGCACCAAGGACATCACGGCCGCCGACTGCGGGCTGTGCGTGGCGCAGGCCGTGGCGGAGCTGCCCAACTACTGCCGGTTCCGGCGCGGGTGCCGCGTGCTCTACAGCAGCTGCATGGCGCGCTACGAGACCTACCCATTCTTCTTCCCGGTCAGCGGCGCCAACGCTGCCTCCTCCCACGCCGGCGAGTACCAGAAAGTCATCTTGAACCACACCTAGTTTGTTTCAAGTGTTGTACCATACACGACGTATTTGGATTCAATAATGCGGATGCTTGCACTGCATTCACCAACTATCTAGAAGCAGTTAGCAATTTAAAGACATGTTTTACTGAACACATGCATGCACGCAAATTACTTTGGAAATAAAATGCATCAGTTTTTCCATGGTGTGCTACACTATACATCGGAACAGCAACAGGCGTCGCTTTAGAACGTAGACCCGGTCAAACCTTTCCAAACATTTTGACCACTCATGTGTACACATATATTGTGTCATTATCATATACTACTAACTCCGGTTTTATATTTGACGTTAGGACATCAAGATTAGTTCAAAAAAGAACTAATCAGATTGTCTTAACGTCAAATATACAAAAACGTAGGTAGTATATACTTTCTTTTGTTTTAAAGGCTATGTCATTTGTAAGAAATCCTACCATGCAACGAGAGAGTAGTAGTATACATCAATATATATATATATATATATATATATATATATATATATATATATATATATATATATATATATATATATATATATATAAAGAGATTGGAGATGGTTGGTTGATAGAACTCCACGAAGATATAAGGGTCCACATTCATACGAATGGATCTTGCTATTCGTCGATCTGTCCAGCGAGATGAACTAGTCACATGTGTCCATCCACAATCTTTGAAAAATCTCGTTTGGGAATAGTCCATATATAGCACACAATATTTATTGATATGGTCGGTGGCGACTGGCGAGCACGCTCAAATTTTTAGCTACGGCAGATGAACAAATCAAGCGAGAAACTACAGCCTGCGTGCATCGGCCATAAGGGGCTCGATTCCTTGTTGGGCTTGTTCTTTGGTGGGTCTCGACTTTACTTCTCTTATATACAGTTCAATATCCAGGATCGGCCCAATACACCTTCATTAATCTTCTTTTTTCTTCTTCCTCGGGCGGCCATTTATTATGTTTCTCAAAGAATTGGTTCACTCTCCCATTCCCCAATCCGACAATGGGAGCCTTTCAAGAAAAAACAATCATATTGAGAAAGTTACTTAAAAAAATAGTGCTCCAACAGATTTCCTTTATCTTTTTCTTTTTCCAATAATTATTGGGACAAACCAATAATTCACCCCAACACTCACCAAATAGAGGGAGAGTTGTGACTTTCCCAATACGGTAGTGGGACCGGGACAAGATTATTGAGAAACTGCAAAAGCAACTCTCCCAATAATCATAAAAAATATATTGGGACATATCCATTAGAGGATTATTGAAAAATATTTATTGGGGGACTGGTGGAGATGCTCTAACAGTCAGCAGTCCCCATTACTCAATCCAACTACCATATTAGAAGGTTTATTGAAAAAATAGTGCTCCAGCAGATCCCCTTTATCTTTCTTTTTTCCAATAATTATTGGGATGAACCAATAATCCACCCCACCTCTCCCCAAATAAAGGGGGATTTGTGACTCTCCCAATATGATAGTTGGATTGGGACACGATTATTGGGGAACTGCAAAAGCAACTCTCCCAATGATCATAAAAATATTAGAACATCCCCATTAGAAAATTATTAGAAAATATTTATTGGGAGACTGCTGGAGATGCTCCACCAATCTCATGTTCAAGGATTTATATATGACCGTAATGTGCTTGTATTTTGCTGCCAACACAATGTCGATTCTCACTGTCATTATTGTCTCAGATCGTGTTTGTGTGGTGGCAAAATATAGTATATAGTATATACCAACTGGAGAGTGAAGAAATGGGAAGGCGTGACATGCATGATAAAGGTTAGTGCCTTTTGGTTATTGCAATGCAGATAGGTTGGTGGAGTTTTTTGCAACAAAGCAAAAAATGACTGAAGCAACCAAGAACACTGTGTCAAGCAAGCAAGCAAGCAAGGCGTCCGCCTCGCAGCGACTTGTCGGGAGGCTCTAGTGTGCGTCTTCCTCCTCGCAGTGCTTGGTGTACTTGGCGGCGTCCAGCAGGCTGTCCGCCTCCCCTGGGCTGCTCGGCTTCACCTTGATCATCCACCCGTCCTCGTACGGGCTCGTGTTGATCTGCACATACATATGACGACATTAATCACAGCCATATATGATCGATCACAAAGCAGTCATCAGTAGCAGGAATATGCAGAGAGTTCGTTCGTCAGCAATTAAGCAAGCTCGGGGTTAAGGGGTGATGGATCGAGCTAGGCGAGTGACATATGCAGTACCAGGCCGGGCGTCTCCGACAGCTTGGTGTTGACCTCGACGACCTCGCCGGAGATAGGGGAGTTGACGTCGCTGGTGGCCTTCACACTCTCCACATTGCCGAAGGATCCTCCCGCGGAGACCTTCGTGCCGGCCTCCGGCAGCTCCACGAACACCACCTCTCCAAGGTGACCCTGCGCGTGCGGCGAGTATGAAATTGAATCAGGTGTTCTTGGATCCGTCCATTAAATTTTTTTGTATACTATATATATAACTTGGAGGGGTGTACCACTGTGCTACAACAATATATAAACACTAGCAAATTGCCAAATTGGCTTTTTCTCGCTCCCTCTCATACACTGACACCGTTCCAGTTTTGACCAACCAATATGTTTCTGAAATTTGTGTCTGTCTGTCTGTCTGTATGCAAAAACTAACCATGTAGTATATGATAACATGATATTTCTATTAATAGTAGGTTCTATAACGCACTATTTTCATATGCATGTTATTACAATTTCGCTATTGTGTAAAAGGCACTTATTTGTGATCAAAGTTCACAAGGTTCCTATGAAATTTTGAATGAGTACTGTGCTTTCTTCAGCTAGAATAACACTGACGAGTATTAATTTAAATTGCACATGAAAATTAAAGATTTTGGTGTTGTCAGTTCACCTCACACCTGAGCATGGTCCGTGATGCCAACCGTGGCCACGCCGTCCTCTTGCTTGAGCCACTCATGAGAGGGACTGTACTTCAACCCGTCATGAACTGCAGCACACATCAAACATAATGTTGCAGGCTGTGGTTACATACTCTATAGATACTGCATCGTGCATTCATGCATTCTCTCATCAAAGAGCCAAATTTCATCAGAACAATCTGCTAGAGCTTCTTGTGGTAGCATATAGACATATAGTTGCTTTCCCCTTCCCCCTCTGAAACTGACAACTACCACATGTATATATAGCAGGACACTCCAAACCAGTCCATATACATCATTGGAGAACCAAATCTTTAATTTCCCTAGCTGACAAAGAAACAGACAGAGTATCTTGTTGGCCTGGATTGTGCTTGATGACCGTACCTGTGGAGAAGAATCTGGAGATGGAGAAGGCCGGGGCGGCGGCAGCCCTGCGTCCCGTGGCGGAGAGCTTGAGGGCATTGGCGGCTGAGCTAGCCCACAACCTCAGAGCCATCCTGGACTACTGAGTGCCAAACTGCCAATGAGAATATGCAAGAGTGTTGTTCTCTTCTGCTTGCTCCCTTCTCTCTGTCCCTCTTGCTAGGACCAGGATAGGAAGTTTAAGCAGCGATGGTTGTAAGTGGAGGAAGGACAGCGAGAGGATAGGGGGATTTTGATTGTTTGGCTCAGAGGAATAAATGTGTGGTGTGCAGGGATAGGGTTTGTATGGTTCTGTGTGGGTAGCCTCATCTTGTTTAGAGCAGAGCCGTTTGTCGATGCTTTATGAATAGGCGTGGCGCGGACGGGAGATGATGCGCAGGGAAAGGAAAATTTTGTTGGCGGGGCCGGTGTGCCCAGCAATGATCGTGGCATTTAAGGGAACGTGGGACCCACTCACCCACTATGTTATTATTATTTCTGCTATGTGGCAAGTACATTGTTAACTAAACCGTCTCATAGGTTGTCTTATGCAATTCTACATAGGATTTTATGTGGAGGAAAGGAAGAGAGGTAAGAGAACGAGATGGTTGTTTCACGAGGCAATATGTCAGCTAAAATTTAAGACTATGAATTCGATGAATCAGCACTATATGAGTTTTGGTTGTCATGCAATACAACTCACAAATATTTATTTTTGTGTACAAATTAAGAAGTTATTTAATTACTATGAAAACTTATAAGGCAACCTATTATGTAAATAGTCTATTAAATTGTTTCAAAATTACGTGTCGTTGTATGAAACCATGTACTAATGCTTTTAACTCTTGTACATCCATACGAGTGCGGGGACAAACTGACCTGCACCTGCCCGGACTGCGGGCGTGCTTGGTTCTCAGCCGAGCCACGCCACGCCACGGTGTGGCGAGCCACGAGCTGTGGCGGAAGAATTCGGCGCCGTAGCATCTGCTGCTTTTTCAGTTGACTGTAGCATGGCGGGACTGTAGAATGGCGTGGAGACTGTAGCGGTGGCAACTTGTGGCGGAGAACTAAAAACACGCCCCACAATGTTTGAATAACTTTCTCGATTTCGTTTGGAAATTATGCATAATACTATATCGATAGTAGGGACCAGCAGTGACGGAGTGGGCTCAGATATTTAGCTGGGCCAAGAGAACTGAGGCCGGAACTACAGCCTGCGTGCATCGGCCATAAAGGGCCTCGATTTCTTCTTGGACTTGGTCATTGGCTGGGCCTGGACTTCACTTCTCTTGTGCAGCACGCTGTCCACGATCGGTCCAATACCCCTTCGTCAGGGCCGTACATACGAATTGAAGGCCCTGGTGTGAAATTTATAATGCCGTCCTAAAATTTTAAATTGTCGCCTAAACTTTGAAATAATACAAGAATTTTTAGGTTTAGTTAAACAATCTAATATTGTGAGAAAATATCAAATCAAAACTTAGAACTTGTATGAGCTAATTGACTTGCTTATTCCTGTATGGGCTTTAGAGGGTCTTTTAATTTTTTTTTTGTATTTAAGTACCTAATTAGCTATCTAATTATAGGATTTGGGGCCCAAATATTTGAGGGCCATGTGTGGGTGCCCACTTTGCCCCTGTTGGTGTATGCCCTGCCCTTCATAATTCTTCTTCCAAAGGAGACACACTCGTTGTTGGAGGCCACACCATCGTCGTCACCAGTGGCATAGCCAGGGGGATGAGGGGGCTCCAGCCCCCTAGACTTAGACTGTCTCTAATAGGAGACCCAAAAGGAGACCCAAAGCCAAAATGGGTCTCTGATGGTATTGTTTTAGTCTCCAATATAGTACCTATACCCAAACCCAAAATAGGTTTCCAGGGGAGACACCGCCTAAATCTGAGTATTCTCTCTCCTGAAGACCCATTCGCAGAGAGGGTTCTCTTGAGTCTTGTTGTTGGAGAGGACCAAAATGGGTATGGAACTCTTTGACTGTAGCGCTACGCAAACGTGGAATGAGTCTTGTATTTTTGGTCTCATTGTTGGAGATAGTCTTATACACCAATAGAGAAACAAAGAGACAGGGAGGGAGTAAAAGAAAGAGAGGAAGAAGAAAACTGAAAATAGAGAAGGAAGAAAGGATCTCAGCCCCCCCTCCCTCCTAATATTGATTCCTGGATTCGCCATTGGTCATCACTGCTCCGGTGATGGAGTTTGTCGCCTTTTACACATGGGAGAGGTTCTCTCCTGCGCACAACTTGTGTGGTTCTCATCCTCGCCATGGTCTACCATTGCCATCGCCGTCGTCACTCTGCCATGCATCCTTGTTTATTGGGTCCTTGCTCTGCAATCCTTATTGTTTGTTGTGTGTTGTAAGGGTTTGGATGCCATGAGTGAAAGCTCTGCCTTGCTTTTCTACCAGGGGCGACATCGGCTATGGCGACGGGCGTGGCTCACCTCATTGGAGGCGTCGTCGAGGTCACCCTATGCCATTTGGTTTGGCCGAGTAAAAACTCGACCTGTTCCATGTATGAATGGACGGACAATGGTGGCGGCTTTACCATCGCATCCTTAGAGTAATTTAGATATTGATATAGAGGTTACTTTAGCTATTTTTATAGTGACAAAGATGGATAAATGCGCAGAAAATATAACAAACATATCCGATGATTATTATTAATGATGATTATGTCCAGCTAAATGACTGGATGTTTACGTTTTCTATGAAAATTCAAGGACTAAATTCTTTTGTCTCATGAGAATTAATTATTGTTGTGGTTTTTAAAAGAAGCTTCGGTACTTTAGTAATATTAAAATGAGATGGACAGGATGCTTTTATTTGGAAAGAAAAAAATATGTTGACAAAACAAGTTCAAGTGTCTTTAAAGGTTTTATAGGGGCACCACAAAGTCTACTTTTCTTGTAAGTCTATTTCCCTTGTAAGGCTAAAAATACCCGAAGGTCACACTGCACACAAGATATATCTTTATTTTATGTCTGGAATTTGTGAAGTTACAATAACGACGCTGTGGTGTGCACACCATCATGGTCCATACGGCCATGTCTAGTGCCATCCTCCTTATTATGAGACACGTATATAGTTCATGAAAAAACAACAGATACTGCATAATAGTTGGGATTTGCTAGCATACGACAATGGTATGGCCGTATGGGCGTACGGCGCCGTAGGCAAGCTGGCTTGACTAGATCAGACTTGCTTGAAGTCGTTGAGCTCCCACTTCCCATGGGTGGTGCTCTTCACCATGCCCTTGTGCAGCACCACCCACCACTCTGCCGGCACTGGGTACTCGTCCTTGAGCGCGTCGGCACCCTTGTTCACCAGCGCCACGTCGCGCTCCACCTCCAGCTTGAACCCTCCGGCGTCGCCCTGCTCGCCGGCGACGCCGTGCAGGTAGCACTCGAGGTTGTGAAGCGTCAGCACCGTACCCGGCCACTTGAGGTACGGCGACCGGCCCGTGTTGATGGGCAGCTCCACGGCCACATCCACGTATCCCAGCGGCGGATACACGGGCACGACGTCGCCGAAGTTCTTCACGTGCAGCGCCCTCAGGTCCTTGAACGAGTGAAACGCGCCCCTGAAGAAGCGGTCCCCGACGTGCGGGCACGCGAACACGACGGCCGTCACCGGGCATGGAGGCTTGGAGGAGCCGGCGGCGGGCGCGTTCACGCCGTTGGCGACGATGTCGACGGCGTTCAGGACGGAGAGCGCCGCGCCGAGGCTGTGGCCGGTGACGGTGATGCTGGTCTCCTCGTCCTTGTACAGCTCCACCAGCCGCCTCACCTCCTCGAGAACCTGGTCCCTGGCGCTGGTCTGGTTGAACTTGGATTTCTCGTGGCTGGACGTGTACATGGAGAGGAAGCCGCCGTGCACGACGGCCAGCGGGTTCGCGCGCGCCGCCGGCCCTAGGACGTGCGCGGCGGGGACCGGCGCGAAGGTCAGGTCGTTGACCCACTCCAGGTTCTGGACCGTCCCGCGCCACGCCACGACGATGTCGCGCCGCCCCAGCGCGGCGGCGCCCACGTCGGTGGCCACCGCGACGTACCCCATGAAGTTGGACTCCCTGGACCACACGTCCTTGAGCGCCGGCAGCGGCAGCAGCAGGAACGCGTCGGGGAGGGGCAGCCCCGACGTGGCGTAGATGAACTTGGTCACCTCGTAGTGCCCGGCGGCGGCCGCGCCGGAGTTGGCCAGCAGGTCGTCGTAGCCGAACATGCACGCGCCGGCGTGCGGCGAGCGCCTCTCCGTGTTGAAGCCGTCGTAGGTGGCCTCGGCGAGCTCGCCGTAGGAGATGATGAACCTGCGGAGGTCGATGTCGAGCGGGTCAAGCAGGCCCTTCCATGAGTCCTTGCCATGGAGCTCGCGCCACCTGTTGGCGATGCTTCCATTTTCATAGGACGCCATGGCTGCCGGCTCTACCTGCACTAGCTGCTCGCACGGCCTTGCTGAGCTCAGCTGCCTTTGCTTTGCTTGCTACTCGGTAGGCGGTAGTTAGTGCTCTGTGTTTCGCTGCTTAGCTTGGTGTGTATTTATAGCAACCCATCTCCATGCATGAGGCTGCCGATCTGGACTCTTTCATCCACTGCGCTCTCTCTATCTCCATCTCTCCACACATGATTTCTGTATACGGCTTTTTCGGATCACTGTCGGCTAGCAGATCGACCGCGTGCATGCACACGTACACAATTTGTACTATTTGGTATTTGCAGATGTTGCTCTCATGTTTCTGATCCACTATTAATGTCTAGCAAGCTAGCTCAGCAGCAGTATAAGAGATTAACACTAACAGTCCTAACCCCACTGCTCCACTGTAATGTAAAGAGTATATATATCGGCACCAGTATTTGTCTCTTAAAAATAGGTTGAAATTTAACATCATATAATCAGGGCAGCCCTGAGCCAGTGCGGACGGGGCGACCGCACCGGGCCTCTAAAAATTGGGGGGGGCCTCCAAAAGTTGCTATGCTAAGTTGCTAACAGACCTGTCAAAGTCACAAGTGCCAACAAAGTTCAGTTACAATTTTACATAAAGAGCAGACCTAAGAAGACCAATCGACGACAACTCCAGCGTCTGCCCGGCTGCCCGCCTCGGTGCCTCATCGACTTTTTCGCGAGACGCCGCCGCAGTCCGCAGATCACCGATTCGCCGCCTGCCTACCCTGCCCGATTGCCAATTTGCCATCACCGAATCAAGGTTCAAACTTCAAAATCTTCCTCAATCTTATTCCCTTGTCTATTTTTCCTAACAGTTAGATATACTCAAACTAATTTCAATTTTTGTATATATCAACGATATTTTTCTTTTCAGTTTTTAGGCAGGATTCTTGTCAACCAATTGAATTACATGTTTTGTATTTTTATGGTGAATGGAGACCTCCATTTTTGTTCCACACCGAGCCACCAAAATGTCAGGGCTGGCCCTGCATATAATTTGAACGAATACACGGCAAATTCAGCATGCGTCGGTGCATGGCTAAACTTGCAGATTGATTTAGGAATTTTCAACTTGATATACCAGCACTCAATGCAGAATGCATCAGTATTCACTGAAGGTGGTGTCAATCTGAGTTCTACTATGGGTGTGTTTGGTTGGGCCGTGAGCTGTGGAAAAGCTGTTGTGGCCTGAGAGCTGTGCGAAAAGCAGAAAACCATTTGGTTGGAGCGACTGTGAGCTGTGAAAAAGCTGTTGTGGCCTGATTGACTGTTTATATGCAAATCGATCATAATAAAATAT
>CM014272.1:79063824-79090971 GCA_004135705.1 Alloteropsis semialata | reverse complement strand
TATGTTGCATTATTTAGATGCATAAACTAGATAGGGGAGCATGTGCAATATTTTTTAAATGTTGTTAACTAGATGTAATTTAGGTGGGTTAATTTAGGCTGTCTTTTATAATGGCGGATGTGAATAAGTCGTAAGCAAATAAATGACTATTGTTGGTAACAATGATGTGGGTCTATACAATCATGCTCATATGTTTTGCTTTTTATGAGAATTTCTAGAATTTTTCCTTTTTCTTCCGGTGCGTCTCAAATGAACTAACGTGGATGCTACAACTTAATAATAGTAATATATAGTCTCCATCTACCAAACCAATTTAGTCCATATGAAAAAAACTGGAATATATTAGTAGCATATGAATGACTGGTAATGCTTTCCATCTCTCTCTTCAATCAGTTTCTTCTCCATAAGCAATCATCTAACTTTAAATATTGGATGTACATACTCGTATATATACACGTTGCTCTGCCAGACGAGAGAGGTCCGATGCAAGTGAATTGAAGGCAGAAATTATGAGGCCACACCCATACGCATGTGCTGCAGTATAATACGACGATGGTTGATGGAGGAAAGATACGGAGGGGTTGATGATCAGCCGCTGCCATTGCTGTAGTGTGCAGTGCAGTGATATATTCGATTCACTGCTAGCCGACACACTGTACTGTTGGGTCGATCAGTACAACGCGGTTTGTGTCAATGGGCTGCATATGCTAGCGCTGTACATATCACTGCCACAATTTATTAATGGTTTCCTTACAGTCTTCCTTTTTTTTTTCCCTACGGTGTGATTCGATGCAACGCTAACGTGTGGTATGATTAAGGATGTACTCCACCAGTGAGGGCTTGTTTGGAACTACTATATTGGAGGGTAATGGAAGGTATTGAAGAAAAAATTAGTTTTTTTTTTGTCAATCCTCTTCATTCCACTTCAATACTCCTCTATCCAAACAAGACCTGTCTAGTGGTGTTTTGGGGTCAATTAATTTCTCGATCATTTTTCTCTCTTCGTTAATTAATCATGTGTGTGGAATACCATTTCAGTTTAATTTTGTTAAGTTTTAAGCTGATCACCTAATATGCAGAAAAAATGATTAGGACCTAATAATATGCATATGCATCGTAGTCATATATTTCAGCAACGAAAACCATATATGTCACACAACCGGTTCACTAGTACTGGACACCATTATGTCGAAATAGTTAAAGCTTTCCGGAGCCCACTCACATGGCGTGTCCGGAGCACCGCTTTCCTCGCTTCTTGATCGTGTCACACGTTTTTCTGTTGAAAGCTTTGTGGAAGCGTGGCAGGGAAATGCACGGCTGACATGAAACGATGGGCGGGATTATTACCCCATGTTTCCTCGCCAAACGCAATGCCAGGACCCTACCAAACATGCCTGTATCCATGCATCGTTTGCATGCTGATATTTTCTTAAAAAATAGGTTTTCGTGCTTCATTTCAAGTGAAACTAAGCATCGTCTGGTACATCATTTCCATTCATATTCAGCGAATTCGAAGCGCGTCCATTGTCACTAGACCTCATTGGAACCACTTAATTAGTCTGGTTACTCACTATATGAATTGAGCTTGAGTCATAGAGCCCTTTGGTTGGGCTTTCCAACGTGCATTTGCTACTGCAAAAGCCAAAAATTAACCAAAAGGGTGATCTTTTTCTCAGATGCTGTAGAAAAAATAATTTTTGTATTATAAATTTCACGGCACCTCTTGAGATGTTTTTACCTGTTGTGGGATCTAAAGTTTTTGTAAAAAATTATCCGCCTGGCACTACCTTAGTTGTGTACCGCTTCGTTCTATTTTCTTCGCCCTCTCCCCTTCCGGCTCCTCAGTTCTTTTTTTCCCCACGCGCGACTTGCAATCTCCTCGCGGCGGCGGCGTCCGCAGGCGTCGGGTGGCGGCTCCTTCGGCGGCGCGGGGCGGCGGCTTCCTCCATCGGCGGCGGCGGGCGCCGGCCTCCCCTTCCCCCGTTTCCCCCGACCTGCGCTGGCCACCGCGCCACTTCCCCCGACCTGCGAAGGCGGTGACCTGGACGAGCAGGACGAGCGCGCGCTCGTCCTCGCCGGCCGGTGTGGGCAGGAGGAGCTCGTCCTTCGGGATCATCAGCGGGGCCTCCAGGTAGTCCACGTCCTCGAGGCTGCACTCCGCCGCGGCCTCCGTGAACCACACCCCGACGTTGCTGCCGTCCACCGCCTGCTGCGCGCCGTCCTCCGAGAGCACCAAGCGGCCGGCCACGGCCAGTGGGTAGTAGTGGCCCAATGCGCGAGCCAGGGCCCTCTCCATCGTCTTGGCCAGACCCGCGGAGGCATCAATGTAGCTGGAGCATTACCCATGATGCCATGACATTCCTTGATGTGGTTTAACTTTAGTGCAGGCTGTCCCTCGTGTAGTTAAACATCTGTGATTAATTTAACATTCTTCACAAATCTTTAACTTCTTGAACTGTTTTCAAGTGTTTTTTCTTTAAAAAATAGATAGAAGAAAGAATTTCTAAATTCTAGTTTGCACACATTTGATATTCTTGCCCACCACTGCTTATGTTGCATTTTGTTAGTAGAACAGAAGGGTGATTATGTTGTCAGATGGCGTATGAACCCTTTATCTTTTGAAATACTATTGTATGAATCCTTTATATTTTTTCTTTCTAAAATAGTCATTTGCATGCCAATCAATAAGCAGAATATTTTATTATGATCGATTTGCATATAAACAGTCAATCAGGCCACAACAGCTTTTCCACAGCTCACAGTCGCTCCAACCAAATGGTTTTCTGCTTTTCGCACAGCTCTCAGGCCACAACAGCTTTTCCACAGCTCACGGCCCAACCAAACACACCCATAGTAGAACTCAGATTGACACCACCTTCAGTGAATACTGATGCATTCTGCATTGAGTGCTGGTATATCAAGTTGAAAATTCCTAAATCAATCTGCAAGTTTAGCCATGCACCGACGCATGCTGAATTTGCCGTGTATTCGTTCAAATTATATGCAGGGCCAGCCCTGACATTTTGGTGGCTCGGTGTGGAACAAAAATTGAGGTCTCCATTCACCATAAAAATACAAAACATGTAATTCAATTGGTTGACAAGAATCCTGCCTAAAAACTGAAAAGAAAAATATCGTTGATATATACAAAAATTGAAATTAGTTTGAGTATATCTAACTGTTAGGAAAAATAGACAAGGGAATAAGATTGAGGAAGATTTTGAAGTTTGAACCTTGATTCGGTGATGGCAAATTGGCAATCGGGCAGGGTAGGCAGGCGGCGAATCGGTGATCTGCGGACTGCGGCGGCGTCTCGCGAAAAAGTCGATGAGGCACCGAGGCGGGCAGCCGGGCAGACGCTGGAGTTGTCGTCGATTGGTCTTCTTAGGTCTGCTCTTTATGTAAAATTGTAACTGAACTTTGTTGGCACTTGTGACTTTGACAGGTCTGTTAGCAACTTAGCATAGCAACTTTTGGAGGCCCCCCCCAATTTTTAGAGGCCCGGTGCGGTCGCCCCGTCCGCACTGGCTCAGGGCTGCCCTGATTATATGATGTTAAATTTCAACCTATTTTTAAGAGACAAATACTGGTGCCGATATATATACTCTTTACATTACAGTGGAGCAGTGGGGTTAGGACTGTTAGTGTTAATCTCTTATACTGCTGCTGAGCTAGCTTGCTAGACATTAATAGTGGATCAGAAACATGAGAGCAACATCTGCAAATACCAAATAGTACAAATTGTGTACGTGTGCATGCACGCGGTCGATCTGCTAGCCGACAGTGATCCGAAAAAGCCGTATACAGAAATCATGTGAGTGTGGAGAGATGGAGATAGAGAGAGCGCAGTGGATGAAAGAGTCCAGATCGGCAGCCTCATGCATGGAGATGGGTTGCTATAAATACAAACCAAGCTAAGCAGCGAAACACAGAGCACTAACTACCGCCTACCGAGTAGCAAGCAAAGCAAAGGCAGCTGAGCTCAGCAAGGCCGTGCGAGCAGCTAGTGCAGGTAGAGCCGGCAGCCATGGCGTCCTATGAAAATGGAAGCATCGCCAACAGGTGGCGCGAGCTCCATGGCAAGGACTCATGGAAGGGCCTGCTTGACCCGCTCGACATCGACCTCCGCAGGTTCATCATCTCCTACGGCGAGCTCGCCGAGGCCACCTACGACGGCTTCAACACGGAGAGGCGCTCGCCGCACGCCGGCGCGTGCATGTTCGGCTACGACGACCTGCTGGCCAACTCCGGCGCGGCCGCCGCCGGGCACTACGAGGTGACCAAGTTCATCTACGCCACGTCGGGGCTGCCCCTCCCCGACGCGTTCCTGCTGCTGCCGCTGCCGGCGCTCAAGGACGTGTGGTCCAGGGAGTCCAACTTCATGGGGTACGTCGCGGTGGCCACCGACGTGGGCGCCGCCGCGCTGGGGCGGCGCGACATCGTCGTGGCGTGGCGCGGGACGGTCCAGAACCTGGAGTGGGTCAACGACCTGACCTTCGCGCCGGTCCCCGCCGCGCACGTCCTAGGGCCGGCGGCGCGCGCGAACCCGCTGGCCGTCGTGCACGGCGGCTTCCTCTCCATGTACACGTCCAGCCACGAGAAATCCAAGTTCAACCAGACCAGCGCCAGGGACCAGGTTCTCGAGGAGGTGAGGCGGCTGGTGGAGCTGTACAAGGACGAGGAGACCAGCATCACCGTCACCGGCCACAGCCTCGGCGCGGCGCTCTCCGTCCTGAACGCCGTCGACATCGTCGCCAACGGCGTGAACGCGCCCGCCGCCGGCTCCTCCAAGCCTCCATGCCCGGTGACGGCCGTCGTGTTCGCGTGCCCGCACGTCGGGGACCGCTTCTTCAGGGGCGCGTTTCACTCGTTCAAGGACCTGAGGGCGCTGCACGTGAAGAACTTCGGCGACGTCGTGCCCGTGTATCCGCCGCTGGGATACGTGGATGTGGCCGTGGAGCTGCCCATCAACACGGGCCGGTCGCCGTACCTCAAGTGGCCGGGTACGGTGCTGACGCTTCACAACCTCGAGTGCTACCTGCACGGCGTCGCCGGCGAGCAGGGCAGCGCCGGAGGGTTCAAGCTGGAGGTGGAGCGCGACGTGGCGCTGGTGAACAAGGGCGCCGACGCGCTCAAGGACGAGTACCCAGTGCCGGCAGAGTGGTGGGTGGTGCAGCACAAGGGCATGGTGAAGAGCACCACCCATGGGAAGTGGGAGCTCAACGACTTCAAGCAAGTCTGATCTAGTCAAGCCAGCTTGCCTACGGCGCCGTACGCCCATACGGCCATACCATTGTCGTATGCTAGCAAATCCCAACTATTATGCAGTATCTGTTGTTTTTTCATGAACTATATACGCGTGTCTCGTAATAAGGAGGATGGCACTAGACATGGCCGTATGGACCATGATGATGTGCACACCACAGCGTCGTTATTGTAACATCACAAATTCCAGACATAAAATAAAGATATATCTTGTGTGCAGTGTGACCTTCGGGTATTTTTAGCCTTTACAAGGAAAATAGACTTACAAGAAAAGTAGACTTTGTGATAAAACTTTTGAAGACATATTTGAACTTGTTTGTCAACATATTTTTTTTCTTTCCAGAGAAAAGCATCTTATCCATCTTACCTTAATATTACTAAAGTAACGAAGCTTCTTTTAAAAGCCGCAACATTAATTAATCCTCATGAGACATGCTAGAAAAGAATTAGTCCTTGAATGTTCACAGAAAACGTAAACATCCAGTCATTTAGCATAATCATCATCATCATTAATAATAATAATAATAGTAGTAATAATAATAGTAATAGTAGTAGTAGTAGTAGTAGTAGTAGTAGTAGTAATAATAATAATAATAATAATAATAATAATAATAATAATAATAATAATAATAATAATAATAATAATAATTGGATAGATTTGTTAGGCCAGTCTCAGTGCAAAGCACAGTTACCTAGACTGAGAACTAGGTAACTGTACCAGATTAGTTTTATGGGGATGAAACTTCTCTCTCGTCTGATGAAACCCACTATTAATTACCTTACGAAGTCAGCAATTTGCTGATGTGACATTGATTTCAATGCCATGAAACTCCCCATTGAAACTGGCCTTATACTTTCTAAAAATTTATCCATCTCTGTCACTATAAAAATAGCCTAAAGTAACCTCCATATCAATATCTAAATTACTCTAAGGATGCGACGGTAAAGCCGCCACCATTATCCGTCAATTCATACATGGAACCTGTCGAGTTTTTACTGGGCCAAACCAAATGGCATAGCGTGACCTCGACAGCGCCTCCAATGAGGTGAGCCGCGCCCATGGCTGTAGCCGTTTCAGCCCTGTAGAAAGCAAGGCCGACCTTTCACTCATGACATCCAAACCCTTACACGGTTACACCGCACAACAAACAATAAGGATGACGGAGTGAGTACCCAAACAATAATTAAAAAAAGACCCAATTAGGAGGAACTAGGTGATTTTTCATTAAGAAGAAGAAATAGGTATCTAAATTCGAACCAGAGAGGACTCGAACTTAGATGGTTACGGTACACGATCACACCATCTCTCACCCTAACCAGTTGAGCTAGGCAACCAAACAATAAGAATGCATGGCAGAGCAACGACGGCAGTACGGCAGTGGCAGTGGCAGACTATGGCGAGGACGAGAAGCACACACGTTGTGCGCAGGAGAGATCCGCCCCTGCCTGTAGAAGGCAACGACGGCCATCACCAGAGCAGCGACGACGATGGTTTGGCCTCGAACAACGAGCGGTGTCGCCTTTGGAAGAAGAATTATGGAGAGGTGTTGGACCGGTCCTGGACAGCGTGCTGCACAAGAGAAGTGCAATCGAGGCCCAGCAAATGCCCAAGGCCCTGTTTAATTTCCCCAACTCTCCATTCTCTTTTCATCTCGAGAACCGTGTCAATTCATTTCTTCTCTCTGTGCACGCGACCCAATGCATAAATTTTTCACCACTTTTTACCCTTTCACCCCAATTAAACAGGCCCCAAGTCCAACAAGGAGGAATCGAGGCCCTTTATGGCACATGCACGCAGGCTGCAGTTTCTCGCTCAGTTCGCTTGGCCCAGCTAAATATCTGAGCCCACACCGCCACTGTTGGTCCATGGATACTAGTCCATCAACCCGTGCTCCCACACGGTCTAATATTTTTTGAAAGGAAAGAGTCCAAATTACTCTCCTTAAGTATGGACAAAGTCTGAATAATCTCTTAAACTATGTTTTGGTTTACTTTACCCCTAACCTGTCATTTGGTCCAATTTACTCCTCGATATTGTTTCTCCACACATAAGTTGAATCTATAGTTTAAAATTTTTCATGATGGTATTATACACTACAAAAAATATGTTAAAAATATATTATGATTTTTCCTCAGTATGTTTTGTGTAATTTGCATCCCAAAGATTAGTTTATTATTAAATGTTCTATCATATCACAATAATGATGAAAAATTCATGATATTTTCCTAAAATACATTATGACGTACTCTATCATCCTAAAAAAATTAACTTTAGACTCCACTTGTGTGTGGAGAGACAAACAAAATCAATTTTATCAAGGGGTAAATTGGACCAAGTAGCATAGTTTAGGGAGTAAAATAAACCAAAACCTAGTTTAGGGGGGTTATTTAGAATTTGTTCATACTTGTGGGGAGTAATTTGGACTTTTTCCTTTTTGGAAGCTGTTGTATTTAAAAATTATTTAGAAATTAAACTCCTACCTAATAATCAAAATTATTTACATACCACTCTTTCATTTTTTTCCAATACTTCAATATAACACTCAAATAGATGTGTACTTATCTTTTTCCATCTGTGATTGACTTTTAGTTAGTAATTACTCTATGCACTTTTTCATCCACATTCACACTTTTTTCATTTTGTATTGCACCTAAATACATTGTATTTAGCGTAAAATCGATATTTGTCATCACTTATTCACATATACATGTATAAATGGTCTACATGGTGACACTAATAATTCATATATACCTTAACTTCTCATATATTATTTTATTTTTGTACTTTTAGTAGGATGCAAATGAAGATAATTAGATTAAAATCTAGGTATTTGGTTTAGGTTATCTTTAATAAAAACATACATTGGTAACTTAGATACAAATTTTGAATGTCATTTTAAGTTATCCTTTATAATAATATGCATGAGTAAATTAGATAAATATTATGGGGTTAATTAAATTATTTTTTATAATGGCATAGCTCAATAATTTAGATATAATTTTAGGGTTTACTTTAGAATATTTTTATAATGACAGTGGTGGGTAACTTTTTAAAAATATAATAGACCAATGACTATGGCTATTAGAGTTTACATGATTGATGTTTCTCATTTTTGTGAGAATTTCTAGGATTTATCTTTTTTATGGTGTGTCTCGTGAGAACTATGTGGAGTCTTCAATTAAAAATTAAGGCTACATTGCTACCAAACTATTACCTTGAGCTATCTCTCATTTGTTAAACATTCGAACACAATACCTATATAGATATATACGCATTATTTTCATCCGATTGTGATAGATTTTAGTTAGAAATTACTCTATAATATTTTCATACACATTTATAATCTTTGAATTTTCACTTTGTATCACATATGCGCTTGAATTTATTTAATAAATCTTAAGTTTAAACTATAATTTTAACATAGATCATGCGTATATAGCTTAATCACTATATCATCGTATACCAATAGTGCATGAAATACACGATTTAGAATCTTATATTGATGTATATTTTTAATTAAGGTGATTTGGATTCCAATGTAGGATTATCTCATGTTATTTTTAATAATGACATATGTGGGTAATATAGATGTAAAGTTAAGGGATTACTTTATGTTATTTTTTAAGTATTCATACTGGATAATTTAGTTGCAAATTTAGGTGGTTATTTCAAATATTGTTTATAATGGCGTAAGTGGGTAATTTTGATGAAGATTAGGAGTTACTTTGGTTTATTTAATATAATGGCAAAGGTGGGTAATTTAGATATAGATTTAGTGGGTTACTTTAAGTTATTTTCGTAATGGTATAGGTGGGTAATTTTTTAGAAAACATAATAGATCTAATGGCTATGATGATTTGAGTGTTCCAATTGATGGCTAGATGCTTTGCTTTTTGTGAGAATTTTTAGGATTTCTCTCTTTTTCTAGAGTGTCCATCTAGGATCCTATGTGGCTTCACCTAGAGGGTTTAAAAGAAGTCTCCAATTAGTAATAGTAAGATAAGATAGTATTATGCATAATTTTTCCTAAAAAATGCATAATTTCCAAACGAAATCGAGAAAGTTATTGAAACATTGTGGCATGCAGTCCGGGCAGGTGCAGTGCAGGTCAGCTTCTCCCCGCACTAGTCCAGGTGGGTCCCAGTCCCACGTTCACGATCCTACGTGAGCGGGCGACTCACGGTACACGTCAGAGAAAAACATCGCTGGCGGAGAGAGAAGAGAAGAGAGAGAAGGAGACGAGCGACTTGCGACAGCCTGTTCGGTTGGCTTGTGGCTGGTGGCTGGTGCTGATTTGTTGAGAGAAAAGTACTGCTGGCTGGCTAGTGGCTAGTTGCTGGTGCTGATTTGTTGTGAGACTGAAGTACTGCTGGCTGATGGCTGATAAGCCAAGCGAACATGCTCGGGCGTATGAGCACTTCTGCTATTTTTTTATTGGTTCATGCAGCTGCTGCAACCCCAAAAACATTAATGATGTCGGGCCTGCCGCTACACCAGCTCGGCAGCTCGGGTGAGCTGGAGCGGGAGACGGCGGCAAGCAGGCGTAACCATAAAACTTGCTCTTACCGGGCACAACGGCCCCTGCGCCTCATCTCCGTCCGCACCACGCCTATTCATAAAGCATCGACAAATGACTATTGTTGGTAATAATGATGTGGGTCTACATAATCATGCTCATATGTTTTGCTTTTAAGATAATTTCTAGATTTTTTCTTTTTTTTTCAGCGTGTTTCAAATGAACTAACGTGGATGCTACAACTTAATAATAGTAATATATAGTCTCCATATACCAAGTCAATTTAGGCCATATGAAATATACTGGAATATATTAGTAGCGTATGAATGACTCACTACTGGAATCATCTCCATCGGTACCGGGTGACAACTCTCATCGGTACCGGTTTCAGAACCGGTACTGGGCATCCGTGACTAAAGACTCGTCCCTTTAGTACCGGATAAATAACCGGTACCAAAGGAGCCATTTGGTACCGGTGGGTAACACGAACCGGTACCAAAGGGACAGCCACTCCCCGTACCCATCCCTTTTCTTTTTCTCATTTTTTTCTTTTTCTTTTCCCCATAGCTTCTCCAAGAATCACTTCTCTAAGAATTACAATCACAATCACAATCACAAAATCACGAGAATACATTTCACAAGAATCACAAGATCACAACAATACATTTCACAAGAATCACAAGATCACAACAATACATTTCACAAGAATCACAAGAACATATTTCACAAAAATCTCTATCCCACATTTCACAAGAATCACATCACAAGAATCACAGGAAGAACTAAAAATCACAAAGAGTTCACACGAGCTTGGCCTGCGCCGCCGGAAACGGCCGGACCCGCCCGTGCGCTGAGCTTGCGGCCTCTGCGCCCGTGGCCGTGCGCTGGAGCCGCCGTCTCTGCGCCCACGCTGCCGCCGCCTTTGCAGAGAAGGTCAACGACTGGCCATCGCCATTGGTGCAGAGGCAAGCTCGAAGGAGAAGGTCAACGACTGGCCACCGCGTCAGGCCCGGGCTCGCTGCCACGCCGGCCGGGGCCTCCCACGAACTCGCGCTGGCCCAGGGCCGCCGGCCGGGCTCCCGGACTCCGCGCCCCCTGCGACATTTGCATCTAGGGGAGAAGAGGAGAAGAGGATAAGGAGTCGACGGGAGTGTTTGTGAGAGGATAAGGATCACTGTTTATGGGAGCATAATGATATAAAAAGCTTTACGGGAAGCATCGGTACCGGGTGGTAACACCACCCGGTACCAAAGGGTGTCCTTTGGTACCGGGTGGGGTGTTACCACCCGGTACCAAAAGGTTCTCGAAGGTTCGCAAATTTAGACCCGGTACCAATGCAAACATTGGTACCATGCCTTCCTTCTATCTCTCTTCAATCAGTTTCTTCTCCATAAGCAATCATCTAACTTGAAATCTTGGATGTACATATTTGTATATATATATATATACACGTTGCTCTGCCAGACGAGAAAGGTCCAATGCAGGTGAATTGAAGGCGCAGAAATTACGAGGCCACACCCATACGCATGTGCTACGCGCAGTATAAGGCCAGTCTCAATGGCAGTTTCATATACACAGTTATCAACACAGCCACGTCAGCTTTTCAGTGTGATGAAACTGTGACTCTCAATGCACAGTTTCATGGGCACAGTTTCATAGACAGGATGGAGCATTCAAATGTTGCATGTGTTGTGATCAAATGTGGCATGAGGACTATGTAACCTTTTGTAAATAAAACAAGATTGCATTTCAATTAGCTTAAATATAAGTACGATATTAAATATTTGCATATATGAAAATGATTACATATAGTATATTTTAAATTGCAGGCCTATTAAGACGACGCCCGTTCTTGTTCCAAATATGCTCCACCAAATCTTGCTTGAGTTGCATATGTGCCGAACGATCTCGAAGTTCAAGCTGCTTGTCTAGCACCCTTTCAAATGGAACATAGTCTTCGGGAGCAAATTCAGGTTGTTCGACAATCACTGTACTAGGAGCCTCATTTAGGTCAAGGATTTCTTCAATGGCTTCTATACTTTTTTCATCTTCAACTATCATATTATGAAGTATAATGCAAGCTCGCACGACATTTTCAAGATGACCAGGATCATATAGGCGAGCTGGTCATTTTAAAACACACCATCGGCGACACAATACTCCAAATGCGCGTTCAATATCCTTTCTCTTCCCTTCCTGTTCCTGTGCATATAACTTGTCTTTGTCGGAGATAGGCACGGATATTGACTTCACAAATACTGCCCATTCCGGGTATATCCCATCTGCAAGATAGTAACCTCTGTTGTATTGTCTTCCATTGACCATGTATTGTACTCTAGGAGCTTGGCCCCTTAATTCTTCGATAAATAGATTAGACTGATTGAGGACATTGATATCATTATTAGAACCTGCCACTCCAAAGAATGCATGCCATATCCAAAGATCATGTGATGCCACAGCCTCAAGTATTATCGTGGGAACTTTCTGATCACCCCTAGTAAACATGCCCTTCCATGCAGTTGGACACCTTTCCCATGGCCAATGCATGCGGTCAATACTACCAAAGTTACCAGGAAAACCTCGTTTTTCACCAATTTTGAGCAGACGCTCCACATCTTCCATGGTGGGGCGTCTCAAATATTGCCCACCAAATACAGCTACAATGCCCTCGACAAATTTTTTCATTGACTCCATTGCTGTTGTTTCACCAATCTTCAGTGGATCATCTAGATGATCAGCCTCACTGCCATTAACCAACTGGCGAATAGCCGCCGTGCACTTTTGTAGTGGGGAGAGCCCTTGTCGACCGGTAGCATCCACCCTATGAGTGAAGTAATCAGACCACTTGCCTAATTCTTCGACAATTCGTAAGAATAGTGGCCTAGACATACAAAACCTACGGCGAAAAACATCAAGCGGATAGAGGGGATTCTCTGAAAAATAATCATCCACTAGACGTTGGTGGCTCTCCACCCGTGGCCTTTTGATATAGTTTCTTGGACGAAGCCTATGATCAGATGCCTCTCCTTCAAGAGATTCGACAGTACCCTGCAAGACCACCTTAGCTTCACTGATTACATCATCTAGGACATCGTCGACGGCAAAGACATCATCTAGCGTGTAGAGAGCACTTGGATCAGCCAAGACAATATCAATATCATCCTCGTTGGCCATATCAATTCTGCGCATAAATTATTCAATAGGTGATGCATAGGAAAAATAGTGATGCCATAGGAAAAATAGTGATGCATAGGAAAAACAGTGATGTACCTTGAGGAACAGAGATGCAGAGAAAAAACAGAGAGAGCAGGCGCAGAGGTACAGAGAGAGCACAACCGAACACAGAAATATAATAGAGGAACAGAGAGCACAACCGAACACACATATATAGGTTCTAGGGCCGTGTTTGGTTCCCAGGGACAAAAAATTTTCCCCCGGGAATCTTGCATGCATGGAGTACTAAATGAAGTCTATTTACAAAATCTTTTCACAGATGAGTGTAACTTTGCGCGATGAATCTAATGAGCCTAATTAATCCATAATTTGCTACAGTAATGCTACAGTAATCATCCTCTAATCGTGCGGTCAAAGCCCTCATTAGATTCGTCTCGCGAATTTGTCAAGGGGTTGTGGAGATAGTTTTGTAAACTGGTTTTATTTAATACCCTTAATTAATGGTCAAAATAGGGTGAAAATTTTTTCACCCTACAACCAAACACGGCCTAGAAAGGAAAACTGAACAGCCATTGCAACAGTTTCACATTCCACAACTCAACAGTTTCACATTGCACAACCGAACAGTTTCACACAGCCATCTCAACAGTTTCACATTCCACAACCCAACAGTTCACATTCCACAACCAAACAGTTTCACACAGCAAATGAACCAATTCACATTCCAGACACAACAAAAGATAAAGAGGACGACAGCCTTCAGATCATTCTACTTCCATTTTCTCCATTGCGCCTTCCATCAGCCCAAAACCTGAAGATAAAAACCATGTCAATCAATTCTATTTTTACTTCAGTTCACAATCTCTATGGCCCTTTCAGTAAGTGCTATATGTACCTCACGCTTCCTCATCAGTGACAACGATTTTCTTATGCAACCATTGCAATGTCTTCGCTCGGGTAGCTTTCTCTTCATCAGTCATATTAGTTGTGTCTTGAATCAGTAGAGAATTGTACACTTGCAGCATTTTTACTTCTTTTTGTCCATCCACAACCTTCAAGTTCATTCTTGTGATCTCAAGCTGTGCCTCTGTAGCTTTTTCTCGCTCTTTCTTGCGCTCTTCTGCAACTTCAGCGATCTTGTCTATTTTCTCTCCGAGAATGACAATACTATCCATAAGTTGGTCAGCCTTTCGCTTCCCTTTGCGCTCTGCCTTGGCTGCTTCTCTGTCGATAGGACGTTCACCGCTGTCATCAATTTCAGTGGTATTGCTTTTATCTTTCTCTGTGTGAGTAACAGAAGCACACCATTTTGGTTCATTCTTTAGAATCCTCCACCAGTGGACATGTCCGAAAGGCTTCTTATGCTTCTTGATAAACATCTTCTGTGCTTCATCCATCAGTTGGTCGTCTGAGTATCCACTCTTATTCATTTTACAGACTGAGCTCCAATAACCATTGAACTCGTTTATCGTTGTGCTCAGCCGTGACCAATGGACCTTCAGTTGGTTAGTGTCCCTAATACGATCTGGTTGGGAGTCCTTGTTAAATTTCTCAGTGATTTGACCCCAAAATGAATCACTCTTCTTGTCATTACCATGAATAGGGTCTTTTGAAGTGTTCCGCCAAGCACTTGCCTGCACATATGAAATTTTAACATCAGAACTATGAGCATGATTTAAACATATGAGCATGATTTATGTAATGTGATTACCAGTCTCATTTCCTCATCACTGTTCCAAAATCTTTTCTTCACACCCCTACTTGCCTCCACTCCATCATCGGCGTCAATGTCAATGGTGAAACTTCCTGGTGCAGGTGCAGGTGCTGGAGATGGTGCAGGTGCTGGAGATGGTGGACTCATGCTGTTTGCAACCCCAACAAAATGGGAATTTTCTCCAAAGAGGTGCATTGGTGGGAAATATTGTTGCTGTAAAACACTAAAATAACTACCCCTACAATATGTTCAGCAAAATTAGACAGAGTAAACATATCACTATAAAGGTTCCAGGCAAGTTCTAAACAAAAATAAACAGGTTTGACAGATGTTTCATCACCATTTCACAGGAGGCTTATCATTCCTAATTTGCATCTGCTTATGTACAAGCAGAGTATGCACTACTAATTTCAAGCTCCTAATTTCCATCACAATATGTCCAGGGTACCATTTTCAGCTCCTAATTTTCATTACAAAAAACCTATTTCCTCAATCATCTATATGGAGTGACAATGGTGAGCACTGAAACAAAAGAGAGAGTTTACTGATACATCAAAGAGCATATGTTGTTAAATAATCATCTACTTACTATCAGTCCAAGAAATCCCAATTTGCAACTACAATAAACAATCAAGGTATCCCACGGATCTGCTGGCTATTGATGCACAAATAGAAAACATGCTGACAGAAGTGGATTACCAAGGATTTGCAGAAGTGGATTGACCTCCTTGAATCCCTGCGCTGGAGTCCGGCCATGTTGGTGCAGCACCCTGCGGCGGCCAGTTTGGAGGCGCAGCACCCTGCGGCGGCAGCCAGGTGGGGGGCGCAGGAGCTTGCGGTGGGCTAGGGGAAGGCACGGCAGATGGGGACTCCAAGTTCACTGTCGGGCATGGATCTCGTGGTGAAGAACCGGACTGCTTCTTCCTTGCGCCGCCGGCCTTCCGCGGTTTGCTCGCCATCACGTTGCGCCGCCGGCCTTCCGAGATTGCTCACACCGGAGACGACGGGCGAGATTGGAAAGGGGCAGGGAGGAGGCTAGATTGGAAGGAGGGAGGAGGCGAGATTGGAAAGGGCAAAATCGCCGGCCTTCCATATATGCGCGCTGGAAATTTGGGGATAGCGCGCGCAGGAGGAGAGGGATGGATTCGCGCGCGCGGGGGAGGAACGCGGGATGGATTCGCGCGCGGGATTCAGCGGGAGGAGGGAGGTGACGCCGGCGCACCCGGGATCTCCGGATGAAACGCGACGCTCTCAATCGCGTTTCACCGCGTTGGTAACCGGAGCCGCGCGGTGTCGTGAGGATGAAACGAGGATGAAACGATTCCCTTCTCTGTCTATAAATGAGGTGCCATGTCACCAAAAATACCTATGTGGCAGAGTATTAATTGTCCATGAAACACCATTGAGACTGGCCTAATACGACGATGGTCCATGGAGGAGAGATACGGAGGGGTTGATCAGCCGCTGCCATTGCTGTAGTGTGCAGTGCAGCGATATATTCGATTCACTGCTAGCCGATACACTGTACTGTTGGATCGATCAGTACAACGCGGTTTGGGTAAACAGGGGGCATATAAGATAGCGCTGTACATATCACTGCCACAATTTAATGGTTTTCTTACGGCCGTCTTTTTTTTTTTCTACGGTGTGATTCGATGCAAAGCTAATGTGTGGTATGATCAAGAATGTACTCCACCAGTGAGGGCTTGTTTGAGAACTAGTGTATTGGAGGGTAATGAAAGGTATTGAAGGAGAAATTAGTTTATTTTTTTTTTGTCAATCCCCTTCATTCCACTTCAATACACCTCTATCCAAACAAGATCTGTCTAGTAGCGTTTTGGGGTCAATTAATTTCTCGATCATTTTTCTCTCCTCGTTAATTAATCATGTGTGTGGAATACCATTTCAGTTTAATTTTGTTAAGTTTTAAGCTGATCACCTAATATGCAGAAAAAATGATTAGGACCTAATAATATGCATATGCATCGTAGTCATATATTTCAGCAACGAAAACCATATATGTCACACAACCGGATCACTAGTACTGGACACCATTATGTCAAAATAGTTAAAGCTTTCCGGAGCACCGCTTTCCTCGCTTCTCGATCGTGTCACACGTTTTTCTGTTGAAAGCTTTGTGGAAGCGTGGCAGGGAAATGCACGGCTGACATGAAACGATGGGCGGGATTATTACCCCATGTTTCCTCGCCAAACGGCAAACGCAACGCCAGGACCCTACCAAGCATGCCTTACATGTATCCATGCATCGTTTGCATGCTGATATTTTCTTAAAAAATAGGTTTTCGTGCTTCATTTCAAGTGAAACTAAGCATCGTCTGGTACATCATTTCCATTCATATTCAGCGAATTCGAAGCGCGTCCATTGTCACTAGACCTCACTGGAACCACTTAATTAGTCTGGGTACTCACTATATGAATTGAGCATGAGTCATAGAGCCCCTTTGGTTGGACTTTCCAACCTGCATTTGCTACTGCAAAAGCCAAAAGCTAACCAAAGGGGTGAATTTCTCCTCAGGTGCTGTAGAAAAAGTAGCTTTTGTATAGTACAAATTTCATGGCACCTTTTGAGGTGTTTTTGCCTGCCGTGGGATCTAAGTTTTTTAAAAAAATTACCCAACTGCCACTCGTTAGTTGTTTACCGCTTGGTTCTGTTTTCTTCCGCCCTCTCCCCTTCCGGCTCCTCAGTTCTTTTTTCCCCACGCGCGACTTGCAATCTCCTCGCGGCGGCGGCGTCCGCAGGCGTCGGGTGGCGGCTCCTTCGGCGGCGCGGGGCGGCGGCTTCCTCCATCGGCGGCGGCGGGCGCCGGCCTCCCCTTCCCCCGTTTCCCCCGACCTGCGCTGGCCACCGCGCCACTTCCCCCGACCTGCGAAGGCGGTGACCTGGACGAGCAGGACGAGCGCGCGCTCGTCCTCGCCGGCCGGTGTGGGCAGGAGGAGCTCGTCCTTCGGGATCATCAGCGGGGCCTCCAGGTAGTCCACGTCCTCGAGGCTGCACTCCGCCGCGGCCTCCGTGAACCACACCCCGACGTTGCTGCCGTCCACCGCCTGCTGCGCGCCGTCCTCCGAGAGCACCAAGCGGCCGGCCACGGCCAGTGGGTAGTCGTGGCCCAATGCGCGAGCCAGGGCCCTCTCCATCGTCTTGGCCAGACCCGCGGAGGCATCAATGTAGCTGGAGCATTAGTGCATTACCCATGATGCCATGACATTCCTTGATGTGGTTTAACTTTAGTGCAGGCTGTCCCTCGTGTAGTTAAACATCTGTGATTAATTTAACATTCTTCACAAATCTTTAACTTCTTGAACTGTTTTCAAGTTTTTTCTTTAAAAAATAGATAGAAGAAAGAATTTCTAAATTCTAGTTTGCACACATTTGATATTCTTGCCCACCACTGCTTATGTTGCATTTTGTTAGTAGAACAGAAGGGTCATTATGTTGTCAGATGGCGTATGAACCCTTTATCTTTTGAAATACTATTGTATGAACCCTTTATATTTTTTCTTTCTAAAATAGTCATTTGCATGCCAATCAATAAGCAGAATATTTTATTATGATCGATTTGCATATAAACAGTCAATCAGGCAATAACAGCTTTTCCACAGCTCACAGTCGCTCCAACCAAATGGTTTTCTGCTTTTCACAAAGCTCTCAGGCCACAACAGCTTTTCCACAGCTCACAGCGCACAACAGCTTTTTCACAGCTCACGGCCCAACCAAACACACCCATAGTAGAACTTAGATTGACACCACCTTCAGTGAATACTGATGCATTCTGCATTGAGTGCTGGTATATCAAGTTGAAAATTCCTAAATCAATCTGCAAGTTTAGCCATGCACCGACGCATGCTGAATTTGCCGTGTATTCGTTCAAATTATATGCAGGGCCAGCCCTGACATTTTGGTGGCCCCGGTGTGGAACAAAAATGGAGGTCTCCATTCACCATAAAAATACAAAACATGTAATTCAATTGGTTGACAAGAATCCTGCCTAAAAACTGAAAAGAAAAATATTGGTGATATATACAAAAATTGAAATTAGTTTGAGTATAACTAACTGTTAGGAAAAATAGACAAGGGAATAAGATTGAGGAAGATTTTGAAGTTTGAACCTTGATTCGGCGATGGCAAATTGGCAATCGGGCAGGGTAGGCAGGCGGCGAATCGGTGATCTGCGGGCTGCGGCGGCGTCTCGCAAAAAAGTCGATGAGGCACCGAGGCGGGCAGCCGGGCAGACGCTGGAGTTGTCGTCGATTGGTCTTCTTAGGTCTGCTCTTTATGTAAAATTGTAACTGAACTTTGTTGGCACTTGTGACTTTGACAGGTCTGTTAGCAACTTAGCATAGCAACTTTTGGAGGCCCCCCAATTTTTAGAGGCCCGGTCGCACTGGCTCAGGGTTGGCACTGATTATATGATGCTTAAATTTCAACCTATTTTTAAGAGACAAATACTGGTGCCGATATATATACTCTTTACATTACAGTGGAGCAGTGGGGTTAGGACTGTTAGTGTTAATCTCTTATACTGCTGCTGAGCTAGCTTGCTAGACATTAATAGTGGATCAGAAACATGAGAGCAACATCTGCAAATACCAAATAGTACAAATTGTGTACGTGTGCATGCACGCGGTCGATCTGCTAGCCGACAGTGATCCGAAAAAGCCGTATACAGAAATCATGTGAGTGTGGAGAGATGGAGATAGAGAGAGCGCAGTGGATGAAAGAGTCCAGATCGGCAGCCTCATGCATGGAGATGGGTTGCTATAAATACAAACCAAGCTAAGCAGCGAAACACAGAGCACTAACTACCGCCTACCGAGTAGCAAGCAAAGCAAAGGCAGCTGAGCTCAGCAAGGCCGTGCGAGCAGCTAGTGCAGGTAGAGCCGGCAGCCATGGCGTCCTATGAAAATGGAAGCATCGCCAACAGGTGGCGCGAGCTCCATGGCAAGGACTCATGGAAGGGCCTGCTTGACCCGCTCGACATCGACCTCCGCAGGTTCATCATCTCCTACGGCGAGCTCGCCGAGGCCACCTACGACGGCTTCAACAAGGAGAGGCGCTCGCCGCACGCCGGCGCGTGCATGTTCGGCTACGACGACCTGCTGGCCAACTCCGGCGCGGCCGCCGCCGGGCACTACGAGGTGACCAAGTTCATCTACGCCACGTCGGGGCTGCCCCTCCCCGACGCGTTCCTGCTGCTGCCGCTGCCGGCGCTCAAGGACGTGTGGTCCAGGGAGTCCAACTTCATGGGGTACGTCGCGGTGGCCACCGACGTGGGCGCCGCCGCGCTGGGGCGGCGCGACATCGTCGTGGCGTGGCGCGGGACGGTCCAGAACCTGGAGTGGGTCAACGACCTGACCTTCGCGCCGGTCCCCGCCGCGCACGTCCTAGGGCCGGCGGCGCGCGCGAACCCGCTGGCCGTCGTGCACGGCGGCTTCCTCTCCATGTACACGTCCAGCCACGAGAAATCCAAGTTCAACCAGACCAGCGCCAGGGACCAGGTTCTCGAGGAGGTGAGGCGGCTGGTGGAGCTGTACAAGGACGAGGAGACCAGCATCACCGTCACCGGCCACAGCCTCGGCGCGGCGCTCTCCGTCCTGAACGCCGTCGACATCGTCGCCAACGGCGTGAACGCGCCCGCCGCCGGCTCCTCCAAGCCTCCATGCCCGGTGACGGCCGTCGTGTTCGCGTGCCCGCACGTCGGGGACCGCTTCTTCAGGGGCGCGTTTCACTCGTTCAAGGACCTGAGGGCGCTGCACGTGAAGAACTTCGGCGACGTCGTGCCCGTGTATCCGCCGCTGGGATACGTGGATGTGGCCGTGGAGCTGCCCATCAACACGGGCCGGTCGCCGTACCTCAAGTGGCCGGGTACGGTGCTGACGCTTCACAACCTCGAGTGCTACCTGCACGGCGTCGCCGGCGAGCAGGGCAACGCCGGAGGGTTCAAGCTGGAGGTGGAGCGCGACGTGGCGCTGGTGAACAAGGGTGCCGACGCGCTCAAGGACGAGTACCCAGTGCCGGCAGAGTGGTGGGTGGTGCTGCACAAGGGCATGGTGAAGAGCACCACCCATGGGAAGTGGGAGCTCAACGACTTCAAGCAAGTCTGATCTAGTCAAGCCAGCTTGCCTACGGCGCCGTACGCCCATACGGCCATACCATTGTCGTATGCTAGCAAATCCCAACTATTATGCAGTATCTGTTGTTTTTTCATGAACTATATACGTGTCTCATAATAAGGAGGATGGCACTAGACATGGCCGTATGGACCATGATGGTGTGCACACCACAGCGTCGTTATTGTAACTTCACAAATTCCAGACATAAAATAAAGATATATCTTGTATGTAGTGTGACCTTCGGGTATTTTTAGCCTTACAAGGGAAATAGACTTACAAGAAAAGTAGACTTTGTGGTGCCCCTATAAAACCTTTAAAGACACTTGAACTTGTTTGTCAACATATTTTTTTCTTTCCAAATAAAAGCATCCTGTCCATCTCATTTTAATATTACTAAAGTACCGAAGCTTCTTTTAAAAACCACAACAATAATTAATTCTCATGAGACAAAAGAATTTAGTCCTTGAATTTTCATAGAAAACGTAAACATCCAGTCATTTAGCTGGACATAATCATCATTAATAATAATCATCGGATATGTTTGTTATATTTTCTGCGCATTTATCCATCTTTGTCACTATAAAAATAGCTAAAGTAACCTCTATATCAATATCTAAATTACTCTAAGGATGCGATGGTAAAGCCGCCACCATTGTCCGTCCATTCATACATGGAACAGGTCGAGTTTTTACTCGGCCAAACCAAATGGCATAGGGTGACCTCGACGACGCCTCCAATGAGGTGAGCCACGCCCGTCGCCATAGCCGATGTCGCCCCTGGTAGAAAAGCAAGGCAGAGCTTTCACTCATGGCATCCAAACCCTTACAACACACAACAAACAATAAGGATGGCAGAGCAAGGACCCAATAAACAAGGATGCATGGCAGAGTGACGACGGCGATGGCAATGGTAGACCATGGCGAGGATGAGAACCACACAAGTTGTGCGCAGAAGAGAACCTCTCCCATGTGTAAAAGGCAACAAACTCCATCACCGGAGCAGTGATGACCAATGGCGAATCCAGGAATCAATATTAGGAGGGAGGGGGGGCTGAGCTCCTTTCTTCCTTCTCTATTTTCAGTTTTCTTCTTCCTCTCTTTCTTTTACTCCCTCCCTGTCTCTTTGTTTCTCTATTGGTGTATAAGACTATCTCCAACAATGAGACCAAAAATACAAGACTCATTCCACGTTTGCGTAGCGCTACAGTCAAAGAGTTCCATACCCATTTTGGTCCTCTCCAACAACAAGACTCAAGAGAACCCTCTCTGCGAATGGGTCTTCAGGAGATAGAATACTCAGATTTAGGCGGTGTCTCCCCTGGAAACCTATTTTGGGTTTGGGTATAGGTACTATATTGGAGACTAAAACAGTACCATCAGAGACCCATTTTGGCTTGGGGTCTCCTTTTGGGTCTCCTATTAGAGACAATCTAAGTCTAGGGGGCTGGAGCCCCCTCATCCCCCTGGCTATGCCACTGGTGACGACGATGGTGTGGCCTCCAACAACGAGTGTGTCTCCTTTGGAAGAAGAATTATGAAGGGCAGGGCATACACCAACAGGGGCAAAGTGGGCACCCACACATGGCCCTCAAATATTTGGGCCCCAAATCCTATAATTAGATAGCTAATTATGTACTTAAATACAAAAAAAATTAAAAGACCCTCTAAAGCCCATACAGGAATAAGCAAGTCAATTAGCTCATACAAGTTCTAAGTTTTGATTTGATATTTTCTCACAACTAGTAAAGTGCACGTGCGGCACGCACGTGATGTTAGAATTTGTTCCATTTTTAATATGCTTTATTAACCACAGTCCACATTTAGTTTGCTTTTTTATTATCACTTTTAACCCTTAGTTAGCCAGAGTTAGAAAATCAATAAGCAATCTTAGAAGATAACTAATTAAAATAATTAAACTTAGTTGACACCTGTTTAGCTATAGTTATCGACTTCCTCCGATGGTTATCAGCGAGTATTGTCTCACTGAGAATTACATACGTTGAGCAGCCTTACATCTAGTAATATTTCTCACTATCTGTATTTCATATTTTCTTTAGAATTTCCTGCAGATCCTTTGGTATGTTTTTTTTGGCTTCATTTCTTTTGTTCTTTATCATCTAAATCAAGAACAATTTTATGAGCACGAAGAAATCCTGCGAACAATATTTTAGAGGACCGTTAGCATTTGTTTTCATAACCAACTTTATATGTTTTATGTAATATAAGTAGTTCATACCATGCGGATCTTTGAGGATATGAAGTATCCATCCCACAAGTTCATCAAGTTGATTATCAAATACCCTGTCAAATTGCTGCATAAACAATTTTTATGTTAGTTTTTTAACACATATTTTTAATACATAAATTTTACCTCACATTACCTGTCGATTGTTTTGGGTACCATTTTTTGTATCCTACGACGCCAGTCGTAAACATCATCATTCCATTGTGTGTCTAGTGCTTCCATAGCACGTCCAAAGGTTATGCCTATCTTTTATATTCTATCAAGATAATACTTTAACTGATCTTCTTTTGGAGCCCAATCAGATATATTTGTTGGGTCAATTATATTGATTATTCTATTTTTTGTCGAAAGGGAACATCATGTATTTTTCACATGAGTGAAATGGCACCACAATCTGCAAACATGTGTTTTTTTAATTTAGCAGTGCATAATATAAGTATAATTATATTTTCCAATGCGTATAGTGCTTACCATTTGGCAAGAAGACAATTGAATCCCAATGTCAGGCCAGACATCAAATGATTTTTTTCAATTGTTTGTTGTCTAGTTTCATCTGATTTTTATGGCACCTTCGGAAATTACAGAGTTTCTGCAATTTAAGAGAAGATTGATCAGATTAACAATTTGTTATATTTTTCTATAATTTTGAAATTTGAATACTTACAGAAAATTGCAGGTCCAAGTAGTGGCATAATGGTTCCCTTAGGAAGATAGTTTCTTCACATGCGATCATTCGCACCCTCATGTTGAAGCAATTTGTATCCACTGGTTTGTTTAGATCAAGTATTTCTTGTAGTTTCCTCAGTGTTATGGATATAGAATAAGGATCGGAACTGCGCAACCATTCTTTCCTGTTTCATATTCATATTTGTAGGTAGTGCATCATATGTAAAATGCGATATGTGTATTGTAAGATAATTTTTTAATAACCCAGAATCACATAACGTAAAGTGTCTTCATCTTCTATAGACAATATGTATTCGCAAATTCCTGCAGCAATAACTTCAACTTCATTGTCTTCCATTGCGTCGCATCCTTTCCACGATCGTGTCTGTTCTATTATTTGGGGTGTTTTCCTTCTGGAACTTTCCATCACGCCAGAGAATGTAAGTCAGTAAAGTATTCTCCCGTAGACTATTCCGCCTTCTCTGGACATGAGTTGCTCTTCTGCTCTTATGCAATTGATGTATGGGTTTATTACCTGTATTGACATGTTAAATGAAATTAGATGACAAAATATTCTATGGAGCACACATATATTATGTATGTATTGTTTTTTTACGTGTATACTTACATCACCATCCACGTATACAGTACTACATATGCACGTATGTAGCATGTACCTCCATGTGAACCAATAAAGAAGCAGCCCAGCCGCAGTAGCTGTTGACGGCGCTTGCTTACTGCTAATCTGCTATCGAAGCCATCTCTCGTAAAAAAAAAATCTTCAATAACGATCCGCATCAAATACGGTAAATTTTCATAGTCCAAATCAAATACGGAGGCAAGAAAGCCACGGAAGTTGTCGAAGGACCAAGAGCCAAACATCGTCGACGCCGTGTCGCCGCCCACATGCTTAAACTGCAGATACGGCTGTTGGAGTGGCTGCCGCAAGCACATCGCGCCTTCAGGTGTGGCTCCTGCATGTCGCAGTAGCGGTTGGAGACGCTGGCGGCACATCGCGCCTTCAGGTGTGGCTCCTGCATGTCGTGCTGCCGCCGCGAACTGCCCCTCGGCCTCCATGCCCGCCGCGTCTGCGCGACTGCTGGCCCCGGAACGCGCCCCGCGCCGGCCGCAGACCCTTGCCCTGATGCGGCGCGCCGTGCCCACGCGAAGATAGTGGATGCTTCAAGGCCCAATTGAGCGAGTCAGCCCAGTGCAGCTGATGGGCTTCAGAACAGACCGGAGCGAAGGGGATTAAACGCTTGGAAATACCAAACGTGTACATGCGGGATATACCAAATGTCTACGTGTATGTGTGGGGACGAGTAGGAAACCGAACGGTGGGTAAGGAACTGAAAAGGTGAGAAAATAATTTTGTTTTTTGGCAGAATCAATCCCTAACTATCGATTTTTATAGGTCTCGGTGCTTTTCCACCTCCCTCGGCTCTGACAGGCGGGTCCAACGTGAGGGGTAAGGTGGACCCAAATTGAGTGAAAAATGTTTTCAATTGTTTTCGTTCTTTATTTTCTCACAATATTAGATTGTTTAACTAAACCTAAAAATTCTTGTTTTATTTCAAAGTTTAGGCGACAATTTAAAATTTTAGGACGGCATTATAAATTTCACACCAGGGCCTTCAATTCGTATGTACGGCCCTGACGAAGGGGTATTGGACCGATCGTGGACAGCGTGCTGCACAAGAGAAGTGAAGTCCAGGCCCAGCCAATGACCAAGTCCAAGAAGAAATCGAGGCCCTTTATGGCCGATGCACGCAGGCTGTAGTTCCGGCCTCAGTTCTCTTGGCCCAGCTAAATATCTGAGCCCACTCCGTCACTGCTGGTCCCTACTATCGATATAGTATTATTATGCATAATTTCCAAACGAAATCGAGAAAGTTATTCAAACATTGTGGGGCGTGTTTTTAGTTCTCCGCCACAAGTTGCCACCGCTACAGTCTCCACGCCATTCTACAGTCCCGCCATGCTACAGTCAACTGAAAAAGCAGCAGATGCTACGGCGCCGAATTCTTCCGCCACAGCTCGTGGCTCGCCACACCGTGGCGTGGCGTGGCTCGGCTGAGAACCAAGCACGCCCGCAGTCCGGGCAGGTGCAGGTCAGTTTGTCCCCGCACTCGTATGGATGTACAAGAGTTAAAAGCATTAGTACATGGTTTCATACAACGACACGTAATTTTGAAACAATTTAATAGACTATTTACATAATAGGTTGCCTTATAAGTTTTCATAGTAATTAAATAACTTCTTAATTTGTACACAAAAATAAATATTTGTGAGTTGTATTGCATGACAACCAAAACTCATATAGTGCTGATTCATCGAATTCATAGTCTTAAATTTTAGCTGACATATTGCCTCGTGAAACAACCATCTCGTTCTCTTACCTCTCTCATTTTCCTCTACATAAATTCCTATGTAGAATTGCATGAGACAAACTATGAGACGGTTTAGTTAACAATGTACTTGCTACAGAGCAGAAATAATAATAACATAGTGGGTGAGTGGGTCCCACGTTCCCTTAAATGCCACGATCATTGCTGGGCACACCGGCCCCGCCAACAAAATTTTCCTTTCCCTGCGCATCATCTCCCGTCCGCGCCACGCCTATTCATAAAGCATCGACAAACGGCTCTGCTCTAAACAAGATGAGGCTACCCACACAGAACCATACAAACCCTATCCCTGCACACCACACCTTTATTCCTCTGAGCCAAACAATCAAAATCCCCCTATCCTCTCGCTGTCCTTCCTCCACTTACAACCATCGCTGCTTAAACTTCCTATCCTGGTCCTAGCAAGAGGGACAGAGAGAAGGGAGCAAGCAGAAGAGAACAACACTCTTGCATATTCTCATTGGCAGTTTGGCACTCAGTAGTCCAGGATGGCTCTGAGGTTGTGGGCTAGCTCAGCCGCCAATGCCCTCAAGCTCTCCGCCACGGGACGCAGGGCTGCCGCCGCCCCGGCCTTCTCCATCTCCAGATTCTTCTCCACAGGTACGGTCATCAAGCACAATCCAGGCCAACAAGATACTCTGTCTGTTTCTTTGTCAGCTAGGGAAATTAAAGATTTGGTTCTCCAATGATGTATATGGACTGGTTTGGAGTGTCCTGCTATATATACATGTGGTAGTTGTCAGTTTCAGAGGGGGAAGGGGAAAGCAACTATATGTCTATATGCTACCACAAGAAGCTCTAGCAGATTGTTCTGATGAAATTTGGCTCTTTGATGAGAGAATGCATGAATGCACGATGCAGTATCTATAGAGTATGTAACCACAGCCTGCAACATTATGTTTGATGTGTGCTGCAGTTCATGACGGGTTGAAGTACAGTCCCTCTCATGAGTGGCTCAAGCAAGAGGACGGCGTGGCCACGGTTGGCATCACGGACCATGCTCAGGTGTGAGGTGAACTGACAACAC
>CM014272.1:78952871-79038693 GCA_004135705.1 Alloteropsis semialata | reverse complement strand
CTCTGGGTGACTGCACACTGCCTTGTTTATTACAAACATCTAAGAAAATATCATAAAGAACTTTAGTACATGAAAATCAGTACTAAAGACCGCATAGTCCAAAATCTATTGAGGTCACTTGTAGCCACCATGAACGCCGATCTCCTATCTTCGGTTATCGTTGAGTAAGGAATGAGACATACAAATCTTGTCGTCGCTCCCCGGCGGTCTTCTCCAGCGGATCGGCAACTCATCTCCGCTTTGATTTGCCAAGCAAGAGCAAATCCGGCCAACACCGGCCGCCACCTCATGGACCATGCATCGGCTGTTATCTAAGCATCGAAGTGACCTCGAAAAAAATCTGTTGGACGTAGATGGTGTCGATCTGCCACCCATCACCATTGCTCCAAGCTAATCATGGTGTCGCCATCAAGGACTCCAAGACGACGCCTCAAGAGGAAAGCAACATCCAGATGCTGCCGCCGCCCGAACCAGCGAATCGGTTCTTAGGTTTTCACCTGGATCTGTCCTTGTAGCCTCCCGGTGACGCCACCGAGCGGAGCTGCCCGTTGATGAGGCGTCAGCCTCCTTCGAGCGGATCCGCCACCACGGGCCCCAGGGAGGCAGATCCGGCGGCCCCGGACGCGGAACAGACGACGGAGAGCTGGGTGGCCGACTGCCACCGCGACGTCGCAGCCTGTCCGCCCTGCCGCCGCCGATGCCGCCGCCCTCGTCGGAGCCGGCCGAGATGAGCCAGCAGCGCGCAGATCTGGTCCAATGTGGCGCGGATCGGCAACCCTCGGAGCAGTTCTGGCCTCCTTGGAGCGGCTCCGGCCGCCAGCCATGGCTAGGGTTCGAGATGGAGAAGGTGCCGAGGGAAGAAAGAAGGAGGGGATGAGGGGGCTGCCCCCGCCGCCGCCCTCCTCGCAGCCCACCGTACTTCCGGCGGGCGGCTGCGGCGGGCGGCGCAGGCTAGTGACGGTGGTGGAGGGGGGTTGCGGCTGGTGGCGTGGTGAGGTCGTGAGTTGCTACAGTAAACAATTTCTAATGACGAATTAATTAGGCTTAATAGATTCGTCTCGCGATTTCCCGTCCATCCGTGTAATTAGTTTTATAATTAGATCATGTTTAGTCCTCCTAATCTTAGGTTTAGAATTGCTACAGTAAAGTTCGCAAACTTTTTTCCTGAATTAAACAGCCCCAAGTTGGCCGGATAGTTAGAAATTCAAAATGATGTGCATCACATAAGAGAGAAATAGCAATTAATGCATCTTGGTGTGGTGTCAATGCATCTTAGTGGCGGTGATGATGTGGCCTCTTGAGGATTGAGAGAAATAGTGTAGTGGGGACCAATTATATATATAGGTTATATAGATATATGTGTGTTGTAGATACTCCACTGGACGTGCTGTCTACATTTTTTTACCTATAGGTGATGGTGATGTGGCTGAAATTATAGAGAGCAAGCTCTCTATACAAATGTGGGTGCCCTTAAGATAAAGTAATCAGACACTGTGCAGTTCAGATAAATTGTGTCTTGGAACCTGTGATCGATCATTAAAAAAAATCAACCAAAAACGAACAAAGGCAGTATACTGAAGAGTGAGGTTTCTATTTTAAACTCCTCTTTTTAAAATAAGAAACCAGCCTACAAAGGATCAGACACATACATTATTTTCTCTTTTCTGAAGTATAAAATGTAACAAAACCAATATAATTATTTTCATCCATAGGAATAACATATCACATGCATACATATAAATATACATTGCAATACAAAACGATATAATTAGGGAATGCTTGGTATCCGCCGAGAATTACCACGCGTAACCTCGGCTCGCCGCAGGGTTTGGTGGATAAACAAGTACCGAACAACAAAAAGACCACATGGTAAAATGGGAAGCACTTGCAAGACCAAAGGAGTTTGGGGGGTTGGGTTTCATGGATGTTAGAGCCATGAACACGTGTGGTAGCAAAGTGGTTAGACAGATTGAACAGAGGTGAGGATAGTATGTGTGTACAGTTACTGAGGAAAAAGTATCTTGGAAATAAAAACATTTTTCAGATAAATAGGAAAGATGGCTCCCAATTCTGGAAAAGGACTCCTAGAAATTAGAGACTGAGTGATGACAGTACATAGTGGCCAACAAACAAGGTTCTGGGAAGATACATGGTTTGGGAACTGCCCACTGTGAATTGAGTTTGAAAAACTGTATAACTACTGTAGAGATCCGAATATCTCAGTCAAGGAAGCATGCATAAATAATAGTTGGCACATCCCTTTTAGAAGAACTTTGAACCCAAAGGAGACCCAAGAATGGGAAAGACTTCCGATTGTACTAGAGACAGACCAAACGAGATGGGCCTTGGAGAAATGAAGGACATGCTCAACCAGATCACTATACAGATTGATGCCAATTTTTTTTTTTTTGGGGGGGGGGGTGGGGGTACATGATACTCTGATGACAGACATGTGGAAGTGCAAAGTGCCTTTGAAAGTTCAAATTTTTTTATGGATGGCTTTTTCACAACAGAATCCAATCAGCAACTCAACTGAAGTGGAGAAAATGGACAGGAGATGTCAAATGCAAGCTCTGTGAGAACTTGGAAACTACTGATCATATTCTCTTTCAGTGCCCATTGGCAACCTTTGTAAGTACTTTTGTTAGAGATAGCTTACAATGGACCAAAACATCAACATCTTGTGAACAAGTTTTTGTAGAGATATTGGGTGGCTTAACAAGAAAGACAGAGATCACTTTATCTTTTCATTTGTGCAGGTATCATGTGGGCGCTATGAAAGACGAGGAACGAAATTGTCTTCGATGGCAAGCTGATATCATCACCGATGGGAGTAGTCCACAGGATGCTGGCTTTGTTGATGTACTTGAAGCCGCTATTGCTCAAAAAGGAAGAAGAGAAAATGTGGAGACTGCCGGAGGAAATGATCAAGACAAGCAACAGTCAGAAGTAGAAGGAGGCGGTCTTCAGAAGCTTCTTGTCCCATGTGCGCCGGGATGTTTTTCTGAACTTCTTTTGTTCTCTGCTGTGATTTTGCAGTGACAACCTGAGCTGTTGCAGTTCAAAGCTCCTGATTAGGAAGTCGTTTTGAGGTAGTAGAGGTCTGTGGTAATGGTAGTAGAAGCTTTTGAAACTTGTTTTGTGTTTTAAGTGCCGGACAAGGGTCCTATGAACTTGAGAACTGGTTTCTCCAGTCACTCGATCAAATGTAAGCTCGTTAAGTTTTTAATAAAGCTAGGTTCACTGCCTTTGATCGAAATAAACAAGTACCGAAGAGAAAATCAGCTACCTACCATGCTCAAAATATATTTTTTTCTAGCAGGTCACAGATCTTCAATTATTAAACAGTAATTAAGGCAAGATGCTTTGCAAATTTGAAAAAAGAGAAGTCTTTGAGAAAAATCGTTCGAACGCTTCTAGCTCTGCCATGCCCCATGGGCAGGACAGGAGTGCCCGATTAGTCACGCAGCAATATGCATTGCTGATGCTGAATGACCGATAGCTTTCAACGCTTCAGCAAACACCAAGCGTTGACTAATGACGCTTCATGCACTTAAGTCCACCCAACATCTCGAATTTGAATTAATGATGATGTTCAACTTTGACCTCTGGCTCTTCTTTCCTAGGCGAGTTGACATGACATGATGAAGTGCTAGCTTCACTGCAACGCACTATCCTACCATGCTGCTCATGGTTCATGCTCCAGCAGCATATATATACACAATATGCGATTGTGCAAACAAATTAGCAGAGAGCAAGAAGACATCCCCGTAGGAATGGCGCCTCCAGTGCTTCTTCTGCTTCTGCTCACCGCCGCCGCGGTTCCGCAGATGTGCGCCGCCGTGGACCCCGTGGGCACGTACTGCGCGAAGAACTTCACGGGCGCGCAGACGCAGGCGAGCATCAGCCAGGTGCTCGCCGCGCTGGTCCCGCGCGCCTCGGCCGCCTACTACGCCACGGCCACCGCCGGCAGCGGCGGCTTCGCCGTCTGGGGCCTCGCGCAGTGCCGCGGCGACATCCCGGCCTCCGACTGCGCGCTCTGCATCGCCGCGGCGGCCAAGGAGGTGGCGTCGTCGTGCCGGGGCCAGGCGGACGCGCGGGTCTGGTACGACTACTGCTTCCTGCGCTACAGCAGCGCCGACTTCCTGGGCCTGCCGGACACCGGGTACACGCTCATCCTCATCAACACCATGAACGCCAGCGACCCCTTCGAGTTCGACGGCGCGGAGAGGAGGCTGATGGCGCGGGTGGCGGCCGAGGCCGGCGACGCGGCCAGCGGCGGGCTGGTCAGGGAGACGGCGAGGCTTGACTCGGCGACGACCATCTATGGGCTCGGGTGGTGCACCAGAGACATCTCCGCCGCCGACTGCGGGCTGTGCGTGGCGCAGGCCGTGGCGGAGCTGCCCAACTACTGCCGGTTCCGGCGCGGCTGCCGCGTGCTCTACAGCAGCTGCATGGCGCGCTACGAGACCTACCCATTCTTCTTCCCGGTCGGCGGCGCCGAGACCGCCGCCTCCCACGCCGGCGAGTACCAGAAAGTCATCTTGAACCCCTAGTTGCAACTTGCAAGCACTTTTCTGAACCGCAGTGACTAATCACGACTTACTATGTTGTACAAGAGTATGCATGCACCAATAAGCAGCTAGCAACCGATAATTTTACGGACATGTTTCGGCAAATGCGAATCATGGTGCCAAATGAATGAACTTTCTATATCGTGGGAGTGAAAACCGTGGCTTCCCGGCCGGTAGTAGACGTAAGTGCCATTGGATTTTCATTTAAAAATACAAATATAGAATAAATTTGAAATCAATGATTCTGTTTTCGTACGAGTCAAATAGCGTTTTATATTTTGAATCAATGATATTTTGAAATAACGAGTCAAATCAATGATAACAGTGGCCTGGTGGTTATTACTGTTTTCTTTTGCGACTACTGTGTTCATATCGTGGCTTGGTGAGTGCTGCAACAGGCTCACAGCGACAGGTTTCTGGTCACTCATCACTTCATCGTCAGTAGAGCGGTAGAGCCACACTAGCTCGCTTCTGCTCCATTTTGGATCACAACGTGCCGAATTCCTAGCCAGTAGTAGTACTATCTAGCACAACTACAGGTTTGTTGGCCATGACGAGAATGGGCAATTAAAGCAAGCACAAGTGCGTTCCAAAACTGCAGTCATCACTGGCCCGCCGAGCTAGGGGTGGATATCGAGCCGGCTCGGCTCGGCTCATTAACTTTGCGAGCTAGAACAGCTGCTCGGCTCGGCTCGTTTGCCAGCTCGAGCTGGCTCAATAAACTCGCGAGCCGGCTCAAAATACATTAGCACATACAAAATGATGTTCTATATTCATGGCATGCGTGGACATAAAAATGATAGCAATTCTATACTTCTGTCCATATCAACTTAAAAACAATACTTGCTCATCTTATATCACGGCAACAAAAATCAACATACTTTTACATCCTCATTGCTCTCAAGTCTCGATTGCTCCTGCTGGGCTGCTGGCCCATGGCGCCTTGAAGCTCGGAGACGCTCAGATCTGAGAGCGGCGGGCGTTGCTGCAGGAGACAGGACCCAGGAGCAGAACAAGAGAGGGGTGTGGGGTTGATAGCCGCGGGGAGATGAGAAGTCAGAAGGCGTCGAGCTGTGTTGCTCGTGCACGCGGACGGGCGCCCATGGAGGCACGAGCGCGCCGCCGCCCCGCGAGCCGTGACCGCGTGCGCGTCTCGATGGCCGCCGCCGCCGCACAAAAACAGAGTGGATGGGAGTGTGGGCACCGGAGTTTTAGGGTTTGATGTCGACATTTATAGCTACGAGCACTGGGCTGGAATTGTCACATTTATAGGCCTATTATTTCTTGTTGGGCTGTATCGTTGGGCTGAAGCCCTGGCTCGATTCGGCTCGCGAGCCAGCTCGAGCTGGCTCGTTAATTGAACGAGCTGAGATTTTGGCTCAGCTCGTATACATTTTGCAACAAGCCGAGCCGAGCCGAGCCACTAATGAGCCTAGCCGAGCGAGCTACCGAGCCACGAGTTTTTCGTCCAGACCTGCCCAGAGCCCAGAGTCATGTGGTTCGGGCGAGGTCAACGCGTGGTCCCTGAGAAATTGGTGGCGCCGCAGTAAGCCCACTACTGTCGTGGGCCGATTTCGACCTCGTAATGTATCCACTTACGGCCCAGTACAGATACATGCGCCTCCACTCGAAACAGCAGGCAACAGCAGCCACGGCTGGCGTACCAGCGAGCGAGCCGTGCCTCGCCGCCGGCGATCTCCACCGGCAAAGAGGACAGGTCAGACCCCAGCTCCCTCGCGCCACGTATATGCCTTTATATCTGCATTCCGCCCTCCTCATCAGTCTCCCGGCGGTGCCCCCGTACCTCAACGCCCAAGACACTGGCCATTACCGCCGGTCGCCGTCGCTCCACGACGGGTTGAATCGGCGTCACCACTTGATGTGTTCCTGCGACTGCTCGTGCGCTTCTTCCGTTTTCCTCACGCACCCGATGGTTTGTAGATGCTAGAGCCCTAGGCCGATTGCGATATGTTCGACCTGCTCGTGTAGTCAAGGTGTTGATGAAGTGCCTCTGAGGAATGCTTGAATTGTTCGGGCGAAATGGTGCCATTCCCTTCACAGACCAGGCCAGCTAATAGTGCCATAATTCATACTCCTCCTCGAGCTTCTCTTCCTGCAATGCTGATGAAAGAATTCGATGAGAAACTTTGTTGTGTTTATCTTTCCTTTGTGTTTAGGCCCCATTTGGAACGAAGGCTTTTCACAGGAATTTCAAAGGAATGGCATTCCTTTGTTTTAGTGACGTCATAGGCCGTTTGGAACGCAGGATTGCAGCTCTCCGTTCCTCCGGAAAGGATTGCTTTCTTTCCCAAAACACAGGAATTTTAGCATCCACTCCAAATCAAAGTTTTCATGGAAGTCCAAGGTGAAGAAGAGAGAGAAAGTGTGCGCACAGTCGTAAACGAACAAGGAAGCTGGAACAAACTAGGGGGTGTTTAAATCCGGTGAATTGGTGAAAAGTTTATGCATTGGGTCGCGTGCACAGAAAGAAAATAAACTGACACGGTTTTCAAGATGAAAACTTTTTGCAAAGTTTGGGAATTTAAACACGCCGTGAAGACCATGCCTCTGGTCCTTCGTCGCCGACGTATTGCGCTAGCGAGGATAACTTCTGCGTCGCTATATGGGCGTCGCAGCGTGAGCACTCTTCGTCTTCCTACAGAGGGCCATGTCTTGCTGGTCGATGAGGACTGAGGAGCTAGAGGAAGATGAAGCCTGGACTGGTGAAATGTGTGCGTGTGCGGCTACGAAGGGGAGAGACGGGAGGAGATGAGGCTTGTTTTTTTTTTTCCCCGGGAACGTGCTGCACAGTCCAGTGACTTGTTAATTTATTGATAAATGGGTTACTGGCTCACTTGCAGGATGGGTTCCATATACTAGCCACCTATCTCCGATGATTGAGATAAACAATGCCCAATTTATCTCTATAAAATCATTTGACAATGTTGTGTCTTTTGAGTGAATTCGTGCGTTGCAAACGCTCACTTCTACTATATTCCTGTGTTTTTCTAATCCTCTGTTTTGCTATCACATTGCTATCGTATTCCTGCGTTTTTTTCTTTCCTGTGTTTTCAGTTCCTTTGTTCCAAACAGGGCCCTGTTTGGAATGCGGGATTTTTTTTCCTGTTCCTGCGTTTTTACTGTGAAATTGAACCGTTTTCTGCGAAATTCCTGCGCGATTTCTGTGAAATTCCTGCGTTCCAGATCGTACCGATGACTACAAATGGATTCTGTAGCTTGTCTGTCGGTTTACAACTTTACATGCTAAACGTTCCAGATTTATAGGGTTGTATCTTTGCACGGCTCTTTTATTAGTTCAACCTTATGTTCCCTTTTGTATCAGCTTCACTCTGACTGCAATCTCGAAAAAAATAAAGAAGAAAAAAAACTTCACTGTGAATGGAGAATATGAAAATGTAGCCATGATGAGACAGTGTAGTTGTAGCTGAACACATTTACTGTTGCAGTTTTAAAGATTCTAAGAACTTGATCCCCACATAAAGTACAACAAGTTGTGGCACCAAGCAAGCATGTTTTCAGTTTCTTGTACATCAGGTTTCTGCTAATTCGTAGTCATCTTGTACAACACTTTGCTGTCAGTTTGTTGTGATATGAAATTTCAGTTTTCTGTGATATGATATTTCAGTTTTCAGTTGCCTGTGTTCTCCTTTATTTGCACAGACTGCACCCTGAAATATTAATCAGACATGAAGGGCACTCGAGATTTATGTTCAGAGTCGATACTGCCAATTATACTGACATTTTCTTCTCTCTTTGTTGTTAGCCAGGTAATCTATCTTGGTGTTGAGCTTGAACAGCCACAGAGCACAAGCTGTTGTAGCAGCAAAGCAAGCAAAAACACTCGAGATGAAGTTCATGATAAACTTGTGTAGGATCACTAGTAGTAGATGAATCACGGGTATATGCATACAGTGGTGTTTACAACTTGTCAATCCTAGATCTAATACTAAGGACAGAGGGAGTAGGGGCGCAGACCATCGGTCGTCGCGACGGCGTCCGTCATGGCGTCGGTCGCGGTCGTGAATGCGGCCGCGGCTTAACGCAGGGGAAGCAGAGGCGGCGTCGGTGATGGGACGGCGTCGCTCCGTGGGCGGCGTTGGTCGGGGCGATGGCAACGGCGTCGGGCGATGAGGGTCGATGGCGGCAGCGGCGGCGGAGCTTCCCGCCGCTCCAGTGCTCCCTCGGTCAGTTAGGGTTTGTAGGTGGGTGTGTGGCGGCGCGGCCAACCTCGTAAGAAGCGCCCCTGGTACCCCACCTCCTCTATATAGCACTGTGCGACGGGGCCCACCAACCATGGATTGGTTGGGCGCCCCCCGACCCAGGTGCGAGATCGAGTCCATCACGGCCTTTGGGCCGTGACGGAGAAGGAGATCGAACTAACATTCTCCCCCTCGATCTCTCCTTACCTTTTCTTATACTTTAACGCTTTGCTTAACATCCACTTCATCATGAATAAGCATATTGAGCATGGGTCATCGTGACTGTCATTTCAATCAGATTAACCAGCTACAGTACGCCTATCCACTTTGAAGGATATCTTCTTGGGCCCCTATCCAGAGATCATAGGCTTTCCCTTAAACCCATACCGGTAATGTGCTCTTTAAACACACTGGGTGGTAAGCCGTTTGTGAGCGGATCCGCTAGCATATCTTTCGTACTTATATGCTGCAGACTTATAGTGTGATCCTGGATTTTATCTTTTACAACGTAGAACTTTATCTCTATTGTTTTGGTAGCATTACTCGATTTGTTGTTGTGAGCATAGAATACTGCTGGCTTATCGTCACAGTACATCTTAAGTGGTCAATGAATGCAATCTACCACTTTCAAATCGCGTATAAATTTCTTTAGCCACATAGCCTGTCCTGTTGCCTCATAGCATGCTATAAACTCTGCGTACATTGTAGATGATGCAACAAGAGTCTGCTTGGAACTTTTCTATGAGATGGCTCCCCCTGCGAGAGTGAATATATATCCAGTCGTAGATTTTCTATCATCTTTATCTCCCGCAAAGTCTGCATCTGAGTACCTTTTTATATCTAGAGTATCAGATCTTCTATACGTTAGCATAAGGTCTTTTGTTCCTTGCGCATATCTCAATGTCTTTTTAACTGACTTCCAGTGCTCTATGCCTGGATTATCTTGATATCTACCGAGTACTCCGGTAATATATGCTAAATCAGGGCGAGTGCACACTTGTGCATATTGTAAGCTACCAACTGCTGAAGCATATGGAACCGCTTTCATTTGATCGATCTCATATTGGTTCCTGGGACATTGAAATTTTCCAAACTTATCACCCTTGACTATAGGAGCAGGTGTGGCTTTACTCGCATGCATATTGTACTTCTTTAGGATCTTCTCCAAATATGCCTTTTGCGATAATCCTAAAACCCCATTTCTTCTATCTCGGTGAATTTCTATGCCCAAAACATATGAGGCTTCACCATGATCTTTCATATCAAAATTAGAGGACAGAAACTTCTTTGTTTCTTCTAACAATCTGATGTCACTTCTAGCAAGCAAGATATCGTCCACATATAGGATTAGGAAAATATATTTCCCATTCTTGAACTTTGCATAGACACAGTTGTCCTCTACATTTGCTTCAAACCCAAACTTCTTAATCATTTCATCAAACTTTAAGTACCATTGTCTAGAGGCCCGCTTTAAGCCATAAATGGATTTCTTTAGTTGGCATCCCATATTTTCTTTTCTTTTTTTGACAAAACCCTTTGGTTGAGTCATGTAAACATCTTCAAACAGATCCCCACTCAGGAAAGCTGTTTTCACATCCATTTGATGTAATTCTAAATTATAGTGCGCCACCAATGCCATTATGATTCTAAAAGAATCTTTACACGAGACTGGTGAAAATGTCTCATTGTAATCTATCCCTTCTCTTTGCGTAAAGCCCTTGGCTACAAGTCGCGCTTTATATCTCTCTATATTTCCTTTGGAGTCACATTTTGTTTCGTAGACCCATTTGCAGCCCACTGATTTGGCTCCTTTAGGAATTTCTTCTAAGTCCCAAACTCTGTTGGTACTCATAGACTTCATTTCTTTTTTCATGGCTTCCAACCATTTTTGAGATTCAGCGCTTCTCATAGCTTGTTCAAATGTAGCGGGATCACCCCGCATTTGAATTTCTTCACTGTTATAAACTTCATAATCATCAGGGAACTGACTTTCTGGTTATTTGAGACATTCTCGGTGCTGCTACAGCTGGTGCCTCTTGCACTTGAAGGTGTTGTGGTTCTATTTCTTGTGCAGTGATTTGTTCTTCCTACGGAGCAGGTTCAACATTATCATTCAATACATGCACCGGTGAACTAGCCACTGGTGCTGGCTCCACAGTGCCTTGCACTGGTGGAGTTAGGAAAACTGGTAGCTCGAAGAAAGGTTCTTAAATAAGCGGATTAGGTACACATACCCGCTTTTCTTCAAGATCAATCTGTCGCGCTATCATGCTCCCCATAATCATTTCTTTTTCTAGGAATACTGCATGTCTTGTTTCCACAAACTTTGTGTGTCTATCAGGACAATAGAAACGATAACCTTTAGATTTCTCTGTATAGCCAATGAAACGGCAACTCACTGTCTTGGGATCTAGCTTCCCAATATTTAGGTTGAATACTTTAGCTTCTGCAGGACAGCCCCATGCACGCATATATCTAAGGGAAGGTTCTCTATCCGTCCACAGCTCATATCGTGTTGTAGGTACTGACTTGCTAGGTATTTTGTTTAGGATGTGAGTGGCTGTCTTTAATACCTCCATCCATAAACTTACTGGTAAAGTGGAATAATTTATCATGCTTCTAACCATATCCATCAAGGTACGGTTTCTTCTTTCAGCCACTCCATTCTATTGGGGCTCGCCCGGTGTGGTATACTGGGCAACTATGCTATTGTCCTGTAGAAACCTTGCAAAAGGTCCAGGAACTTGGCCATATGGGGTATGGCGACCGTAGTACTCCCCTCCACGGTCTGATCTTACTATCTTTATTCTTTTATTGTGCTAATTTTCTACTTCAGCCTTAAATATCTTGAACTTTTCTTTGATTGGATAAATATAGCCATAACGAGAATAATCATCTGTGAATGTAATGAAAGAATCAAAACCATCCATAGATGTCACGGGAAAAGGACCATAGATATCTGTGCGTATTATCTCTAAAGTTCCCATGTTTCTTTTAGCATCTTTCTTTATTTGCTTAACGTACTTTCCCTTTATGCAATCGATACATTGTTCTAAATCTAAAAATTCTAGCGGTGGAAGAATTGATTCTTTTACTAGACGTTCTATTCTTCCCCTCGAAATGTGGCATAAACGACAATGCCATAATTTCGAAGAGACGTCATCAATTCTTTTCCGCTTCTTGCTTACTTTTGTGGACGAATCTTTTTCAGTCTCACGCATAATCTCATCACATACATTCACTTCATCATGCACAGATAACTTATAAAGTTGGCCTTGTTTGAAGGCAAGGCTCACACAAACTTCATTGTACTGAATTAAACATTGTTCAATACCAAAAAGGCACTCAAATCCATCATCTGTTAAGCATGAAATTGAAATCAAATTTCTACTCAAAGAGGGAATATAAAGTCGTCTAGTCTAAGTGTGAAGCCATCATGAAGCTTATGGGGAGTTCTCCAATTGCTTCCACTTCAGCCTCCACGCCGTTTGCAACTTTAATTCTTCTTTCTCCTCTTGGCAGGGTCCGGCTCGTAACGAATCCCTGTATAGAATTAGCAACATGAATAGTTGCACCTGAATCAATCCACCATGTGGACTTTGCATAACTTAAAAATAAAGACTCATCCACAAATGTTATGATGTCTTCACCATTCTTCCACATGTGTTCCAGTCAGTCAGGGCACTTATTCTGCCAGTGTCCCTTCTTGCCACAGAACAAGCATTCGTCCTTAGCGACTTCTTTCTTTCCTTGTGGCTTATGAGAGCGATCAAACTCCATTAGAGCTTTTCCAATAGACTTGCCTTGTGCATTTGAGGGGCCACTCTCCCATTGATTCTTTGGTTTGGAGTTCTTATTGGGAAAGTTCTTTTTCTTGTTATGCTGCACATAGCTGATTGAACCACTATTAACAGCATTGAGCCTCTCCTCTTCTTGCACGCACATTGCAATGAGCTTCTGCAAGTTTCACTTTTCTTCCTGTGCATTATAATTGACCTCAAATGTCAAATATGCCTGAGGAAGTGAAGCAAACACCAGAAGGACTATGAATTCCTCTGGTAAAACCATCTTCATGGCTGCAAGCTTCGTGTTCATATTGCTCATCTTTGAAATATGCTCTCTTATACCGCCTCCAATGTACTTCATAGTTACCAACTTCTTAATCAAGGTGTTAGCATAGGCCTTGAAAGATCCAGTAAACTGATTCTCCACCAATGCTAAGTACTCGGCAGCGGTATATGGGACATTGTCTGCATTCTTTTCAGGGATGGAACCTCTAATGGCCTCTGCCATTTTTGTCTTCATAATCAACAAGCTCTTCTTGTTGGAAATGTCCCATTGCCTCTTCTCGAGGTCATACTTAGCTCTTACAGGCGCGTGGTCACACTCTCGTGCCGCGAAATCCTGTTCGCTCTCATTTTCTCCTCTCACTGGTGCCTCAGGCGCTGCTGGGCACGGTAAGTTGACAGCTATGTCAATGTCTGTCATCACAAGGGCCAGATTCAACTGGCAGTGCCACTCCGCATAGTTGTTTCCAACCAATATAGGAATAGCTTGAATGTAGCTCATAGCATTAGGTCCTAAAATTAATAATTCAGTAAAGGTGAGAACATAACAAAATATATCTGAAAAATTGCATGTATCAATTTAATTTTGGTCAAAATTAATACATACAATATGCTTCTACACCAATTCTATATCACCTTTGGGCAGAAAATAGAATTAATGCATAAATACTTGAACTTAACAGTTTACAATATTGCAATTAACAGCTTTGGCCAGAAAATAATAATATCATAAATAATCTCATAAAACATTTCTACTTCTCTAATTAAATATCCCTTTGGTTCAATTTAACTAGAGAATAAATTACGCAGTGAAAAACAATAAAATACTTATTTTCAGAAGCATTCTACTCTCTGCTAAATTTTATCCTTTGATTCAAATTTAAAACAGAGATATAAACTTAAAACATATGCAAATGAAATCAAAAAACATTCAAAATTGCTTCTGAAAATCCAAAACTTAATTGGGGAAAACGCTACTGTGCTCAACGGCCCGCGAAGAAACCAGCCCATTCGGCCTGCCCCCGCGCGCGCGCTTCTCGCTCGGCCCACTCTGCGCGGCCTGCTCGACGGCCTGGCCCGCTCCGCGCGCTCGCCCCGGCCCATCTCCCTGGCCCGCTCGCGCGCTCCCCCGGTCTAGCTCCCTGGCCCGCTCGCGCACTTGCCTAGGCGGCCCAGCAGTGCCAGCCCCAACGGGTAGCCCAGCAGCGCAGCACCAAAACGGGCGGCCCAGTGGCGCCAGCCCACTCGGCGGCCTGTCCAGCCCTCCGGCCGCTCTGAGCTGTCCGTCGCCGTGGATCGGAGATCGACGGTTCTCCGCCAATCTCGCCCAAACAAAAAAACACCCAGGGGCTCTCCGCCCCGTAACCCTAGCCCCAGTCGCCTTCCCCCTCCCCCCTCGCGGCGCAGCCGCTTGCTGCTGCTCGCTCTCCGAGCCGACGAAGGGAGTGCCATGCCGGCGACTCGCCAGTGACGGCGGCAACGGCGGGGAAGAAGCGAGCGCCGGCGGTCCAAGAGCCCTGGCGCACCCCCTCTCCTCCTCTCTTTCTTGCGACGCCACTGCGGGCCCCCTCGCTGGCGAGCACATTCCCTCTGTGGAGCGCGCCACCGTCGAGCGGCTCTGAGGTGGCATCTCTACCCGCACGGAGGCGGTAGCGGCGACGGGGAGAAGTCCTTCAGGTAGGTCTCCCCCCTCGGCGCCCTCTGTTCTTCATGTTAGGGTTAGGGTTCTTGATTTGTTTCTTCGATTCACTTTGAATCTTCTCTCTTCTACTCTGATTCATCCCTTTTCTAGTGTTCTTCCCCCTGGATCTTACGATTCGGGGTAGTTTCTTTTGATTTTGAACACTGACTGCCCCGGATGTGAAGATCTACTACTAGTACGGCGACTGATACCATTGATAAACTTGTAGGATCACTAGTAGTAGATGAATCACGGGTATATGCATACAGTGGTGTTTACAACTTGTAAATCCTAGATCTAGTACTAAGGACAGAGGGAGTAGGGGCGCAGACCATCGGTCGTCGCGACGGCGTCCGTCATGGCGTCGGTCGCGGTCGTGAATGCGGCGCGGCTTAACGCAGGGGAAGCAGAGGCGGCGTCGGTGATGGGACGGCGTCGCTCCGTGGGCGGCGTTGGTCGGGGCGATGGCAACGGCGTCGGGTGATGAGGGTCGATGGCGGCGGCGGCGGCGGCGGCGGAGCTTCCCGCCGCTTCAGTGCTCCCTCGGTCAGTTAGGGTTTGTAGGTGGGTGTGTGGCGGCGCGGCCAACCTCGTGAGAATCGCCCCTGGTACCCCACCTCCTCTATATAGCATTGTGCGACGAGGGTCCACCAACCATGGATTGGTTGGGTGCCCCCGACCAGGGCGCGAGACCAAGCCCGTCACGGCCCAAAGGCCCTCCCCACATCAGAGTTGTGTGCCGAACTAACAGTTCAGAGTTGTGTGCCGAAAGCTATACGACTACGTTCGGTACGATCTGAAAGAGATCGCCTTCCCGTCATCGCTGCCAGACCCTCCCCACATCAAGCAGCGGCCCAAGCTCACGTGGCACGACCGCTGGTGCATCTTCAAGGAGGCCACCCGACTATACGGCGCATCCTGGGTGAGGGACATCAGCCCCGACCTGAGGCCCAACGACTACAAGAACGCTGCCGATGCCGAGGACGAGGGGCAGTCCATTGCCAGCCCCTGCTCCGACAATAGCAAGAAGGGGAGAACGAGCAGCGTGCTGGAGGATCTCGCCGTAGCGGTCAGAGGCGGCACCGAGACGCTGAAGCCTGCGCTCCGGCGGATCTACATGACCTGGGCGTCGACATACACGAGTGCGATGAAGAATTTCGTGGAGACGTATCAGGAGGGGCTCAAGGACCAGCTGCAGGAGAAGGCTGGTGATGGTGATGGAGGTGGTGGTCGTCAACAGCCGCAGCAGGGCGATGAGGAGGCAACGAAGCCACCATCACCGCCACCTTCGTCTTGATGTATATGTCAGGGGCGAAGCTACATGGAGCCACCGGGGCCGTACCTCGACGAATTTTGCCAAATTCAATGGAAAAACAATGTTCGATACTGTTTATCACGTGACCAGACCAATGTTTAATGCATCCGACTCCGGCGGTCTTTTTGTCTAGCATCGCCCCTGGTATGTGTCATCCATCTGGCTTAATTTCCTCAGGAAAGGATCTTTGAATTCGTCTGCAGTTTTGTTTGTGTAACAGAATTAGTTCAACGTATCCGATGGGTGATGCGCAAAGTATTATGTTTGCTAACTGTTGATACCAATAATGTGTGTGTGTGTGTGTGAGCGAGCCCGATTGCTGCTGAACGTTGGTGAAACGTGGTTTTGGCTGCCTGTGCAGCTGGCTCAAGACATGTGATTATGTGAAATGGGAACTGACTGAATTCTCAGAGCATACACCCGGGCTACATGTGGATGTGATCCAGGGATCTTATTTTGCAATCCAAAAGAACTAGAACTCTGGAAGTTGTGAGAACATATGTGGCTGTAAATCGATCGTATTGCCCTTTTGCTGCAAGGTAATAACTAGCATTGTAACTCTTAACTCCTGTAGCTTCGCAGTTTGAATGATATCCTCCCTGGGGAATTATAGACTCTGACCCCAGTGCAGGAAATTTTGGCAGAAGCTTGAAAACATTCTTGTATTTCTTAATCTCTCATGGTGCAATTAAGACGCAACAACGTGCTAATGCTGCATAGTTAATGAAGCAGATGTGCTGTAGCACACGTGTATATGGTTGAAGCTATTATCATCTTGCCATTGTTTTTATGAGAGCCTTTCACCCTTTTTTTTCGTGTTTTATGCAGCAAAAAACTGCTAGTAAGTTTACATCGAATCGACCTGCAGGTGAGTAATTCATTATCGCAGCAGCATCCGATTCTGGCATTCGGGGTGCGCCAAAGTTGAGCAGCCGCCTTGCAGGCAGCGCGCGCCGGCATATTCTTCCAGTGTACATCAGCTCGATGGTTCGGCGATATCGTTGGGCCATTTTTTTTTTGAGGAAATATGGCAGGTGCTCTGCCGATTCATTGATGGTAGGAGAAGTACAGTACTTACAAAAACACTACTAGAAGGCAGAAGCTAAGGCCGTGTTTAGATGCCCTTTGCAAAATTTTGCAAAAGGGAATCTTTTTTTACATGGAGTACTAAATGAAGTCTATTTGCAAAACCCAGCCACGGATGAGCGTAACTTTCCGAGGCGAATCTAATGAGCCTAATTAATCCATGATTTGCTACAGTAATGCTGCAGTAACCATCTTCTAATCATCCTCTAATCATGCGGTCAAAGGCCTCGTTAGATTCTTCTCGGAAATTTACTAGAGGTTGTGGAGGTAGTTTTGTAAACTGACATTATTTAATACCCCTAATTAGTGGTCAAAGATGCATTTATTACCCTGAAAAATTTTTCAGGAGCCATCTAAACACGGCCTAAGCTATGTAATTACACTATGTCTCATCAAACCCTGCAGCATGCGCCGCCCTGTATGCCTCAATGTCGGCTGAAATAACTGATGCTAGTTGGTCATGCAGCAGTGCTCCGTTGTCAAATACGCGTTCTTTCCACAGGTTCCACACCGTGTAGCTTGCGACATGGAGTTGCCCGTCGATGGTGTTGTCCTGCAGTGCTTGTGTCCACCATTGCCGGATGAGGATGGCGATGTCGATGTGTATAGTATTAGGCCCTTTTTTTTAAAAAAGGAAAAAGTTTATTTTATCTCCTTTAACTATGCGCAAAGTCCAGTTTTCCTCCCTAACTTACAAAACCGGATAACCTACCTCCCTTAACTTTTCAAAACCTTGATCTAACATTATTGAAAAATGTATAATGCTTCCTTATATCTAAAAAAAAGAGAGAAATTGAGCTCACATTGAAAATCAATACACAAGTATACAAAGTGAAATAGTCATTCTAATTTCCGGCTAGTAGCCACCTGCGCGAACGACAAATATGAAGTATTTCATTCTTGAACGACAAGAAACGAAAGCAGCATGGAGGAATAATCACAAGTGCGCCGAATGCTGCATTGCTATCAACGAGATAGATTGTTAAATGTCATGTCGTCGATTGATGCGTTTCCATACCCAAATTAGCATCCCGGGTATACTTAATCAGCACACACGGAACGAAAGAACCGGAGCTGCTTGTAGCCCTGTTGTACGCACTGCATTACAGGACTACTCTTTATTCTATATACATGCATCATGCTTTGATGCTCGCTTCTCCTCTGATCCTCGAACGGGAGAGCAAGACGATACCGAGCAGATTAACATCCCCCGGCAGGGCGGCCGGCCCGTGAGCAAAGCTCGATCCGTCGATTAACTGGCGCCGGCACTTCAAATGAGCAAGGGTCAAAGTAACCGAGCCAATGGATCACTCTCCGTCTTCGGCGATGGCGCTTAACCTCTGCACGCCGCCGGGACGACGGCGAGCGCCGCTCCTGTAAGCAGCTCCCCGTCTCGCCTTCCCAACCGTGCGGTCACCGTCGTGCGCCGCCTTGCGCGTTGCGAAACCGCCGTCGTCCTTGCTGCTGCTCACGAGTAGAAGCGGAGCCACTCGCGCAGTCGACTGCCTCCGAAGCCCCTTGCCGGTCGCCATTTTCTTCGGCCGGTGCGGCGATGACATGGCGCCGGCGGCGAGGCCCGCCTCCGCCGCGAGCGCCGTAGCGGCCCTGACGGCGAGCGCGGCCATGTCGTTCCCGGACAGCGGGCGGCGCAGCATGGGCGCGGGCAGCACGAAGTAGAGCTGCCCCGGCTGGAGCGCCTCGTCCGCGGCCAGCGCGCGGGCGGGCGCGTCGAAGCCGAGCTCGTCGGAGCTGCAGAGGAACCGCGGCGGCGCGCGCCCGCGCTCGCGGCCGCCGTCGCCGGTCGCCAGCGCCTCGCGCGCCGTGACCGGCCTCGCGAACTGCGCCATGGAGCCGTCCAGGTTCACGACCCTGGCGGTGGCCACCGCTCGCGGGGAGGACTCATCCGCTGTCGACGCCGCCGCCGGCGAGCGCGAGAACGAGACGCACGAGCCCATTTCCGATCCGTGCACGCCCCGCTCCTTGTTTATCCGTGGATTGGATTGATCCGTCTGGTGTCTGGTGGCTAAGGTTGGATTGGATTGGTGTTGGATTCTCGGCCGTGCGGGTTCGCTCGGGCAAGTGACGTGCTGCTCGATGCCTCGATCGNTGCTTCGGTGGGACCGTCCTACAGCCTCGTATAATTGCTACCAGGATCGCGCAAGACCTCTCTGTTTGGTCTCACCGACTGCACAATTTAGTTAACAGGGCAAGCTAACAGGCTTGGAGCGCGTGTATCGCCGTTGTAAACACATAAGTACAATTTCTTAGCCACTCTCCTCTCTCCCCCTTGTTGTTTCACAATCTTAGAGCATCTCCGACAGATCCCCTTTCCCCTTTTTCCTTTTTTCAGCCTATAGGGGAATCTCCTTTCACAATTCAGTGATACAGAGGAGAAGTGCTACCACAGATCCCCTTTCCTCTTTTACCTTTCCATTCATCTGACATGAAGAGCCCACACGTCAATGACTCAAATCATCTCCACGCGAGGAACCTCCCACGTGGATGGCCGGTGCCATGCCTGTGGCCGGTTTCTCCATCGTGTGGTCCATAACATCTCCATCGTGTGGCCCAGGATGAAAGGAAAAAAGGGAAAATGGAAAGGAGAGAGGGGCAAATCCCCTTTAGAAAGGGAAGGGGAGGGAAGACTAAGAGGATTGAGAAAAAATTAAAGGAAAATGGGAAGAAAAAGGCGATCTGTTGGAGAGAGTGCCAGCTTTACGTTAAAAAAAAAATCTGTTGGAGAGAGGTCTTTTCATCTCAATCTCTTTTAACCAGGAATAAAGGAAAAGATGATTGGTTTTCTCAATCTGTTGGAGATGCTCGATATACTGCTCTCATCCTTTAATACAAAGATCAGGTCGGCATAAGCATTCCGTAGACCAGTTTCTCTAAAAAAGAACTCTATTTAACATTCTTGAAAAATAGAAAATTCGTTGTCATAACATTCTTGTAAGCTCTATTTAACATTCTTTGAACTCTATTTTCGTTGTGAGCTCAAGTTTTCAAGAATGCTCGATAGGCATAACATTCTTGTAAGCAGCTCCCCGTCTCGCCTTCCCAAACGTGCGGTGGTCACCGTCGTGCGCCGCCTTGCGCGTTGCGAAACCGCCGTGCGTCTCGTTCCGATCCGTTGCGAAACCGCCGAGATGAACCAAGAAAGATCCCGATAACTGCTATACACTTCTTCTTTTTTTTGCGAGGAAACTGGTAGTACACTTAATTCACTATGCTCTCCCATTATTTCATACTTCATAACTCACAGGTTATCATAGCATTTTTTCTGTGAAACAATTTTACTTTCCTTTCAATATGAATATATGATGAGAAATATTTATTTTGTCAAGTGCATAAGATTTGATATGTTGTTTTTGTATGGCAGGAGGTGATCCTGTTTCTACCACAAACATCTCCACGAAAGCACAACAGGCTCAAGTACATGCTACACAGACTCCTCATATATGTATGCCTCCTCCATGTATTGATTACTGGCATCCTCCTCCTGATCACCCCCCTGACAGAAATGGGAATTGGCATGGAGGAGCGGCATCATATGGTCTGTGCAAGCCTGCAGATGCACCTGGCAGTTTGCCTGTTGAATCTTCATGGATCAGTACATGGTGGGTATCACCCAGAAAACAATGATCCCTGCTCTGCTATGCTCATGTGCCTGCCGATACTTGTATCAAGAGTCTACCTCATCTCATGCTTGGACAGAAAACAATGATCCCTGCTCTGCTATGCTCATGTGCCTGCCGATACTTGTATCAAGAGTCTACCTCATCTCATGCTTGGAAAGGTCAAAGATAATTCATTATATCGAATAGGGAATACTTCAAGAAACAAGCATGGTAGCTTTGTTACAGACACTGCATCTGGTATTTGGGGACCTGGATGGGAAGAACACTCTATAGTTGACTCTTTGCCAGTTGCTATGACAAATACTCATGAAGATAATTCGGCCCTGTTTGGTTTCCTAGCAATGCTATAATCTAGCATCTAGCACGGAGGGAATCTTTCTTGCATGGAGTACTAAATGAAGTCTATTTGCAAAACCTCTTCACGGATGAGCGTAACTTTTCGAGACGAATCTAATGAGCCTAATTAATCGATGATTGGCTACAGTGATGCTACAGTAAGCATCCTCTAATCATACGGTCAAAGGCCTCATTAGATTCTTCAGAGTTCCTAGTGCAGGGGTTCTGGAGTTAGTTTTATAAAATACCTTTATTTAATACCTTTAATTAGTGGTCAAAGTTGGCTTTTCTAGCATTGCTAGGAAACCAAACGGGGCCTTCATTTTCTGGGAACAGCTCACGGCAAGTGCATGTGAGAACTGCTGATGATTTGCTAAACTCTCCTGATTATGAAATCCAGGTACATGCTTGTTGCCATGCAATTTTCCTCCACTTCAAGTAATGATGTTTTGTACTTGATCAGGAAGACTTATTTCCCTATAACATTATCTGGGTACTGTTGTGTTAGTATGAGACCACCTTACATTGAGATACCATAGTCTAGTACCTAAGCACATAAAGATATATTTCTGTTGCTTACATTAATGATTTTTTTACTCTATAAATTCATCTGTATCCATGTCAAGATTGATGTGTATCCCTCAAAATATGTAGTCTTGTCCTATACAGTGTGGTTCTAACGTGCATTCTATTTAGGCATGTCCATTTCATTATTAGTTATTCCACTTCCATTACCTTCAGATTTCTTAGCATTTAAGATAACTGAAATGTTAAAAGTTAGCAAGCAGCAGTGCAATTGTGCAAAAGGTTCCATAAATCCTAGTCTTTGCTGTTAACTTGTGCTTGTTTTGTGTATTCAGAATTCAATGAGAGAGTTATCAGCTCAACATGCAACACAACTACAGGAAGAAGAGAGGGGGGAAATTGGACAAAAGGCAAGATCTGTTGTAAAACTGGAACACTTGCACAGACATCTGTTTGTACTGAGTCAGAAGTCAAATGATACACATGGTAAATCTGCTGATTACCATGCACATGGAGGGAATGCTTCAAGAAATTGGCATGGTAGTTCTGCTGAGGACATTTCATCCAGCATTTCTGGAAATGAATGGGAAGATCATCCTACAGTTGACTCCTCCTCCTTTGTGACAAATACTCATCAGGATCTATCATTTTCGTCACGCTGTCAGCGTCAACGGCGATAGTTAAGGCTCCAAGCAGCTGCAGTTCACAGTTGATCCGTCAAAACTCAAAAGCGACCAGTGGTGCGCTGCCACTATTGCAAGGACGGCCGTGTGGCTGCCAGGACAGGAGCTGCAGGTCTTGGGGCCAAATGGCGTCTCGGCGCAGATGCGGGGACAGCGACGGACTTGTAGGAGAGAGTTGCATTAGTTCGCGAAATAGTGCAACACTTAGGCGACACTTAGGTAACAGATGTCTCGGCGCAGATGCAGATGCGTTAGGCCATTCCCAGTGGTGAGTTTCATGGTACGGTTTTCTAGTGCGCCACATCATCTCAGGAGGTGTGGGCTGATGAATGAAACTGAGTCTCCCAATGGATAGTTTCATGGCACATTTTCAAAAGCTATTCATGGCATTTACTGCTTGCATGGTGATGTGATCAAGTGTTTCATATGATTGTGTAGCCACTTGTATTTGTCCAGCACTAGAATAATAGAAATTTAGCGTTCATAGATGATGTACCATGTCTAAAGGTGCTAATGGTCAGTGAACTGAACCATAACTCCACCGAACCATTTCAATAATGTTTGTTATTAAACCCTGACTGCCCCAGACCGCCACCTTCCAAAACCAAACTAAACCGAAATACACGAATCATTAACCAAATCAAACCAAATAACCGACTTGCCTCCCCTTCCCATCCAAAATCAAATGCCCCAGAGTACTGTTAGTTGTTCAATTATCCCAAAAATGATCTAGGGAATGAAGGTTAATTACAAGATGCTGAAGTTGTCGATTCTACTTCAGATGGGTTATAGGGATGGCATAGCAGAAGCTCAGAAGGACTCTGCCCAAGAGGGCTTCAATGTTGGTTTTAGGCAATCTGCACATGTTGGCTACAAGTGGGGTCTTGTTCGTGGGGTTACTAGGTAAACTTTGTGTATTCTTGTCTTGGTACGAACAATTAGTTTCACTGCATGGTCACTCTATTCTAACATGCTCTTTGATCTTGTTTTCCTGTTTGTTATCGTTCGGTCAGCGCGCTGGTTTGTCTTCCGGACAGCTTGAAAGAAAAGGTGATGTGCAATGTCCAGTGCAGAGGGGAATTGCAGAATCTACACAAGCGTGTGCAAGAAACATCATTAGATGATGCGCTTCAGATGTTTCATGACAGCATTCGCCAGAATAATCATCCTTGGGAGGAATCATCCTTAGGTGAAGATGGAGCTACAGATTCTAATAGGCTCACAACCCTATCGAAGGATCTTGTGTTGCTGTTGCATGAATGTCCAGATGTTAAAGTAAGCCAGGAGTTGGCACGAGATTCCTGAACACATTGACCAGGAACTTTTGCAATTGATATGGATCCCCCAAGTCTGGCAGAATTACTTCGGCTGAATTCCCAGAACATCCCATCGGGCTACATGTGAACGTGATTTGGGGGTCTTATTTTGGAATCTTAGAGACCTAGAACTCTAGTAGTACAAGTTATGAGGTACATATGTGACTGTAAATCCTGCGATTCTACAGTCAATCATATTGCCGTTTTGTTGTAAGGTAATAACTAGCATTGTAACTCTTAGCCCCAATAAATTAGGAGTTTGAATACGACATCAATGTTTTCCTCTAAGAATACTGCCTTCACCCTGGGAAATTATAGAATCTGACCCACAGTGCAGGAAATTTTGGCAGAAGTTTGGAAACATTCTTGTATTTCTTAATCTCTCATGGTTCAATTAAGTTGTAACAGTGTGCTAATGCCGCATAGTCAAGGAAGCAGATGCGCTGCAGTACCCAACTTTATGGTCGGAGCTACCATCATCTTGCCGTTGTTTTTATGAGAGGCTTTCACCTTTTGTTGTATGCAGCAAAAAACTTCTGGTAAGTTTACATCGAACTGACCTTCCAGGTGTTAATTCATGCAGAGAGGGTGTCTGATTTACTAGTGCCTGCAGTACGTGAGCAATGATCTCTCCAATTTTGCCTGATCTACTGGTTGTACCGATCTGTGGGTTATGCGATGCGACTATGCGAGCTAGAGTACTGGCCGCTGTTGTGACCAACAGTAATAATCTGCTGGTTCTGATCGCACCTGCCCGTCCCTGCTCGCCGATTGGAATGTGCTAGCTCCTCTCCTGCCTGTGCTTCCTTCCTTCTCTTATTGTGCTTCAAGTTGAAGGGTGCGCGCTAATGATGAGCGATTCTGATGGCCTGCGGCTGATGCATCAGTCACATTTTGTCCTTTGCGGCTCCATCCACAGACATCCATGGTGCAGAAAAGAAAGCGATGCAAGGAGACTGAGGGCGTGTTTAAATCTGGTGAATTGGTGAAAAGTGATGAAAAATTTTACACCAAGAAACGTGTCCTGTGAAAGAGGGCACGACGTGAAAACTTTTGGTGATTTTTTGGTGAGTTTTAGGAATTAAACAGACCCTGAACTGGCAGTTCATCAGTTACAAAGATGAACCGCACGTGTTTCTTTCAGTTCAGGACTTCAGGTTCCTGACTTAATAATACTACGAGAACTGAATAATATATACTAGCGATGGAAATGGTGGGTTCAGTGAAAGCGACGGATCCGAGCAAGAGTGCCGCCGGTACGTGCGTGCTCTGCTCTGCTCTGCTCTGAGTGTTTGCCGGTCAGAATTCAGAGATCGGGTGGCCGTGCGCTGCGTCAAACAATGGCGCTGATTAGATTCGTGAAAAAGGTACCAATTCAATCAAAAACCAATGCATTGAACTACGTGTCCTCTCTCTACTTTTTCAATTCTCAATGCATCTCCAATCATTGAATTCAATCGAATTCACCCAATCTAAACAAGGCCAATGTGTGTGTGTCGGCAACATAGATACAGTCATACAGACGCCAAACATCGGCCCCGTTTGGTTTTTCAGTCTAGCATCTAGCACGGAGAGAATCTTTCTTGCATGGAGTACTAAATGAAGTCTATTTGCAAAACCTCTTCACGGATGAGCGTAACTTTTCGAGACGAATCTAATGAGCCTAATTAATCGATGATTGGCTACAGTGATGCTACAGTAACCATCCTCTAATCATGCGGTCAAAGGCCTCATTAGATTCTTCAGGGTTCCTAGTGCAGGGGTTCTGGAGTTAGTTTTGTAAAATATCTTTATTTAATACCTTTAATTAGTGATTAAAGTTATGAACAGTTTCTAGCACTGGAAAACCAAACGAGACCATCCTTCCGTCGTTTTCCCATGGCTTTGGTGAGCTCAGGCCGGTTGGTGTCCGTATGAACTTCCGATCTAGCAACACACTCGCGTTGCGTGACAGTGTGTGTGTCGGCAGGTGTTGGGGCGAGCGATGATGGACGCAAACTAATCATCCTCCGGTTTGGTGCGCCACAGCTTTGCTTCATTTTTCTCGGCCATAACGTACTGAGTCATCCAGCCGGCAGGCCACGCTGGCGTCATAGGCTATGGGACCTACAAGGTCATAGGGCCATCGGTGTATAGATACACTTAACGCAGATAAGGCCATTCTGCTACGTACCTTCAAGAGCCCAAATATGCTAGCCCAAGTGTGCTAATGGGCCGGGCCTCAAAGGTCTTCTGCAGGAGTGACAGGAAAAGTACACTTTTTTCCGCAGGTAGGTACACTTTTTAACATTAGTTGCTGTGAGAACAAATCAACTACCTTGTTCATGACATGTTGGTTGGAGGGAATGGGCGGATGATTACTTATTTGAATCTCAAACTTATGAGATATTTTCTGACTACCGTGAGTTCGTTCTGGACTCTGATTGGGCCATTGTTGTTAAGAACAAATGTAAATTAGATCCAACATGTGTACATTTTTTCCTTTATACTTAAAAAAACAACGTTCGGAGTTTAACAGTTTTACTCTTTTTAATGTATACATTCAACATTTTCATACAGTTTTGCACTAGTTTATCCAAAATTTTAAGCTAAGGTAATTTGAAAGGCGGTTGAATCAAGTGTAAAGAAATGTTGAAGCATGCATTAACGTATGCAATCATAATTCAATAGTGGTTGTTAGATATAGAGATCAGAAAAAAAAACGAAAATAAAAAATAGCATAATCGTATGTATTAGTGTAAGCAAATAATCTTTCACAAGGTGGATAGGAGCCCCTGAAAGATAATGGTATATCACGAATCGGATAATAGGTTCTATTTAATATCGCACGTGGTAAATGACCATTCGGTTTTCAAACATCATATATTCACTCGCTAGAATCGTAAAGGGTATAGCTATATCAAGCTATGCATAGTTGCATACTACTCAATTATCCGAATCCTGTATGACCTCTGATCTGGTGGCCCACACTCAAAGCTCTGGAGCTCGAACAACTCTGTGGGATGTGTAGCAAAGTTGAGTTGTAAAACCGAAATAGTCAGGTACTCAACATCGTAAATCATCTTAGGCCTGTTTGGATCACCGAGGAGGCTAGGACTAAAATTTTAGGTCTAAAGTGAAGTCCATCGATCCAAACAGGCCTTAATCGCAAAGTCGAATGAGAAAATGCAACACAACGGTGGTGACAGAAGGTCATCGCGTGAAACATGAACCCGACCAGATGTGTGTATGTGTCATGTCAAACTAAAGCTTTACTCAAAGTATGAACACGTGATCCATGAACTTGATCGAAAGCACCACCTTGGATCTTCCTTTTCGACAGTAAGACTATATACAATTATCTACCTAATTATCCCCGCGCAATAAACTACACCAACTAATGCCCACTAGCTAGCCTTATTAATTTGGTGGGCTCCTTTTTGCTTGACACTAATCATACAACTGGCACACTACTACAAATTCATGGATGATTTGCATTTTACCTAGAGGCAGGTGGTCATTTACTACAAAATACAGATCCATGAGCTACAAGTGTGCACACACAAGTCTATTTTACTCCCCTCACTTGTCCACTTTGTCCGCGTAACCCCTAGAAACGAAATTTTGGCTCACTTTACTCCCCTAAACTATTTTATTCGGTCCAATCTATCCTCTAATTAGATTTATCTTTTTTATTTCTATGTGTATGAGTTGATTTTTGACTTCAAATTTTGTGAACAGATACAAAACATGATGCTTTATGCTAAAAAATTGTACTAAGAATTTTTCATGGTTATTTTCAGAGGTTAGGAATATTACGAAATTGATCTTAGATATATAAAACTGTATGAAAAGTAATCTTAAAAAAATCTAATATATCTTTCTAACATAGAGAACTATATTATAAGTCAACTGTCAAAATCTGAAATTAAACTCAACTTGTACACAAACAAAAAAAAGAGAGATCTAATTAGGGGGTAGATTGAACCAAATGAAATAGTTCGGGGAAGTAAAGTGAGCCTAAATTTTGGTCGGAGGCTTAAGCGGACAAAGTAAATAGGTGAGGCGAGTAAAATGAACTTTTTATAAATATATATAATGGTGGCAAGCAAGCACAAGCAGCAGTAAGGATGGAAAGATGAAAGTGAAATCCGAATTATCCGATATCCGTATCCGCTAAAACGTAAATATGGATATCCGCATTCGTATTCGAATTTAATGTGGTACTAAAATGGATACATCCGAATTCATTTTTCATCGATTTTCTCTATCCGGTTCCACATTCGTATTCGGCAATATCCGACACTATTCGTATTCGACCATATGGAGATAACATTTAAAATGTTTATTTGGATGTTAGTAATGATAGTGTGTAATCAAAATTATTTAAAAATATTATCTCCATTACTAATGATTATGATGTCAATTTTAATATTACTATTATTGTACCCATATAACTATTTAAAAGTTATCTATAATTTTAATAACTAATGTAATTAATTTAAATAAGACATATATATGAATATTAAATTTAATTTAATGCTATAGTTTATTTATTTATTGATGAAAATATTTTTATATACTTTTTACTATTTCATGATAAATGTATATATTTATTTATTAAAATATATTTATATATAGTTTTATTTAATTTTTATATGATTAAATATTGAAATAATTATGGATAAATGTGACATTATTAACAAGCGGTCTTTGTCTACATTTGTTATGTACTTATACTTTAGTATTTACTTATATAATAATTTTGTTATTTAAAAATTATCAATGAATAAATAAGTAAATATTGTCTTCTAAATCGAGTAAATATCCGAATGCGTATCCGCATCCGACCATTCGTTTTGTATTCGTATTCGAGAGGATTCGAATTCGTATTCATATTCGAGTAAAGATATGATAAAAAGTGCTATCCGAATCCGATTCCATGCGTATTCGATTCGTTTTCATCCCTAGGCAGCAGCAAGTGTGGCTCGCTTTTCTGTTCCTCTAGCTGGGGGACCAGAGAAGCAATGCATGCAAGTAGCAGCAGTCTAATCGATGGGTGGATACAGAGAGAGAGACCGATGGAGCATGTCTGCTGCTGCCTCACCTCACCTCACCTCGCGCGCAAATTCACCGATGATCGGTCACTACGTACTACACCTTTCTTTACCTTTGAGCAATCATCGCAACCTCGCTTTCCAATGATGCACACACAATCAATCCAACAGGCGTTCTCGCCAGTGATTTAAAGATCTCCTCTGGACCGCGCGCGGGCTCACAGGCAGGCATCCATCAGTAGAGCATGAATGTCTCTGCATGATGGATCCTATCTGTGTGCCTGCAACCTGAACCACACTGTTGCCGTGCATGCGCCCTCTCAAGAGAGCAGCAGGCAGGCATGTGTGCTAGCTAGCTTCAGGTTACATGGTAATTGCCATTCTAAGGCTCTAAGCTCCCTGTTTGGACAGTCACCAAATAATTCCCTGACAATAATGCACGGAGATTGTGATGCACAATTAACATCCGCTCTCGATTGGTCACATATATCACTTCAGATGCAGTATCCTATATCATCGATCGATCGAAAAGATTCATCTGATTGCTTAGCTTTTGCTTCGAGAGTCAACTTGGAACAGAGAAAAATAACGGGATGCCGAACGAACGCTGCATGCATTCAGTACCTGTACATCTTACATATAATCTCCACGGCTACAATGGGCCCCAGACTATACCATTATACATAATCAAGCCCAACTACATATATATTACGAAACCACAGGCACTGCAGTCTGCATTGCTTACATGCATTATCTCTATATCTCTTTCATCTTTTAGTTTGAAAAAAATGGGTTGGCAATTTCATTACTGATTAAGTGATTACTAGTTCATCAACCATGGTCCCGCATGGGCTTATTTTGAGAGATGACATAGCTACTAATACACATTCCTCTCCCTCTCGCTCTGTCACTTCTTGCATACATATATAGTTGTATTCATGTATTATATATCAATAATAATATAAGAGGGTAATTTAGAACCTACACGGTTAGTTTTACTTTTTTCTATAATGGAAGATGTGAGTAATTTATAAAAGGAGGCAGTGATTACTTATGTTACTTTTAGTAATGACAGAGTTTGTAGTTTAGATGTAGAGATAAGAAGTTACTTAAGGTTATTTTTCATAACATTAGAGCTGGATAATTTAGATGTAGATTTATATAGAGGGATTTAAGTTATTTCTAATAAGGGAGATGTGATTATTAAATCTAGATGTAGATTAGGAGGTTACATTAGATTTTTTATAATGGTAGAGATGGCTAATTTATATACATATTTAGAGGATATGTCATATTCCATAATGGTTGATGTGGGTAATTTAGAAACAAGTAAGATCTTGTGGCTATTATTGTTCACAATGATTGGTCTATTAAAATTACGGTTAGGCATTACTAGCTTTTTCTTCGTGGGGGAGGGGGGGGGGGGTCTAAGATTTCTCTATTTTTGTAGCGCATCTTGTGAGCAAATAACATGGAGATGGAGGATCCAAAATGAGCCTTCGATTGGTGATGGTAAGATTGCTTGCATGATTTACATATTTACCACAAGTTCTAGCATGCATGATCCTTATGCTTGAAAACATATATGGCATTTTCAAATGTGGGTGGTGAAATGAAAGTAATATATGACCCATGAAAAACGAAATTCAGTAGGCAAAGGAGGGATGTCGTCCTAGCTATGCTCATATATAAAGGTGACTAGGTATGGTGAGAATGAATCCGTTGCTCTAGCCCTCTCAGGTACTCCCATACACAAGGGCAGATCCCAAAGAGGGGGGGTGGGGGGCAGAGGGGGCAGGAGGCCCCTTACCCTGATGAACTCCATGGAGCCTCTCCAACAATTTTTATCCATGGTTGAATAGGAAAAAAAAGAAAACATGCTGAATTTCTCCTTTTTTTCTCCTTGCGCAAATAATGTTCAACCTCAAACTTTACTTGAACATAAATCATTGCGTCTGCATCTATTCATAGATCTGGGTAGGGTGACTCTAGAGCTCGCTATTAGCTATACTGTATAACAGTGTATCTTAGAGAGGTTCTAGTACATGAAAATATTAAGAAAATATAGTAATTATGGAGTAGTAGATCTCAAGATTTGTATGCATCGACTCGTCCAATAGCAAGCAAAACAGAGCATTGGGGGACCAGAAAAAACCCCCCCAAATCTAACGCCTGCATTTGGATGGATCGGCATCGTTTTATGCGGCCGAACTTGCTGTCAATTTTTTCGCAACAGATGACTCCAAACCAACCTATTAGACCAAAAAAGCATGTCTGGGTGAGTTTCGGACCATTTCGTTACTGCTTTTGTAACGTAGCGAAACGGGCCTGTTTAGTGCAATTAATGCACCGTTTTATGTGGCCGAACTTGCTGTCAATTTTTTCGCTTTATTCAAAGAGGAACTAAGTCAAGGAAGACCCTAGATATAGCTATACATGAAATAATCTAGCCAGGAGCTTGCAAGAGGTTACCAAAGGAACTAGTGGAGAGGCAACTTGTATGGGTGAGTTGTGAGAAACCTCGATTCTATGGCTTTCGCCGATCTTTTATGATTTGGGTATAGTCTTCTCTTGTCGAATATTTCTCCAAAGTCGATCGGGACCCAATCCATTCGCCAAACTTCTTCCTATTAGCTAGTACTGTATAACAGTGTATCTCATAAATCTCAAAAATTAGCGTACATGAAGGAAAAGACCAGAGGTTATTTTCAACTAGTGACCGCATATTCTTCGACAGAGAAATGTATGTGGCCCTGTCTGCTGCATGCATGCATGGCCATACGGTTCCCTTGTGGATGGAAAAGCAGCACTCCCAGTACTTTCCTACCAGAGATGCTGCATAGGGTGGCAATTATGAAATTAGGACTGTGTGAATGAAGCTTCTTCCTGACGCTAACCATATTAAACGGCTATACTTTTTGCTGACCACTGTACTTTTTTGACTGTTGCCCATTGTGGCGCGTGGGGCACCCCCAGTCCAGAGCATCCTCAGGTGCAAAAGCATCAACAAGTTAAAAACCCCGTAATAACAAATAATATTCACCTGCCTTTAATTTTATTTGCACTAGTTACATGAAGTAGTATGCATGGGATGTGCATGGCCGCCGGCCGGTGCGTTTTGATTCAGGAGTCTTGACTCATGCGTTGCCTGCATGATGAGCCGCAACTAACTTGTATTGTTTTCCGTCTTTTTGTCAAGTTACGTGCATATAAGCTAGAAATGCAAAGTAGATTTTTTATAAAAAAGATCAGGGATTTTCCAAGCCATCCGATAAAACAATTATTATGTTTGTATTAGTGTCGATAACGGGTTATATAGGAGTGTATATAGGACCTACTAACTAGTTTGTAGCTAGTCCACACATTTTTTCTTGTAGTTTTTAAAAACTTTTCTCATCAATACATGCTAGGCAGTAATACTGGTCGTTTCAAAAAAAAATTTGCATGGCCCTCTCTCTCTCTCTCTCTCTCCACCCCAACGACATCGAGTCCATCGAGATTTCAAGAGAGATCTATAGATGAACAATGCCACAACAGCCAACAGAAATGGGATATATGAAGGGAGCTGAGTCCACACGCTAGCTAGTTGAGGAGCTTCAAATCCACAGCTCCATTGATCTACAATCTCTAGATCCAAACTATTATGGACCAATAGAGCTTCACTCTACCTACTCACACATTATGGCAAACCACTCCAAGCCTATAACCACTTCCATGGTGCTTTGCTTACTCCCATAGTTTCAGATGATGTACCCCGATGACACCCAATGTTCATCAACAACAATGATGTCCTCAATCGCTTTAGCACCAATGACCAATCAGCCTTCTTTGCCCTCCTCCCTCACCTATGATGTCAGGATCATGATGGTTCCCAAACTTGGTAGGAATAGAAGGAGATGCAACAATAGCACACACCGAGACAATGGAGCTGTCACGAGATCAACACCGTACCCTAGAGACCGCCCTTCCCAGGCCTACTATCGGGCTTGATCGACCTTAGGTGTTTCTTGAGGTAATATATTGACGCGGTTCTTGAGGTGTTTCTTGATGTAATCCACAGAGTGCACCATGGCGGACACGCAAGTGGTGAGGTCCCAAAGTGTCGAGCAACACAGATGTCTCCATATCGCTCTCGGGGTTAGATGACGTCCATACCGCAAGAGCGCGTCGACGACGACATTGATTTTTTTTTCGGTGATTCTCCCTGTTTTGTGCTCTTGAAGATTGAACCCCCTTGCTAGGACCGGGGATCCAACCTTGTTAGTGCATGTTTTATAATCAACAATAATGATATTTCCCTATTATTACTTTGAACAAACACAATTGATTTTGTAACTGGTAAGATGCCCATTTGGAATTAGCCAACAACAATCGTTTTCCAAAAACTGATATTTCCCTCACCCATTTGGGAATCAGCTTATCAATCAAAATAAGCAAGAATCTCACTCAAACACCTTAATTATTTTCGCTTATTCTCAATTCTCTGATAATCCATTTTAGAGATTTGAACTACAATAATCAAGAATCAAGAAAATTTTCGCTTATCTTATAATCTAAGCACGGTTGAGAAAAGCGGAAACAAACACAAAGAAATAAGTGGTGTTTACCAAAAACTGGCTAAAATGGTTTTCATCAACGTTTAGCTATATACACACTTCACAAAATGTAACTCTGAATGATCCCCAAATTAATACACCGAAACAATTATGCTGAAATTAACACAATCAAAACCTCCATCACCGAACACAGCCAAGAGAACGTGCACGGTTTGTATTGTATCCTCCAATCGGGTCGGTCATGAGCACCACAGAAAGGAGGAAAAGCAGCAGCAACACAAAAATAAGGCTACACAGAGACAGAATGGTACAGGCCCACTTTTTCCTGCTTTATTTTTTTTCCTTGCTTGCTCGCCCGGGCCCACCTGAGTCCCTCACTGATATCATCCCTGTCTCAGTCCCAGCTCCCCTTTCCCTCTCTCTCCTTCTCACCTCCCTGATTCCTCCATTCCCATCAACCTCAGCTCCCCTCCACTATCTCCGAGCAGCACCACCAGAGAGAGAACTCTGCAAGGGAAAGCCGCGGCACACAAGAGGCAAACCCTAGCACACAAAGACTTCACTTTATTTCTCCGGAGCAAGCCGAGCCAAGCCAAGGCGGATAGCATAGCATCCGCATCGCCGCCGTACCCACCATGATCTTCCCCCCTGCCTTCCTGGATTCCTCGAGCTGGAACGATAACCAGGTAATCCGATTTCAGTCAATTTTGTTTGCATCTTCCGCCCGACCTCCCCTTTCTTTTCCCCAGATTTTATTCACTCTCTTTTGAACAAGCACACGAATAAAAGGAGAAAAGTTGCGGCGATAAATATTATTTGCAGCTCAAAAGAAGAGAATACCACTCCTCTACTAGGGCTTGCTAAATATTCCGATCCAAGCACTATACATCGTGCTTCGTATATACTAGAAAGGCCGACTAGCTTGATTTTCTTTGCCAAATGAAATTCTTGACTCCTATGTTTTTTTCTCCTCTCTCTATTGATGGTGCTTTTGTGATGTTTGATTCGATTTTGTAGCATCAGCAGCAGCAGCAAGCTCACCACCAGGTTGCAGCCAACGGAGGCGGCGGCGACGGCAATCATGAGCTTCTCCAGCCATCAATCATGGGGGGAGCGCTTCCCGAAGGCGGTGCTGGCGGCGGCGGCGCCGGGCAGGTGGGGCCGGCGAAGCCGATGTCCATGGCGGAGCGGGCGCGGCTCGCGAGGATCCCGCTGCCGGAGCCCGGGCTCAAGTGCCCCCGCTGCGAGTCCACCAACACCAAGTTCTGCTACTTCAACAACTACTCGCTGTCGCAGCCGCGCCACTTCTGCCGCGCCTGCCGCCGCTACTGGACGCGCGGCGGCGCGCTCCGCAACGTGCCCGTGGGCGGGGGCTACCGCCGCCACGCCAAGCGCGCCAAGCCCAAGGCGTCCGCGGCGGCGTCCGGGACGACAGCGTCGGCCACCACCGCCGCCGCAACGCTGGCTCCCGCTGGGTCCACGTCATCGGCTTGCACGACGACCAACGCGCCCGCGCTCCCCGGGCCCGGCATGCTGGGCGGCAACCACCTGTCCATGCTGCCACCGCTGCTCCGCCTCGCCGACTTCGACGCCATGAGCCTCGGCTCGAGCTTCTCCGGGATGGGGAAGCCACCGTCCCTCGACGCGGCGGGAGGCTACTCGGTGGGTGGCGGGGCCGGTCCCGGCGGGCTGGAGCAGTGGAGGGTGCAGCAGATGCAAAGCTTCCCGTTCCTGCATGCGATGGACCAGGGCCCGCTGGGCCCACCTCTGGCAATGACAATGGCGCCAGGGATGTTCCAGTTAGGTCTAGACAGTGGCGATGGCCGTGGCGGCGGCGCTGGTGGCGGAGAAGACGGGTCAGGAGGAGATCAGCTCCACGTGATGCAGGCCAAGAGGGAAGGCTACCAACAAGCAAGAGGCATGTATGGCGATCACCACCTCGCCGCTGCTGGTTACGCTTCCTATTCCAACAATGCTGCTACAGGTAACCATCTCTTGTAATGGTCGAGCTCAATTCATGGCCAGCTACACGATGGGTCGATCGATCTTTGTTTCTACAACTAGCTAGAGAGACAGAGGGTGTGATGGTATTGTGATATAGAAAAAGCTAGCATGCATTTGCAATGTTTTTTTTTCACAAGAACTGGAGAGAGAGGGAGGAGCTCGAGTTGGATATCGAGGAACGAGCCGTGTGCTCTGGATCATGCACAAGTATTACCTACAGCTGCTAGTTAGCTTGCATGATCACTTTGTTTTATGTTCGTTTCTTCGTCTCTTCTTTTTTTAAATCTGATCCCTTTAGGTTTCATTGTCGAGCATTTGGGGTGAAGTAATGTGTAATGCTGTTCATCATTTTGTTCATGGAAACGAACACCTATCATATGTCAATTATCCCCTTTTAACTATATACTATATATAGTTATCTCTCCATTATTCATGCATGAGCGATTCTGCTGGCTTGCTTTGATCGTTCCCTATTGGTGAATTTGAGTTGTGGTGCAACCAATTGGCTAATGTGATACGACAGTTAACCAATATGTGTTTATCTTATACATTATCATAGGAGAAATAATACTTGAGAAAAATATATATCCACAAGAAATGGAATGGATATTCATTCCATGCATGCATGACTGTATAATGGTACTATACGGTATGCATGCATTCATGTGCATGATGGCAGTATATATAAAGTTTAAACGTTTTCCTGAGCATGCAATACTATTATATAAAACTAATAATTTGTAGTAGTAGTGGTAGTATATCTCTGATGATATATAGGAGTATAGTTCGTTTATTTAGTGATGGTAGCATTGTGTAATTGTATTGTCTATAGATATATACTCGTGCAGAGAATGAAAAAGGGTGTAGTCAAAGAGCAAGCTGAGGCCCATTCAAAAGGGTGTCTCTTTAGCTTGTTTTTCACCTTTTACTTTACCATCTTTTTACAGTGATAGAACGTACTAAAGCAGGCGTGATGAAATCCAAGGTCTTTTGTGTTCCATGAAGACCACATTGCACTGATCGATCAGCTCAGCCCAATAGACGATGCACGTACTACATATCTAGGTGGAGAGAGACTGGGATAGATGTGCTCATTGCACCGTACCGTGCCTCTATATTATTGTTTCTTCTTGCTTGCTAATTGCACTACTGATCAGTGATCAGTAGGGGTATTAGGTATGTAGCAAGATACACAAAGATAATCCATAGTAATAATTATATATGGGAGTATTAGTCTAATAAGATATCGCCGTATATATATATAACATCGTAGGTAGGGTAGATTAAGCATGTAGTATTAATTTACACATGTAAGGACAAGATAGATGCTCATGATGCATGGCACCGCTGGCATAGAATAAAGGAAAAGGAGTCCTGAAAAGAGAGGAAATTCCTTGGTTCCTGATGAGCTTGCATTGTGAGATCTGCTGCTGCGATGTACACGTAAGCCAGCTATATAGGCAGAGGCTATGGAAGCCAACAGTGGGAGTGGATCATATCTTTGAATGATTCGAGTAGATATTCTATATATGGAAGCGATCGAAGGGCGAGGAGATAGACGAGAGATCCACCGTACTATGAGGTATATATCTTAGCTGTATCTGTGAAGTGTGAAGTGTGAAGTGTCTGGTGGAATGGAACTGATGAGGAAGCCATGCATGCTGGTGCGGGGTGGTAGCTAGCTGCGCAGGATATTACCGGTCGTCAGTTACATAGAAGTTTGAGATGGAACACTGAGAAAGAGAGGTGATCGAGTACTATACGGTACAGTTGCTAGCCTTGCTTGGAAGCGAGCAATGCAGTGCAACGGTGTTCCCAAAAGCACGAGGCCGGCCGGCCGGCACCACTGCAGCTGGTACAGGAAAGTGAAAGGAAGCAGGCAGTATGTAGTACTACGAGAGAGAGAGAGCTAGAGAGAGAGAAGAGAATGTAGAATGTAGGAGGAGCGAGAGACAAGATGAGATGATGAGAGAGAGTAAAGCTAGCAAGAGAAGCAGGTAGGATGGTGAGGATCGTGGGAGTAGTAGCTGGTGATTGGTAATGGCGCCGGGCCGGCCGTACGTCGTCCCCGCGCGCGTACGTATTGGAATTGGAATGGGAAGGGCGAATTGAATGGTCCAAGATCTCGATGGAATTCTTGATAAATACGCGCATGTTACTCGGAGGCGGAGGGAATCAGATTCTCTCCGCTTTGCGCTGCCTGCTTTGGCCGGCCGGGCTGCCTTTGCTTTGCATTGCATTGCTTTCTCGAAGGCCTAGGGAGCCCTACCGACCCCATCTGCCTAGCTGCTGCTGCTGCAGAGGCCTCCCTCGCTCTCTCTCTCTCTTGCTTCTCATCTCTTCTCTCCACAATATAATGTAGCATCATCTGACGATGATCTCTCGATCTCTCTCCTCGGCCCCAGTCCCTGTTCTCCCCTTTGGGAGAATAAAGCCACCATGCACATGCACTCATGCTCCGATCCTCTTCATGCATCTACAGACACACATACCCCCTCCCCTCGCCTCGTTCGTCTCCACACACAGCCCACACCGGCCTGTACATACAGTCCGATCCTCCTCCACCCCACACTCACTACGGAGGCAGGAAAGATCCAGACATACAGAGAGATCTGCATTGCGTTGCACTACACATGAGTATACATAGTGATCTTTCTTTTCTGGATTCCTGAGGAGGAATTCAATGATTTGACCCATGCATGCACCATGAGGTATAGACGGAACATGTTCTTTAAGGTATCTCACAGGACGATGGATGGATCGCTCGAATCGATCTATCATGGTCTCGATCGTATTATTATCGATTATGCTGTCATATACAGATAACTACACTGCTGGCTACTATAGCTCTGGATGGCTGAAATCTCTATGCACTTGTGGTTGGCATATGCCAGCCGGCATATCAGTTCCTTTGGAATATAAGCTGCGTGTCACTGCACGTGCGTTCATCAGCTACCAGAGGGTTTTTTTTTTTTGCGGGTATATATCATCAGATCAGCTAGCGGTTGGGAACACATTGTCTCGAATAGCGACTAAAGAAGAATCTATAGTAGGTGTAGTGGAACATATAAGTGGTCCTTTAATTTTAACGAGAAGGGATCGGATATATTTGAGAAATAATGACATGGGCAATCTATTGCTTCATGCTACGCATATGGCTCTTATATATTACACTGTCGATCTTACCAGCCTCCCAGCTCTGCTACTGCTAGCGCCCAAGCATGCAGACAACTAACAAAGGTGAAGGGAGGCCCGACGTCGAAGTGTTGTGGATGCATACCTTAGCTTAGCTTACATTAGATAGTTCCTCCCATCCCATGAAAAGTCCAAATTTGATATTAAAAAAGCTCTACAAAAGAGTGTAATCTATCTTAGATGTTGGACCACCACCAGGGTAGTAGGACCAGTGTCACAAAGTTCCCCGTACGACCGGGTCGAGGAACGGGTACACGGGACGTGGATCGACATATTTTAAGTTCCCGGTACGAAGGGCATATACTTCTTTGGAATGATGGTTCGATACTTCGGGACGTGAACCAACTATTTCTCGGGACGATAGTTTAGAACGATAAGATATTGGGCTCTCATATAAGTAAAAGATAGAGAGAAGATAAGAAAAGAAGAAATAAAAATAAATTTGCTATTGATATATCATTTATATGACCATCTAGTCTAATATTATATTCTTACTCAAGCTAATATGTGAAGAGAAGTAGCTGAGTACCACAACTAACGGGACGAAAAGGGGACGACGTACTCTCTACGAACTATGACTACGTACCACTTTGAACCCGTACCTCGTCTGGTAGGAAAGTTTTTGATTCACCGAACGATGGACCGTACCCAGAACCATGTTACTTAGGGTAGGACCCAAGCATGCTACGCGGATTACAGTAGACAGTTCCTTGTTTAAGTGTATGTGTACACTGATTGTTCTTTTAGGGATGGTACATTAATTGGTTACCATTCTTTAATATAACCGCATGCGGGAGTAAATTAATGCTAACCAAAATGAACTTGATTTGTTTGAGAATAAGTGAAGATTAGGGCAAGGTGATTGTCTTAAGTTAAAGTATTCTCGACTACTATATTAGGTTGGAACATAAATTTACTTTATTTACAAATTTTCTACCATAGTACTAATTGGAGGCACCTTTTGAAGCCTCCACGTTAATTCTCACTAATTGGAGGTTCTTTGAAGCCTCCACGTTAATTCTCACGAGACACGCTAGAAAAAAAATAAATCCTACAAATTCTCACAAAAATTAGAAACATCTTACCACCCATCTGTAGACTCTAATCATCACACCCATTGGATCTATTATATTTTCTAAAAAATTACCCACTTTTGCCATTATGAAAATAGCCTAGAGTAACCCCTTAAATCTATAGGTAAATTACCGACCTTTGCTATTATAAAAATAATTTATAGTAGCAGTCTAATTTTGCATCTAAATTACCTATATTTGCCATTATTAAAGAATATCCCAAAGTACACCAAAATATTAACTTAAAATGCGCATGCATGATGTGTCTAACCATGTAGACCATATATAAATAAATGGGAAACGGTGAAAACTCATATTTTTATGTTCAACACGTAACTCAAATTCTAAACTTGCATTAGAAATTTACCCGCATATGTCATTAAAAAATTCTAAAGTACACCAGCATATAATTCTAAATTATCTATTTCTAGACATGTAGTGTACATTTGAGTGTCAGCATGTAGACTTTGTATAGATGTATGGAGAAAACAAATGAAGTAAAGTGAAAAAAATATATTTCATTAATAATAGTAAGCACAAGGTAAATAATTTTATTATTATATATGAGTCTAGATTTTTCATGAAATTTAATACTCAAATCTTTCAATTTATTAGTCCGGGAGCACAGGTTGATAGACTAGTTTGGTTAATTATGGTTGAAACTAGGATGCAAAACTTTGAGCATCTGTCACACACACTAGAAACTTATAGCACATAGGCGAAGGGGTTTGATATATGTATCTAATTTCTAGCTCTTGGAAAAAAATCTTTAAACCCAATTCATTTAATTATTGGGATTCTTTAATCGTTCAGCGTATATTAGTTCTAGCTGTGCTTTAGGGTCCCATAAACCTTGCTGCCCGCGTTATGTGGCAGCTCTGGCAATTCTACAACACATCCAGTCTTTTGGCCGTACTTTCTCCGATGGGACACACGTACTTGTGCATTCAGTTTTTGCTCCTTAATTCGGCTCATCTATCTCCCATTATTGAATCTGAGCTGTGTTGGTGTTTTCTTAACGTAATCATGGTTAGGTTGGAGGCTTTAGCCTTCCCTTTGTTTGGGTTACGTGGATATGGGTTTTGCCGATTTCAACGTCGATCATGGCAGGTATGCTATCTATAGGTGTTGGGGGATTGGCCTGCCGAGAAACACCTTTGGTAAATTTAAAGCATTATTACAGGTATATTACCTTCGTTTAATAAAAAGAGAGATCACCTTTAGCTTCGTGAGTGAGCAACACCATAAGAACGGCTTCGCTATATAACATGGAGGTACACAGAAATGTGGCTGTGAACCAGCTCCAGAAGCTGTTTAAATGAAACGGAGGTAACACTAAGTATTGAATATGATGAGCAGAGCCTTGGACTGCTTCGTTGGGGATTATATTGCAGGTTCAATGGTGAGCTAACTGCTTCGAAAGCCAGTAGAGGAAGGTCGTCCTGTTGATTGGACCGAAGCAAGCAGCAAAACTGACTGCGCCCTCCTACACACCGACGAAGCCAAGGCGGACCAAGTCCAAACCGAGTCAAACACGGCGTAACTAGTCCACGCATTCACACTGACGGGTGCGAATGTACAGTTATGTCCCTAGAATGTCCAAGTTGTATAGTCTAGAGGATGATGCTTGGTTTTCAGGGGCATAAGGGAAATGTAAAAGTGCTATTTGACCTCCCTATAAAAGGAGACCCCTCACCGACGAGTAAAAGGCTGATTCCTGAGAACACTATTGATAAGTAATATATTGTTGCTTGTCTTTACTTCTCTGTCTTAGCTATTGTTTGGGCTTATTAGTTTTGGCAATAACCCAACAATTGGCGCCTACCGTTTGTGCTATGCACGAAGAAAACCCACGAACAAAGCAAAAAGAGTACCTAGAAACCCAAGAAACACCACTGAAAACACAACCTCAGATGACGAAGCTGATCCCCAAGCCATAATTCCATCAAGCACCTTACCACCCATAACCGAAGCCGTCACTAACGAACCAGAAGCTGATGAGGACACACTAACAACCAACGACAAGCTGCGCAGGGTGGAGGAAAGGCTCCGCCTTCGCCGTCTGGAGCAGCAGAGAGAGCTCGAAGCTGCCCAGCTTGAGCTACAACAGCAAATGCAAGAAGAAGAAGAACAACAACAACGCCAGCTGCTGCAGGTCAGGAAGCAGTTGGAGGAGTTGAGGCAAGCGAAGCAAAGAAGATTGAACACCACAAGTTCCAGAGTTGCGAAGCTCCGGGAAGAACTCGAAAAAACCAAGAAACAAGTTGCTGAGCTCCAAGCAGAACTCAATGAGCCAAATCGTGTTTCCACATCGGAAACTGGCTTCCAAATGCTGCACACTCGTCCCATTGATCATATATGCCCTCTATCAGAAAGTCTGCAATTGGCAAGATGGCCGCCTTCGTACAAGCCCATCTCTTTACCAAGGTACAATGGCCTCACCGACCCCAAGCAATTTCTCATGAGCTATGAGGCTGCAATAGCTTCGGCAGGAGGAGATGATGTGGTGCTGGCAAAGTCTTTCATCATCATTGGCGATGGCACAGCGATGAACTGGTACACGAAGCTATCAGGCCTATCCATCAACAGCTGGTACGACTTGAAGAGAGAGCTCATAAAAAATTTCAGCATTATGGGAGATCAATCACTCTCATACGCCGAACTCACACTACACCAGCAGCCGAAGGAGCCACTGGAAGACTACTTTCGCAGATTTGTAGGGCTAAGATCTCAGGCTCCTCATATTCCTGAGAAACTAACATGAACCCCAAAACAGACCCCACCACCACAACCAGAACAACTACCAAAACTATTCCCATCAAACCATCATAAATGTTGAGAATTTACCTTTGTCCCATGAGAACAAACCCAATTACCCAGAAAGCCAACACCACAACCAAAGAAATGAGCCTACCCAAACGGGTGGAAGAACCGGCAGAGGCCGAGGAAGAGGAAGGGGTCCACCTTCGGGACCAGAATTGTTCTGCCAATATCATGGCAAGAACCACACTCATGGTACATAGCAGTGCCGAGACATCAAGAAAACCATCGAGAAGCTAAAGGCAGAAAAAATACAAGCGAGCCAAACGAAGCCATCTTCGGCTTCATCCACAAATTCCCAGCCTATACAATCCCAAGCTATACAACCATACTGCCCAATATATCCATCCCTGAACTCAAATGTTGTACACCCAACAACAGCGATGGCGACCCAGTACTCACCTTCACCACAAACCTTTCAACACTACTATCCACAAACCACATACCCACACCTATACCCTCAAACCTCCCAGCAAAGGGCTTCGCAAAACATCAAGGTTGAGGAGCTACCACCACCACCACCACAAAAACCACAAACACAAGAACCACCTAACCCTCTCCCAAGTTATGGCCACATACTACCCATAACTGGAGGCTCATCACTTGCCTTCGAAACCAAAAAACAAAGAAAGAGTTACTTCCGCCAAGTCAACAACATCTCAGTTGATGGTCACTACAAGAAATCGGAGTGGTCTCATATGCCAATCATATTCATCGAAGACGATTTGAATCTTCATAACTTCCCATACAATGACGCAATGTCGATCGAAGCCAACATCGCTGGCTGGACGATTGGGAAGGTGCTCGTGGATACAGGCAGCTCTGCGGACATTATCTTAGCTAAAACTCTCAGAAACATGACCAACATCAACCCAGATAACCTGGAGCCATCAGACACTCCACTAGTTGGCTTCGGGGGGAAGCGCGCACCAACATTGGGTATCTTTTGGTGATACATCCAACACAAGAACTGAGTTTATCACTTTCGATGTCGTAGACATGTTCTTCGATTATAATGTCATTTTTGGAAGAGGAGTTATAAATACCTTTGACATCATCATAAGGCAATCATTCTTATGTATGAAAATGACAGCCCTAAAAGGAGTCATCACTGTGTTTGGTGACCAGAGAGAAGCCAGAAACATCGAGAAAGCCAAAACACCAGGCCAGCGAAATGTGCATCTGCTTGAAGAGAAGTAACCATTCTATCCAGAAAAAAATCCAAACGTTCAAAAAGATAGCAAAAGAATGCAAGAAGCAACAGAGACGAAGCAGGTGCNGGCGTGCGCAGAAGGCTGCGGCGGGCGGAAGGGGGCGGAGGCCGGCTGGCCGGCGCGCCGACGCAAGCTCTGGTGGAATTTGCAATGAGTTTAGTTCTTGTACACTCGTTTGAACATTCATGGAGTGTGAAAACTTGTTTGGATTGAAGAAGGGGCGCGCACGCAACTTTAGTTTTTCATCTTTTTTCTTGATGAATATTCATGGATTGGAGAAACGAGATCGGAGAAACTGGATCGTAGAAACGGGAGTTTTTTTTTATTTTGTCAAAATTGCTTTGGTACCGGGTGGTGAGGATCCGTGACCAATGGCTCAAAGTCATCGGTCACGGCTTCGGAGTACCGGTTCTATAACCGGTACCGATGACGGTTGTCACCCGGTACCGATGTGAGGTTCTCCGGTAGTGATTAATTTTAACGAGAAGGAATCGAATATATTTGAGAAATAATGACATGGGCAATCTATTGCTTCATGCTACGCATATGGCTCTTATATATTACACTGTCGATCTTACCAGCCTCCCAGCTCTGCTACTGCTAGCGCCCAAGCATGCAGACAACTAACAAAGGTGAAGGGAGGCCCGACGTCGAAGTGTTGTGGATGCATATATACCTTAGCTTAGCTTACATTAGATAGTTCCTCCCATCCCATGAAAAGTCCAAATTTGATATTAAAAAAGCTCTACAAAAGAGTGTAATCTATCTTAGATGTTGGACCACCACCAGGGTAGTAGGACCAGTGTCACAAAGTTCCCGGTACGACCGGGCCAAGGAACTGGTACACGGGACGTGGATCGACATATTTCAAGTTCCCGGTACGAAGGGCATATACTTCTTTGGAATGATGGTTCGATACTTCGGGACGTGAACCAACTATTTCTCGGGACGATAGTTTAGAACGATAAGATATTGGGCTCTCATATAAGTAAAAGATAGAGAGTAGATAAGAAAAGAAGAAATAAAAATAAATTTGCTATTGATATATCATTTATATGACCATCTAGTCTAATATTATATTCTTACTCAAGCTAATATGTGAAGAGAAGTAGCTGAGTACCACAACTAACGGGACGAAAAGGGGACGACGTACTCTCTACGAACTATGACTACGTACCACTTTGAACCCGTACCTCGTCTGGTAGGAAAGTTTTTGATTCACCGAACGATGGACCGTACCCAGAACCATGTTACTTAGGGTAGGACCCAAGCATGCTACGCGGATTACAGTAGACAGTTCCTTGTTTAAGTGTATGTGTACACTGGTTGTTCTTTTAGGGATGGTACATTAATTGGTTACCATTCTTTAATATAACCGCATGCGGGAGTAAATTAATGCTAACCAAAATGAACTTGATTTGTTTGAGAATAAGTGAAGATTAGGGCAAGGTGATTGTCTTAAGTTAAAGTATTCTCGACTACTATATTAGGTTGGAACATAAATTTACTTTATTTACAAATTTTCTACCATATTACTAATTGGAGGCACCTTTTGAAGCCTCCACGTTAATTCTCACTACTTGGAGGTTCTTTGAAGCCTCCACGTTAATTCTCACGAGACACGCTAGAAAAAAAATAAATCCTACAAATTCTCACAAAAATTAGAAACATCTTACCGTCCATCTGTAGACTCTAATCATCACACCCATTGGATCTATTATATTTTCTAAAAAATTACCCACTTTTGCCATTATGAAAATAGCCTAGAGTAACCCCTTAAATCTATAGGTAAATTACCGACCTTTGCTATTATAAAAATAATTTATAGTAGCAGTCTAATTTTGCATCTAAATTACCTATATTTGCCATTATTAAAGAATATCCCAAAGTACACCAAAATATTAACTTAAAATGCGCATGCATGATGTGTCTAACCATGTAGACCATATATAAATAAATGGGAAACGGTGAAAACTCATATTTTCATGTTCAACACGTAACTCAAATTCTAAACTTGCATTAGAAATTTACCCGCATATGTCATTAAAAAATTCTAAAGTACACCAGCATATAATTCTAAATTATCTATTTCTAGACATGTAGTGTACATTTGAGTGTCAGCATGTAGACTTTGTATAGATGTATGGAGAAAACAAATGAAGTAAAGTGAAAAAATATATTTCATTAATAATAGTAAGCACAAGGTAAATAATTTTTATTATTATATATGAGTCTAGATTTTTCATGAAATTTAATACTCAAATCTTTCAATTTATTAGCCCGTGTGGGAGCACAGGTTGATAGACTAGTTTGGTTAATTATGGTTGAAACTAGGATGCAAAACTTTGAGCATCTGTCACACACACTAGAAACTTATAGCACATAGGCGAAGGGGTTTGATATATGTATCTAATTTCTAGCTCTTGGAAAAAAATCTTTAAACCCAATTCATTTAATTATTGGGATTCTTTAATCGTTCAGCGTATATTAGTTCTAGCTGTGCTTTAGGGTCCCATAAACCTTGCTGCCCGCGTTATGTGGCAGCTCTGGCAATTCTACAACACATCCAGTCTTTTGGCCGTACTTTCTCCGATGGGACACGTACTTGAGCATTCAGTTTTTGCTCCTTAATTCGGCTCATCTATCTCCCATTATTGAATCTGAGCTGTGTTGGTGTTTTCTTAACGTAATCATGGTTAGGTTGGAGGCTTTAGTCTTCCCTTTGTTTGGGTTACGTGGATATGGGTTTTGCCGATTTCAACGTCGATCATGGCAGGTATGCTATCTATAGGTGTTGGGGGATTGGCCTGCCGAGAAACACCTTTGGTAAATTTAAAGCATTATTACAGGTATATTACCTTCGTTTAATAAAAAGAGAGATCACCTTTAGCTTCATGAGTGAGCAACACCATAAGAACGGCTTCGCTATATAACATGGAGGTACACAGAAATGTGGCTGTGAACCAGCTCCAGAAGCTGTTTAAATGAAACGGAGGTAACACTAAGTATTGAATATGATGAGCAGAGCCTTGGACTGCTTCGTTGGGGATTATATTGCAGGTTCAATGGTGAGCTAACTGCTTCGGAAGCCAGTAGAGGAAGGTCGTCCTGTTGATTGGACCGAAGCAAGCAGCAAAACTGACTGCGCCCTCCTACACACCGACGAAGCCAAGGCGGACCAAGTCCAAACCGAGTCAAACACGGCGTAACTAGTCCACATATTCACACTGACGGGTGCGAATGTACAGTTATGTCCCTAGAATGTCCAAGTTGTATAGTCTAGAGGATGATGCTTGGTTTTCAGGGGCATAAGGGGAATGTAAAAGTGCTATTTGACCTCCCTATAAAAGGAGACCCCTCACCAACGTGTAAAAGGCTGATTCCTGAGAACACTATTGATAAGTAATATATTGTTGCTTGTCTTTACTTCTCTGTCTTAGCTATTGTTTGGGCTTATTAGTTTCGGCAATAACCCAACAATTGGCGCCCACCGTTTGTGCTGTGCACGAAGAAAACCCACGAACACCACCATGCCACAAGCAAAAAGAGTACCTAGAAACCCAAGAAACACCACTGAAAACACAACCTCAGATGACGAAGCTGATCCCCAAGCCATAATTCCATCAAGCACCTTACCACCCATAACCGAAGCCGTCACTAACGAACCAGAAGCTGATGAGGACACACTAACAACCAACGACAAGCTGCGCAGGGTGGAGGAAAGGCTCCGCCTTCGCCGTCTGGAGCAGCAGAGAGAGCTCGAAGCTGCCCAGCTTGAGCTACAACAGCAAATGCAAGAAGAAGAAGAACAACAACAATGCCAGCTGCTGCAGGTCAGGAAGCAGTTGGAGGAGTTGAGGCAAGCGAAGCAAAGAAGATTGAACACCACAAGTTCCAGAGTTGCGAAGCTCCGGGAAGAACTCGAAAAAACCAAGAAACAAGTTGCTGAGCTCCAAGCAGAACTCAATGAGCCAAATCGTGTTTCCACATCGGAAACTGGCTTCCAAATGCTGCACACTCGTCCCATTGATCATATATGCCCTCTATCAGAAAGTCTGCAATTGGCAAGATGGCCGCCTTCGTACAAGCCCATCTCTTTACCATGGTACAATGGCCTCACCGACCCCAAGCAATTTCTCATGAGCTATGAGGCTGCAATAGCTTCGGCAGGGGGAGATGATGTGGTGCTGGCAAAGTCTTTCATCATCGTTGGCGATGGCACAGCGATGAACTGGTACACGAAGCTATCAGGCCTATCCATCAACAGCTGGTACGACTTGAAGAGAGAGCTCATAAAAAATTTCAGCATTATGGGAGATCAATCACTCTCATACGCCGAACTCACACTACACCAGTAGCCGAAGGAGCCACTGGAAGACTACTTTCGCAGATTTGTAGGGCTAAGATCTCAGGCTCCTCATATTCCTAAGAAACTAACATGAACCCCAAAACAGACCCCACCACCACAACCAGAACAACTACCAAAACTATTCCCATCAAACCATCATGAATGTTGAGAATTTACCTTTGTCCCATGAGAACAAACCCACTTACCCAGAAAGCCAACACCACAACCAAAGAAATGAGCCTACCCAAACGGGTGGAAGAACCGGCAGAGGCCGAGGAAGAGGAAGGGGTCCACCTTCGGGACCAGAATTGTTCTGCCAATATCATGGCAAGAACCACACTCATGGTACATAGCAGTGCCGAGACATCAAGAAAACCATCGAGAAGCTAAAGGCAGAAAAAATACAAGTGAGCCAAACGAAGCCATCTTCGGCTTCATCCATAAATTCCTAGCCTATACAATCCCAAGCTATACAACCATACTGCCCAATATATCCATCCCTGAACTCAAATGTTGTACACCCAACAACAGCGATGGCGACCCAGTACTCGCCTTCGCCACAAACCTTTCAACACTACTATCCACAAACCACATACCCACACCTATACCCTCAAACCTCCCAGCAAAGGGCTTCGCAAAACATCAAGGTTGAGGAGCTACCACCACCACCACCACAAAAACCACAAACACAAGAACCACCTAACCCTCTCCCAAGTTATGGCCACATACTACCCATAACTGGAGGCTCATCACTTGCCTTCGAAACCAAAAAACAAAGAAAGAGTTACTTCCGCCAAGTCAACAACATCTCAGTTGATGGTCACTACAAGAAATCGGAGTGGTCTCATATGCCAATCATATTCATCGAAGACGATTTGAATCTTCATAACTTCCCATACAATGACGCAATGTTGATCGAAGCCAACATCGCTGGCTGGACGATTGGGAAGGTGCTCGTGGATACAGGCAGCTCTGCGGACATTATCTTAGCTAAAACTCTCAGAAACATGACCAACATCAACCCAGATAACCTGGAGCCATCAGACACTCCACTAGTTGGCTTCGGGGGGAAGCGCGCACCAACATTGGGTATCTTTTGGTGATACATCCAACACAAGAACTGAGTTTATCACTTTTGATGTCGTAGACATGTTCTTCGATTATAATGTCATTTTTGGAAGAGGAGTTATAAATACCTTCGACATCATCATAAGGCAATCATTCTTATGTATGAAAATGACAGCCCTAAAAGGAGTCATCACTGTGTTTGGTGACCAGAGAGAAGCCAGAAACATCGAGAAAGCCAAAACACCAGGCCAACGAAATGTGCATCTGCTTGAAGAGAAGTAACCATTCTATCCAGAAAAAAGTCCAAACGTTGAAAAAGATAGCAAAAGAATGCAAGAAGCAACAGAGACGAAGCAGGTGCAGTTACAGCCTGATGTCTTTGACAGAATAATGATTATCGGCTCAGATCTGGAGCCGGACGAAGAAGACAGAATGATAGAGTTTTTGAGAAACAACAAAGATGTCTTCGCATGGTCAAGCAAAGATTTGCCAGGTGTCGACAGAAGCTTAATTGAGCACAAACTCGCAATCAGTCCCGACATGAAGCCGAAGAAGCAGAAGCTAAGGAAAATGTCCGAAGAAAAAGTGAACGCTGTGAAAGCCGAAGTGCAAAGGTTGCTGGATGCCAATGTCATACGTGAAGTAAAATACCTAACCTGGCTAGCAAATACCGTGCCAGTTCAGAAGAAAAATGGCAAATGGAGGATGTGCATTGATTTCACCGACCTCAACAAAACTTGCCCAAAAGATGATTTCCCACTCCCAAGGATTGACAAAATTGTTGATCAAGCTGCAGCAAGTGAAATGATGTCCCTCTTAGACTGCTTCTCCGGATATCATCAAATCTGGATGAGAAAAGAGGATGAAGAAAAAACCAACTTCATTACTCCAGTTGGAATATTTTGCTTCATCAGGATGCCCGAGGGGCTTCGGAATGCAGGGACTACCTTCTGCCGCATGTCAAGCACAATATTCAAAGATGAATTGTTCAAAACTATACTTGCATATATCGATGACAATCTGGTCAAAAGTGTCAAAAGACAAGACCACATCTCAGACTTGGCAGTTGCCTTCGCAAGAATGAGAGAAGCTGGCCTCAAGCTTAACCCGGAGAAGCGTGTCTTCGGAGTAACCAAGGGAAATAAATACTTGGTTGTCTGGTATCAGCGAATGAGATCGAAGCCAATCCAGACAAGATAAATGCAATTCTTGACATGGAAGAGCCAAAATGCATAAGAGATGTTCAGAAGCTATCAGGCAGAATTGCAGCGCTTAATAGATTCATCGCAAAAGCGGCTGAACGAAGCTTAGCCTTCTTCGCAACACTCAGAAATGCATCAAAATTTGAATGGGGACAAGAGCAGTCAAAGGCATTTCACGAGCTAAGGTAATACTTGATGTAGCTCACAAAGCTAACAACTCCTGATCCGAAGGCACCTTAGCTTCGCAATCAGCCGTTAGTGCTGCACTCATTGCGGAAAAGCTGATAGATGGAAGAAGGGTACAACAGCCAGTATATTACGTGTCTGAGGCATTGGCCGGGTCGAAGCTGTTTTACACAGAGATCGAGAAAATGATCTATGCTGTCGTGATGGCATCCAGAAAACTAAGGCATTACTTTGAGGGGCACAACATCAGGGTGCTCACAGACCAACCAATAAAAGAGCTCTTAAGCAGCAAATGGGCCCAAGAGCTGTCAGAATATGTGGTGGATTTTGAATGAAGAACAGCAGTCAAATCACAAGTCTCGGCTGATTTCATAGTAGAATGGACATCGCCTTCGGTAGAAAATCTGGTTAGAGAGGAAAGCTGGCTAATACACTGTGATGGTGCTTGGGGGGATAAAGAAGCCGACATTGCAGCAATTGTGCAATCGCCTACGGGCGTCAAAATGAGATATGCGGCGAACCTAGAGTTCTGCAAAAACAGCGACAGAAGCACAGACAATGTTGCTGAATACGAAGCTGTGCTACTGGGGCTCAGGAAATCGAAGGCACTAGGTGCTCAACGATTCATAGTGAAAACAGATTTGAAGGTGGTAGCAGATCACATAGAAAAAGATAGTGTTGCGAAGCAGCCCGAGCTCATCAAATGCCTAAATACAGTGAGATCAATGGAGAAGAAATTCAAAGGCTTCACAGCGGAATACGTATCTGTGGCAGACCGCCCCAATTAATCCGGTTTAAAAACATGGGACCGCTATCACAGCAGTGCTCCACGCCCTTAAACCGAGCTAATCGTGCAATCCGTCGGATACCTTTCCGATTAAACCACCTTTTATCTCAACCGAAACGAAATAGCAGCAGTCCCACTCGAAGATGGGCTCAGGTAGTACAACTCATCACAAATTTTGCATCACACGGTTCGCACAGATAATTATACAAATACAGTGCATAAGTTTTAGTTATTACAAACCAGAGTTACATTACAGCGGAAGTCTAAATGTCGCAGCAAAAGACATTAAGCGGAGCCCTCGCTCAACATCTAATCACCGCGGCCTGAGTCGGACTCAGACGGCACCCGCTCCACGGTCCAGCCATCAGGAAGCACACACGGCCAAGTAAGAGCAGCAATCGGATCGTAGCCATCACAAATATCTGAAAAAGATAAGCCACAGGCAAGGCTGAGTATACTAATACTCAGCAAAACTTACCCGACCAAGGATAGATTCTAGACATGCACGGCTTTATGGCTCTGGGGTTTGTTTTGCCCAAAAGCATCTACAAGTTGATCCTATTTTCAAGATTTTAGCCAAGTTAATTTGAGACTAACCATTGCTAGATTTGCCAAGCTATCCAATAACAATCAGTGTAGAAAAACAATTGATTAACATAACATTAATAACTCTCCTTTAACTCCCCTTCTTACCCGTTTTGGCCCAAGCACACTGACGTGTGAAAAGAGATCAAGCAGCTTCATGTAACCGCGAAGGACGGACAACTCGAGTTGATTTTAACCATGCCTGGGACAACCTAATCGCACGACCCGTGAGAGACACCCAGGACCTCACGAGGCAACCTTTCCCATCTCTCCTTGCCATCTGCCATCGGGTACCACTCCACCCGAGTGCACGCCCCAACGGTCCCCAGGTGCCCCAGGCAAACCTGTGCCGCGGCCACTGCTACACTCGCCATCAACCCCTCGCCTAATGGAGTGGACATGTCCGTCAGACGTTAGTTTGAATCAAGTACTAGGTTTACCAGTTTACCATATTTCCCGGCATACGATTAGTACCTTCAAAAGCTTGACCAACATCGCCACACAATCAATGCCTTAGCCCACCATTTTCTGTGCAAGCGGGGCATTCAACCAAACATGAATATCGCACAAGCCCCGCTTGCCGATCATCATTAACTGAAATAAGTAAACTCCTATATCTCGCGAGTGACAAGACCATCACTCGACTTCTACCGGTCCTAATTAAGCATAGCATTCTATGCGACCTACACATACTAGTATTAGGACATGGGTACCTAGGGATTATGCAACTAGGGTTTCAATCAACTCCTCAAAACTTAAATACGCACACCAAGGCATAAAGGGAGGAGTGTTGGATTTCACAGAGAGTCATGCTCCGGGGCTTGCCTTCTTGATCACCGGTAGCCTTGGGCCCTTCCGGACTTTGGTCCGGGTCTTGAGCCGCAACAAGGTTCAACTCAGCAGCAGCTTGATCACCCTCGTGCTCGACCTCAATCTCGTACACACCGTCGACAATGGGGTGATCTACATAAATCGCAAATGAATGCATGAGATGCATGAATGCATAAGCGATCAATTACGAGAATATCTACAACAACTCTCATCACTGGACAATTATTTATGGAATGTAATTAACTAAGAAGTTCAATTAGCCAGGGAACCGGTTTGACCGGTTTTGAGACCGGTTTGACCGGTCTAGCAACCTGGCCAACACAAAAATTCTTACGGCTGACTTAACTAATTCTAAATCTACTCAAATCATGAATAAATCTGGCCATTAGGTACTTAACTCAGTTCTATTAATCATATTAGAACTATCCAAGGCGGTTTGGCACTTTTAGTCCATGTATATGACTTATAATGCAATAATTTCACTCTCAAGCACTTATTCATGTATTAACTCCTACATCCTGCACACAATAGTCTACACATGCTTGTGTTATACCACTAGAAAGGTAATTTTACAAGGGTTCTAGAAAGTCTACAGTTGAGGTTGTATGATTTTCCTATGATTTTTTAACGCATTTAATTGTAACCAGCCAGTTTAATTCACAGAAAAAGAAAAACAGCAAATAACCTCGCAATTAAACCCCTAAACTTTGAATTTCTCGTAAAAGAGCCCCTGTACATTTAAATACAAGTCCTAGAATCATATAGAAAACCCCCTGAAGTTTCCTAATCTCACCCTGGGGTCCTTTCTTCTTCCTTGAGCCAGAGCTCGGGCTCTGCTCGGGGTGTCCCGGGCCGGCGGCCGGCCTTGCAGGGGCGGGGGAAGAGGAAAAACGAGCCAGGAAGGATCACGAGCACGCAGGAAAACTAGGGGAGGGTTTACTTTGGGCAATGAAAGAGCAGAGCTGGCCGTCCACGCGCGCCTGAGCAAGGAGGTGCCATGGCGACGGTGGCCGGGAAGGCTCGGATTCCGGGTGAGGGAAAAAAGAGGCAAAGGCCGGGGATGGTTCTGGCGAGGAGAGGACGAGGTGGGCGAGCTCTGGGTGTGAAGAATTGAGAAATGGCGAGGTGAAGGGTGATGAATTCGTCCCCGGCGTTTCCTGCTCGGCCATGGAGTACGGGAGTGGTTGAATCGCCCCTCCACGCGTGACACCGAGGCTTCGACCACGCAGATGGCACGGGATACACGGGCACGTGTTCCAAAGGTCTGAGGATGACGTAGGGCTGCACGGACGCCCATACCGTCGCCGGGAACGCCCATTCCGGCGCGGTGGTTGGGCACCGACTGTTGCGGTGGTGGGGTAAAACCCTCACCGCAACAGTCCGTGGGTCGAAAAACACTGTGCCAACGAAGGTCAAATTCAAAACTTGCGGGCCACCGACTGTTGCGGTGGTGGCGTACCTCAAGCACCGCAACAGTTCATCATGCAACTCACCGCAAAAGTCCATCAATCCAGAGACAAAATTTACTGTTCCTCGAGTACCACCGACTGTTGCGGTCATGTAGTGGGGCTTAGGACCGCAACATCTGGTGGCTCGGGTTTAGGGTGTAGGTAAAACAACCTTGCAATGTTGCGGTGGTGCACAAAAGAGAAACCACTGCAACAGTCTGTCAATCCAGAGAGCATTTTAGAATTATGCCCGGGTGACCGACTGTTGCGGTGGCCATTCCACTGGCACCGCAACTTACTGAGATAACGGTATTTGCACTTTTCAACTTGATTTTGATTTTTGATTGAAAATTTTGATTCGAATTTTTGCTAAGCTAAGCCTTGTTCTTTATGATATTTAATGTGGTCACACATAAACACACAGGCACAAACAAAAGCAATATAATTATGAGATGATGCATGCCATTATTGATTTAATTAAGTTTGCTATGGTTCTTAATTACGATAGTGACACCAGGAGTGTCACTATACCAAGAGCAAAAAATGAAGAAGCAGATGCACTGGCTAAGGCAGCTGCAAAAGGGGACAAGCTTCCACCAGATGTATTCTTTCAAACATTAACAACACCATCGATAAAGGACATAGATGAGCAGCCAAGGCTGATCAATGCAATAAGCTCAGAAGATTGGCGATCGCCAATAATGGCTTACCTTCGGGGATTCTATGAGCCCATTGATAAAGACGATCTAAAATCCATGCAGCAAAGAGCAAGGTGTTACCAAATAATTAATGATGTCCTGTACAAAAAGGGGATTGTGGCCCCTTGGTGACGAGGGTCAAGATCAGGGGTACCCGATCAAGCCCTTAATCTACGTCATAACGATAATCCACCCTTCAAAAACAAAAGCTGAAGACCCGGATCAAGCGGATCTCCCATGTCCGAACAGTCTCCGATTCGCCCGGGGAGTCTCCATCGCCGAGGAGTCTCCGATTCGCCCGGGGAGTCTCCGTCGCCGAGGAGTCTCCGATTCGCCCGGGGAGTCTCCGTCGCCGAGGAGTCTCCGATTCGCCCGGGGAGTCTCCGTCGCCGAGGAATCTCCGACCCGCCCGACTAGTCCTCTCGGCTCCGTCCGGCTTTTGCCCATCCCTGGCCGTACCCACTTGGTACCTGCCATGTCAGAGTGGGATGGGCATCCGTCCTTCGCCACGGTAGCCACAGGAGCACCCGTCTCATCCGAACAGGAACATTACAGTCCTGAAGAGGTACGCATGCAGGACACCTGGGACCCAAGGACGACACCTGGAGCCCGAGGAGGACACCTGGAGTTCCCGAAGGCGCAGAACAAGTCAACCACGACCCGAAAGCTACTCGGAGACGCGCCCGAGAAGCCCCTACACCAACCACCCGGGCATGTACGATTCCGTGTCAAGCGGAGAGCCCACCCCGTCAACACCTACTCCGCGTACGGCTCGGGATGCAGGACGGGGTTAAAGGCCTCGGGGCAGTAACTCTTATTGTAAATTCCTCTTTTTACCTCCCCTCTCCCTTCTCCCCTTGAGACTATAAAAGGGGACAAAGGGGCACCAGTGGGGCGGGGAAAAAAAATAGTTGATCAACCCACAGCACACTCACTCGCACCACAACACCACACAGGGACTTGGGACCGTCTCCCTCTCCCGACTAGTTTGTATCCCCTACTACAGACTTGGGGCTACCTTCGCGCGCCCCAAGCTCGCCTGCGACGACGGCAGCAAAGCGATCCACGACAGGGAGCCCGAGCCTCCCCGTGCCACTACGGGTGCCACCGCCTACGTCCTCGACCTGCTTGGTCAGGATATGGCGATCGCCCTTGGACGGAGTCCGACCCAAGAGCGCTTTCGCAACATCTCCTACATGCTGACCAACCTCGCCCTCCAAGTTGGAGGGGAAGAGCAGCTCCCCTGGGACGAGTTCATCGACTGCTACAATGCCATGTACCCGGAGGGACAGCCGGGCCTGCCACGCGATCCGGCGATCGCCCCGACACCGACGGAGCCCAATGTCTGCACCGCGCCGGCCGGCAAAGGCGCGACGGACGAGCAGAACCCGGACACGCAGGCGAGGCAGGCCCCATCGACGATCCACGACCCCTCCCGGGAGTGCTTCATGTGCCACACCCCCGATGGGGAAGTGCAGACTGCTAGCAGCTCGACGAAGGACGGCTCCCGCCGAACACCACCCCCGAACGGCCCCGCGGGCGATGCCCGGCGGGTCAGGCTACAGGAGCTCGACGAGGCGCAACGTCAACTCGAGGCCGAGCGTCAGCAACTCCACCACGAGCTCGGGAGAAACGCGGACGGAGGAGCCGCCGCGTGCGGGCACGGGACGTGCAACAACGCATAATCAACGACGGCAACGACGCCAACAACGCGCCGATCTTCGGACGGGCATCCCAGAACCTAGCGGCGGCCGCTGTTCTGCTTCGCGGGCATCCTGAACCGGCGACCCCTGAAGATCGGAGGCTCCATCAGCAGCTCCGCGCACTCCTGGAGACCGCCGCCGTTCAGCAGGCGGAAAGTTCCGCCTCACGCCAGCGGGCTCCCAGGGAACCCGACCGGGAGCACTCCGTACATCATCACGGGACCGTGGCGGACGGAGGCGCCAGGCGACGGGACGAGCACCAAGAGCACCGCCCACGCCGAGCTTACAATAGGCGGCGCGGAGGCCGCTACGACAACGACAAAGACCGGAGCAGGAGTGCATCTCCTGACCCCAGGGGGCCGCGCGCCTTTGGACCTCGCGTCCTCGGTGCTCAGGTCCCTCCGCGCTTCCGGGCTCCCACAACGGTGCCCAAGTATGACGGGGACACAAATCCCAGCGTCTGGCTGGAGGACTACCGGCTCGTGTGCCACGTGGACGGAGCACAGGACGATTACTTCATCATCAAAAGTCTCCCCCTCTACCTCGCCGACTCGGCGCGAACATGGCTGGAACACCTCCTTGCAGGAAGGATCAACAGCTGGGCACAGTTGCGCGATGCGTTCATCGGCAACTTCCAGGGGACCTACACCCATCCCGGGAACCCCTGGGATCTACGCAACTGCCTCCAGAGGGGGGATGAAAGCCTGCGTGACTACATCAAGCGCTTCTCCAAGCGCTGCACCGAGCTGCCGAACACCGCCGACACCGACGTCGTCTCAGCGTTCCGGTTCGGAACCACCTGCGCGACCCTCATTCACGAATTAGGGCGCAAGAAGCCGCGAACCATCCGAGAGCTCCTCGACATCGCCACCGACTACGCTGACGGGGAAGACGCTGTCGCCGCGACCCTTGATCGGCCTCAGGGCAAGGGCAAGCAGTCGGGGGCGGCCGGCGAAGGCCCCTCCGCACAGCCCGACAAGAAAAAGAAGAAGGACAAGCGGCGGCGTGACGGCAACATGGTGGCGGCGGCTGAGCGAAAGCCTACCAAGCCCAAGGGCAACGCGCCAAGGGATCACTTCGAGAAACTCCTCGAGGCGCCTTGCACCAACCACGAGGGCCCCGTCAAGCACGCCTTGAAAGATTGCAAGCTCATGAAGAACTTCCTTGCTGGCACTCTGAAGAAGAGACCCCACGAGATCACCAAATATGGGGCTGGGGGCCAGGGCGACGACCACGGCGGGTACCCCAAGGAGGACGGCGCTGTTCTGATAATTGTTGGGGGATCGGCGGCCTACCCTTCAAGGCGCGATGAGAAACTGATCCGATGAGAGGTTTGTAATGCGGAGCCTGTGGTGCCTACCTACCTAAGGTGGTCCAAGGCCCCGATCACTTTTGGTCGCTCCGATCACCCCGACCATGTCCCACAACCGGGAAGGTACCCGCTCGTCGTCGCCCCTCTCTTCGGGACGAAGCGCATCCACAAGGTGCTGATGGACGGAGGGAGCGGCCTCAACATCCTCTACGCCGAAACCCTCGATGAGATGGGGATACCGCGATCCCGGCTACGGCCGTCCACGGCGCCATTCCACGGAGTCGTCCCCGGGGCGGACGCAATGCCCCTCGGACAGATCGACCTGCCCGTCACTTTCGGGACCCCACGCAACTTCCGGCGGGAAACCCTCACCTTCGAAGTGGTGGGGTTCCCAGGGACGTACCACGCCATCCTCGGGAGGCCGGCGTACGCGAAGTTCATGGCCGTCCCGAATTACACGTACCTCAAGTTGAAGATCCCCGGACCCAAGGGCGTCATCACGGTGGGGACTTCATTTGAGCACGCGTACGCATGCGATACCGAGTGCTTCCAATTCGCGGAGGCACTCATCCGGTCCGAGAAGCTCGCCGCTGAGCCTTCACCCAGGGACCTGGATATCCCCAAGACCTCCAAGCGTGCTGCGTGCTCCTTCGAGCCAGCCAAGGACGTCAAGGAGGTTGCCGTGGCCAACGATGGTCGCACCCTCCGTGTCGGGACGGCGCTCGATCCTAAATAGGAAAGCGCGCTCATTGACTTTCTCCGCGCAAACCTCGATGTGTTTGCATGGAAGCCCTCGGATATGCCGGGGATTCCAAGGGAAGTCGCCGGGCACAAACTTGACATTAAGCCTGGCGCTCGACCGGTCAAACAGAGGCTTCGACGATACGACAAGGACAAGTGCAAAGCCATCGGCGAAGAGCTCAAAAAGCTCCTTAGCGCCGGCTTCATTAGGGAAGTGTACCACCCCGAGTGGTTAGCAAACCCTGTCCTTGTAAAAAAGAAGAATGGGAAATGGAGGATGTGCGTTGACTATACCGGCCTTAACAAGGCATGTCCAAAAGACTCCTTCCCTCTTCCTCGCATAGATCAGGTGGTCGACTCCACCGTGGGGTGCGAAACCCTCTGCTTTCTCGATGCGTACTCCGGGTACCATCAGATCGCCATGAGCTTGGCCGACCAGCTCGCAACGTCTTTCATCACGCCTTTTGGCACTTTCTGCTACTCGTCTATGCCGTTCGGGCTGAAAAACGCGGGCGCCACGTTCCAAAGATGCATGCGTCGCGTCTTTGGCGACCTTATCGGCCGACTGGTCGAGGCGTACGTTGACGACATAGTAGTGAAATCCAAGCGCATCGGCGACTTGGTCCCAGACCTCGCGGCGGTCTTTGAGAAGCTCCGACTAAATAAGGTAAAGCTCAACCCCGAGAAATGCGTTTTTGGGGTTCCGAGAGGCATGCTCCTCGGCTTTATCGTATCGGAACGAGGCATCGAGGCCAACTCCGAGAAGATCACCGCCATCACCGACATGGGGCCCATCCAGAACGTGAAGGGGGTCCAACGCATCATGGGTTGCTTGGCCGCGCTCAGCCGTTTCATCGCCCGACTCGGGGAATGTAGCCTGCCCTTGTACCGCCTGCTGAAGAAGTCGGACCACTTCATCTGGAACGCCGAGGCTCAAGAGGCTCTTGATTCGCTCAAGGCATCGCTAAAGAGTCCACCGATCCTGACCGCCCCGGCAGAAGGAGAGCCCATGCTGCTCTATATCGCGGCGACCACTCACGTGGTAAGCACCGCCCTCGTTGTCGAGCGCAACGAGCCCGAGAAGGTCCAGAAGGTGCAACGTCCCGTCTACTTCGTCAGCGAGGTGCTGTCCGACACCAAGGTACGGTACCCCCAGATCCAGAAACTGGTCTACGCAGTCCTCATCACCAAACGAAAGCTCCGACATTACTTTGACGCCCACCCCATCACGGTGGTGTCAAAGTATCTGCTCGGTGAGGTGATCCAGAGCCCCGAGACCGAGGGGAGGATAGCCAAGTGGGCACTCGAGCTGATGGGGAAGAACATCACCTACGCCCCTCGGGATGCCATCAAGTCGCAAGCACTTGTCGATTTCGTCGCCAAGTGGACTGAGGCCCAGACTCCCCCGACCTCCATCGAACACGAAACGTGGGTCATGTATTTCGACGGCTCGCTCATGAAAGAGGGGGCTGGCGTCGGCCTTGTCTTTGTCTCGCCTTTGGGCGTGCGCATGAAGTACATGGTCCGGTTGCACTTCCCGGCCTCCAACAACGCCGCCAAGTACGAGGCCCTTATCAACGGACTCCGTAACGCCCTCGAGCTAGGCATACGGCGTCTCGAGGTCCGGGGTGATTCGGAGCTGGTCGTCGACCAAGTAATGAAGGAGTCAAGCTGCGTCAGCCCCAAGATGGCTGCCTACTGCCGAGCGGTCCGCGAGCTGGAAGACAAGTTCCTCGGCCTCGAACTCAAGCACATCCAGCGGCGATACAACGAGGCGGCCGACATCCTCGCTAAGGCGGCCTCTAACCGAAAGCCAGTCCCCCATGGTGTATTTGCCAAGGACCAGCATGCCCCATCCATCCGAATAGATGACGAGCCGCCTGAACCTCCGGCGCCAAAAGCAACGGAGGTGATGGAGATTGACGAGGTACCAGAACCCAACCTTGAAGATCCGGATTGGAGGTTCCCGCTTCTCGAGTGGATCGTGCAAGGCAAGCTTCCTCCCGACAAGACTGAGGCCCGGCGGATCGCTCGCTGGGCCAAGACGTTCACACTCATCGAGGGAGAACTCTACTGACGAGGCACCTTCGGCGTCCTGATGAGGTGCATTCCGATTGACCAAGGCAAAGAGTTGCTGCGGGACATTCACGCAGGAGCCTGCGGACACCACGCTGCGCCGAAGACCCTTGTCGGGAAAGCTTTCCGACAAGGATTCTGCTGGCCGACCGCGGTCGCCAATGCAAAGGACATCGTNTATGCTTGCATATTCGTCCATAGGGCAAATCGGATATGTAATTATTGGAATAATTGTTGGAGACTCAAATGATGGATATGCAAGCATGATAACTTATATGCTGTTCTATATCTCCATGAATCTAGGAACTTTTGCTTGCATTGTATTATTTGGTCTACGTACCGGAACTGATCCGCGAGCTGGAAGACAAGTTCCTCGGCCTCGAACTCAAGCACATCCAGCGGCGATACAACGAGGCGGCCGACATCCTCGCTAAGGCGGCCTCTAACCGAAAGCCAGTCCCCCATGGTGTATTTGCCAAGGACCAGCATGCCCCATCCATCCGAATAGATGACGAGCCGCCTGAACCTCCGGCGCCAAAAGCAACGGAGGTGATGGAGATTGACGAGGTACCAGAACCCAACCTTGAAGATCCGGATTGGAGGTTCCCGCTCCTCGAGTGGATCGTGCAAGGCAAGCTTCCTCCCGACAAGACTGAGGCCCGGCGGATCGCTCGCTGGGCCAAGACGTTCACACTCATCGAGGGAGAACTCTACTGACGAGGCACCTTCGGCGTCCTGATGAGGTGCATTCCGATTGACCAAGGCAAAGAGTTGCTGCGGGACATTCACGCAGGAGCCTGCGGACACCACGCTGCGCCGAAGACCCTTGTCGGGAAAGCTTTCCGACAAGGATTCTGCTGGCCGACCGCGGTCGCCAATGCAAAGGACATCGTACGCAGTTGCGAAGGGTGTCAGTTCTACGCGCGACAAACTCACCTGGCGCAAGCCTTACAGACCATCCCCATCACCTGGCCTTTTGCCGTATGGGGATTGGATCTAGTCGGGCCGCTGAAGAAAGCACCCGGGGGCTTCACACATCTCCTCGTCGCCATTGACAAGTTCTCCAAGTGGATCAAGGCGAGGCCCATCAGGCGAGTCCGATCGCAGGAAGCCGTCCAGTTCTTCACCGACATCATCTACCGCTTTGGAATCCCAAACGTGATCATCACCGACAACGGCACCCAGTTCACGGGCAAGAAGTTCCTCAACTTCTGCGACGCTCACAACATCCGAGTGGATTGGGCCGCCGTCAGCCATCCCAAAACCAATGGGCAGGTCGAGAGAGCAAACGGCATGATACTGCAGGGGCTGAAGCCACGAATTTTCAAGCGTCTCGAGAAGTTCCGAGCAAGGTGGGTCGCCGAGCTCCCGTCTGTCCTCTGGAGCTTGCGAACCACCCAAGTCGGGCTACCGGCTGCACGCCTTTCTTCATGGTTCACGGGTCCGAGGCGGTCCTCCCGACAGACCTCGACTACGGCAGCCCGAGGGTTCGAGCCTACGACGACGAGGGGAATCAGGCCTCTTTGGAAGACGCCATCGACCAGCTGGATGAAGCGCGCAGCATCGCCCTCCTCCACTCGGCCAAGTACCAACAAGCTTTACGGCGGTACCACGACCGCAACATTAGAAGCCGGGCGTTCCAAGTCGGCGACCTCGTCCTCCGACGAGTCCAGAGCAACCGCGGTCGCCATAAGCTGTCGCCGCCATGGGAAGGCCCCTACATCGTCGACCAAGTCCTCCGCCCGGGGACTTTCAAGCTCAAGGACGCTGACGGCCAAGTCCTCACAAATGCTTGGAACATAGAGCAGCTACGTCGCTTTTACCCTTAAAAGTACCTGTACTTTTCGCTTGCGATAATGAATAAAGTGCCGCTCTGTTCCGAGTACTTTATATGCGTATGGTCGTTTTCCGAAATGTACCCTGCGAGTTCCCAAAACTAAGCGGCGGACGACCCCCCCTCTGTGCAGGATCGCCCACCGCTCGGGGGCTCCACCCGGGGCCTGGTGCCCCTCCTTTTTTCGCAAAAAATTCCGACAAATGATCGCTCCCGCGCGCGATCAAGCGGTATACTTTTGCGCTTGCGGGAAAGAAACGTCAGCTTGAGCGGCTTTGCGATCGTGCTTGTCCAAGTTCTGAGTGCTCACGCCCCTGCGGCTATGGCGCTGACTTGCGGGCAAAATCCAAGCCCTCGGACCGACGTCTTTTTCCCGAGAGCAATAAAGGAATCGCCTCGACTAGTTGTTGCTTTCAACGTATCGAACTGCTGCTTGTCATTGTTCAACCTTCCGAAACTGCTCGGGGGCTGCGAGTCTAAGCGACGCACTGTGCGACCAAGTCGGGCCAAACTCTCGAGTTCCTACGCCCCGGCGGCTACGGAACAGAATCCGACTGGTGGGCTCCTCCGCCCTACCATCTCGACCAAAGACCCCAAAAGCACTCGGAAGAAGGAAATGGCAGGCAACAGATAAAAACACGAGTTTTTTAGCAACAACAAATACCCTCAACAGGGGAGTTAAGTTCATTACATTATACGATGAAATGGCTAAGCCCCCTACTTTCTATTCTGATTACAGCCCGAGATCCTTCAGGGCGACGTCCATCATCTTGTCGGCAAAAGAAGAGGACTCGGCTTCGATTTCATCATACTCGTGGTCCTCATAGCCAGGGGCCCATCCACCTTGCAGACATTCCCGCTCCATGCTCGGGTAATGCGACAAGAACATGGCGATGATCTTCCGCGCCACGCTCCGCGCGAGATCTGAAGCTTGCGCCCGAGTTCTTCCCGAGACAAGGGCAATGCGCTCCACCAGGGACGGGCCGCTGCCGACGTTGAGCTCCTCGAATAGGTGCTCGACGGCCTGAACCAGAGCCTGGTGGACTCCGGTTTTCTCCTCGAGGGCCTTTTGGGTTCGCTCGGTCTCCTCCCTCGACTTACGGAGATCCTCGACCACCCCTGAAAGAATCGCCTCGGCTGAGCCACCGCTAAGGAAAAGCAAGTGGAAGGTTGAGGGGAAGTATGACGCTTACTTGTCATCTCCTCCTCCAGCTGATGACCGACCCGCACCAGCTCCTGGTTCGTGGCAAGGGCCCTGGCGACCTCGCGCTTCTCCGACTCCAGCTTGGCCTCCAGGTCGGTCTTCTGGTTTCGCAGGACTGCGTCGGCAGACAAGGTCAAGCAACTCATGGCCACTCGGGAAGTAGAGCAAGGAACAGCCCGACAAGGAACAAGGAAGGGTAACTTACCGAGGATCTCTTCCTCCCGCTTCTGGGCAACCTTCCCAAGGCGGACCCCTTCATCGGTAGCAGCCTTCAACCTCCCAGCCATATCGACCAGCTGGTTATTGGCTGTCTTGAGGTCGATTTTGGCGTGCTCGAGGTCTTGCTAGAGGTCCGCCACCTTCACCTTGAGGCCCTCGGTCGCCCGGACGGCGGCCTCCTTTTCCTGACCAGCGGTGTCGGCAGCTGCCAGCGCCGCCGCCACCGTCTTCTCGGCCTCGCCCACCTTCTCCTCGAGGGCGACCCTATCCTCAGCGCGGGCGAGCGCCTCTGTCCTAGCCTCCTGGGCCTCGGTCAGCCGAGCCTCGAGTTGCTCTTTCTCAGCCTTCAGCTGCTGGACAGCGTGCCACAGCCCGGCTTCCCGGCGAAGGAATAAGGACTTCTCGGAGCTGCGCAGCATGATCTCCTACACAAAGGCAGGAGGAGAGCGGTAAGACACTCCCGAGGTGGCGCCGTCCTAAGACCAGAAATGAAAAACGGAACTCGAGAACTTACTCGGGAAGGCTTGATGATCATCGAGTTGAAGATCTCCTTCATGCTGTTAAGGCCCTCCCTGAGAAGCTGGCACTGCTCCATCTCCGACTTGTTGTCAAGTTCGAAGACGGGGCTCCTCGGGTTCTGACGGTCGAACCACTGCAACCGACCCTCGCACAGCAGGTTCGGGTTACTCTCGATGGGTACGAGAGTCTGGAAGCGTCGGTCCATCGTCATCATCCCCGGGGTGTCCGTGAAGGAGTCCGGGACCCCCCTCAAGGGACTCAAGGGCCTCGCCGGCTCCAAGTCCGGACCCCCGCTGGCGCTGCCGTCGACCCTCCGAGGGCTGTCCTCCGGCGAGTCCTCCAGTGTGACGATCTCTGGTACAACATCCTCGGAAGGGGGCTCGGGGGCTGCGGTGGTTGCCGCCGGTGCAATGGCCGCATCCAGAAGGGCCCCGGACGTCCCCGCCTCCGCCTCCGTGGGGTCGGCCGTGGTCACCAGGGCGGAAGCGGCCCCCTGACTGCCCTGCCCGGCGGCGGACTCCTCGGCTCCGGCTGGGTCCGCGCCGCGAGGCGGGGCGACCTCCCCCGCCTCAGGGTGACTCTCCACCTCCTCGGGGGCTGGGAGGGCTGGCCCCACCAGCTGCTGCTCCAACTCCGCCTGGTATGCTGCAAGGGCCGCCTCCGTGGGGACGGCCTGCGCGACGACCAGGCCCCCCGGGAGCGCCCCTCCCAGGCTATCGCTGCTGCCCTGAGGAACCTCCACTCCAGGGGAGGGCGTCTCCCTTCGAGCCGTCTCCTCGGCCAGCTCAACCACGGGCCCCGCGTCTGCGTTGCCGGGCGAAGCTTCTTTCGTGGCGCCACCTCGAGTGGCTTGTCAGCTCGGCTGATGCATCAAAGACCAAGGAGCCCGGTTAAGAAAAAGGCAACCACGAAAACAGAAACCACTCGGGAAGGGCAGAACGTTACTCACCTCGACGAGACGGTCCGGGTCCGCTTGGCACTTGTCGGCGTCGGGCCCCGCGGGGACGAAGGCCTCTTAGACCCCGCGAGCGCCGTCGGGGCGGGGGCCGCCTGCGTGGCTTCGGCGCTCCTGCTCGAGTGGGGCGCCGCCTGGCCAGTTGGGCCTCCTCCTTCGACCGGGGAAGGATCCGGCCGCCCCGCCGCGGCCCTCACCGGGACGGTAGGAACCCGCGCCTCCACCGCGGGCGACGCAGGTGAGACGCTGCCCCCGACAGGATTTGCCTCCGGCAGATGCGGGTGTCCGGGGGGCGCCCCGCCCTCCGCTCTGCGTCCGCGTCTGGAGGGCTGGCGGCGGCCGCCTGTCGTCCCGCGGCGTGGACCTCTGGGGAGAGCGCGATGCCCCCGACGACGAGCCGCCCCTGTGGGCGCGCTCTGACGGGTCCCGGCTCCTGTCCCGACGAGAGGAGGTCGCGTCCCGACGAGAATCCGCCCGCTCCTCGGACGCGCGGCGGGTGACCGGAGGCGTGCGGTCGCGCCGCCCGTGCTGGCTGTCCCCGGCGGACCGGTGAGGCTGGTCCGACCGAGAACTTCTGCTCCTCCCCGCGTCCGGCGGAGGCGACCTCCCTCTCCCGCGGGGCCTCGGCTGCTGCGCCGAGGGCGAAGCTGTCACCGCAGCAACCGCTCTGAGCTTCGCGGGGGGCGCGTCCTCGTCCTCATCCTCCTCGTCGTCCTCGCTCCTCGAGTCCCCCTCCGCGGGCTCCGACTCGGGGTCCTCATCCTCGGAGACCCGGTCTCCCTTCCTCCTCCTCTTGGCCCGCTCGGCGTTTCTCTCCCGCTTGGCCAACTCAAGCTTCTTCCACTTCTCCCGCCGCTCCTTCTTTTCCTTGGCACGCTCGGCAGCGGCCCGGTTCACCGCCCTGTCCTCAGGAAGTGGCGGCCGGGAGAAGGTGATGCCTTCGCCCTTCACCTAAGGGACTCGGGATCAGAAAACAAAAAGCACTCAGGATTGAATTCAAGACAGATGGAGGAATCCTTACGAGGGCCTTGGTGTTGGCGTTCGGGAGCATCGGGAGAAGGTCCGGCGGCGGGTACGCAAGGTGAGACCGCCCCACCGCCGCCGTCACCCGACGCCGCACCTCGGACTCTGAGGGCAGGGGATCCACCGTGACCGTCCCCACGAAAGGGGCCTTGTCTGAGGTCATCTGCCACATCTGGAGGGTGCGACGCCTCAACGGGACGATGCCTCTCGAAAGGTACCCGCCGATGACTTCCGCCAGGGACACGTTCGCGTCCCGGAGTCGACTGAGGGCCTTCCAGGCGCTCTTGAGGAGCTTCTCCTGGAGCCTCTTCTCGGGCCCGTACCCCCAGTTGTCGGGCGCCTGCTCAAAATGCCTTCCAGTGTACTCCGGAAGGGGGTTCTTGGGGTCGTTCTTGAGATAAAACCACGCAGGGTGCCAACCCTTGTTCGAGCTCACGAGGGAGCCCGGGATGTAGGCACCCGACCTCCCCTGCTTCATCTTCAACACGGCGCACCCGATCGTCGCGGGGGCGCCGCCTTCGGCGGTGTGCAGCACGAACTTGAAGAAGTACCTGAAGAGGTCCCAGTGGGCCTCCGTCCCCAGGTAGCCCTCGCACAGCGCCACGAACACCGCCATCTGCTGGACCCCGTTGGGGTTGATGTGGTGCAGCTCCAGCCCGTACTCGTTCAGTACGGCGCGGATGAATCTCCCCGCGGGGACGGAGAACCCGCGCTCATGGAAGGCGACGAAGGAGACGACGTACCCGGTCGACGGCCGGGGGGAGTCCTCCAAGCCCGGACTCTTCCACTCCTCTGCCTCCGTCAATGGCGGAAGCAACCCTTCCTTCACGAGCCCATCCAGCTGCCGGGATGTCACCCTCGAGCGCTCCCAGGTCGACATCGTGGGGCCACCGGAGAAAGAAGGTGCTGGTTGGGCGAGGAATCCGGTCTCTCGCTCCTCGAAGAAGCGCAAGCGCGGCGACGGCGGAGGATGCGAGAGGACGAGCGCGGCAGTGGCAAGGAAGACGAAACACGCAGTGGAAGGCGAAAAGATCATGGTGAACTAAACTTTAGGCGGCTACGGCGCAGTGCTATAAAAGGGAGGGGGAGTGGCGCAGCGGCGCGGCGGCGATAAATGCGCGGGCCCACCACCCGTATCGTTGCGACGTGCGCCCGTCGCCTCATCTGATCTCCTCAAAAGGCGTGCTCTCCCTCCACGCGGCGGAAGGCCAGGCCGGCGCCTCCACACCCGGCCCACCAACGGCCGGGTAGTGGCCCGCCCCAGCAAGAAGCGTCCCCGACAAGCTTCACGATCCCGACAACCCTCAGGGCAAACTACTCGGGCTCAAAACCCTAACAAGAGCACCTGCTCTTCTCTCGGGGGCTACACCCGGCGGGTGCGCTCGCGCGCCCCCATCGGAACAATCACGGCTCAACACTCCTATATTGCAACTGAACCTGGGCACAAGTCTCCAACTCCCCCCAGGCTCGAGGGCTACTGACGAGGGTCAAGATCAGGGGTACCCGATCAAGCCCTTAATCTACGTCATAACGATAATCCACCCTTCAAAAACAAAAGCTGAAGACCCGAATCAAGCGGATCTCCCATGTCCGAACAGTCTCCGATTCGCCCGGGGAGTCTCCGTCGCCGAGGAGTCTCCGATTCGCCCGGGGAGTCTCCGTCGCCGAGGAATCTCCGACCCGCCCGACTAGTCCTCTCGGCTTCGTCCGGCTTTTGCCCATCCCTGGCCGTACCCACTTGGTACCTGCCATGTCAGAGTGGGATGGGCATCCGTCCTTCGCCACGGTAGCCACAGGAGCACCCGTCTCATCCGAACAGGAACACTACAGTCCTGAAGAGGTACGCATGCAGGACACCTGGGACCCAAGGACGACACCTGGAGCCCGAGGAGGACACCTGGAGTTCCCGAAGGCGCAGAACAAGTCAACCACGACCCGAAAGCTACTCGGAGACGCGCCCGAGAAGCCCCTACACCAACCACCCGGGCATGTACGATCCCGGGTCAAGCGGAGAGCCCACCCCGTCAACACCTACTCCGCGTACTGCTCGGGATGCAGGACGGGGTTAAAGGCCTCGGGGCAGTAACTCTTATTGTAAATTCCTCTTTTTACCTCCCCTCTCCCTTCTCCCCTTGAGACTATAAAAAGGGGACAAAGGGGCACCAGTGGGACGGGGAAAAAAACAGTTGATCAACCCACAGCACACTCACTCGCACCACAACACCACACAGGGACTTGGGACCGTCTCCCTCTCCCGACTAGTTTGTATCCCCTACTACAGACTTGGACTCGAGAACACTGGCTCTCACTGGACGTAGGGTGTTACTCTCCGGAGGCCCGAACCAGTATAATCTCCTGTGTCTCTTGAGCCACCATCCGGTGCCCTGACACGCGATCGTAGAAATATTACTTGCCGGCGGTAGAGAACCCCGACACTTGGCTTCGCTGCATCTCATATAGCGAAGGCAAAGAGCTAATCCAAGAGATACATAGCAGCTTATGTGAAGCTCATTTTGGGGCAAGAGCAATTGTGAGAAAAGCAATGAGACAAGGATTCTATTGGCCTTCAATCATCAATGATGCTGTGACACCCCTAGTGTCACTATTGTAATTAAGAACCGAAATGAATGTAATTAAATTAATAACGGCATGCATCATCCCTTAATCATCGTGTTTTGCTTGCGCATATGTGTTTATGAGTGACCACGTTAACTAGCATAAGGAACAAGGCTTAGCTTAGCAAAAATTCGAATTAAAGATGTCAAGCAAAAATCAAAATCAAGTTGAAAAATGTAAATGCCTTTATCACCGCAAGTTGCGGTGGTCTCCCTGTAACCACCGCAACAGTCGGTGGTCAAGGAATACAGTAAAATTCCTCTCTGGATTGACGGACTGTTGCGGTGGTCTGTCATTTTTGCACCACCGCAACTTTAGCTGGTTGATTCACTTCCGTGCAAGGTTCATGGCACCGAATGTTGCGGTGCTAGGCCAAGGCCATGACCGCAACAGTCGGTGGCCCGCGAGTTTTCAAATTGAACTTCGTCGGCACAGTAATCTCGACACCACGGACTGTTGCGGTGGGTGTTTTACCCCACCACCGCAACAGTCGGTCGCCAACTACCGCCACGGCATGGGCCTTCCCGACGCCGGTATGGGCATCCGCGCCGTCCGGGACGCGTGTCCGAGCTTCCTCGTGCCTCGTGTGAAGCCCAGTCCGCGGTGGCGCGCCACATCCGCGCGTGGGAGCAGGTGAACCACCCCGTCCTTCCCTTTACCGCGTTCAGGAGCTCCTCTACCGGTTCATCGTTTTCACCACGCCATTTCGCGATTCCTACAGCCTAGTGCTCGTCCACTTTGTCCTCACCCCGCCCGAACCGTCCCCGGCCACCTTCCCCTCTTCCTCGCCCTTTCCCGAGCTGCGCTGCCGCCGTCGGCCGCCCCTGGGCCGAGCTCGGGCCGTGGCTCAAAGAAGCAGAAGGCCAGAACCTAGGGGTAAGAGTTTGGAAGGGATAAGGGGGTTGTTCCATAGAAATCTAGGACTAGGGTGCCAAAGGGTTGTTTGATGGATGTATTGCTTCATGCACTAGTGTGTGCTAGAGAGATGTTCCTAGTTTCCTAAATCCTAGGCATGAGCTAAATAGGTCAAGCCACCTTGGTTGGTTTTGACTTAGTCAGGGGGGTGGAGTTGGGTACCTAGTGGCTAGGATTTATTCATGAATTTAGGGAATTGGGAGTTGGTAAGCTAGAGAAGTAGCTAAAGCGATGAATATGTGTTACTCAAGGAAACCTGGCCATTTTTGTTAGGATTACCCTGAAATCTAGGTAACCTCACAAAAATGATTTAAATCCTAAATGCATATGATTTGGTAGTGTGATTTAGATTTTGTTCTAACTAGTAATGTTTAAAACCAGTCCAGACCGGTCAGACCGGTATGGCTAACCGGTCAGACCGATTCCTGTTCAATGGAAACCTCTTAGTTATAAATATTCCCTAAATATGTGTCCAGTGATATGAGTGGATATGGTTGTTCTTATGATGGGTTGCTCTTACATTCAGGCATCTCATGCATATTTTTGGCATATCATGTAGAGAGCACCATTACCGACGGCGTGTACGAGATCGAGGTCGAGCCCGAAGGTGACCCTGCCGCCGCTGAAGTAAACTACTCCACTGCACAAGACCCGGACCAAAGTCCGGAAGGGCCCAAGGCCGTAGCAGACCAAGAACGCAAGCCCCGGAGCAGAACCCATTGTGAAACTAACACTCCTTACTTTGTGCCTTGTTTTGTGCATTTAAGTTTTGAGGAGTTGATTGGAACCTTAGTTGCATGATCCCTAGGTACCTATGGCCTACTACTAGTATGTGTAGGTCGAATAGAATGCTATGCTTAATTAGGACCGGTAGAAGTCGAGTGATTGCCTTGTCACTCGCGAGATATAGGAGTTTACTTATTTCAGTTAATGATGATCGGCAAGCGGGGCTTGTGCGATGTTCATGATTGGGTGAATGTCCCGCTTGCACAGAGGATTTTGGACTAAGGCATTGAGGGTGTGGTCAGTTGGTCAAGCTTTTGAAGGTACTAATCGTATGCCGGGAAATATGGTAAACTGGTAAACCTAGTACTTGATGCAAACTGACGTCTGACGGACACTTCCACTCCATTGGGCGAGGGGTTGATGGCGAGTGTAGCAGTGGCCGCGGCACAGGTTTGCCTGGGGCACCTGGGGTCCGTTGGGGCGTGCACTCGGGTGGAGTGGGCTCTGATGGCAGACGGCAGGGAGAGATGGGAACGGTTGCCCCGTGAGGTCCTGGGTGTCTCTCACGGGTCGTGCGATTAGGTTGTCCCATGCATGGTTAAAATCAACTCGAGTTGTCCGTCCTTCGCGGTTACATGAAGCTGCTTGATCTCTCGTTGCACATCAATGTTCTTGGGCCAAAGGGGTAGAATTGTTGGTAGATGAGAAAGGTTAATATCAGGTTAATCAATTGTTTTTCCACACTGATTGCTATTGGATAGCTTGGCAAACTTAGTAATGGTTAGTTACACTTAAAACTTGGCTAAAATATTGAAAATAGGCTCAAGTTGTAGATGCTTTTGGCAAAACAAACCCCAGAGCCAAAAAGCCTTGCATGTCTAGAATTTATCCTTGCCGGGTAAGTATTGCAGAGTAATTAGTACTCAGCCTTGCTTGTGGCTAAATTTTATTGCAGATTGTGATGACTATGATCCCGTGGCTGCTTTGACTTGGCCGTGCACTTTGCCTGATGGTTGGACCATGGAGCGGGTGCCGTCTGAGTTCGACTCGGGCCGCGGTGACTAGGTGTTGTGCGAAATACCTTTTGCTTCGACGTGTAGTCTTCCGCTGTATTATAACTCTGGGTTGTACTAACTAAAACATATACACTGATAATTATCTATGTGAACCATGTGTTGTAAAAGTTGTGATGAGTTGTACTGCCTGAGCCCATCTTCGAGTGGGACTGCTGCTATTTCGTTTCGGTCGAGAGAAAAAGGTGGTTTAATCGGGAAGGTATCCGACGGATTGCACGATTAACTCGGTTTAAGGGCGTGGAGCACTGCTGTGATAGTGGTCCCATGCTCTTAAGCCGGATTAATTGGGGCGGTCTGCCACAGATGCAACAAACACAGTCAAGACTTGTGATGAATGCCAAAAATGTGCATCAACCCGAAAATCGCCCTCGGAGTTATCTCAGCTAATTTCTCCAACCTGGCCACTGCAAAGATGGGGCATAGATTCCAACAGCTCAAGGAAATCTCAAATATGCCATAGTAGCAGTCGAGTATTTCACCAAATGGATCGAAGCCAGGCCATTGGCTAACATCACAGTGAAAATAGTCATTAAGTTTTTCTGGCAGCAAATCGTATGCAGATTCGGAGTCCCAAGAGAAATCACAGTTGATAATGGAAAACAATTCGACTGTGACGAATTCAGGCAATATTGCATGTCAATTAGAACGAAGGCAAAATTTGCATCGGTATATCACCCGCAAACCAATGGGGCAGTTGAAAGAGCAAAAGGCTTAATCTTCACAGCCATCAGGATGTGCCTAGCAAATTGTAAGAAAAAAGACAAATGGGTAGAAGAGCTGCCGAAGGTGATTTGGGCTCATAACACATCCACTTCAAGGCGACTCAATTCACTCCTTTCAAACTGCTATATGGTGAAGAAGCAGTATGTCCAGAGGAAATACTCCACCAAGGGCTTCGTACCCAGCAGGAACCTCCCAAAAATAGCGAAGCTATCAACAAGGACCTTATCAAAATCTATAGGCTGCAAGCAGCCAAGAACATCTCCAAATATCAAGCTGAAACAAAAAAGTGGTGCGACAAAAAGGTAGTAAGGAAATACATCAAAATAGGTGACTGGGTACTGAGGAAAAACCCAAGTATGCCCTCAGGGAAGCTACAAAACAAGTGGGAAGGCCCGTTCTTAGTTATCAAAAGCAACAAGCCAGGATCATTCCGCTTAGGCGACGAAAAAGGCAATGAGCTGTTGCATTTATGGAATGCAGACAGCTTACGAAGGTACTACCTGTGAAAAGATTGTAAAAATCGGCTTCGTGATCTATAAACGAAGTCAATAAGTAGAGTAGATTTTTCTCTTTCAAAAAGCCCGTACTCTTTTCCTCACAGGGGAACCCTGACTAAGGGGTGAGGTTTTTAACGAGACGGTGCTAAGTATAACTCGTGCAAAGTATATGAACGAGATATTCCCCATAAAAACTGCATCGAAAGCGATTGGTTTCGACCAAATCGTTGGTATTCGACAACACAAATAGAACTAAATTGACCCTACCAAAAAGCTTTTTCTTTACTTAAAAATGCTTACTCTAAGGAGTAAAAGGGGCTTCGGCTCATAAAAGCTTTTTCTTTACTTAAAAATGCTTACTCTAAGGAGTAAAAGGGGCTTCGGCTCATAAAGTTTTTCCTTTTAAACGCTTACTCTAAGGAGTAAAAGGGGTTTTGGCTCATAAAGTTTTTCCTTTACTTAAAAATGCTTACTCTAAGGAGTAAAAGGGGCTTCGGCTCAAAAGGAATTTCCTCCATCAGCTCAAAAAGAGATTTCTTCGTTACAAAGCGCTTGCTCTAAGGGAGCAAAAGGGGGCTTCGGCCCATAGAACATCTATCTGGCAGGAAAAGATTACTCTAAAGAATGAAAGGGGCTTCGGATCACTAAAATTTTTATTTTTATCTAGAAACGCTTACTCAAAGAGTAAAGGGTGCTTCGACCCAAACAACAACAAAACGAACAGCTGATTAAGTTCATTCGCAATCAAAAACAAAATCGTTCCCAATGGAATTCAAGAATGGAGCACATCGTGCACCTCACTATCATCACATCACAATCAAAAGCTTCGTATCAGGCAAATCAAATAATAGTGCGTATGAATGAACAAAAACTCGCTTCGGGGGGAGGAGGCGCTTCTCTCGAAAACTAAGGCAAGTCGAGTTTCCATCCATTCATACGCCCTCAATCTGAATACATTTGCTCAAGTCAATTACAACAAATTATTCACAAAGAGATGACCAAAACATCTCAAAGACATAGCCATCGAATTGCTGGCCAGATCTCCTAAATCTAGGTGCATTAAAGACATAACCAAATTCCTCAAGACCAGTGCTAAGGCTATCTGGCTCAATTTTCACAGGAAGTAAGGGGACAGCTTCGACATTCCTTCTCCTAGCAAGTTCAACGCGCTCCGAGCGCTGAGCAATGAATGAAGTAAAAAAATCAAAAACGTCAAACTCGTTATGACGATAGAACTCATGGCAGAACTTCCAAAGATCACCAAGGCACGAATGAGGATAACGCCATTGATATTCTTCCCATGCGAAGCCAGAAACGCAAAGGGGACCATCCTGCATGGCCAATGGAGCAAGTTGAAGAACATCTCCCTCGTCAGGGATCCGAATATGTACAAATTTACAAAATTTTAAAGCCTCTCAAACTTAACAAAAGTTTCCCAACAGAATAGCTCTAGCGAAGCTAAACCTTCGGATCAGCATCGGATGCACCACCCTAACCAGCTCCGGCTCCAGCTCCAGAGATAGAAGCTCCAGCAGCAGCAGCGGCTTCAGCCTTTTGCTTCATCTCCATCGCAAACAACTTTTTAGCCTGAAACAAAATAAGCTATCAGAAGAACATAATGGTGAGTTTCGTTGAAAAAATAAATAAGTACAGAAACATGACAAGCGAAGCTAACATTAGCAAGCCGATCGTGAGCTGTACGACATGCGCATTCTCGACCAGTAACAGCCCAGAACTTCTTCAAAAATGCGGCACGAGTAGCAATAACAGCTTCGCTGAACAACTCCTTCTGATCAGGATTAAGAGCCGCAGGAAACTGATAATCTCTCCTCAGGAGGTTCTTGTAGTGAGAGCAGCCCTGATCTGAAAGCATCTTCAAGGCGTTCATTATGCACGTGCGAGCAGCATAATCCTCAACCTTGGACAGAACGTCCGGAAGGAATTTGAACTCGTCATCAAGCCAATCAAAAAGCTTCTCAAAGTCAAAGTCTTGGTTCGAAAAAGGAAGGGGCTCTCCACCATACTGCTTGAGAGCCAATTCATACCCACGATAGACTCGCGAACCACGACAATAGATTTCCTCTTTTATCTTCTTCTTTTTAGAACGAAGCCTCTTAACAGTCTCTCTGAGCCTACTGGCTTCATCACCTAGAGAGTTTTTCATATCAACTGCCATAAGAAGATCCCTCTTATACTTTTCAACATCAGCAGAGAACTTTTCCTTCGCGCCCTTCAAGCTCTTTATCTGATTCTTTAAGTCGTGGACTAAAGTGGCATCATCAACCACCTTGGTATGAAGCCCTTCAATAGTCTCGGCATTACGAGTGCGTTCAGCTTACAGGGCAATAACTTTGTCCTTAAGCGAAGAAATCTCAGAATGAGCAGTTTCATGATCCACACGAAGTTGTTCCTTCTCAGCTTTAAGAGATTCTTTTAGCTTGGCAATATCAGCCTGCTCAGAGGCCCATTTCTCGTGCTCCTTCCGCAACAAATCCAATTCAGCCCTTTCGCCCTCAATATCATTGAGTCAAAGCGGAAGGCGCGCAAAGAGCTCTTGCATCGAAATCATGGACTAAAAACAAAGACATCAACTCAAATGAAGCCAAAAATCAAAATTTAAAATACAAGATCGAAGGTAATATCAATTACCTTCATGTTGCCAGATGCATGTCCCAATAAGGGCATCCAGATCAAAAGTTTTTACCTGGTTTTCAAACTCTACAAAATGAAACCACAAAATCAATAACGAAGCCGAAAAGCACTCGACCGAATAAAAAGCAAGAAGAAACAAATATTACCATCTGGGGAAAAATCAGGCATATCGTTCATGGAACGAAGCCCGTCTCGACGAAGGCGATTCACAAAAGACCCAACGTCAACATTAGCAGTGCCTGAAATAAACATTTTGCATGCAAACACTTAATGAATTCTCAGCAAAAGCCGGATCAAACACAACTTGAAGCTAAGAACAAGTATTACCTTCCACATTGACAGGCACGGAATCAACATTAACCAGGCTGGAAGAGGGTTCGGTTTTGACACCGATAGCTGGAACAACAGGTGAAGTAGCAGCCGCATGCACGGCATCGCCCGAACCCTCGCCAGCACCGGTAACAGACCTAGAATGCTCTACATCCTCAGGAACAGTCCTAAGAGGAGACTTAGCCGCCACCTTGGCCAAAACATCAAGAGAAGAAGGCATGTACTGGGCCAATGAAACTACAAGGTTCGCAGAAGCCAAATCCTTAGTCTCATCTTCCCTCAGGATGCGGCTATAGCTAACATCGTCCTCTTCATCATCAACACAACCCGGGATACGAACCCGGAGGAAAGGACCAGTAGATGGTTTAACTGTGGACATCAAATGCAAGTTAGTAAAAAACTAAGTTAAGAGACGAAAGACAACAAAAACAACTAACCTCCAAAGTTAAGGTCTATAGTTGCCGAAGCAGCAGCAGGAACAGAAGAAGGCACTGCCAAAGTAGCACGTGCAGGAGCAGCATCAGCAGTAGGAGGAGCAGACGAAGCCACCGGGGGCGGAGGCGCACTTGAAATAGGCATGACAGGCAAAACCCCACTTAGCCGCTGCCGCTTCGAAGCTTCAAGCGCAGTGGTCGACGCCCTCTTCTTGGTAGGAATGGCCTTAGTGCCACGAGGCCTTGTCTGACCTCCACGTCCAGAAGGAGCTGCTGCACTACTAACACCGGCTTCATCCCCACCATCATCAGAACCTCCACCCGTGGCACGACCGGAGCCACAACCCCTCCTCCCACGGCCCCGGCTCGGCTTCGAAAGAGGTTGTACGCTAGGATGATCAGTAGCCATGAGCTTCTTGCCGGGTTTGGGAGGAGCAACGCATTGAGGATAGCTGACTTTCATCTCCTCAAAAACTCTGTTGAAGCGATGACCGCCCAACAGAGCGACGCAACTATCGTGCTCCTTCGATGTATACTTTTCAAGTATTATTTCAGCCATCAGCTCGATGGACTGAACAAAGGCATAATCCGACATATGTGGGGGCTTCTTAGCCCCAAAGTGAGGAAAGCATACATGCGGAAGCCCTCGATACGGCTTCATGTCAACAACAAACGGCTTCTAACTCGCTGAAAGGAAATTCACGCCCATGGCAAGGCCCTCCTCAATAAGGTCGCGACTGCCACTGATCCAACTTGCCTTGAAAAAAGCCGATTCGCAACGGCCGTAGGTAGGCGCCTTCGGATTGAAAGGAGGGCAAGAAATGAAATTGCTCGGAAGGACCTAGCCATGCAAAGGGAAGCTTATTTGCTTCGTGCCATCCTCCAAAGTTGTCTCCACCGAAGGCACCTTCACATATAGCCAGTATTTGCGCCAATTACGGTCCCAGGCGTTACGCTGACTAAAGGTAAGATCCACCTTCTCCAGATCAGTAAGACGACGGCGAGCGCAGAAGCTAACGCTGCCATAATCAGGCTCATACTCAACACCATCAATTTCAACAGCCTTCGTCTGACGATGGCCCTCGAAATAGCGGACGAAACCATCGACATCAACGTCAGAACCGTTGGTCTTCACCGCCCAAAAAAAATCGAAGCAAATGTGTGATGCCGTTAGGAGTAAGATGATAAAGTTGAATTTCGAACCTCCCAAGCATCTCTGCAATGATGTTATGAATCAGCATCCGAAGCCCAGCAGTGAAAAAATCCCCAAAAAAACAGCTTCATCTGCCTGAGGGGCGGGAGTGACCTCGTGGCCAGGGGCTCGGCCATGACCAACGGGGAAATAGCCTTTCTCCTCATAAAACTTTATCAAGGCATCATTTACAAAAGACTTTCCAAGGACATTGGTGCGAGGCTTCTTCTTCGGATCCACCAGATCTGATACATCAACCTCAACATCCTCAATGGCTTCGTCAGCCACAGACTCAGCATCATCAGTGTCTCCCTCATCTGGATTATCAACCTCCTCTGCGGGGGCCTTACCCCTAGGATCAATCACCATGGAGGTAGCACCCTCTTCAAGATGTACGGCAAAAGTAGCAGCTTCGTCGTCTGTCATTACTACAGGACTATGAGAACCTTCTTCTTCAGAATCAGAAGCCCCGATCAAACGAGAGGTCTACTTCGTGCCAGCCGCTAAAAAAGGCAAAAACAATGATAAGCAAATGAAGCAGTTAAATAAAAACGAAATAAGAAACGAAGCAGTTTAATAGAAACTTAGAAAGCTAACTTACTTGTGACTGAAAAGAAGGGAAAGCTGAAGAGCTAAGACTTGCGAAGCAGGCAAAAAGCGTCAGCAGCAAGCTATCGCGGAAAGCCTGAAAACAAAGCAAGTAAAGTCACCCCCTCGGTCCTATTTATAGGCAGGTGAAAAAATATGACCGTTAACCGTCTCGGTAAGCGAACCATTGCAGAAATTCAAACTCAACGACGGCAAATAAAAACAACGGTAAAAAATATGACCGTTTCTTGCTTCAAAAAACGAACCACCCCACCAGTTCAAAATTGATGAAGCCAAAACTAATACGACAGCAAGGACAACGAAGCCACGGCAAAAAGCTCAAAACAAAAAACACAAACTCGGGCAATTCTCCAACACAAGGAGGCGTTTCTCGGACAGGCGAAGACAATCCATGTTTCGAGGAACTCGGCCTGTTGAAGAAAGCCCTCGTCCGCGAGGGGTTACTGTTGGGTGATTGGCCTGCCGAGAAACACCTCTGGCAAATTTAAAGCATTATTACAGGTACATTACCTTCGTTTAATGAAAAGAGAGATCACCTTTAGCTTCGTGAGTGACCAACACCATAAGAACGGCTTCATTATATAACATGGAGGTACACAGAAATGCGGCTGTGAACCAGCTCCAGAAGCTGTTTAAATGAAACGGCTAAGTATTGAATATGATGAGCAGAGCCTTGGACTGCTTCGTTGGGGATTATATTACAGGTTCAATGGTGAGCTAACTGCTTCGGAAGCCAGTAGAGGAAGGTCATCGCTGTTGATTGGACCGAAGCAAGCAGCGAAGCTGACTGCGCCCTCCTACACACCGACGAAGCCGAGGCGAACCAAGTCCAAAAACGAGTCAAACACGGTGTAACTAGTCCACGCATTCACACTGACGGGTTCGAATGTACAGTTATGTCCCTAGAATGTCCAAGTTGTATAGTCTAGAGGATGATGCTTGGTTTTCAGGGGCATAAGGGGAATGTAAAAGTGCCCTTTGGCCTCCCTATAAAAGGAGACCACTCACCAACGTGTAAAGGGCTGATTCCTGAGAACACTATTGATAAGTAATATATTGTTGCTTGTCTTTACTTCTCTGTCTTAGCTATTGTTTGGGCTTATTAGCTTCGGCAGTAACCCAACAATAGGCAACTAAGTTATAGGTGAATTTCAAATCTACAAACTATAACAGCACTATACCACGGTCGGTTCCTATATATTAGAGGCATCTGAAGCTGGTTACATTGGCAATTTAGCATTGTCATTAACTCCTTCATCTAGCACGGTGATCGAGTCACATAATTCCTAACGTGGAGGGTGTTCAATTCCCCAAAATTTTTCACCAAAGGGAATCTTATATGCATGGAGTAGTAAACATGTCTTAATGACAAAACTCATTCCATAACCCCCGGGTAAATTTGCGAGACGAATCTAATGAGCCTAATTAGGCCATGATTTGCAACAGTGATGCTACAGTAATCATCCGATAATCATCCACTAATCATGGATTAATTACCGTCATTAGATTCATCTCGCGATTTCCAGGCGAGATCTATAATTAGTTTTATTATTAGTCTACATTTAGTACTCCTAAATGGTAAGATTCTCTTTGCAAAATTGTTCACCAAAATTTTTCACCGAAATTAAACACCCCCGTGGATTCGGACATTTCGGGGCATTGTCCCTCCCGTGTGTGGCCTTCAAAGTTTGGGTGTCCCTTGTTGAAGGTGGAGGGATCTGAGTTTCATGACTTCCATCCTTTCATTCCATATAATGTTGGGTTCTTTTCCCTTCCAAAAATGTGTGCCTAGGCGCAGCCGGCAAGAGATCAAATCGAGATAGTGAGAATGAAATGAAGCGAGGAGGTCCAAGTTGTACCTCGATGTAATTTAGTTGATTATTAGGGGTTTCTCTGTAAGAGCACCCTAAGATGCCTCCCCCACGTACTGCTTTTTAAGGGAACCCAACCTTTGAAAAAAATTGCACATAGACGCAAAACGCACTCGTGGTGCTAATTTGACGCACAGAGTAAAGAATCGAAGACAATGGTTGATGTGGATACCGTAGATTTTTTTGTACCCTGTGGGGTCATCAACTGTCCATTTGTCACTTGCTAGAACTACTGCCTGCTGGGTGCGTGCATGCATGCACACACAGTGACACTGTATTCCTGGGCTCGTACGTATTGGTCTCCTATGGACGGGTAGTGTTCTTGGTGGGCCTCAGTTTGTTCGTTTGAAAAGATTGAGCCCATGGCTCTTGCGGTTTAACCTTTTTCCTTTTTTTTCTTTTTATCGCAAATAGTTAATGCAAGAGTAATCACTGCTGTGTTGTTACTGACCCATGAAAATAAACATACTTTTGAAAAGAAATTTTATAATAATTCAAATAAATGAGATCGTCCATCAAACTAAATACGATAATTTTGACCCCTACAAGGTACAAGTAATCATAATTCGCAGATGAGGCAATTCTACCGTCGCAAGATACACAAGTCGATATTTTTTATTTTATTTAAGCCGTGTTCCATGCCTTATCCCAAATTGTAGTGGAAGCCATCAAATTAGGGTTTTTTTCTAATGTAAACCATCAAATTAGGTAGACGGCAGAAACGCGTCCTTGACAGAGAGAGAGAAAACGAAAGGATTATTGCAGGAGCTAGCGTGTGGACTTTGGACCCCAAAAGATATACTTGTACTATATATGCTTTTATTGGATCCTTGCAATTTGCCTCCCATGATTTCCACAGAAATTTCCACGTTGACCGGTTTGTTCGTTTCGACAAGGCCTTGTAAAGTTTATTTTTCCAATATTAATACCTAAATGCTACACACAGATGCCTCTAGATTTAATTAGTCCTAAATCGAGATCCTCCAGATTATGGACGTGTACATGTCATTGGCATGTTTCAACTTAGTTTTGTTCTGCTATATACAGTACTATACGAAACGCGCCTAAAATCCTAAACACGCTCAAGATATATGGCGACAAGAGTTCGAGACGTACCCACCGTCACGGAGAGACGAAATGCATCCTTCCCCTCGAAGGCACCTTCATCATCTATGACATGGCCATTGTTTTTCGTTGGTCATCCTCTTCTCGCTGGTCCACCCAAAGAAAGACAAGAAACGCTCATCGCCACCGTTTCGTTTCTCTCCCTCGAAAGCTCCGACGCCTAGCGCCAGCGGTAGGCAAAGCCGATTTCTTGGTTGCCTCTATTTTTTCTCTTTTTTTTCGTTCTTCGCTTTTACTAGTAATGATATATTTGTTTTGAGGGTTACTAGTGATGATATATGATAAGTATAGGGAGTTTTCTTCAATTCTACTGCATGGTACAACACCGGTTTCGTGGGGGACTGAAAATATCGTGCCATGAAGTCGCAGCTAGGTGTCATGACAGCTGCAGCGTGGCAACCTAAAATCCACGGTCCTCGATGAAAGCAGATAAAATGGATCTCTCGGAATCTCAATTACCCTACGCTCTAAAATTTGCTTAGCCTAAAGCAAAGTTAAAGTGCCTCCTTTTCTAATTGAGAGTAAAAGATACTAGCATCAATGAGTACATAGTACTTCCTTCGTCCCAAACAAAATATTGTTATAGCACAGTGTCATATCCCAGTGCGATCCAAACAATGGTCTTTAAACTTGTTCCACACTCTTATTCCAGTTCTTAAACTTGTTACACGCTCTCATCCAAGTTCATATACTACCAAAATGCATCTATTTATATAAAAACATTTGCCAATTGTTTCAAACTTTTAAGATTTCAAACCAAGTTCGAATTCCATTCAAAATTTCTCCTAAATTATTGGGCCAAATTCTGATATCATCACAAATTGACTATGAAAAAAATCTCTAAAATAACCCATAGTCAAATTATCTTTTTGGTTTCCTAAAATAACTAGTTAAAATAATAAAAAAATAAATGGTTTTTGCATCCTTTTAAATCTCTAAATAAAATAAATTATTAAATAATTGTGTTAAAATAACAACTCTAAATTTCAATAAATCTTGTAGCCAAGGTTCTTGGACACCCATGCGTGTGTGATGATTTCTCCACGAATTTTGGATAGGTTTTGAGTGGGATTCAAACTTAGTTTGGAAATCCTAAAAGTTTGAAACAATTGAAAAATGTAATTTTTAAAGAAATCATTGCATTTTGGTGGTAGATGGAGTTCAGTGAGAGTGTGCCACAAGTTTATGGACTGTGATAAGTGCGGGGGACAAGTTTAAATATCGAGATAAGGAAGCGGGACAATTTTAAGGACGGTTACAGGCATCTTGAGACTACCGGAATGAGAACTCGGATAAGTTTAAGGACCGTTACGTGCATTTTAGAAGTACCAGAATTGGGATGAAAACTCGCGACAATGTCGGGGATAGAATCCCCAGTATCCGCATGGAAGGAAGAAAACGGACTGCTATTAGAATTCTCTTATTATCCTACTAGGACTTATACCATGTAATCCTACTAGGGTTCCTTCCTTGTAGCCGACTAGGAACCCGCCCCTTGGATTATATAAAGGAGGGTCGGGCTACCTAGATGGGCATCGAGAAAAACACCCATCGCAGGGCGCAATACTATACACCACATACATGACGTAGGGTACGCTGCCTTGACGGCCCGAACCTGTCTAAATCGTGCGTTTACCTTCATGCTTCAGGTCTGGCGATCCCCCACCGCACAAATGAGCCAAAACGAAATAGGCTAACTACTCGGAAAAAATATGGCCTAAAAAGAGCATGACACTTACATTTGTATTATGTTTGTCGCTGAATAAATTTAAGTAAATTAAACATTTTACAAATATGCTACATAATGTATGCATCTTTTCTTTCAGGACAAACTTTGGCGACAACTCTTCAGGGCGCTCAACATACTTCCGGTGGCTCTGCTAGCTCTCAAACTCGGGGCTAAGCACCCAATTACTACTCGACGTGGCTCCAACAGCTCACCTGGCGCATAAGCTTGGGGGCTGGATGCCGCAAAACAACTCGGCTGATGCTAAATTTGTTGGAAAACAACTCGGCGAACACAAAGAACAACTCGGATGAAGTTTGCAGAACTCGGATGAAGTTTCAAGAACTCGGATGAGAAAACTATTTCCTAAAACAGAAGGTTGTAGGTTCAAAGAAGATTGTTATTCACAGGGCACACCGCAGAACTACTCGGATGATGACTTCCGTAAGACAAAGACCCTTGGAGTGATTATTCAATCATTCCAAGGCTCGAGAGCTAATAAGCTACACCCATCAATCGCTTTTTTCAAGACGGAAGAAGTAGATTCAAGATTTGACCCTCAGCCTAATTCTTCGATTCAACCTAAGGCTCGGGGGCTACTCCATATGGAGTGCGACTTTCGCCGCACTCCATATGTCAAGATGTTCACTGCTAGAGGTTTTCAACGAAGGCGCAGAAGGGCGAGGAACAACTCGGCTGATGCTAAATTTGTTAGAAAACAACTCGGTAGGCGTGAAGACTTTGAGCACACCATACCCTCATGGCAGCTTCGCATTACTTTGAAGATTTAGCCAGCAAGGTAATTGAAGAGCACCAAAACTACTCGGCGAGTATCGAAAAAGTATTCGAAGATTGCTGCATACGGCTATGAAGCGCTCGGGGGCTTGTCGGGGATATAGAATCCCCAGTATCTGCAAGGAAGGAAGAAGGCGGATTCCTATTAGAATTCCCTTGTAATCCTACTAGGACTCATACCGTGTAATTCTACTAGAGCTCCTACCTTGTAGCCGACTAGGAACCCGCCCCCTGGACTATATAAAGGAGGGCCGGGCTACCTAGATGGGCATCGAGAAAAACACCCAGCGCAGGGCGCAATACTATACACTCCATACAGGATGTAGGGTACGCTGCCTTGGCGGTCCGAACATGTCTAAATCGTGTCTTATGTCCCACGTTTACCTTCATGCTTCAGGTCTGGCGATCCCCCACCGCACAAACCTCTACCTTGGGGACCCCCCATAGTAGGCTAATCGGCATAAAAAACCGACAGACAAGTTTAAGAACCGCCAATAAAATTTAATCTAAATAAAAGTATAACAACATCTGCACCAATTATATGTTCAAAGTCTTGATCCTACAAGGCTGAGTATTATCCTAAATAGGGATATAACTGTATTGCACTACAACCGTATTTATTTAGGTCCATCTTTTACAATCGTATGTTTGGAGGTCCTTATCTGAAAAGTCTTTAATTTCCTTTGAGTAAATTACACCCATCATACAATAACTTGGCGAGTGGGTGCAGATTAGTCCAACTACTTGTAAAATGCTTTATTTAGTGCAATAACTTAACAGGTGGGTGCAGATTAGTCCAACAAGTTATAAAATGTTCAACTATGTGCAACAACTTGATAAAATGGTGCACTAAGGGCCCAAATGTTACAACAATAATATATTTGGTCATATCAAATAGCAAAGAGATGATATATAATATAGTCTGGCCAAAACAAATAATTGAACATTAAATGGCCATTGATATTTGTGTTGCATTGGTGATATACTTATTCCAAGGCAATAACCTTTATTTCATTTTTTAAAAATAAGTTTATGTTAGAAATGAGAACATATAAAATCAGTCTCTTTTAATTCTAACATAACAAATAAATGCTATGACACATTGGTTAATTCATTAAGCATATATATATGTACCATCAATGATCAGTTATAGACTTATAGTAGAATGTCGGCACAATTGTTATTTATTTCAAACTATTTAGCGTCTTTTCTCAATCTTCAAAAAGAAATTAATCCCAGCCCAAAAAAAGATTAATTCCACAATAGCAATATGGAAAAAAGAAAGTGTGAAAAAATTATAAAAAATATTGGAACATCAATTTAAAAGAAATGGTAGAAACCAGAAGTCATTTTGGATTTTTGGTGATGGTATTAAGAAACAAAATCATAAAATTGCACAATACAAGCCTATACCCTCTCATATCCAATCCGTGCATAGACGAATACATCATCTTTGTAATATTTTGACGGTAGATGCACCAATTTGTTAAGTTGTTGCACTAAATTGAACATTTTATAAGTTGGTGTACCAATCTACACCCATATGTCGAGTTGTTGTACTATTTTCAGCATTTTACAAGTTGTTGGACTAATTCGCATCTACATGCCAAGTTGTTGTATTGTGGATGCAATTTACTCATTTCCTTTTGGGCTGATGTGGGATTGTGCGGCATGCGCTTACGGCGCTGCCTGTATTTTAAATTTTGTTTCGGCCAAAGGTTGTCTCGCGATGCGGACTCCTCGTCGCGGCAAGGGCCCTCAAAAATACTCGTGGCCCTAGCCCCTCACCAGTACAGTGAGCCAGCACCGTCGTGTGTGTCTTGACACGCATGCACTTTGAGTCCGGGACAAAACAGATTCGGTTCAGGAACAAGGTCCTCGAAAGCAGTCTCCTAACCGATAGGAAAAGACGGGATGAGCAGTTCAAAGGGACTGCGTTCAACTGCAATTACCAGTATGTTAATCAGTACTATCTTTCAGAAGGGATTTGTGCAGAACGTAGAACAAGAACTCCTTCCAAGAAAAGAATTCGCATAAAGGCGCAAGGCGAGACCGCAAAGGTTCCTTGTCACGAGTTTTTTATTTATAAAAATCAAAGTATAGTAACTAAATCATTCGCATTTTTTTTCTTTTTCTTTTTTTTTGGTTGGGCGCAATTTGAGAACTTCGAGTCAGCAAACACGTCCTCGCAGCAAGATGGATGTGATTTTTATTGTCCTCAAAAAATGAACGCTGCTGAACTTCTTGGGCCCGTATAGCCCCTCTGGAGGCCAAGCTCGTGGGAACCCACGAAGCCCATCCCCGCGCGCTGGGCTCTTTCTTTTGCCACGCGTGACAAGGGAGTGTTGTGGGCTTTGGGCAACTGCTAGCCCTCGGTATCGGTGTTGGCGGCCAAACTCGGCCACAATGGCGCGTGACCTAACCCAACTTCCTTGCTTGTTGGCTTTGTTTTTTTTT
>CM014272.1:78904043-78946177 GCA_004135705.1 Alloteropsis semialata | reverse complement strand
CCCATCATGCGAGGCACGCATGCTCATCGAGTCACCGCCCACCGCTCCCGACCCCCCTCTCCTTTTCCCATGCCCTCACGCCCTACACTCCTTCCTCCTCCCCACTCACATCCCCTCCGCCCACTCTCGTCGCTCGCCAAAAAAAAAGCGCCGCCGGCGCTGGATCCCGGCGACCTGGGCACCGCTCCTCATCGGGGGATTGCGCTGGTCGTCCTCCCTCCCTAGGTAAGCATCCTCCTCCTCCCTCCTCCATCCCCGTCCTCCCTCCTTCCCTCCCTCTTCCTTCCATTCTCTCCTTCCCAGATCCTCACCATGTTCCTCCCTCTCGGCCTACAGGAAGAAGAAGCCTCCTCGCCCGCCGACCTCCGTCCTCGAGACCTCGACCTCTCGCCACGTCCGCCGACCGTTGTCCTCGCGCGCTTGTCTTCCTCGGCTTCGAGTTTGAGGTAAGGTTACGAGAAATCGACGCTCTCCTACCCCTGCTTCGAGTTTGGCAGCTAGAGTTGTAGATCTACTAGAATGGTTAGGGTTTATGTGAAGGCTGTAGATCCGCTAGAATGGGTAGGGTTTTTGTGAACTACCGTTGTGATGTGCTCAAGTGCAAGGAAGCTATGCGTGGATTGAAACCATTAGCAGTACCCTTTTGTTTCCATCATCCATTTCGAGCTTGCAAGCTTCCACCTTTTCCATTTCTTACATCAGTACAATAGCTTTTCTAGTGTTTGTTGGGGGGTAGGGGTGGATTATCTAGCTAGGGTTTGTGGTCGGATGATCTGCTATGATGTGATCCCTGTAAGCGATGTGGCTTTGGAGACTTAATGCATCATACTTGAATGTTTAAATTGAATTATAAAACTAGAATGGTCCAACGAACACATGGAAAACCCAGTTGGTTATGAGATTGCTCCATTAAATAACCTACCTGCTACCGCTACCCTGTAAGCCAGCATATGACCCTTATCCTGAAATTAGCGGGCCATAACCGACTGAAGAGCCAGTTGGTTATGAGATTAGTACATTACAAATATGACGCTATCCTGAAATTAACAGACCATAAAGTTATATTTGAATTACACTGAGCACCTCGCTTCACCACGAACTTGTTGCTACTTGTTCTAGATTTATGATTTTCTGATATTTCTTTTCTTTAAATAAAAATTTAACTGGTGTGTCCTGTCCTGATCTTCTTCTTCCTTTTTTTGGCAGTTAATTGCATTAAAGGCATTGAGCTCCTTCCTTTTGTAGCTGGGTTATTCTTGAAGTATTAATTTGCATTCTGGAGGAAACATGAGTGGTGCTCCAAAGAGGTTGCATGAGGAGGGTAGCCACTCTACACCTACAAAACGCCCTTTGGATGACAGCAGCTTGTATTCGAGTCCTGGGAAAGCTATTCAGTCGAGCAGCAGTGATTTCCATGGTTCTTTTGAGCATGATGGTAGATTCGCCAAACTTCAACGTGTTGAGCCCCGTGATGATAAGAGGCCACCCCTCACCCATCGGATGCCTGGTAGCTCCACCAACTTTGTTGACCACCCCATCTCATCTGACAGCAGATTAGAATCGAAGCAAAATAAAGATGCACGGGACACTAAGGTGGATGATCGTGAGACAAAAACTGATGCACGTGATGTCTATAGTGATCCCAGAATTGATTTTCAGGCTAATAAAGTTGAGAGTGATGTAAAGGCAGACAATAGAGCAGATGATAGTGAAATAAGGGCTGACAGGAGGGGTCATACTGATTACAAAGGTGATATCAAATTTGACAAGGATAGTCATCCTACTGTTCCATCAAACTTAGGCTGGAAAGACAAGGAACATAGGGGTAAAAGGTATTTTGACCAGCCATCTGATAATGTGGATTGGCGTTTGTCCCGTCCTGGTTTGCAAGGCACTGATGAAACTCCCAAAGGTCCAACTTCTGTGGAAGAACGTAATTCAAAAGATGCACATGAATCTGCTGGTGACAACAAAGCTGAACCAAAAAGTGAAGATAAGTTCAGAGACAAGGACAGAAAAAAGAAGGATGAGAAACATAGGGACTTTGGTGCAAGAGAAAGTGATAAAAATGATCGTAGGACTGGTATACAGCTTGGAGGTAGTGGTGTTGAGCGAAGAGAAATGCAAAGGGAAGATAGGGATGCTGAAAAATGGGACAGAGAAAGGAAAGATTCCCTGAGAGACAAGGAAGTCAACGATAGGGAGAAGGATTCTTCTAAGAAAGATTCATCTGTAGTGATTGAAAAGGATAACACAATACTAGAAAAAGCTTCATCTGGTGGAGCTGTTAAGAGTGCTGAGCATGAGAATACAACAACAGAATCTAAGGTGCTTAAGGATGATGCATGGAAAGCTCATGACAGGGATCCTAAGGATAAGAAAAGAGAGAAGGATGTGGATGCAGGAGACAAGCATGAGCAAAGAAGCAAATATAATGACAAAGAATCAGATGATAATGGCACTGAAGGAGATATGGAGAAAGATAAGGATGTCTTTGGAAGTGTCCAACGCAGGAGGATGGTGCGACCGAGGGGAGGCAGTCAAGCATCTCAGCGTGAACCTCGATTTCGATCCCGAATGCGTGATGGTGAAGGGTAAGCTTAATGCTGCATCTTGCTATATTTTTCGAAGTTCTTTTCTTTTTCCAAAATCATAATAATGTAAATGTGGTTTCTTGGCATTATCCATTTATGGAAATTCAGAGTTCTCTGAGAACTAAAGATATGAACATGCTGTTTTATTGTTTCGAGATTATTAGTGAGTGGTGACTAGCCAACAATGAATCTTATTTTGTTTGTTTTGTCATGCAGGGCTCAAGGTTAGTCAAATTGACACTTTTAGCTGAATCAATGAATACTGGTGCTTCAATTTGGAACTGGAGTAATCAAAAGATTTGTCTCTTATATATTCATTTTACTTTTCCTTCTCAGAAAGACAAATAAAAGTTGCACTCTGATATTGGAAGTTTCTTACATTTTTATGTTGGGGGACAATGCATCTTACAGTGCACGCATGTTTTAGTGTGCTTTTTTCCATTTTCTGCTGGTTAAATCGAGCTGGTGAGGAAAACGGCTACTGTAATGGAAACAATAGTCCATCAGTATTTGGAAGGTTATTAGTATTAGGAGGGCTATCCTAGTTTTAGGAAAGTTATTAGTATTAGTAGGGCTATCCTAGTTTTTGGACGGTTATTATTATTTTGAAATTTATCCTTAGAAGTCTAAGTCGGATGTGATATATTGGCTGGTGCCTAAACACTACAAAGGCAGGCTGAGCATCTTCTCGACAGGAGAAGCCTGAAGATTATAGGTTGACCAGCCTCCATATCGCCGTATTCACCCGGTTCCATAATATTTGCTATCATAGCCATTGTGTCTACCGCCGTCTGCTGGCCGCCGTAAAAAATATCCGTTGCAATTTCTCATGCTCCTCTCCACTCCTGCAGCCGTTGTGTGCTTGTTGCCATTGCCCAGAAACCCATAAATCGCCCCACAAACAACCACAACAGCCCCTCTCTACCCTGAAAAATTGGCTGACGCCTCTGCTAGCAACCAAATTTTTGCTGACATTCAATTTGCTCCTGCCCTTATCCCTTCCCCCCGTTGTTCTTCCTCCATTCTGCATGTTGCTCTTCTGCTCCACTTGTTCAGCTTTCCAGCTCAATTACTTGCAGCAGCCCTCAAATTGTTGCTGTCCCTGCCTTCCGGTTCTCTCCGCTGCCACTAAAATTGACCCCGCGGTCCTTCACAGCCTGCCCTCCCCTCCCCTCCCCTGTTACTGCATTTGATGCATCCAAATTGTCATCAAAGACCACTGTCCCACTAAAACCAGATGCCAGAATCATCCTCTACTTTCGGCAAACTCCAGTGCCAGTCCTTGTATGTTTCCTGCTGCCCGCCCCCCCGACAGCTGGCTCGCAGTAGAATAGCCTTGGGCTCCTGAGGATACCTTTCGTAGTACTAAATACTAATACATTTACCTTTCTACTAGTACTAATAGCCTTCCTAACAGTGATGCATGCATGTTTTTCCATAGCATTGTAGAAACAATGAGCACCGTGTTGCAATGTGCACAAAATGATTTATGGGTGGCTCTGTAAACTTAGGTTTGTTTTGTTATCTCAGTCGCCTTTTGATTGCAGGTAAGTCTGAGGTGCCTGCCATTGTTTATAAAGCTGGAGAATGCATGCAGGAGCTGTTGAAGTCATGGAAAGAGTTTGAAGCAACTCAGGATGCTAAAAATGCTGAAAGTCTACAAAATGGTCCTACTCTTGAAATTCGGATACCTGCGGAATTTGTTACATCCACTAATCGCCAAGTGAGTATACATACTTGGCACAAAATCTTTTAGTCACTTTGGCTATTTCCATGATCCATGTTTGATACTGAAGCTCTGTCATCAATTCTGTGATGTACACGAAATTTGTTATTGGAGCTTCATTTAGTTTTAATTCAATTGATTATTCTGAACTGCGGATGTGGTTTCTATTGTCTCACTGCTGCGCCTATGCATACCAGCATGTTTCCATCTGTCTTTAACTTATCCTGTTTTTTTTTTACCATGCTTACACAACTCATTTAGCACCTTCTGTTAAAAAAAAACTCATTTAGCACCTTTATTCATTTGGTGAAATCTCTGTTGTGCAGGTAAAGGGTGCTCAGCTTTGGGGAACAGATATATATACAAATGATTCAGATCTTGTGGCTGGTAGATTCTGTTTACTGTTCCAAACTTCTAAATAGTTAGGAAATTTTTTATCTTCTAATGTGTGTTTGTTTTAGTGCTAATGCATACCGGTTACTGCTCGCCTACATCCTCCCCTCCACCATCTGCCATCCAAGAGCTCCATGCAACTGTTCGGGTTCTACCATCACAAGAGAGTAGGTTTCCATTCATTTCCTTAACAGTCCAGTCAGACTTGATTTGGGTAGATGGTTGAACAAGGACTCATAAAACTTGGTATTTCTCGCAGGTTATACTTCAACATTGAGGAACAATGTACGTTCACGTGCTTGGGGTGCTGGGATTGGCTGTAGCTTTCGCATAGAACGCTGCTGCATTGTTAAGGTATTGAGGGTGCTGGTGATATATAACATTTCCACGCCTCCTTTTCTTGAACTAGTGGCTACCTTTTGAACCCTTTTGCGGATCACAGTTTCACGCAATGTTTGCTTAGCTTCTTTTACTTGCTTTGCAGAAAGGTGGTGGCACCATTGATCTCGAGCCGCGCCTTAGCCACACGTCAGCTGTGGAACCTACACTTGCTCCAGTTGCAGTTGAGCGTACAATGACGACAAGAGCTGCAGCTTCTGTAATTTTCTTTCAACCTTTACTTTTTTTTCCCTTCACAGTATTATTTCCAATTGATAAATGTTTATTTAAGTTTGTAGTGTATTTCATAACCAGCAACCTCTTCTCTATTCTAAACTAAGAATTTTCCAACACGGATGATGCAGAATGCATTGCGTCAACAAAGATTTGTTCGTGAAGTGACAATACAGTACAATCTCTGCAATGAGCCATGGTATGTTCCTGAGATCTTTGATTTGTAGTTCACTAAGATTTTGTCCAGTATCGTTTCTGGTGTGTTGGTATCTCTATACATGTTTTAAGTCTTGCTCTAGGTGAAATGTACTCCTAGTCAGTTTGCTCGAAGAAGTTCTCTTTTAGTTACCTTGTTTAGTTTCAGGCTACTCCTATTGGCCTTTTTGTATGTCTGACACTTCTCTTCATTCAGGTTAAAATATAGTATAAGCATTGTGGCAGACAAGGGATTGAAAAAGTCTCTTTATACCTCTGCTAGATTGAAGAAAGGAGAAGTCATATATTTGGAAACACACTTCAATAGGTATGAGCCTCTCCCACTATTTTGTTCAGTTCTAATGATTTTTTCTTTGCTTTTGGACTTTGGTTACTTTCGAAGTTGTACTTTCATGGAACTCACTGTTCTTTTAATTTTGTTACAAGTTTCCACAGGTATGAGCTCTGCTTCAGTGGAGAGAAGCCTCGCAGTATTGGATCAAATTCCAATGCATCTGATGCAGACCCAGAGAAACACCAGAACAGTAGTCACCATTCACAAAATGGGGACAGAGGCTCTGTGGACCATGAACTCCGGGATGTGTTCCGATGGTCGCGTTGTAAGAAGGCCATGCCTGAAAGTGCCATGCGTTCCATTGGTATCCCGCTACCAGCAGACCAACTTGAGGTATTTCTCCTTCGTTTACAAGACTTCAAACCGTTTTGGCAGGGCAGAAACACACTTTACATTGCCATCTGTTTCCTCGAATGCAGGTGCTACAGGATAACCTAGATTGGGAGGATGTGCAGTGGTCGCAGACTGGTGTTTGGGTAGCTGGGAAGGAGTATCCCCTCGCCCGGGTGCACTTCCTCTCGGCCAACTAATAGCAGCCTGATGTTGCAGCCAACAAAGGAACTATTGTTTCCTCTGGACAAGGCAGGAGCTTAGAAGCATTCATTTTTTTCCTTCTCCCGTAGTACAGTGTATGATCACCATGACATGTGTATAAACAAAGCTCAACTGTTGTAGGCTGTTTTTGGGTAGTCTACTAGTCTTCACATTAACCATATTCGGTAGGGTTGCTTGCGCCTGCCCGTGTCTTAAAGATGTATTGTTGGTTTTAGGTCCTGATTAAATAATTGGTGTTTTGTAACTTAAAAATTGGTTATCGAATGTTATTTCAAGGTAGCGAGCCTTTGCTATACTGTTCTGTCTGTATGGTTTAAGGTTCGCTTTCCCGTTGATGGTCTGTCGATAACATTGATCCCTATCTCATTCCTGTGTAGCGGCAGTGCACGCGAAGCCCCACTTACATGAAGGCTGGGTGCCAATTATCAATACAATAGTATACAGATGATTGGTATATCTTTCAGGATGAGTCATACCCAGGATGGTATGGCAAAACAATCGGCCAGCGAATGCAACTGAGGCCACCCGGATAGGGATGGCAACGGGGAATTCCCTGTCGGGGAGCGCCTCCCCATCCCCGTCCCTGCGGGGAGAAAATTTTCCCGTCCCCACTAACGCTCGCGAGGAGCACTTCTCTACCATCCCTGTCCCCGAGCGGGGAATTAGGCCCCATCCTCGCTAAGAAATTCATCTCCAACAATGCACAGACATCGTTCAAGCATGCATAAACCGAGTAAGCATATGTTTCTCACATAACCGAGTAATCCCATTGGCTATCATCTCATAAAATCAAAACAAGATACAGAGAAAAAGAAATAAAAAGAAGGGGCTCGAGAGGCCACGAATGGGAAAAGACTTCTTTGGCTCGTTCCTTTTGCTCTCAGAGATTAGCTAGAGGTGGGGCGGTGGGCCATTGGTGTTCTCTGCCTGCTCTCGTTGGACGCACCCTGGCCTTGCCGTGGTAGTGGCCGAGCGGAGGCAAGAGAGAGGCAGCGAGCTGCCTACAAGCGGGAGGCGGCGGCGGCTCTGGATTGCGGGAGGGAAGGTGAGGACGAGAGTGGATTTTAGGGTTACCGGCTGTTATATACTCCAACAGCTGATATTGGGCCTAGATCGATGGGCCGAAATTGGGCCTTATTCGCTGGAGAATTTATGTACTGTAACTTTAATCGGGGACGCGGGTTAACGGTGACGGCGATCGCACAACCATCCCCGCCAGGTTTCTCACCGTTTAATTCCCGCGGGGACTAAATTTCTACCATCCCATCCCCCAATGGGTGAATTCCCCACAGGAAATCGGGGATCGGGGCCCCATTGCCATCTCTACACCCGGACAGTGGTGGAGCCAGGAACAAAGTCAAGGAGGGACCAATTTATCCTAGTCTCAATATTTACCCAACTCGAGTGCTATATTATGTAAAGCAAAACTAACTTGCTGCACTTAAAAAGTTAAGTATAACTAGTGTGAAAAAAGCAATCAAATATGTACATGTGTCAAGTATCGGCAAATGAATTGTTGATATGCAACTAGGCATACTATAGCAGTCTAACTCATCTGGATTATCAACCTCCTCTACGGGGGCCTTACCCCTAGGATCAATCTCCATGGAGGTAGCACCCACCTCAAGATGTACGGCAAAAGCAGCAGCTTCGTCGTCTGTCATTACTACAGGACTGTGAGAACCTTCTTCTTCAGAATCAGAAGCCCCGATCAAACGAGCGGTCTGCTTCGTGCGAGCCGCTAAAAAAGACAAAAACAACGATAAGCAAACGAAGCAGTTAAATAAAAATGAAATAAGAAACGAAGCAGTTTAACAAAAACTTAGAAAGCTAACTTACTTGTGACTGAAAAGAAGGGAAAGCTGAAGAGCTAAGACTTGCGAAGCAGGCAAAAAGCGTCAGCAGCAAGCTATCGCGGAAAGCCTGAAAACAAAGCAAGTAAAGTCACCCCCTTCGGTCCTATTTATAGGCGGGTGAAAAAATATGACCGTTAACCATCTCGGTAAGCGAACCATCGCAGAAATTCAAACTCAACGACGGCAAATAAAAACAACGGTAAAAAATATGACCGTTACTTGCTTCGAAAAACGAATCACCCCACCAGTTCAAAATTGACGAAGCCAAAACTAATACGACAGCAAGGACAACGAAGCCACGGCAAAAAGCTCAAAACAAAAAACACAAACTCGGGCAATTCTCCAACACAAGGAGGCGTTTCTCGGACAGGCGAAGACAATCCATGTTTCGAGGAACTCGGCCTGTTGAAGAAAGCCCTCGTCCGCGAGGGGTTACTGTTGGGTGATTGGCCTGCCGAGAAACACCTCTGGCAAATTTAAAGCATTATTACAGGTATATTACCTTCGTTTAATGAAAAGAGAGATCACCTTTAGCTTCGTGAGTGACCAACACCATAAGAACGGCTTCATTATATAACATGGAGGTACACAGAAATACGGCTGTGAACCAGCTCCAGAAGCTGTTTAAATGAAACGGCTAAGTATTGAATATGATGAGCAGAGCCTTGGACTGCTTCGTTGGGGATTATATTACAGGTTCAATGGTGAGCTAACTGCTTCGGAAGCCAGTAGAGGAAGGTCATCGCTGTTGATTGGACCGAAGCAAGCAGCGAAGCTGACTGCGCCCTCCTACACACCGACGAAGCCGAGGCGAACCAAGTCCAAAAACGAGTCAAACACGGTGTAACTAGTCCACGCATTCACACTGACGGGTTCGAATGTACAGTTATGTCCCTAGAATGTCCAAGTTGTATAGTCTAGAGGATGATGCTTGGTTTTCAGGGGCATAAGGGGAATGTAAAAGTGCCCTTTGGCCTCCCTATAAAAGGAGACCACTCACCAATGTGTAAAGTGCTGATTCCTGAGAACACTATTGATAAGTAATATATTGTTGCTTGTCTTTACTTCTCTGTCTTAGCTATTGTTTGGGCTTATTAGCTTCGGCAGTAACCCAACAATAGGCAACTAAGTTATAGGTGAATTTCAAATCTACAAACTATAACAGCACTATACCACGGTCGGTTCCTATATATTAGAGGCATCTGAAGCTGGTTACATTGGCAATTTAGCATTGTCATTAACTCCTTCATCTAGCACGGTGATCGAGTCACATAATTCCTAACGTGGAGGGTGTTCAATTCCCCAAAATTTTTCACCAAAGGGAATCTTACATGCATGGAGTAGTAAACGTGTCTTAATGACAAAACTCATTCCATAACCCCCGGGTAAATTTGCGAGACGAATCTAATGAGCCTAATTAGGCCATGATTTGCAACAGTGATGATACAGTAATCATCCGATAATCATCCACTAATCATGGATTAATTACCGTCATTAGATTCATCTCGCGATTTCCAGGCGAGATCTATAATTAGTTTTATTATTAGTCTACATTTAGTACTCCTAAATGGTAAGATTCTCTTTGCAAAATTGTTCACCAAAATTTTTCACCGAAATTAAACACCCCCGTGGATTCGGACATTTCGGGGCATTGTCCCTCCCGTGTGTGCCTTCAAAGTTTGGGTGTCCCTTGTTGAAGGTGGAGGGATCTGAGTTTCATGACTTCCATCCTTTCATTCCATATAATGTTGGGTTCTCTTCCCTTCCAAAAATGTGTGCATAGGCGCAGCCGGCAAGAGATCCAATCGAGATAGTGAGAATGAAATGAAGCGAGGAGGTCCAAGCTGTACCTCGATGTAATTTAGTTGATTATTAGGGGTTTCTCTGTAAGAGCACCCTAAGATGCCACCCCCACGTACTGCTTTTTAAGGAAACCCAACCTTTGAAAAAAATTGCACATAGACGCAAAACGCACTCGTGGTGCTAATTTGACGCACAGAGTAAAGAATCGAAGACAATGGTTGATGTGGATACCGTAGATTTTTTTGTACCCTGTGGGGTCATCAACTGTCCATTTGTCACTTGCTAGAACTACTGCCTGCTGGGTGCGTGCATGCATGCACACACAGTGACACTGTATTCCTGGGCTCGTACGTATTGGTCTCCTATGGACGGGTAGTGTTCTTGGTGGGCCTCAGTTTGTTCGTTTGAAAAGATTGAGCCCATGGCTCTTGCGGTTTAACCTTTTTCCTTTTTTTCTTTTTATCGCAAATAATTAATGCAAGAGTAATCACTGCTGTGTTGTTACTGACCCATGAAAATAAAAAAAATTATAATATTTCAAACAAATGAGATCGTCCATCAGGCTAAATCTGATGATTCTGACCGCTACAAGTAATCATAATTCGCAGAGACAATTTTACCGTCGCAATGCAAGATACACAAGTTGGTATTTTTTTTAAGCCGTGTTCCATGCCTTATCCCAAACTGTAGTGGAAGCCATCAAATTGGGGTTTTTTCTAATGTAAACCATCAAATTAGGTAGACGGCAGAAACGCGTCCTTGAGAGAGAGAAAACGAAAGGATTATTGCAGGAGCTAGCGTGTGGACTTTGGACCTCAAAAGATATACTTGTACTATATATATATATGCTTTTATTGGATCCTTGCAATTTGCCTCCCATGATTTCCACAGAAATTTCCACGTTGACTCTGAAGGTTTGTTCGTTTCGACAAGGCCTTGTAAAGTTTAGTTTTCCAATATTAATCCCTAAATGCTACACAGAGATGCCTCTCGGTTTAGTCCTAAATTGAGATCCTCCAGATTTGAAAAAATGGAGATTAAGGAATCTAGAAAAAATAGAAAAGTAATGAATCCAGAAAGAACAAACAGAGATTAAGAACTCTGGTGGCTTCTTCTTATCCTCCATCTTCAGTGGGTTGTGAAGAGAGCGGCCAACAACGGGTCACCGCCAGGCTTGGGTGGCGGTGGAGGGCGGTAGGGTGAGATTAGGGTTTCCGTTCGGGGTGGGGGAGTGGCTCCATTCCCACCGGAACTAGAGAGATGGCCGCGAACAGCTGACAGACTAGCGGTGGAGTGTAGGTCGAATGATGGAGGAGACTGGTTGGGCCATGTCGATGGTGGGGGAGCATGGGCGTAGTGGTTAGTGGTGGTCGTGGAGATGACGGATCCAGCGGCGATGGCTCCACTGCCAGAGCCGGAAGAGACGGCAGGATTGTTTCAGATTTTGTTGAGGCATGAGATGAGAAGGGGATAGGGATGATAATGAGTAGGAGCGGCTAGCTCAAAACTAGTAAGGCTAGTTTTTTTTCGCGGAACACAACTAGTTAATGATCAATTGGTTTACATGCCTATGCTGGAAATGTTTTTTTTTTCAGTCTCTAACTAGCTCAACAAGGAATGTTCCAACTTAGTTTACTTTTGTTCTGCTATATACTATACGAGACGCACCTAGACACGCTCAAGATATATGGCGACAAGAGTTCGAGATGTACCCACCGTCACGGAGAGACGAAATGCATCCTTCCCCTCGAAGGCAACTTCATCATGTATGACATGGCCATTGTTTTTGGTTGGTCATCCTCTTCTCCGGTCCACCCAAAGAAAGACAAGAAACGCTCATCGCCACCGTTTTCGTTTCCCTCCCTCGAAAGTTCCGACGCCCAGCGCCAACCGTAGCCAAATGCCCAAATTCTAGCCCAATATCCTTTTTTTGTCGCCGATGTACGGTAAAAGTGGGGCCCAGAGTCAGAGGCGGCCCGGGCCCGGCGTCTGCAGACCGGCCAGTTGACACGGTGAGCCGGCCCATCCCCCAGTCAATAGTCGTAGGTCTGATCCCGAGCCCATCCCAACCGTCCATCGCCCCGCGTCACACCATCGAGCCGTCCGTCGCAAAACCCCTCGCCCACGTCAGCCGTTCTCCCTTTCCTGCCCAAACCGCGACCTCTTCTTCGGTTTCGCCTCGATCAGTCCCCTCCTCCAATTCGGCGATTCCATTCTTCCAAGAGGAGGAGGATCGGAGGCGATCATCCAGCAACCCCCCACCCCTCCGCTGCTTCCTCTCCCCGTCGACCCACCGGGCCCGGGGCCGGCCGCCATGTCGATCCGCAAGGCGCTGGGCGCGGTCAAGGACCAGGCCACCATCGGCATCGCCAGGGTCTCGGGCGCCGTCAAGCCCGACCTCGACGTCGCCATCGTGCGCGCCACCTCCCACGACGACGCCCCGCCCGACGACCGCCACGCGAGCGAGGTGCTCCGCCTCGCCGCCGCCGGCTCCCACCGCGCCTGCGTCGCCTCCCTCGCGCGCCGCCTCGCCCGCACTCGCGACTACGTCGTCGCCGCCAAGTGCCTCGCGCTGCTGCACCGCCTCGCCGCCGAGGGCGGCCCGCACCTCCGCGGGGAGCTCCTCCGCCCGGCGCCCGCCGGGAGGCGAGCCGGTGAGCCCGTCCTCTCGCTGCTCCTCGACTTCCGCGACGAGGCGCACGCCGCGTCCTGGGAACACTCCGCCTTCGTCCGTGCCTACGCGCTCTACCTCGACGAGCGCGTCCGCTTCCTCGCCTCCCTCCTCCCCCCGCCCCGCGCCGTGCGATTCGCCGCCGACGACTACGGTACCGTCGGCGGCGGCGGCGGCGAGTCCTCACCGCCCGTGCAGGCGACGGTGTCGCTGGCCGACATGGACCCCGAGGCGCTCCTGGTCCGCGCGCGCCAGCTTCGGCAGCTGCTCGACCGCTTCCTCGCGTGCCGGCCCGCGGGCGCCGCCAGGAACAGCCGCGTCGTGCTCGCCGCGCTCTACCCGCTGCTCAAGGAGAGCTTCCAGCTCTACGGGGACCTCTCCGCCGCGCTCGCCGTCCTGCTCGACCGCTTCTTCGACATGGACTACCCCGAGTGCGTCAAGACGTTCGAGACCTACGTCAGCACCGCCAAGCAGATCGACACCCTCCTCGCCTTCTACGCCTGGTGCGACGACGTCGGCGTCGCGCGATCCTCCGACTTCCCCGAGGTCAAGCCCATCGACGAGAAGCTCCTCGAGACGCTCGAGCAGTTCCTGCGGGAGCGCGGCCGGGCGGGCCGCGGCTCGCCGCTACCACCGCAATCGGCGGACCAATCTGATGTCCGCGAGCAAGACGAGCCCGCGGATTACGTCGACATGGACAGCGTCAGGGCGCTCCCGGCGCCGGAGCGTTACGGCGCGGAGACCACCCGATCGGCGCTGGCGGCCAGCAAGGCCGATCAGGCGCGTCAGGCTGATCTGGTCGACCTTAGAGAGCCAGCTGCCACCGCGGACGAGCAGGGGAACAAGCTCGCGCTCGCACTCTTCTCCGCGCCGCCGGCCACGAACGGCACCGACAGCAGCTGGGTCGCGTTCCCATCGGAATCGGACGACGCTACGGTGGTGACCTCGGCGTGGCAGACGCCGGCCGCGGAGCCAGGGAAGGCGGACTGGGAGCTGGCGCTGGTGGAGACATCCAGCAACCTGTCCCGGCAGAGGGCGTTGCTCGGCGGCGGGATGGACCCTCTGCTCCTGGGCGGGATGTACGACCAGGGCGCCGTCCGGCAGCAGGTGGCGGCCCAGGCCGCGTCGGGGAGCGCGAGCAGCGTGGCATTGCCCACGCGCGGGCACGGCGGGGCTGCTGCTCCCGTGCTCATGCTCCCGGCGCCCGACGGCACTGTGCAGACGATCGGGGGCGACCCGTTCGCGGCGTCGCTGGCGGTGCCGCCGCCGTCGTACGTGCAGATGGCGGAGATGGAGCGGAAGCAGCAGCTGCTTGTGCAGGAACAGCAGATGTGGGCGCAGTACCGGCAGGGCGGCATGCAGGGCCAGCCTGTCGGGTTCAACGGGCTCGCCGCCGGCGGCGTGTTCGCGTCCAACGCCGCCGCGACCATGCCCTACGGGATGCCCATGGCGTACAACCAAGTCGGTGGATATTACTAGCTTACCACTACCAGGGATTCAAAACGATACGAGCCTTATCAATCTGTGAATAATACTCGTGACGACAACAAGTTATAGTGCTTGTCTCTCGATCAATTCTGAATGTGTATTTCCAGTTTACACAATAATACTGAGATGAGGATCCGGTTTCTGTTGGATCATTGGATGTCGATCTCGTCTGCATGTGTCTTGGAATCTGCAGTTGTTGGTGTCAAGCTCACGATGAGATTTTAGCAGCACATTGGTTCCTGTGTCAAGCAGAGCAGGCTCCCGCTGCAGCAATTCCCAGCGAAGGAGCAGATAATAATACTAAGCCTAGCATGTTCGTTTGGCTTATCAGCCACCAGCCAGCAGTACTTTTCTCTCACAACAAATCAGCACCAGCCACCAGCCGCTAGCCAGCCAGCAGTACTTTTCTCTTACAACAAATCAGCACCAGCCACCAGCCGCCAGCCAACCGAACAGGCTTGCGAAATTTACTGTAGCAATTTTAAATCAAAGATTAGGAGGACCAAACATGGTCTAATTATAAAACTAATTACACGGATGGACGGAAAATCGCGAGACGAATCTATTAATCCTAATTAATCTGTCATTAGAGATTGTTTACTGTAGCACGACGTTGTCTAATCATGGCCTAATTAGGCTCATTAGATTCGTCTCGCGAAGTTACGTGAGGGTTGTGGAATGGGTTTTGTCATTAACACACGTTTACTATTCCATGCATGTAAGTAGACATGAGCAAAATAGGCCCGGCCTGGTCCGGCCCGACAGCCCGGCCCGAGCCCGGTGGGTTTTGGCCCGCCCACGATGCTTAATGGGATGGGCTTGGGCAGAGAAAATGAAGCCCGAAAAATTTTTTCTCGGCCCGAGCCCGGCCCGAACTATTTAATTGATTTATTTTCTTATTGAAAAAGAGCGGGAAGCCCGAGCCCGGCCCGGCCCGGCCCGAGCCCGCCCCGAAAAAGAGGCCCGAAGCTGCCCATGGGACGGGCGTGGGCGGGATTTTTTCGGCCCGAAAAACCCGGGCTTTTTTTCGGCCCGGCCCGAGCCCGGCCCGGCCCGAAAAATGCTCAGGTCTACATGTAAGATTCTCTTTAATGAATAGTGAAAATTCAAAAATGTTTGAAAAGTTGGAGTAACTAAACATGGCCTAAAGGGGTGTTTAGATGTTGTTATGCATTGGGTCGCGTGCTACAGAGAGAAAAAAGTACATTGGAAAGCGCGTATTATGCAAAATAGAGGAGAGAGGGGGTGAACTAAACACCCCCTAATTGATCGATACCAACTGTGAAATGGCATTTTGTGTCTGCGTGTATGCTTGTAAGGATTCAGAAATATCATCTTTTTGCTTTGAAAAAAAAAGGAATACCAATACCATCTTGGAGTCCTAGCCTACCATTAGAGATTCAGAAAATGTCCTATTGAGACGGCGATGGTGTCTGGATTCTGAAGGCGTGAAAACGACACGGTCGGCATGAGAAAACAGCTGGATCACCGTGACATTGGTGCATTTACATACTCCAACGGATGAACGGATCTTGCAAGGCTTGGCGTCAGCACGGCTGTTGCAAATCGCGTCGTTTCCAGCTTGACGGAAGAAGGCCAAGCAGGTGATGAAAACCCAAGTGGTTCGATGTAATTTGAAAGAAACGTCTTCTGAATCCCTGAATTCAGAATGTAATGTAACGCCTGAATTCAGAATGTAGTACCATTCAGAATTCTTAGCTGACGATCCATGCAGCCAGCAGCAGATTTTTTTTTTTTTGAGGTATTGCAGCCAGCAGCAGATGATGACATGAATGTGCGAAAATGGGCCTAGCAGGCAATCCCTAACTTATAGGCCGGGCCGATCTTCTCTCCTGTTGTGCGTGCCGGTGCAACCAAAAAGGGAATTTTTTTTTAATTTTTTTTACGATTTTTCAAAAATAACGGTTGCAATTCTGTCATCCAACCGCCGTATCATTTGGCTACCGCCGATTCATTCGGCGGTTAGAGAAACCGCCAAATAAACCGGCGGTTAGTATTAACCGCCGGTTTAATCGGCGGTTAAATCTAACCGCCGAATGAACCGGCGGTTCCTCTAACCGCCGGCCTGCGGTTGAAGTAACCGCCGTTCCATTTGGCGGTTAGGCTTGCCGCCAAATGGAACGGCGGTAAGGGTTTTTTTTTCATTTTTTCATTTTTGCATTGAAAAAGCGGTTTAATTTGTATGTCGCACCGTAAATTTTTTAAAATACTTGAAGGAAAACGAATAATATCACAAACAAAAAAGTACTGAACATGAAAAATATAATACAACATCCAGTACAATACATAAGCACTCGAGTGTAAAAAGTAAAAAAACTAAATGCGGCCTCGCTTGACCACCTTAGGCCTGACCCTCCTGGCCGCCTGCTGCGCGGCCCTTGTGTGGCGCGCGGAGTACGTGAGGGGGTCAGGTGGCGGTGCCTGCCGACTCGGGCGCCCTGCATCCGCAGGAGGCGGTGTCGCGAACGGTGGCTGCTGCGAGAACTGAGTAGCAGGTACAGGGGCGCTACCTAACTGCGAACCACCAACCTCCTCCTGCGACCCCTGCCCCTGTCGGTACCAGGTCTCAATGTCGGAGGGGACCGTCCACTGGGTGGCCACGGGGTGGTGCTCCTCGACTGGGTCGTCGGGTGTCCCGCCTGAAGCGTACGCTACATTATACACAATCACGTTAGTACGCAAGTAAAAGTATATAGTAATATCGTTTGGTCAATTACGTACCTAAGCCGTGGACGGCCTGCCCTGCCGACGTGGACGCGCCGGCTGTGGTCATCGGTGGTTGCCCTGTCACATAAAACGTTAGTCGAGAACGTAATTAGTCAATGATAGGATGTTACGAACAAAACTTGGATACTATAGTGTACCTGTGCTGTAGACAGCTGACGGCCTCGGCGTGTACGTCGGTATCCCGAAGGGAGCGCTCTGAACCGGGGCAGGCATGCTAAGCGCGGGAGGTACCGTCGACGCACCTGGTCCCATAGAAGTGAAGTGTAGGCGCGAGGAGCTGGACGGCGCGGAGGGTGCCGTCGACGGACCTGCTTCCATAGGAGGGAAAGGCGGCTGCGAGGAGCTGGGCGGCGCGTGGTACGTACGTCCAGTGGACGCCGAGCTGGAGGACGAGGCGGGGTGGCGTGGAATCGCCGGAGCGTCGTCGTGCCGGCACGAAACCGCCCGCCTGAACTTCGTGAGGAGGTGCAGAATGTGGTCGTACGTCGCCACGTGGTCGGCGGGGGTCATGAAGTCCGCCCTCGCTCGGCTAAACGCAGCCGTAGCGTCGATCTCCGCGAGCACGTCATACTGTTCAATTAGGTTAATAAAAATGCGTACTGATCGAATGTGTTATAGCAGTAAGGACGTAGTACTTACCCCAATCGCGTAGTTCTGGTCGCGTCGAACCGGGTACGTGCTCGTCACCTGCGCCGGGGGGAAAGTGGGCTGGGGCGGAACGCGGAGGACCCGAACGCAGGTCCTAGGCCAGTACCACCGCAGGTACGCTGCGAAGGCCTCATCGGAGTGCGGGCGGTGCTCGGCGACGACGTGGTTCAACGCGTCCGCCCAACCGACCACGTACGGCGCCACCGCGGCCTGCCACAGTGTGCCAGCTGTGTGTCCCCTCCTCGTCCACCTATTCAAAGATCGACCATGTGAGTTAAGAAATATACAAAACTTGCGGGACGGAAATACGACACACGTACCTGTGGTGGACCGGGTCGACGAGTGGACGACCGGGAGCGGTGACTCCTGGTAGAGGTGGAACTGCCTCATCACCCTGTGCACCGCGAACTCCTCCACGTGGACGCCGAAGACCAGGGGCTTCGTCGTCAACCAGTAGTCCTGGTCGCGCTGGCACAAGGACGACAGGCCGTGCGGTGCCCGAGCGTGGATCGCGTCAGGCGTGTAGGGGTCCACCGCACGTCCGCGTCAACGAGCCCGTCGAACTGGCCGACGAAGTCTGCGTACGACCTCCTTGTCTGTTGGCCCGCCCAGCTCGGCTGCACAAGTAATACAAATAATATAGCAAGTCTCAACAACAAAAGGATGTTAAAAATAAAAAATGTTCGAACACGTACCTTCCGGAGGCACCACAAAGACCCCATGGTGGGGTAGTCGCGCGGGTCCGTGCCAGGATCCGGGCCGTCGTACGGCTCGGGGCTCATCGCTGGTCTGCCAACTGGGAACCGCTCGTACGACCACAGCTGCAGCAGCAAGGGACACCCGACGAAGATAGGGTCTCCCTTCTTGATCTTGTGCACGCCCGTGCACAGGCCCCTATACGTGGCGGCCAAAACCACGGAGCCCCAGCTGATCTAAGGAATCTGCTCGAGCGGGTGCGTCGCGATGGCCATCGCGTAAGGGATCAGGAACCTGTGACACGAGTCCCCCTGTGAGCTGCAGAACATCACCCACCCAAAGAGCCAGAGCAGGTATGCCTCCAAGTGACGCTGGACGGTCACTTCGTCAGCGTCTGCCCTCATGTAGTCCGCCTGCAATAAGTGGAATAAGATATATACTATAATTTAAATTCTAATTTAAACTCTAATATAAGAAGATATAAACTCTTGTTGACGCGGAAAATCGGCGATCGTATCTTCAGCGGTCAACACAAGAAGACCAGGGAGATCTACTTCACTCCAGTGCCAGCCTACACTTTGTTCAGGTTCGCGGCGTGCCAGTCAATTTGACCTGAAATTGACAAGGGGATAAAATAGTTAATTTACTCTTTGATTGTGCCGGCTCTATTCCAAACGGCAGAGGCACGTTGGATTTCAGCCAAGACCCAATCAGACTTGCATCGGCCGATGCCAATCGGACCTAAAACCGGACTTCATAGACAACCTCAATCGGACCTTAATCAGTCATCTAATCGGACCTCAGAATCGGACCAATCAGGATCGGACCTTGTGACAGATCAGCCTTTAAATAATGAAATAAAACGTAAAACATGGCCGATATGTAAGTAACGGATCAGCTATGCCTTTGAGCAAGATATTAAATAATCAAAGTGTGAGCCGATACATTGTTCATCTTGCTTAGTTACCGATTTGATCTATTTTATCGGACCATCTAACTAGCCAATCGGACCAAAGCTGTTTCGACACGGTTTCACAGACGGATGCAGCGAACTTACTTCAGCAATAATCAGATCAGATAGCTAAATAATCAGATTCAATTTATCAATCCAATAACTAAACAAGATGCTCGCAAAGGTGTTAATCAGATTAAGCAAATAAGCAGTAAAACAGTAACAGGATCGTTCTGATTCTAAGGTATGCTATCGAATAATCAAGGAAGATCTAGCTCCAACGTAGGGAATCTAAATCAAGCCTAATATTCGAATAACAATCAGGTATAATCTAAGCTTCCTTCGACTAATCAAGATGAATCTAGCTCCGACGTAGGGAAACTAAACCAAGCATGACAATCAAAGATCAATCTTATTATATTGCGAGGGTTCAGCTCCGACGTAGGGAATCTAAACCAAACACAATACTCAAAGAACAACCAGATTAAACCACAAAACATGGATCAGACCTAGAACGATGCTGTAAGATAAGTATTGCTCAAATCGGACTAAAACCAATGCTCAAAGTTGTTGAAGAAACAGATTAATTCACATGGCGCAGATCTAAATCAATCTAGAAACTTCAAGCAACTGCAAAAGCTATCTTTAAATAACCAAGATTAACCTAGCTCTGACGTAGGGAATCTAGACTAATATTGATGATCTAGAGATAAATCTAGCTCCGACGTAGGGAATCTAGATTAATCTCAAGACTTAAAGTGTAACTCGATAAACGATTAACTGTTGAATAATCAATAATGATCTAGCTCCGACGTAGGGAATCTAGATTATTCTTGATTATCCAAAGATAAATCAGTTGAACAGTATAAACGAGAAAGGGCGATGCGCCTCAATTCAAAACTTAAACTAGTTCGATAAGTTGACAATCTTACTGGTAAGCCGGAGGTCAGGAACTGATGTAGCCCGTCCACCAATGAGTTCGTCGGTATCTACTCCTACTCCTAAGGGTTTGGCGTGAAGCCGGGTTGTATTGATTGTGAAAATAGTTCTTTACAATGGACGAGGGTTTATATTTATACCCTGGTCATGAAGAGTCCTGATCGGACCAGACTAACTTACAGATAAAGTAATCTAATATTTAACATAGAATGGGACTTTTAATAAGCCTTCTGAAAAGGAAATAGCCCCCGCTCATACTACGCTTCTCCTTTTAGCCGATGCACATTTTCTCATTCATCATTAGATCGGACTCCCTCTCTTCATCGGACTTCTATTCCGCATCGGCTCCCCTCTTCGGCATCATCTGTTTGACCATTCAACGGGCCTACTGTGCAGTTTCAACCTCACCACGTCACCATTTGACTCAGCATATCATGTGCGAAAATCTGGTGTCAACACATGCCCCCAATTTTGGAATAAAATATCATTTTATTCCAAAATTCGTATCTGTCATCATAACCCCTTCACCGATTTTCGTGCCGAAACTTTCCATCTCTGCACTGTGCGATTCCTCGATTCTCGGATCACAACCTTCTTTCCTTAAAAAATTTCCATCGGTAGCCACTGCCAAGGATCTGCATTACCCACCTTCTTCTGACAACGAATAATATATGGAATCCTGCACCTTATGTCACGGGTACCCATTTTTATTGACTCAGACGAAACGACCCTTCAATGTAGTTCCTCAAAAGACGCCCCTTTTTAATCAGCACTGAATCAATGACATCTTCACGAGAATGCTGTTCTTTATTTGGACAGTTTCAGCGAGCATCTTTCAGATTCCCACTTTTCCTTTAATTCCTTCATCAATCGCCGGCTATAAATACCTGCCTCGGGTTTTCCTTCCTCCACCACTCTTTCGCCATGGTGCAGCCAATATTCATGACAGAACACAAACTTCTTTTCTTCGACACAGGAGCCAACCCCTTCTTCCTCTTCTGCTAGAAGAATTCTCGTGAAATAGCATAGGGTACTCCCCCCTTTTCTGATCCTGCAGTAAATCCAGGTGGAACCTCTGCTAGGAGAATCCTCGTGAGGTTTCCTCACGGTTTACCGAGGGGAAGGTTTTTCAGAGGGGTTTAATGGGATGCCCTCTTCAGGATAGGGGCAAAGCCACCGGTCCGCCGGTGCGCTCTTCAAAGGACTGCTTCCAGAGTATATCTCCTCAAACTTGCGGATTTCTTGAATGAGCCGAGCTGTTTAAGAATATGTCTCAAGGAAGAGGATGCCTTCTTAATTTTATGCTTTCTCTTGCCCTTTTCCTTCTAGATTTATTCTGGCAATGATGAACAAAGTACATCGGCGCCTATTAGATCTTTCTGTCTTCTGAAATCCCCTTGTATGAGAAATATATGAATTTATATGCAATCCCTTTTCCAGTAGCCTGCTCCTCCATCGAGCGGCTTGATGATGTAATATACTTTTCTTTTGTTGTATATAACCCTTAAGGCGATGCATGTCGCATCGGCTCTTATTTTGTTCTTGAGGCGATTTTTCCATCGGCTTCCAAGCCGGATGCGTAGCATCAGCTTCACGAATTTACCCAAATGCTAGGGTAGTACTTCTTCAAATGTTTCCCATTTAATGCCTTAGGAAACTCTTCTCCTTCAAGCGTTTGTAGAATATAAGCATTGCCAGGAATACATCGGACAACTCGATAAGGTCCCTCGCAGTTCGGTGACCATTTGCCATATTTGGGATCCTTAGAACCAATCGGCAAAATAACTTTCCATACGAGATCGCCCTCTTTGAATTCTTTCCCCTTAACTTTCTTATCATAATGCCTTGCAACTCTGAGCTTGTTAGCTTCGATGTTCTCCAAAGCGCGCAGCCGACGAACAATCAAGTCATCGGATTCACTGTTCATGAGTTCCATGTATTCGCCGGCCTTTAATTTATTCTGAAGCTCGATACGTCTTGACCCAGCACGAATTTCCCATGGAAGAACGGCTTCATGCCCATAAACCAGTTCATATGGAGAAACCTTGATCGACCCATGACAAGCCATTCGATATGCCCATAGAGCTTCAGGAAGCACAATATACCATTTTCTTGGGTATTCTTCAATTTTTCTATCAATCAACTTGATCAAACTTTTATTGGAGGCTTCAGCTTGACCATTGGCTTGTGCATAATATGGTGATGAATTAAGAAGCTTGATACCCATATCAGCAGCAAAATTTTTGAACTCATCCGACGTAAACATTGTACCTTGATCTGTCGTGATTGTCTGCGGGATTCTAAATCGGTAGACAATGTGCTCTCTAACGAATTCAATAACATTTTGGGACTTCACTTCCCTCAAAGGAATAGCTTCAACCCACTTGGTGAAATAATCTGTTGCCACTAATATGAATTTATGCCCCTTGCTTGAATGTGGAAAAATCTGACCGATCAGGTCAATTTCCCAACCTCTAAACGGCCATGGCTTGATGACAGGATTCATGGCCGATGCTGGAGCCCTCTGAATATTTCCATATCTTTGACACTCTTGACATCCTTTATAATATTCAAAGCAATCTTCCAGAATCGTCGGCCAATAATACCCATTTTTCCTGATCATCCATTTCATCTTGAACGCCGATTGATGAGCTCCGCAAACACCTTCATGAATTTCTCCCATCAAGACTTTGGCTTCTTCAGATCCGATATATCTCAATAAGACTCCATCAATCGAGCGAAAATAAAGCACTCCTTCAACCAAGACATGTCTGATCGATTTATAGCGTATCTTCCTAGAAGTCTTGACAGAAGGATCCTTCAAATATTCAATGATTTCTTTCTTCCAATCTCCTTCTGGTATCTCCTGTACCATCACATCGGACATAGGCCGATAGCCAGACGCTTTTTGCGCCAGCCGATTCGCTTCCTCGTTATGATGTCTTGGAACATGCTTAAGAGTTACCAGAGCGAACTGATCAATCAAATCTCGGCACTTCTCAAAGTAAGATAATAAAGCATCCATCTTGCAATCATACTTGCCGAACAACTGATTAATAATCAACAAAGAATCTCCAAATACCTCAACAAACTGAGCGCCGATTTCTTTAAGAATCTGGAGACCTTTCATCAATGCTTCATATTCCGCTTGATTATTTGTGCATTTTTCAATTGGAAAAGCAAATTCAAACCTTGCCCCCCGAGGCGAAATAATAATCAAGCCGATTCCGCAACCATCATTGCAAGAAGAACCATCAAAGAATATAGTCCAAGGAACTGCGTCGACCACATCGGCCTTTTTCATCGGACAAAACACATCAAACTCCGTAGTGCATTGCTCAACAGCATCAATGTTAGATCCACAATGATCAGCAACTAAATCAGCCATTATCTGCCCTTTTACTGCTTTGGCCGATTCATATCTAAGATCAAATTCCGTCAGAGCAAAAACCCACTTGCCAATTCTCCCTTTCATGATTGGCATTGATAACATATATTTAATCACATCCTCGCTGCAAACCACAGTGCATTCGGCCGACAGCAAATAATGCCTTAATTTTGTACAAGAAAAATACAAACAAAGGCAAAGCTTCTCCACATATGAATAACGGGTTTCAGGATCCAGTAATCTTTGGTTTAAATAGAATATAACTCTTTCTTTCCCATCAACCTCTTGAATCAAAACAGAGCCGATTGCATGATTAAAAGCCGATAAATAAAGCTTGTACGGCTTACCCTTTTGTGGTGGAATAAGAACTGGCGGATATGCTAAATATTGTTTGATTTCATCCAATGCCTTTTGATGTTTAGGTTCCCACACCAACTCTTCTTCATCCTTCAGCTTCAACAGAGGAGTAAATGATTCCAATCGGACTGATAGATTTGATATAAACCTCCTCAGGAAATTGATTTTTCCAATCAAACTCTGCAATTCCTTCTTGTTTACTGGAGGGTCAATATCATCAATTGCCTTGCGGTTTTGATCATTTACCTCGATTCCTCTTTCATGTACCAGGAAACCGAGAAATTGGCCGGCCGATACGCCAAAAGCACACTTGAGTGTATTCATCTTCAATCCATGCTGCCTAGTGCATTCCAGCGTTTCCTTCAAATCGGCCAAATGATCTTGATAACCTTTTGATTTGATCACCACATCATCAATATAGATTTCAACTATTCTACCGATCAGCTTATGAAAAATATAATTCATAGCACGTTGATAAGTAGCACCGGCATTTTTCAAACCAAAAGTCATAACAACCCACTCATATAAACCGAGAGCACCTGGGCATTGGAATGCAGTTTTGGGAATATCTTCTTCCGCCATGAAAATCTGATTATAACCAGCATTACCATCCAGGAAACTCATCACTTTATGGCCTGATGCTGCATCGACAAGCATATCGGCCACCGGTATCGGATACTCATCCTTCGGGGTTGCCTTGTTCAAGTTCCTGTAATCAATGCAAACACGTAGCTTTCCATTTTTCTTATAAACATGAACTATATTGGATACCCACTTAGCGTATCGACATGGCCTGATAAACTTAGCTTCAAATAGCTTCGTTATTTTGGCCTTAATTGGTTCATACATCTCAGCCTTAAACCTCCTTGCGTACTGCTTGTGTGGCCGATATCCTGGTTTGATGGGCAGCCGATGTTCAACAATACTACGGTTTAAACCTGGCATTTCATAATATTCTCAAGCAAAACAATCAGAATATTCTTTCAAAAGTTTTATTAACTCTTTGCTTATACTCGGGATCCAATTTAGCACTGATATACGTCGGCCTTGGTCTATCACCAGATCCTATATCTATCTCTTCTAATTCGTCGGCCGACGTAAATCCAAATCCTAACTTACCGAATTCACTTCGGTCTTCAAAATCTTCTATACAATCGGCCATTTAAAATAAAGTCTCAGAGCCGACTGCTTGGATCGGCTGTAATCCTTGATCGGACACCTTGAGGAAGTCACCATCCCATGTTTTTCCTGATAGGCATTCAATCCCTTCAAACTCCCAAATCGTTGACTCGGCTGTTGCAATGCTAACCGAATCATCAGCTGGGACAATCTCTACATTATTGCCTTGCCACTGAATCAAACATTGATGCATTGTGGATGGGATACAGCAATTGGCATGAATCCAATCTCGCCCGAGGAGCATGCTGTAGGAACCTTGTCCATCAATCACAAAAAATGTGGTCGGCAATGTCTTGCTGCCAATGATCAACTCCACATGAATTGCCCCCCGAGGCTCTGAAACATTACCGCCAAAATCTTTGAGCGTCATGTTCGTCTTGATTAGATCATCAATCCCCTTGCCCAATTTACGGAATGTGGAATAGGGCATGAGATTGACGGCAGCTCCTCCATCAACAAGCATCTTGGTCATCGGTTTCCCATCAACGTATCCCTTGATGTACAGAGGCTTCAGGTGCCGATATCCATTCGCATTTGGTTCTCAAAGATCGCCTTCTCTGAATCAAGAACTAAGCATGCGGCGGCTTCTTCTAACTCATAATCGGCCTCATCATCATTCTGTTCATCAGGAGCAACAAAATCAAAAGGCAACATCAAAACCATGTTTACCGGGGCCGATATGCGCTTCATCATCATTGGCCATCTTAACGCGCCAAACTTTCTCCTTGGCTAACTCTTGCTCCTGAATCTGTTCATGATAACGCAACCGTTGAACACGACTCTTTTTGGACCTAGAGATTCCTGATGGGCACCACTGTCCAGGCTTCATTTGAGGTTCTCTGGTCCGATCCCGAACTAGAGCTTTTTCTTTCATTTTTTCAGGGCCATGAGTGTCATCTCGACCTTCGTCTTCTCGATGATGATCATCAATCCTGACGCTGATCCGTTCATGAACTGATCGTCGACTTCTCTTGAAAACCCTGTATTCTTCATACTGGAGACTGCATTCAGGATAATCTGCTTTGGACGGCAATCTGAGCTTTTCGTTCCAGCAGAACACAAAGAAAGGACATCTCCAATGACCATCATCTTGATCGCACTGCTCATAGGTCTGACGTCTATCCATATGCCAATCGGACCTATCATCATACCAGTGTCTTCCATCAGACCTGTCATTAAATCGGCGTCGGCCATCGAACCCATCATCAAACCGCCTCGCCTGATATTCGCGTCTCTGACGTCGTCGTTCCTCGCGTTCTTCCCATGCTCGAGTTGCTGCCTGCTGCCTTTTGTACTTGTTAATCAGCATCTAGGAAGTCACACGTGGCCGATATCCACCAGGAGCATTAGATTCACGCCCAAATGCCTGATGATTCCTCCGCAGCTCTTCAACAGTGACTTGAACTGCGGGATCAACGGCACCAGAACTCTTGGCGTGATCCGATGTAAGCACCTTGAACTTCCCCTTCTCATCAGCATCAACCATATCAATAGAAAAGGAGAAATCAACAAAGTTATTAGGAAAGGGATGACCGTCGATCTTCATGGCTTTCTTGTTGTCTTCAAATTTGATCTTGCCAGATTCAATAGCCAATTGGATCTCCCTCCTGAACACCTTGCATTCATTTGTCTCATGAGAAGTTGAATTGTGCCATTTGCAATATTTGCGCTTCTTCAACTCATCGGCCGATGGAATAGAATGATTTGCAGAAAGTTGGATAAGCTTTTTGCTGAGCAGCAAATCAAAAATCTTATCGGCCTTTGTTATATCAAAACCAAACTTCTCAGGGTTCTGTTTGCTCCATGGTAATGATACTGGCTTTTTAGACTTGGTCCATTCAGCTATGTTGATATCAGCCACTTCTTCAGAATCAGAAAGATAAGATACTTGTTTGGAAAACTTTGTGCGCTTCATCTCTTGATATCGGACCTCATGGGCTGACACCTTCTGCACCAGTTGTCCCAGCGTCTCAAACTCCTGAGCCGAAAACCTCTCCTTGATTGGCGCGAGCAAACCCTGGAATGCAAGCTCAGCCAACTGCATATCAGATAGCTTCAAACTATAGCATCGATTCCTGATTTCATGGAACCATTGAACATACTCCTTAATGGACTCGTCATTCCTTTGCCTGACAGCAATCAAATCAGAAATCTTCATCTCATTGAGACCAGAAAAGAAGTATTTATGGAACTGTTTTTCCATATCGGACCATCCTGTGACCGATCCTGCTGGCAACGATGTAAACCAAGTAAACGCTGGCCCTGATAATGACAGAGGGAAGAATCTAAGTCTTAGTCCCTCTTCAGAAGCAGCCTCACCACATTGAGCCAAGAATCGGCTCACATGCTCGATGGTGGTCATATCATCCTGCCTGGAGAATTTTGAAAAATCCGGCACTCTGTAACGTGGAGGAAGTGGCACTGCATCAAAATAGGATGGGTATGGGTGCCGATACAACCTCGCTTCATCTTTAGGCTTCAAGCCGAATTGATTTTGAATCACCTCGGCTATTTTCCGTGACCAATCGGACTCCTGTCCTCCGAGTGGCATTCCACCAGCTTGATTCATATCCGTCATGTAATTGTTGTAATCACTGACCATACGCTGATGTGGAGTAATCTCTGCACGTAGCCTTGCAGCTGCAGGTTGCTTTTCTTCTTCGTTCAGAGTCCTAGCATATTTTTCACCATGCGGGCCGACAATCGTTCCATCGGCCATCAACAGGAAACCGTTGGCCAGCTGAATAGGTGGTGGAATCGTTGGATTTTGTGGAGCAACGGTCATAGCATTATCTTCAGTTTCCTTGCTTTTTCCTGATCCTGATGCCCCTGCAGAATCTGCTATAAAAACTGGGCCTTTCAAACAAATGGAATCATCCACCGCCTTCTTGATGAGATTATCTAAAGAATTCACCAAAGTGCCTGACTGGTTGATCAATGCATGATGAACAGCTTGGTGAATCATCTCTGTCATGTTGACATGGTACTCCCGAGCATCAGTTGTCTTCTTGATCAATTCTGGATCTGGGAGAGCACCTTTGAGTATAGGTCCTGAACGATTACGTCCAAATTGGCCAAGGCAGAGCTTCTCAAATGCATCAATCTGGGCCTGAACTGCATCTAATTGAGCTTTAGACAGATCGGCCTTTGTAACTGGAATAGGTGTGTCAGGAACCTTGTTCTTGTCAGCCTTGGCTTTTTCAGCAGCTTCTTTCTCAGCAGCAAGTTTTGCTGCAGTTTCTTTTTCAGCATCAGACGACGACATCTTGAATTTGCCTCTCGTGTCCCACCGGGCGTGCCAAAAATGTGTTGACGCGGAAAATCGGCGATCGTATCTTCAGCGGTCAACACAAGAAGACCAGGGAGATCTACTTCACTCCAGTGCCAGCCTACACTTTGTTCAGGTTCGCGGCGTGCCAGTCAATTTGACCTGAAATTGACAAGGGGATAAAATAGTTAATTTACTCTTTGATTGTGCCGGCTCTATTCCAAACGGCAGAGGCACGTTGGATTTCAGCCAAGACCCAATCAGACTTGCATCGGCCGATTCCAATCGGACCTTAAAATCGGACTTCATAGACAGCCTCAATCGGACCAATATAATCGGACCTCAATCAGTCATCTAATCGGACCTCAGAATCGGACCAATCAGGATCGGACCTTGTGACAGATCAGCCTTTAAATAATGAAATAAAACGTAAAACATGGCCGATATGTAAGTAACGGATCAGCTATGCCTTTGAGGAAGATATTAAATAATCAAAGTGTGAGCCGATACATTGTTCATCTTGCTTAGTTACCGATTTGATCTATTTTATCGGACCATCTAACTAGCCAATCGGACCAAAGCTGTTTCGACACGGTTTCACAGACGGATGCAGCGAACTTACTTCAGCAATAATCAGATCAGATAGCTAAATAATCAGATTCAATTTATCAATCCAATAACTAAACAAGATGCTCGCAAAGGTGTTAATCAGATTAAGCAAATAAGCAGTAAAACAGTAACAGGATCGTTCTGATTCTAAGGTATGCTATCGAATAATCAAGAAAGATCTAGCTCCGACGTAGGGAATCTAAATCAAGCCTAATATTCGAATAACAATCAGGTATAATCTAAGCTTCCTTCGACTAATCAAGATGAATCTAGCTCCGACGTAGGGAATCTAAACCAAGCATGACAATCAAAGATCAATCTTATTATATTGCGCGGGTTCAGCTCCGACGTAGGGAATCTAAACCAAACACAATACTCAAAGAACAACCAGATTAAACCACAAAACATGGATTGGACCTAGAACGATGCTGTAAGATAAGTATTGCTCAAATCGGACTAAAACCAATGCTCAAAGTTGTTGAAGAAACAGATTAATTCACATGGCGCAGATCTAAATCAATCTAGAAACTTCAAGCAACTGCAAAAGCTATCTTTAAATAACCAAGATTAACCTAGCTCTGACGTAGGGAATCTAGACTAATATTGATGATCTAGAGATAAATCTAGCTCCGACGTAGGGAATCTAGATTAATCTCAAGACTTAAAGTGTAACTCGATAAACGATTAACTGTTGAATAATCAATATGATCTAGCTCCGACGTAGGGAATCTAGATTATTCTTGATTATCCAAAGATAAATCGGTTGAACAGTATAAACGAGAAAGGGCGATGCGCCTCAATTCAAAGCTTAAACTAGTTCGATAAGTTGACAATCTTACTGGTAAGCCGGAGGTCAGGAACTGATGCAGCCCGTCCACCAATGAGTTCGTCGGTATCTACTCCTACTCCTAAGGGTTTGGCGTGAAGCCGGATTGTATTGATTGTGAGAATAGTTCTTTACAATGGACGAGGGTTTATATTTATACCCTGTCATGAAGAGTCCTGATCGGACCAGACTAACTTGCAGATAAAGTAATCTAATATTTAACATAGAATGGGACTTTTAATAAGCCTTCTGAAAAGGAAATAGCCCCCGCTCATGCTACGCTTCCCCTTTTAGCCGATGCACATTTTCTCATTCATCATTAGATCGGACTCCCTCTCTTCATCGGACTTCTATTCCGCATCGGCTCCCCTCTTCGGCATCATCTGTTTAACCATTCAACGGGCCTACTGTGCAGTTTCAACCTCACCACGTCACCATTTGACTCAGCATATCATGTAGAAAATCTGGTGTCAACAACTCTAATATAAACTCTAATTTAAACTCTAATATAAGAAGATATAAAGTTTAATATAAACTCAAATTTAAACTCTAATATAACAAGATATAAACTCTAATATAAACTCTAATTTAAGAAGATATAAACTCTAATTTCTACTCTAATTTAAACTCTAATTTAAACATCTGGACCAGCTTCAGATCGATCCATGTTATTCCTAATGCGCTTCTTCTTTCGTCGGCCACGGCCTTGCTTCATTTCTGGATCAGGATCTGGGATATATGTTGCATATTTCCCCGGGTTGTTGGTGAAGGAGCCTAATATACCATAGCCATACACTTCAAAACTCCAGATAGCCATAATGGTTTGCTTGAAGAAGTAGGGAGAGACGTAAATACGGGGCTGCAGTCCCCCAGCTTCATAGCAGGCAGCAATCACATGGGAGCAAGGCTTGTGCAGCAGCTGAGGCTTCTGGCACGTGCAAATGCAATTATCATTCCTGAGAACACACTCTTGTGTAACCCTTTCCCGTCCGGCCACCGTCCTCCCTTTGTCCTTGCAACGAACCTCGAACCGCCGTTCAGCTGAACCCAGCGGATACGCACGGTGCAATAGAGCCTTCTTCTGCTTGTCATCCATATACTCGGTCATCTTGTAGCCGTACATCAATTGGTTGTTTTCCATGGCAGCCGTAGCCTTTCCATACCGGTCATGAAAATATTTAATTGTGCGGTACACGAAAAACTCTATGATTCCCACTAGGGGGAGACCCCTAGCTCCACGAAGCACCCAATTGTAAACCTCGGCATAGTTTGTAGTCTTTATACCATGCCGGGCACCTCCTTCATCATAGATCAGTGCCCATTTTTCTTTGGGCTCATTCTCAATCCACTGGCTGAAAGTCTTAATTGCACGACCCCTTCTCCTTCTAGTCTGCTCAGTGTCCAACCCCACATCCTCAAGAGACTTGGGCTCGTCTGCTGCATTTGTCACGGGTTTCTTTGCCAGCTCTTCTGATTGTTTCTTGGTAAGGTCATCTAGTTTCTTCCAGATTTGGTTGAACTTCCTCTGTTGATTCTGGCTGCATAAGCGCTTGAACAGCTTCATCAGTGCCTTGTTCTTGAACTGGCTATGGAAATTTGCCCCCATGTGACGGATGCACCACCTGCTCACGACGTCGGGCCATCGTGGTAATGTCTGCCGCTCAGTGCTGCCATTCTTCATTTCTTCAATTGCCTGCAGAATACCTTTGTGCCTATCGTGTATGACACACACGTTTGGCACATCCCCCACAACCATACTCTTCAGCCTCTCCAGAAACCAATACCAGATGTCTCCGCTCTCTTTCTCCACAAAAGCCAAGGCCAAAGGCACTAATTGATTGTTACCGTCGCCGGCAACGGCGGTGAGGATTGTGCCTTTGTACCTTCCAGTCAGGAAGGTCCCATCAATGCAAATGACTGGCCTACAGTGTCTGAAAGCCTTAATGCACGGCCCCAATGCCAGGAATGACCGCTGCAGCACTTGCTTCCCTGGCCTTAAGACAGAGGGGAAAGTCTTAAGGTCATAGAAGCTCCCTTCATTTCGTTGGCATATGGCATGCAGCAAAGCAGGAAGGTTGTCATATGATGCTTCATAAGTCCCCCACTTCATCTCGAATACCTTCTGTCTCGCTCTATATGCCTTGCCGTAACTAATTTTGTACTTGAATTTCTCCTCGATGGCACATATTATAGACTTGGGCTCGTAGCTTGGATTATCAATGATCTGTCATACATCAAGTTTGCCACAAAACCAGATGTGAGGTTCCGGTGGTCTGTGTCCAGCTGCTCAAGCACACATGTGTGATCCTCGATTCTGGTCACCTCCCAGTAATGATTCCACTTCCCACAGAATGCATGAACCCGAAAAGGACACCCTTCTGTGACGCAGCATATGTCATAGACTTGTTTACTGCTCTTAACAACCCTGAACTCCCTTTGCAAACATAAAGTGGACCACTGCTTGATTGCATCCTTCATTTCTTCTGCAGTCTTGTAGCACGAACCGAGGCAAACTTCGTTGCTCCTGTACACCCAGGGGACTTGTTGGCCTTCATTTATCGTAAGCTGTGAGAAGTCATAGTTCACCCAGTTCCTTAGCACCTGCACCTCCTCGGCCTCGTCATCATCCGACCAGTCCTCCTCAAAGTACTGCTCATGCTCTGTGGCCTCCCTCTCTGCCTCCAAAACCATCTCAGGAAAGTTTTCTGCTTCATCAAGCTCCCCCGATGGTTCAGGGGGTGCGTTGTCTCTTTGTCCGGCTGCCGCTTCTTCCACTTGTTCACCTTCCTCCCCAGTAGTATCTTCAAGGTTTTTCCCTCCAGCATCAACTTCTTCGTGCACATCACTGCTGGCCCCAGCCTTGTGGAAGGCTCGCACAAGCAACACCAGCGGCATACCATGCTGCGTACATAGTGTCACATATGACCTCCAGTTCTGGGTTCCTTGAAGCGCAACAAGTTCCCAATATGTAGTTGCACTTCTGTTCATCACTGCCATCACTGACAGGTCATGCTGGGCTTCATCAAGTCCAAATGAATGATAAAGCCACTTTGTTATTGAAACCCAATTTCTCTCTGCTGCTCTAGCTACTTTTCTGGTGGTACAACTAAAATCTGACAGGTCTACCCCTTCAGGACCATATCTAACTTCCCCTGATCCATAGAACAATTGGAACCATAATGGTTCAGACATGCCTAAAACCAAACCAGGACAATAGGAACAATTAATAAGATTTTCTACTCATAAAAAACTTATGCATAATACACTCGTATATCAATAAAACTCTACTATAAACTGTAATATAAAATCTAATATAAACTATAATATAAAGTCATTACACTAATATAAAGTTTAATATAAACTCTAATATAAAGTCATTACTCTAATACAAAGTCTAATATAAAGGCATTACTCGAATATAAACTGTAATATAAAGTCATTACTCTAATATAAACTCTAATATAATGTCATTATTCTAATATAAACTCTAATTAAAATTATTATCTAAATTGTAATATGCATAAAACTCTAACAGAAACTCTAATATAAAAAAATATAAACTGTAATGTATACTCTAAAATGCATAATTACATTATATATAAAATTGTGGGGTAAACTCTAATATCAGTCCATCTAATATAAAAAGATATATTAATACATATCAAATATCACTAAAAGTAATGACTCTAACTATCTCTAATGTCACTAAATATAAGGTAACTCAAACTAATGTCACTAAATCTAATATCAGTAATTGTCTCTAATAGTTATTTCAGTAACTAAGTCTAATATCATTAACTGAAAAATAATACTACGATTTAATACTGTGTAAACTAAATACTAAAATAATTACAAAGTCATAAATCTACCAAATTGAAGTTACAACTACGAGATCGGATTTTACCTCAAACCGAAGCGCAGATCTGGCAGGGCTTCGCCGCTGATTCTTCCTCTCCCTAACCCTCCTCTCTAACCCTAGTTTTTCTTTTTTCTGATTTAGAATGAATTTTCAAACCTGATTTCGGCTTATATAGAGGCCCTGCCCCTAACCGCCGAATGGTTTGGCGGTAAGGGGATCCCGCCGTGGATCCGACGGCGGGAGCCTTCCCGCCGGATCGGACGGCGCGGCAAGGGGCGGGATCCCCCTACCGCCAAATGGTTTGGCGGTTAGGACCCCGGGCCCACGTGTCGACACCTACCGCCATACCATTTGGCGGTTTGGTTCCTCATACAGTTCAAATTTAAATTTTAAAATTCAAACCGCAAATTCAAACGGCGGTTGCTCTAACCGCCGAATGAGCTTCTCTTACCGCCGTATCATTTGGCGGTTGGATGACAGAATTACAAATTCTGTCATCCAACCGTTATTTTTGAAAAATCGTAAAAAAAATAAAAAAAATTCCCAAAAAGGAGACAGGCGAACTTTTAGGCTCGATATGGAAAAAACGCAGCCCAAGCCCACAAGTTTATTTTGCGGCCCCCCAAGCTTCTTTTGCGGCCCCCCAAGCCCACAGGTTTCTACCTCCTCTGAATTTACCAAACAGAAGTATCTCTCTGCTTCTTTCACAGGAGTGCTTCAGTTATAATTTCTTCAGCAGGTTTAACATGCTGAAGCGACAACGCCAATTCTACATACTCAAAAATATTTTCAAGTAACCAGAAAAACAAAGCCGAGTGGAACTGCATGAGCTACTGTTGCAAAAAAAAAGCTCTCTCTATTTGGGTCAACTTCCGTAGAGTTTCTTGAGAAGTTCGGTGTTCAAAGATTGCTTCGTTTCCGTAGTGGAGGCAGATGTGGCTACAGTATCAACGGATTGGATCGTTATGCTTTGCGTTAATCCAAAGAGTAATATAATGATAATTAGCCGGTGAACGACCAGGCGTTGCGTGCGTGCGCCCGGCACCGGTCCGGCGCGATGAACGTGTCAGCCTCTCAGCGCGGGAGGAGACCGTCAGACTGAAAGCGAAAGGGAAACTGAAGAAAATAGGCATTGATTTAATGCAATTATGTATATACTATATATATAAATATTCTGACACCTGCTTGCTAATATAAGTTTGTTACACCAAATTAGATCGCTACGCAACGAAGTTTTTGTTGCGTTGTGAACGTTTCTTTTCGAGCGAGTGCTAAACACGGCCGTGCGGCGATTTGTCAGCATTAGGCTATCTGCAACGGTGTCCTCTAAACCACCTGATCTGGTACTGTACCGGTTTTTCTCCGCAAAGTCACATGCAGCGGCACCCTGGAAGTCATCCGTGTTTAGAAGGCGGTGAAAATTTTTTCACCCAGCATTAAATGCAGAGAATCTCACATGCATGGAGTACTAAATGAAGTCTATTTGTAAAACCTTTTTACAGATGAGTGCAACTTTGCGCGACGAATCTAATGAGCATAATTAATCCATGATTTGCTATAGTAATACTACAGTAACCATCCTCTAATCGTGTGGTCAAAGGCCTCATTAGATTCTTCTCCGAAATTTACCTAGAGGCGTGGAGGTAGTTTTGTAAACTGCCTTTATTTAATACCCGAATTAATGGTCAAAGTTGCATTTAATACTTCAAAAAATTTTCCAACCTCCAACTAAACACACCATGTTCTGCCGTGCCGCTGCCCCCTCCCCCAAATTTCGGGGTCTCCTTCTCCTCCGCCAAATCTGTCGCCGCCTCCCCCTCCCTCTCGGCCTCGCCGCCTCCCCCACCACCCGCGCCGGTCGAGCAACGCTGGGGGGCCTCGTCCGTCGACCGATCGAGGGAGACTGAAGAGATTGATTGGCAGGTGGAGAGAGCGAGAGCTAGGGGACCGAAAGCAGGGAGATTGATGCGCGCATGGTGATGCGGGCGCGGGTGATGGGGCTGGGCAGCGGCGGCCGGCGGGAGCTGCTGGTCTCCGCCGCCTTCACGGTCCTCCTCGTCGCCTCCATCCTCCTCCTCCCGTCGCTCCTCCTCACGGACACGGGCCCCAAGGCCTGGCCCTTCCTGCCGTCGTCGTCGTCGTCCGCCGCCGGCTCTGCCGAGCAGCCGCCGCGGTACCCGGTGTCGTTCGCGTACCTCATCTCGGCGTCCGCGGGGGACGCGGCCCGCGCGTCGCGGCTGCTGGCGGCGCTGTACCACCCGGCCAACAGCTACCTGCTGCACCTGGACCGGGAGGCCCCTCCCGAGGAGCACCGCCGGCTGGCGGAGCTGGTGTCCGGCCGCGGCGTGTACGCGCGCGCGGGCAACGTGTGGGTCGTCGGCAGGCCCAACCTCGTCACCTACCGGGGCCCCACCATGCTCACCACCACGCTGCACGCCGTCGCGATGCTGCTCCGCCTCCGCCGCCGCTGGGACTGGTTCGTCAACCTCAGCGCCTCCGACTACCCGCTCCTCACCCAGGACGGTAATGGCGCCTGCTGATTTTGTGCAGCTGCTGCTTGCGAATTGTTAGCTGGTTGATTTGATTCATCGGGTGATGATGCTTGCTGCTGGTGCTGAATTCTCAAATCTTTTGGAACTTTGGCTCGCTTGCAGATTTGATGGAGGCGTTCGCGGGGCTTCCCAGGGATCTCAACTTCATCCAGCACACTAGCCACCTCGGCTGGAAGATGTAATTGAAGTGTGATTGAAGTGAAGCCCAGTGTGATTGAAGTGAACTGACCAGCAGGAGCAGCCACAGACAGGATTCGACTTGCCTGACAGACTTCTTTGCAGGAACAGGATTGGCGCAGTGGGAGCGGAGGCCGCGGCGCGGGCGGGAGCGGAGGACATGGCGCGGGCGGCGCGGGCGCGGAGAGGAGCGCGGCGCGGAGGGGATGGCTATACAGGGCATCGTTGCAATTGGGACTAGATTTAGGGGAGGAAAAATTTTACAGGGTCTCTAAATTTTATTTTGGAGGGTGAAATATAGAGGCCACCGTTGCAATAGTGACGCGTGTGTGCACGCTCTTGTACACCGAAGATCTTTTCCTCTGGTGAAGAAAGTCCACACCTAATAACCTCAATCGGCGATGCGTGTTTTATTTTTTAATTTTTTTGGCCACCTAGTCATATCTGCAGCTCGGTCACAGGGGAAAACGACAAGGACACGACGATGCTCCGGTGGATCGGAATTGGATGCATGATTAGTCCTGGCAAAGATTAATAACTTAGCTTATAGGTGTTTTGTTGCGTGCATTGTTGTTATTGAAAGGATCAGGAAATGTTAAAACTTCTCACCTGATCCATCCGAGGACGTAACGCAGGTTGGGGTGGTCAACTTCTCTGACGCCCAATATAATCTCGACACCGGCAATGTGCAAATGCTGTGATGCAATGCCGCAGCAGTGTATGGGTAGATGGCCAACGGGGCAATACATTTTCTAATACCAAAATTTGATTTGGTTGGGTGTTCTTGGTTTGAGATTATTTCTGTCTAATTTGCTTCCACGCTCAGAAAATGTCCAACTAAAAAACTCCCTTGACATTGTGTGCCAGACTGCCAGTAAATAAATAGCCATATCGGTGAGAACGTCAAATGATACGAAGGCTTTGTTTAGTTCAGCCAATTCGATCGAATTTTCTGTAGAAAAAGTACATTGGGAAGCGTAGAAGTAAAGAGGGGGCACGTTTTCAATGCGTTGCTTTTGGTTGAATTGGTGCCCTTTTGGTGTAACTAAACAGGGCCGAAGTTGGTCTCTGATAAGTACTAAAGGGGTACAACTAACCATCTTGCTAGGCTAACTATCCAAGCAACAATGCTCCTTTTCTTTCCCTCTTGAACTATTCCTTTCGTTATAAATAGCTTACCAAAGTCTCACACTATTTCGCAATGGAACCCTGACGACCAAACTGAATCAGACTGAGCATCAGTATATATAACGGCTAAAGACTGGATGGTCCATGGTCATCATCATAAGGTGGGAGGGAAATAATGCAGGAGAGGAACGGATCAGACGGTCCCTTTGTTCGTACTGCTTGCTATCAGTATCAGGCCAAGCTGCGCACATCGGTATTTGATTGAAGGGAGATCCATGACTTAGCAAAGTTAGACGTAGGGCCGGCTATTGCTTTCAAATCTACGCCCATTGCCCAGACACGCACTCCATCATTCAGTGCCATGTCAGCATGAAGGGAACTGGGTCTGGGATGACGATGTTGCACTGGCCGCGAGGCATTCGAGTATGAATGCATGCACAGGGGAAAATAGATCGAGGTCGAGGATGAACTCGGCGTGCATTTGTTGAGACGACCGGCCGATGGACGGACGGATGGTTGGATGAAATCAACGGGAAAAGGTCACCACTCACTCGCCACAAACGGAGAGGACACGAGAGCACACGCACACGGTCCGGTCCACGCTGGCCGGCTTGCGATACTAGCTAACCTATAGGCGCCTAGGCCCACTCCACGGTGGGGCCCATGGCGCCCGAGGGATGCGACTAGACCACTAGGCTGTTGTGCGGTGCGCCCCCGCCTAGCACCAGCTACAGCTTTGCCCTTTCGAGTGGTAGGAGATGAGTACTTAAGGCCATGTTTAGTTCACTGAACTTTTCAAACTTTTTTGAATCCGCAATTTTAAATCTAAGATTAGGAGGACTAAACATGATCTAATTATAAAACTAATTACACGGATGGACGGGAAATCGCGAGACGAATCTATTAAGCCTAATTAATCTGTCATTAGAGATTGTTTACTGTAGCACGACGTTGTCTAATCATGGCCTAATTAGGCTCATTAGATTCGTCTCGCGAAGTTACCCGGGGGTTATGGAATGGGTTTTGTCATTAACACACGTTTACTACTCCATGCATGTAAGATTCCCTTTGATGAATAGTGAAGTTTGAAATTTGGGGAGGAACTAAACATGGCCTTAAGCTAATGGTCAAGCATACGTGCGTTTGGTTCCAAGGTCGGGACGGGACGGTCCCAAAAATCAGAGTGTTTGGTATGGAGTCACGTGCGACAAGTTCATCCTCCAAGAGGTATATTCGGCCAAGATGCGGGATGACCCCGTTCGACCAAAACGAGCGGACGGGGGCGTCCCTCGTGGGACGGCCGAACGCCGTCTGTGGCTGCCTTTCTCGCGCGCGCACCAGATAGAGGGCTCCATGGGCGGCGCATCCAAGGCCGACATCGGGTGAGGGAGCTGCGCATCCAAGGCCGACGTCGGGTGAGGGAGCGGCACATCCAAGGCCGGTGTCGGCGGCGGCGGGCGAACCCAGCTCGGGGCGACGGGAGACGAACTTCGGGCGAGGACGGCGGNGAGGCGGCGGGCGGAGCCGGCCTGCTGGAGCTCCACCTTGCGAGCAGCCCGGCGTGGCTCGAGGGCGACGGGGTAGAGCACGAGGCGGCGGTCAGAGGGGTCGAGCGTGTTCTGCTGGAGAAGAAGATAAGGTTGAAGGAAAGAAATAACAAGAGGATGACATGTGGCCCCGTGGATGACATGTGGGTCCCACTAGAACATGTAGCTAACGGTGTTAGCTTTTTCATCCGTTCCTCGTTTTCAATCCTTCGTACCAAACAAAAAACTAGGACGAACCTATCCCTTTTAACCAAACATCAGACGGGATGATCCCATCCCAAAAAAATCAGAACGGGACCGTCCCATCCCTTCTTGTCTCCAAGCCAAACACATGCATAATGAGCTATGGAATACTCTTCCCCCAAATAATTATATAGTATGGCCCAAAGCTATGGACTACTTTTATCCCCCAAATTAAAAAGATTTGCTATAACCCTGAGCTGTGGACTGTGGGTGTGATTATATTTTGCACGTGTGTAATTCTATATATGGACAAAGGATATCAAATTTCGCTGGTTAGGTTAAACAATGGTAAATAATTTTTTAAATTGAGTGGCAAGTGGTTGCACTCAGATACATCATTTCTTTTTTTTTGAATTTCTATTTTCTACATATACTACATCATTGTTAAGTGCTCATTTGAGAGCACCAATTTGGTAGGTGCATGTGAATGGTCACCGGGAAAACACGGGCGGAAGAAAAACACGCAGAGACGTGAAGAAGTGTTCCCCCAACCATTGTCCGCTATAACAATCATTGGCACTTCATTTATGTAATAAAAAACAAACAATCATGTAAAAATAGATGTAGGTAATCCTATATATCTATAAAGTTCATACCCACTGAGCATTAAATTCCTCTAAATCTAAGTTGTTATGAAGTCACGTCATCAGACAAATCACACTCCCATCATTTTTTCTTTTTAGTGGATCATAGCTATTCATTAAGAGCAGTTGTGCAGTGCTGTCCAACCAACAATGAAGGGCCGGCTCCTTCAAGTTCAATGCTCGCACAAATGAGCCATCCCTGACACGGGTATTAGAGGCGATCTTGGCCTTTTTAGTTTCCACTGGATCATCACATCCATCTTTTCAGTGCTTCTCCTTCCAAAGTACATAATACAAGAGAATAGTTTTAGCAGCACGACATCAGCTTTCTGAACATCCATCATTAAATTCCGCTCCATCCCTAAATCAAATGATCATGTTGCGCTGTTCTACATAAGTGATATAAATATTTATAGACAATGCTATTCTTACCTCATTACCACATTATTCCAATAATCTTAGCTCAATAAATTTTCAAATTCTATATGGTCAGTAGAATAATCTACTACGTCATTAGCATTTAATTTTATGTGTCATCTACAAGTCACCCCTCGAATTTCCGCCGCAATGCACGGGGAATTCACCTAGTATTACTAGGTTTTCTGTTTCCACCTGATCGATATCATGCACACGATCTATACGGCAAAGATTTACTACTGACAATCGACTACTCAAAATCTTTTCAAAAGAATCGACTACTCGAAGCATGGCCGAATTAAAGGCTACTAGCATATACTCCTCCCATCCAAAAAGATGCAATTATAGAATAGTACAATAGTACAAAATCAATTCATCTTAACTTTGAGCAAATATATTAAAAAATTAATATAATTTATGGTATCGAACAACCATAATTAAATTCACCATCAAATATATTTCTATATTATAACTAGTTGAAGTCGTAACCGTTAATAATATTTTATATGAGCTTGACTCGGCCTAACATAAAATTGTATTCTTTTTACGGAGGTAGCATCTGCCTAGTCGGCAGGCATCGTGCATGGATTTTTCACATTCAGATCATGGAGATGTGCATATGATATGACAGATAGCAACGCGTACAACCAGCGTCCGAACTGTCAGCTCCTCCCTGGTGCTGCACTGCAAGCCGCTTGGCGTGTGACATGACAACAAGGACCATAAACAGCAAGGGATAAAAGACCATAACCGGAAGTCATGATGGCACTGCAAGCGGCATGATAATGGTACATAAATACAGTACTACCATAACCGGACACACGGTTGAGACCAAGAAATGGCGCGTGTACTAGTATGTGCTCGCACCGACGGGCCGGGAGATCTTCTGCATCACCACTTAATTACGGACGGAGTGGAAATATCAGAACAGTTGCGGGCTTGAGCTCGATTTTCTAATCGCTTCATCTCTGTTGAGCGCGCTTGAGCTCGATTTTTTAATTTGTCTGCACACGCGCGTCGATCCAACGACGATGAGTGCCCCCGGGGAACGGGACGTACTCGCGTTGCATCGGACGTTGTGTGTAGGAGAAAACAAAGCGCAACACAACAAAGCAAGGATCACTTCCACGGCATGGCCTATAAACGCGTATACTAGCAAGCGAGACCGGCTTTACAGCTTGGCTATGGCTCCGCTCCTCCATGCAAATAAGCCAGCCTCCTGGTCCATCATCCACGCCCCCCGTGATCGCAGTAGATTCAATTTTTGTCACGTAGAGCATGTGGTTAATGTTTCAAACCTCAGGTAATAATTAGGAGCAACTTTTATTGCACTAATGGTGGCAGTCATTTTCGTTGTCAAAGAGTTACTTCCATGAGTTTAGCTCACACAGTGTTAGTCATAAGGCAAAATCACCCTAATGGCATTATTGCACCTAATCTTCAAATTTTTATTATTGTCACCTCACAAAGAAAAGATTAAAGGAAAAATGGTTTTTTTTGCCGAAAAAGCCCCTTCCTCAGCCGCATTACTTGCACGGTAGTACCGAGAAGTACCAAAAAAATGGAGCGAATCATCACAATCATCACGCTTGCGGTTGTACCCACCATTACGAGCAAAAAACAATAAGCAAAAAGGTGAAGGCCATACCCAAAAAAGGGTGCTTGTCCAATAGCGCCGACACGATTTCAAGCATGGGGTCCTTGCTCCTTACAATTATATTTGCTCTTCTTTCTTGGACACGTTCAAACGCTCTCAAATCTCACTTCTC
>CM014272.1:78869981-78903043 GCA_004135705.1 Alloteropsis semialata | reverse complement strand
TGTGGAGGCGGCGGGCGGAGCCGGCCTGCTGGAGCTCCACCTTGCGAGCAGCCCGGCGTGGCTCGAGGGCGACGGGGTAGAGCACGGAGGCGGCGGTCAGAGGGGTCGAGCGTGTTCTGCTGGAGAAGAAGATAAGGTTGAAGGAAAGAAATAACAAGAGGATGACATGTGGCCCCGTGGATGACATGTGGGTCCCACTAGAACATGTAGCTAACGGTGTTAGCTTTTTCATCCGTTCCTCGTTTTCAATCCTTCGTACCAAACAAAAAACTAGGACGAACCTATCCCTTTTAACCAAACATCAGACGGAATGATCCCATCCCAAAAAAATCAGAACGGGACCGTCCCATCCCTTCTTGTCTCCAAGCCCAACACATGCATAATGAGCTATGGAATACTCTTCCCCCAAATAATTATATAGTATGGCCCAAAGCTATGGACTACTTTTATCCCCCAAATTAAAAAGATTTGCTATAACCCTGAGCTGTGGACTGTGGGTGTGATTATATTTTGCACGTGTGTAATTCTATATATGGACAAAGGATATCAAATTTCGCTGGTTAGGTTAAACAATGGTAAATAATTTTTTAAATTGAGTGGCAAGTGGTTGCACTCAGATACATCATTTCTTTTTTTTTGAATTTCTATTTTCTACATATACTACATCATTGTTAAGTGCTCATTTGAGAGCACCAATTTGGTAGGTGCATGTGAATGGTCACCGGGAAAACACGGGCGGAAGAAAAACACGCAGAGACGTGAAGAAGTGTTCCCCCAACCATTGTCCGCTATAACAATCATTGGCACTTCATTTATGTAATAAAAAACAAACAATCATGTAAAAATAGATGTAGGTAATCCTATATATCTATAAAGCTCATACCCACTGAGCATTAAATTCCTCTAAATCTAAGTTGTTATGAAGTCATGTCATCAGACAAATCACACTCCCATCATTTTTCTTTTTAGTGGATCATAGCTATTCATTAAGAGCAGTTGTGCAATGCTGTCCAACCAACAATGAAGGGCCGGCTCCTTCAAGTTCAATGCTTCCACAAATGAGCCGTCCCTGACACGGGTATTAGAGGCGATCTCGGCCTTTTTAGTTTCCACTGGGTCATCACGTCCATCTTTTCAGTACTTCTCCTTCCAAAGTACAGAATACAAGAGAATAGTTTTAGCAGCAAGACATCAGCTTTCTGAACATCCATCATTAAATCCCGCTCCATCCCTAAACCAATTGATCATGTTGCGCTGTTCTACATAAGTGATATAAATATTTATAGACAATGCTATTCTTACCTCATTACCACATTATTCCAATAATCTTAGCTCAATAAATTTTCAAATTCTATATGGTCAGTAGAATAATCTACTACGTCATTAGCATTTAATTTTATGTGTCATCTACAAGTCACCTCTCGAATTCCCGCCGCAATGCACGGGGAATTCACCTAGTATTACTAGGTTTTCTGTTTCCACCTGATCGATATCATGCACACGATCTATACGGCAAAGATTTACTACTGAATCGACTACTCGAAATCGTTTCAAAAGAATCGACTACTCGAAGCATGGCCGAATCATCAATTGGAGACTACCGACCTATAAGTCTCATTCACAGTTTTTCGAAATTATTCACCAAGGTGCTCGCTAACCGGCTTGCCCCAAAGCTTCACCTTCTGGTCCATGAGAACCAAAGTGCTTTTGTTAAGGGGAGAGTGATACATGACAATTTTAAGGCTGTTCAGCTGTCCACCAAGCTATTACACAGGAACAAACAAGCCTCGGCCTTGATCAAAGTGGACATCGCAAAAGCTTTTGACACGGTGAACTGGACTTTTCTTCTGCAGATCCTGCACCATATGGGGTTCACATGAAAATGGATTAACTGGATTAGTATGCTGCTTTCTTCGGCCAGCACAAGGGTTATTCTTAATGGTTGCCCAGGGAGGAGAATCTGTCATGCAAGGGGCTTACGACAAGGGGATCCCCTGTCTCCCATGTTGTTTGTCTTGGCGATGGAGGCTCTAAACTCTCTTTTCAAACTGGCAGATCAAGAGGGCATGTTTTCCCCGCTTGGAGACGCAAGGATAAAGGAAAGGGTCTTTCTATATGCCGATGATGTGATACTTTTCCTCACACCATCTCAGCAGGACCTGGTCATCGCAAGGGTCATTTTGCAGCTCTTTGGAGCTGCCACAGGACTGCAAACAAACCCAAACAAATGCTTGCTTTCACCAATTCAATGCGACCTGGAGCAGACGGTGACGCTGATGCAATTTTTCCCTGGCAAGTTAACCCCCTTTCCTTGCAGCTATCTTGGGATCCCCATCTCTGTCCGGAAACTGAAAAAGAATGATCTGCTGCCGCTGGTCGACAAGATAAATGCAGGCCTGCCACCATGGAAAGCAAAGCTTTTAACCAGAGCAGGTCGCGCCACTTTGGTCAAGACAAAACTGTCTGCAATTCCGGTACACACGGCCATAGCAGTGGCCATCTCTCCATGGGCGATTGCTTGTATTGACAAGCGAAGACGAACGTTTCTCTGGAAAGGAACTGAATCAATCTCGGGAGGCCACTGCATGCTTGCATGGCCAAGGGTCTGCCGGCCAACTGAACTTGGTGGTCTGGGAATTCCGAATTTGGAATTGATGGGATACGCTCTTAGAATGCGGTGGTTATGGATCAAGCGAACAGAAGATCCTAAACCATGGACATGCCTCCCTGATGACATGGAGCCACAAGCCGTTGCCATGTTCCAGGTGTCTGTGACAGTGCAGATCGGCGATGGGCGAAAGACATTGTTTTGGACAGATAGATGGCTCGATGGGCAATCGATTGCAGATGTCGCGCCTTGCTTGTTACAGACAGTGGGTCCGAGGATTCAGAAAACACGGACGGTATGGGCAGCTTTACAGGACAAAAGATGGGTGCGCGACATCAAAGGAGCACTGACAGTCCAAGTTATCCTAGACTACCTGGATCTTTGGGAACGGCTCAGGAGCATCACGCTTGATGACACTGCTCAAGACACTTTCATATGGAAATGGACAGGAGATGGTCGTTTTACTACCGCGTCGGCCTACCGAGCTTTCTTCGTAGGACAATATGAGATTGCAGGCGCCAAAGTCCTCTGGAAGACGCGTGCACCAGGGAAATGTAAGTTCTTTGTATGGTTGGCATTACATGATCGATGCTGGACAGCTGCTAGAAGAAAGCGCCGCAATTTACAGGACGATGACACATGCATTCTTTGTGGACAAGCCCCGGAAACAATCACACACCTGTTGGTGAACTGCACCTTCAGCCATGAGGTTTGGTGGCAGATTTTACACCGGGTAGGTGCAGCAAATCTTGCACCGACAATGTCCGAATTCTCACTAGCACAATGGTGGATGAGGGTGCGCAAAAGGATGGACAAGGCCAGTAGGAAGAACCTCGACTCAGCAGTCGTCCTGATTACCTGGTCCATTTGGCTCGAACGCAACGGTACAACTTTCAACAGGCAACAACAGCGAACACCTTCTCAGCTTGTAGCTCACATCATCGAAGAAGCTAAACTCTGGATGACGGCGAGATACATGTCCATAGCTTCAGTAGCCTTGCTAGCTTATCCTCCTAACAACCTTGCAGTTTCTGGTCGCGCACCCGATGCTTTGTAATTAGTTCTTCTTGTTTGTGATGCCGCGCTAGTCATTGCTCCGGGATGACTAGGCTGAACTTTGTACCCCTTTCCTCCTCTTAATAAAAAACGTGCTAAGGCACGGTCGCTAAAAAAAAAAGCATGGCCGAATTAAAGGCTACTAGCATATACTCCTCCCATCCAAAAAGATGCAATTCTAGAACAGTACAATAGTACAAAATCAATCCATCTTAACTTTGAGCAAATATATTAAAAAATTAATATAATTTATGGTATCGAACAACCATAATTAAATTCACCATCAAATATATTTCTATATTATAACTAGTTGAAGTCGTAACCGTTAATAATATTTTATATAAGCTTGACTCGGCCTAACATAAAATTGTATTCTTTTTACGGAGGGCGGCCGTGTTTAGATGCCCTTTGCAAAATTTTGCAAAAGGAAATCTTTTTTGCATGGAGTACTAAATGAAATCTATTTGCAAAACCCAGCCACGGATGAGCGTAACTTTCTGAGACGAATCTAATGAGCCTAATTAATCCATGATTTGCTACAGTGATGCTACAGTAACCATCTTCTAATCATCCTCTAATCATGCGGTCAAAGGCCTCATTAGATTCTTCTCGGAAATTTACTAGAGGTTGTGGAGGTAGTTTTGTAAACTGACATTATTTAATACCCCTAATTAGTGGTCAAAGATGCATTTATTACTCTAAAAAATTTTTCAGGAGCCATCTAAACACGGCGTGGATTTTTCACATTCAGATCATGGAGATGTGCATATGATATGACAGATAGCAACGCGTACAAACAGCGTCCGAACTGTCAGCTCCTCCCTGGTGCTGCACTGCAAGCAGTTTGGCGTGTGACATGACAACAAGGACCATAAACAGCAAGGGATAACCGGAAGTCATGATGGCACTGCAAGCGGCATGATAATGGTACATAAATACAGTACTACCATAACCGGACACACGGTTGAGACCAAGAAATGGCGCGTGTACTAGTATGTGCTCGCACCGACGGGCCGGGAGATCTTCTGCATCACCACTTAATTACGGACGGAGTGGAAATATCAGAACAGTTGCGGGCTTGAGCTCGATTTTCTAATCGCTTCATCTCTGTTGAGCGCGCTTGAGCTCGATTTTTTAATTTGTCTGCACACGCGCGTCGATCCAACGACGATGAGTGCCCCCGGGGAACGGGACGTACTCGCGTTGCATCGGACGTTGTGTGTAGGAGAAAACAAAGCGCAACACAGCAAAGCAAGGATCACTTCCACGGCATGGCCTATAAACGCGTATACTAGCAAGCGAGACCGGCTTTACAGCTTGGCTATGGCTCCGCTCCTCCATGCAAATAAGCCAGCCTCCTGGTCCATCATCCACGCCCCCCGTGATCGCACCCTTACCACAGTAGATTCAGTTTTTGTCACGTAGAGCATGTGGTTAATGTTTCAAACCTCAGGTAATAATTAGGAGCAACTTTTAGTGCACTAATGGTGGCAGTCATTTTCGTTGTCAAAGAGTTACTTCCATGAGTTTAGCTCACACAGAGTTAGTCATAAGGCAAAATCACCCTAATGGCATTATTGCACCTAATCTTCAAATTTTTATTATTGTCACCTCACAAAGAAAAGATTAAAGGAAAAATGGTTTTTTTTGCCGAAAAAGCCCCTTCCTCAGCCGCATTACTTGCACGGTAGTACCGAGAAGTACCAAAAAAATGGAGCGAATCATCACAATCATCACGCTTGCGGTTGTACCCACCATTACGAGCAAAAAACAATAAGCAAAAAGGTGAAGGCCATACCCAAAAAAGGGTGCTTGTCCAATAGCGCCGACACGATTTCAAGCATGGGGTCCTTGCTCCTTACAATTATATTTGCTCTTCTTTCTTGGACACGTTCAAACGCTCTCAAATCTCACTTCTCATGTGGAGAGTTTTTAAAATCACACTTCGTAGAAAGAGGACGTTCAAACAAACGTTTTCTTTTCATTCGCTATAAAATCGATTTCCCGTGCCTTTTTCGAATTGCATATATAGTATTTTATTTTGTGCCTTGTGGAAGCAAAACAGACACTTGCTGCCTCTGGAGCATATCTGCGTGTGCCATGGACGGGGGAAAACAAGTTCGAAAACGAACGTTGCCAGTGGTTAGCATCTAATCTCACACCGAAAGATCAGAATAAGAGAATAATTTCGAGAGAGAAAAAAGAGAATAATAACTGTGACATGACAGCAAAATAGAAAGAAACAAGTTTTTTCAGAGGACAAGCTAATAAAGCCGTCGTTGAACTAGGAAAAAGCGACTCTGGCGGGGCAGCCCACCGGTCAGTGACCCCGGCTGTGAGTGTACGAGACGTCAATTAGCGGTTGCACTTACCCCGGTTGATTCATCAGTAAACACATCGGAGATATTTCGTTTCCATTTGTTTCTTTTTTTTCCTTAATTAAATAGAGACAGCCGGTCTGACAGAGCGTGTCGATAAAAAGGCGTAAAGCCGTCGCCTCTCTTTCCCCATTCCACGCTGCTTCGGCACCCACCTCCCCCCACTTCGCCGCCGGCGGGTGGAGTCGGGCCGGAGCAGCCGCCTTTACCCGTAGCCTACCAAGCTATCCGGCGGCCATGGGGCACGGCGTCAGCTGCGCCCGCACCGGCGACGAGCACGACTACTTCCGCGCGGCGCAGCTCGGGGACCTCGACGCCCTGGCCGCGCTCCTCGCCGCCGACCCCTCCCTCGCCCGGCGCGCTACCCTCTACGACCGCCTCTCCGCGCTCCACATCGCCGCCGCCAATGGACGCCTCGAGGTCGCTCCTCCTCCCTCTGCTCACCCACGCCATGGATCCCCTCCGCCTCCAGCTCTTCTTCTCCCCGGCCTCTGAACCAACCCCTTCTTGCTTGCTTTTCCTGCAGGTGCTGTCCATGATGTTGGATCACGGGGTGCCACCTGATATGGTGAATCGGCACAAGCAGGTGCTGGATCCCATCAAAATGATGCCTTTTTTTCTTTGCAACTTGCAGGGGATCTCTCTGCTAGCTGCTGGAAAATCTCCTTTTTTACCCCCTGAAAGGACAAAATCTCATCCTTTCCTGCTTGCTTGCTCCAGACTCCGCTGATGCTCGCGGCGATGCACGGCAAGATCGACTGTGTGCTCAGGCTCCTCCAGGCCGGCGCCAATGTGAGCAAAGCTTTCAAACTCCCTGTACTAAAATTCCACCGCTTCCAAGACTCACTCTCTAATTATGGGGCTGTTCGGTCTCTGCATCAGATCGTGATGTTCGATTCGGCGCACGCGCGGAGCTGCCTGCACCACGCGGCCTACTTCGGCCATGTCGACTGCCTGCAGGCCATCATCTCGGCGGCGCAGACCACGTCGGTGACCGGCTCATGGTGAGATCTTTGCCTCCTCGTGTCTGTCAGACTCTGTTGCTTGTGGCGAGATGTTCGTGCCGCTCACTCGTTGCTGTCGAAGCTTGGCAGGGGTTTTGCCCGGTTCGTCAACGTCAGGGACGACCACGGCGCCACGCCGCTGCATCTCGCTGCCAGGCAGGGGCGGCCAGGGTGCCTTCAGGTGTTGCTGGAGAACGGCGCCATTGTGTCCGCTTTGACCGGCGCATACGGGTAATCTTGCTGTTCTTGCTGCTGCCTCCATTAGTCAGGGGATCTGCTCAACTGGTTCGTCGTCCTCAGTCAGATTGCAGATGCTGATTCATGTTTTGATCTCTGCTGCAGGTTCCCTGGTAGCACATCGTTGCATCTGGCTGCTCGGAGCGGGAACCTGGATTGCATCCGGAAGTTGCTTGCCTGGGGAGCAGATCGTCTCCAAAGGGACTCGGCAGGGTGAGAGCCACATCCCTGACATGCAGTTCCTCATTCAGTGTATACCTTAAGGCCTGAAAATTTACTGTAGTAATGTTCCGATCACCCACTGGTCCCTGTGTCCCTTGTTCAACTCACCTAGTCTCCTAGCAAGTGAGAGTCATCAACCATTTGCTGAATTCACATTTGCAAGTGGAGTCATCAACCACTTGCTGAATATTGAAAACTTTCAACGATAGGCCAGTTGTTGACCATGCCATGTTGTTCTCAAATTGTCCTTTTGTTGAATTGCACAAACTCTGCCATTGAATCTTACGGAAAATGATAATGGTCCCTACAGGAGAATACCCTATGCTGTTGCACTGAAGCGCAACCACGAAGCATGTGCGGCTTTGCTAAACCCTTCATCAGCAGAGCCCATGGTGTGGCCTTCCCCACTGAAGTTCATCAGTGAGCTGGATCCGGAAGCAAAGGCTCTCCTGGAGGCAGCCCTGATGGAAGCCAACAGGGAGAGGGAGAAGAAGATCTTGAAGGGCACAAAGTACTCTCTGCCATCACCTTCGCATTGCGATGACGATGTTGTGGACGATGCATCCTCGGAGGTAAATTCAATTGTTTACTGTGGAATTAGAGTTCATTAGCACATTCATTTGGTAGTTTATTGATGTGTATTGAGAGACTAATGCATCGTCCACTGGGTTCACCCACAGGTGAGCGACGCGGAGCTGTGCTGCATCTGCTTCGATCAGGCCTGCACTATCGAGGTGCAGGACTGCGGGCACCAGATGTGTGCGTCGTGCACGCTGGCGCTATGTTGCCACAGCAAGCCCAACCCGACGACCCTGACGCTACCATCGCCAGCTTGCCCGTTCTGCCGTGGCAGCATCTCACGGCTGCTGGTGGCCCGGATCAGCACGTCCAGTGACGACCCCGAGAAGGCAGTCTCATCCCCGCAGCTTTCTCGGCGGCGATCATCTCGGCGATATCACAACCTCAGTGATGGGGGCAGCAGCAGCTTCAAGGGGCTCTCGTCCGCCATGGGGTCCTTCTCCAAGCTCGGGCGCGGCTCGAGCCGGATGGTCGACAGCGACAGTGGCAGCATGGACAAGCCCGAGCACGACCTGTGAAGCAAACCGCCAGCCAGCCAGCCGGCGTGTGGTAAAGCCGAAGCAGCAGCCTTCACCACCGGCTTTCCGAGAGGAGGACATCATCCAAGCATGTGTCGGAGAGGTGATCGTGAGTTTATAGATAGGAGCTAAAATAAGTAGTGTCTCGCTATGTCTCTGTCTGTCTGCCTGCCCTCCCTATTTTTCGGCGTGCCAGGATTCACCTGGCTGCGCCATATTCCATTGTCACCACCAGCTATAGATTCCTTGGCGTCCCATTCTTTTGCTATGCTCGAGCCCTCAGACATGTACTACCATCGATGTAACAGCTGGGAGAGCTTGCCCATTCGGCCATTCCATTCATGGTATCACAGACACAGACGGATACTGTGGCTGGCCGCCGGCGGACTGGACTGGTGATCTGAATGAAGCCCTGAAGGAGGCATTGCATTGCAGGTGCGTGTTGCACAGCAGCGGTGTGATGTGAAGGTGCCAAGCTGTGGCTGTAAGAGCAAGCTCAACGCAAGCTACCACAGATAGTAGCCCCAGACAAAAGTAGTAGGCCATGTAGGGGGTGTTTAATTGGGGTGACAAGTTTGGAGAGAGAAATGTTGGGGAATTAAATGTTGGAGAATCTTACCATTTAGGAGTACTAAATGTAGAGTAATAATAAAACTAATTATAGATCTCGCCTGGTTATCGCGAGACGAATCTAATGATGGTAATTAATCCATGATTAGTGGATGTTTAGCGGATGGTTACTGTAGCATCACTGTTGCAAATCATGGCCTAATTAGGCTCATTAGATTCGTCTCGCAAAGTTACCTAGGGTTATGGAATGAGTTTTGTCATTAACACACGTTTACTACTTCATGCATGTAAGATTCCCTTGAAAAAAAGTTTGGAGAGAGGAATTTTGGGGAATTAAACAGGGCCGTAGGTAGAAAAATTTAGGGGGTGTTTAGATGTCCCCATTTTGCAAAATGAGCATGCATTGGGCCACGTGCACAGAGAGAAAAAAGTGCATTGGAAAACGTGCATTTTGCAAAATGGCTTCATTTTGCAAAATGGAGGGGTGAACTAAATACCCTCTTAAGGCTCCTTGCTCCACATCGCAAGCCAATGCTGTGAGCTTTGTTTGCTCTGCCACAGCAGAAGAAAAGATGGATATGCCAAGAAAAGGTGTACGTGGTCCGATGCAGAGCAAGCCTCAACGCGCGTCTGCCGGTGGCCTCAACTTTGTGTCAGATGAAGCGCTCGGCACCTCTGCAAGCTGTTCTGACGTATTGCGAGGCTACTAGTCGGTGTGATGTGGCTGTTAAAATGCAGATGTGGAGCTCGAAGCCACCAGCCACGGTGTCGCGTTGGGCCTGCCCTGCAATGGCATGTGAGCTCTGCCGGCCTGTCTCCGGCCCGGCTCCGGCCGTCCTGTTGCCTGCCTTGGTGTTAATGGCTGCATGCCCTGCAGAGAGGCCTCGGTGTTAAGCGGCCGGATACAGAGCAGATCACGGCGGTGGTCCTTGGTCCTTGGGATGGTGGTGGCTTGAATCGGCTGAGGTGAGGTGAGATACGCCTGCTCCTGCCGGGATGACAATGTACCGGCGCTCGCTTTAACTGCCGGCGTGAATGGTGCGCGAGGTTCACCGCCCACGGTAGGACTGCCTGCTCACCGGCCATCCATCGCCGTCCGGCTGTCAAAGCTCTGGCTGGTACCAATGGTCCGTGATGGCTGCGATAGCATCAGGACATATCCGAGTCACTGCCGCCGCAGCTTGACGCTACTATAGTTACCATCTGTTGCCGTACATCGGGTAAACGGTGTCCTTTGCAATGAGTGACGGACGCTCTTTTGTATGGTTGGTGCAGTGATCCCGTGAGATATAGGGCTTGTTTAGGTCGGTTAAATTCGATTGAATGCACTGTAGAAAAATGCATTGGAAATCAAAAAAGCAGAGAGGGGCACGTTGTTCAATGGAATGTCTTTTGGTTGAATTGGTTGAATTGGAGGGAACTAAACAAGGCCATATGATATGAATATGATCATGTTTTTCCTTAATGAGTGATCATGGGGGTTTGCAATTGCATTGCAAGAGAGACATGGAATCTGGAATGGAATTATGGAAGAACAGATGATACGGTCTGATTGAAGCATGGCCTAAGGATGGGCGATGCCTGAGGAGCAGGTGCGAGAGAGTGTACCACTGTAGCCAAGTGTTAAAGGCTGGCTGACTCTTACTATGAGCTAAAGGCTGGCTGACTCGTACTATGAGCTAACCCTGCCGTGTGGACTAGGCACTCATCCTCAAGTTCAGAGCTCCAGGGACTGGTCGACCGGTGCTAGGAAATTTTCGGCACTGGCTCTGTTCATATGCAGAGTTTGCAAGACTGGCCTGTTTAGTTTGGTAGATTGAAAGTTACCGTTTACTGTAGCAATTGTAAATCGAAGATTAGGAGAACTAAACATGATCTAATTATAAAACTAAATACACGGTTGGACGGGAAATCGCGAGACGAATCTATTAAGCCTAATTAATCCATCATTAGAGATTGTTTACTGTAGCACGACGTTGTCTAATCATGACCAAATTAGGCTCATTAGATTCGTCTCGAAAAGTTACCTGGGGGTTATGGAATGGGTTTTGTCATTAACACACGTTTAATACTCCATGCATGAAAGATTCATTTTGATGAATAGTTGGATGTGACGTTTTGGCAATTTTTGTTGGCCAACAGGCCCTAAAGACGGCTGCAAGAGACAAAGAAACCGGGCAATAGTCTAGTTTGAATGGGACCCGGCGTGTTGGAAAATATCCATGCATCCAGCTCTCACGGATGCATTTCCAGGTCGCGTGGTTGACCAAGTGTTTGCCGTTCAAGTGTGAGTGTGACGCAGGCGGGCTCAAGTAGGTGGGATAGATATTTGTGCAGCTTGCTCGCTGTCAAAGGATGCACATCATCGAGTGATACATACTGTTAATCTATCTAACAAAAATATCTGGGCAGCACACTTCATTAGCTGATGAAATGGCCAAAAAGAGTACCATAAGTTGCCTTTTCGTAGTTAATGAGCCGGCACTCACTCGCCAATGCCGTTGTCACTTAGTTTTCTGCCCAACTGGACGCAATTTTTTTTCTTCTTCAGGTTTTTCATCTCAAATTTGATGGTTAAAGTGTGGCTATCTTAAACAGTAGTGCCACGCTGATGCAATAAGCCTCATTATTCTTGGATCTGAGTAATCTATGGCTTCAAAATTCTTATTAGAACTGGTGCTTTTGGATTAAGTCATCTTAATCACAATTTAAACTTTACTTTAAAAATAGATATTCAAACCACTTAATTTACTCTGCATAGTTATTTAGCTATAAAAACTCAAGAAGCTGCAAAATTCTAGGAGTTGGAGTTCTTGCAAGCGAGCAATTAACTCAGGACGTGAAAACGAAACTTGTTTCACTTTCACTGTAGGAAAGAGAGAAAAAGAGAAGAAAACTATGTGCTAGATAAGGACAGAAAGAGTCTTGGCACGGGCGTGTGTACCTATAGGTTCTCCACAGCTGAGGATGTCAGGTCCAAGTTGAGCACGTCTGGGTCAGGATTGGAGGAGGAAATGCCACTGTTCTCGGTGCGCCTTGCTCTCAGAAACGTCTATCTCCACACCCCACTTGGATTGGAATATATTGGATTGATCCCTCAACCTCAGGGTGCCCGTCCCTATAATGAAAATGACGGGGGTCCGCTGTTTTATGACACAAGGCAGGGTCACTGTTAAGCATCAGTTAAAATTGCAGCAAAGCAGTAGCAACATCATGCCCCAGCGATGCAGTAAAGTATACTGTATAATTCTGAATGTCTGATAACTTTACAACTTTACTGTCAAGTATTGTTTCAGGGCATCGCTCACCAAAATAAGCTGGAAACTAATAATATGTTTATTTGCTAATTTTACAACAAAATCATAGCAGAAAAGGAGGCCAAAACTTCATATCTTGAAAGGCTTAGCGAAAACCAAGTTGTAGCACGTCGGATTGCAGGGATATTCACAATCAATTTCCTTCACCTCTCTCCTGTCGAAGAACCAGTCTCCAACTGCTTCTGCGATGCTCTGTTCAGTGTTCACCAAAACAAATTTAAGATCAGAATGGCAGGCACTATATTGCCAAAGAGAAATGAAAAATTTGTAACAAGATTGTTATCTCAAAGTTCATCTATGATTGTTACAGCACCTTATTGTTCACTCTGGGGGAAGTTGGAGAGTGCCACGTCAACGAGTTCAGTGACTGACAATGAACAAAGCACGAGTTGATATAAAAACCCCAGTCCCTTTTCTGCTTAACTTCGCTTATAGCATCATGCAGTTCTTTCCTGAAACCTGCAAAATTTCATATTGGGCATGGCAAAACACATGACTGTCAATCCGGAAAGCCAGATAAGTTAACAGGGATATATTATATGCAGGGTGTGTCAACCTTGGAGAATTTCAAGTTGCCCAGGGCTGCACTTGGCAATGTCCAGTCTGCAGTCCAGCCATGAATGTTGAGGGTCAGATGCTTCTGGCGCTAACGCATGCTGTACCTGAAAAATAAAGTTTCAAGCATATGTTAAAATAAATATTTTAACACAGAAACAGGACATGTCTGAAATCTGATGAATATAGAGGAGGATACCTGCCAAGCATCATATGCTGGATTAAGAACGAATACTGGGTTGACAATATGTTTTACAACTTCACGTGGAAAGAAACACTGGAACACAGTACAAGTGGCAGCTTTAGAACATCATAAGTCCAGCCATAGCAATGAGTGATGATAAGTGTGGCTAATTACTATAATATTGGGAATTAAGTACCAACCTGGCCTGGCTCCATGTTTGAGTTACAATGCGAAAGCCTTTCCCTTAGACCCTGAAACAAAGCATTCAGAATTGAAAACATGAATATTGGAGAAAGGAGAAAAATGGTGGGAGTTTGTCACAGATGGAAAGAAACCTGAAGGCGAACAACATCACTGTAAAAAGACTGCAGTGTCCTTTTCCCAGATATGTCTTCTCTGTAATTGAAGAACAGACCAAATGGATTAGACAGGAACCGAGTACAAGAAAGATTGTGCAATTCCCATTTTCCAGTATTTTTTATTTACTGAAGAGGTGTTTTTTTAAAAAAAATACCGAAGAGACTATCTGATTCCTGAATGGTAAAAGGAAACAAATGTGAAATTTGGCGCTTGTTGGCTGGCCTTTGGAAATGCTTAATGAACTAGTAAGATATATAACTGGCAATGCCTTTTTCTGACGTTAAAAAACCTATCTGAATATTGAAATGGTTTTTGTTGCATTGAATGCCGTGAGGTGCAAGTACTTCAGACTATGGTCCCATTTCTGGTCTTATAATAACTCCTGGTACTGTTAGATGGTGGTACCTGAGTTGTTACCAGCAAGTTTACTGATGGATTTGGACTGCTATATAAACAGTACCAGAATATGTTTTCTATAATCTCTTCATTCCTCACATCTATAATAGCATCGATATCTAAACTCTAATGAAATAGCATTCATATTCTCTAAATTAGACTGATTTTTCTGTCCAAATCCTGTCCACCCATTAGGATTTCCTGCCACCAGCAGTTTGTGGAACCTTGATTCAGACTATCACCAGGATGTACAGTAACTACACACATTCACGTGAAAAGATAAGGCATACAGCACACATGACAAAAGAAACAAATAAATAGCAGAACATATAATAACAGTCAAAGGATGCTATACGGAAACATACACATCAAGGAAAAACCCGCCATCTGCAAGGCATTTAACCCTAGAGTCCTTTGGTAACAGCCCACGAAAAGGATCACAGTGAATGTAAGTGGCTAGCCCACCAGCAGAGCATCCTGTTAGGAAAGCCTGAAAGCTGGAAATAGAATATCAGCATCACACCATCAGTATAATGGTTGAATTATTTATATGGGTAAAGATGAATTAAGACGTAAAAATCAATACATACATCCATGATCACACCTAGTACTAAATTTCCAAGTACATATGAACATGCAGTGTACTACATAGTAAGAAAAACATCAATGCAAACCATCCAAAATAGTACTACAGTGGACAACGAGTTAATGATAAGAGTGGTCCCTTAGGTCAATTCAAAAGCATATGAGACTAGTACTGTTGTAATAAGTAGTGAGGCTCTATTATTTACTGATAACTATTAGTGCCACAACCAGTTCATATCGTGTTCCTTTGGGACACAATCCATATTAAATTGATTGCGCACAAAAGAAAAATAATCAAACCGACAAACTTCCACCCAATCAAATTAAAAACACATATAGAGCACAAAAAGTCATGAATCTAGATGATGGCTGATTGATTCATATAGTGCAATCATTTCTATGATTGAGTATCAAAATAAGAACATTTTTTCTTTATTTTTCAAGAAAAGGCAATTGACTGTGGTTGCAAGTGATGACCTGTTTAGCATTTCTGAACCCCTTGAATACAAGTTCGTTCATAACTGCCTCCCAGATACGTTGGCCTCTGAAGAAGAATCTTGTGCCATTCTGCACGAATTCACAGAACAAGACTTGTTATACCCATTGAGTATAAAACAACTTTGTTGCAAATATGCAAATCAGACCTGCAACTCATCTTTGACATTCCCAGAGAATGATGCCCCATCACAATATCTTATCTTCACTTTATTCCAGTTGTAAAAATCTGCAAATTTGACAATTGTATTAGGATATGAAAACGTCATTGTGACAAAAGTATGACAATTTAATTTCTGAAGAAAAGAATTCAGGAATTAAATGTTTTCAGCAAGAAATTTAGATAGAATTGAAAGCATGTAAATACTACAGGAACGCCTCTCTTTGGAGATGCAATGCCGACCATAATTAACTGGAAAGCTGTAAATCAAATTTAAACAGACTGTTAGCTAGCTGGTTACATTTAGTGAATATGATTAGATTGCTACATTGTAGTGAAATATTATTGAACTGTTTACTTGGCAAAATACCAACTCAAGAACAGTTAGAAAACTGATGAGGACTTGATGCTTCTGAAAAAACTCTGCAGGCACAACTCCCAAAGTCTGACAACATACTAATGGGTGCAGTATTGCAATTTAGACACAGAAACGCACCATAAAATTTCTTCAGAAAAACACACCCTAAAAAGAAAGGTGACAAACATCACATAGATAGGAAAAATCAATACCAGGATTTAGGGATTCATCGTCGCTCAAGATCCCAGTAAACTCAACCTGGCGCTCCATGTATCGGGATGAGCCCAACATTGATCTCTGACGTGAAGCACATGACTTGAGATTACGGCACCAGCCTCCACCCTAAAGGTCACAAAACAAAGGGAATTTAGGGAACAGAATCACTAAAACTAGTACCCGCAAAAGAATAGCACTGTGGATACCTCAACATTATGTTTTGCTGCAAATAAAAAATGTTCCTTAACCCATCACATTGCTATACACTTGTATGTTCCGAATCTATGTTCTACGTGTTGCAAAACCAGTCTAGGTCTTTTTCATCTCAACAACACCATAACCCCACAGTGCCTATTTATTATATTATAAAAAACTTCAGTGACAGACAATTCTTACTTCTGCACTCAATTCAATGCCTAGAATTCAAATTCCGTGGCATGCATAGTCCAAACTAACTTTAAGGCCAAAAGGTGTACGAGTTTGTACCAAAATGTGTACTCGATTGAAAACGTCACCTACCTCCAAATGGATTAGCCAGCTCTGCGATCCACTCCCAGACCCTCTCTGTAGATGGTACCCCGGTGCACTCCCATCCAAGCATACTGCAAAGTCACAGCAAAGTCCCACTCAAACCGTGAGCACGAATCCCAATCAAACACAAACTAAGGGTGTTTTGATTAGCTAGTGGAGCAATGAGGAACCAAAGCCAGAGAAGCAGTGTTGAAACCGAAATTTGAAATAGACAGGGGAATTGAGAAGCAAAACTCACGCGCGCCCTTCTCCTGAGCGCGGCGGACGAGTGTGAGCCCGACGAGGGTGGGGCTGCGCCCGCCGGAGGAGTCCGAGGCGAGGGGCCCGGAGGCGTAGTAGGAGAGCGTGAGCAGCAGCGCGGCCGCGAGGAACGCCACGGAGAAGGTGGCCCCCGCGGCGCCGGCACGGCCGCGGCGGCGCCACCAGAGGCGCAGGTGGTGCGAGGCCGGTGCCGACGCGGAGGGCGGCGGCGGCGACGACGGCGGCATGGTCGGGGCAGGGCAGGATCTGATCGCGAGTTGCCAGTGGCAGTGTCGCTCTGCGGTTGGTGGCCGGCTGGCCGCGCGTGCCTCGTTTTACATTGGGCTGGGCTGCTTTTGCTTGGGTCGTAACGTTCCGCCTTTAGGCCCACCAGCGAGAAAAGCAAGGCTTTTGGCCCAAGTGTCCGTTCTTGGCCGAATCAATCGCAAACATTCAAAGATGAACACTCAGTCATCTGCTCAACTTCTCATAGCTTTGAGAAGAGATCTGTGTCAATTCAATTGAAACAAAATAATTTCTTTTTCTTAAGAAGAAAAAAAAATTCAAACGAGAGGAACTGCCGCCAAAACTTTTGCTCACAGCCTTTGTGACTAGCTAATTCGTCTATTACAATCAAAATTTTCCCTGTGCGGTACTACTCGCCTTAAGAATTAATCATTTTTTTTACAATGTACATTGTAAATCAGTATAATGCGTTGTACCATTACAATGTCGTGATCAGTAGTGACAAGTTCGTAGACCTATGATTCTATGACCTCCATATCTTCCCCTCCAACGAGACGATGATGATGGAGACGTCGTCGTGGTATCGCCTTCTGTCGCCTTGCTGAACCTCGAGCAACTCATTGAACCCCATTCCTACACCATCAGAATAACTCGATCAGATGTAACACCGTAAGCATTATTACAGGCTTCTACTCTGGACTACTAATCAGGAAGACTAGCTGATCAGCACTCACCGGCTTGGTTGGCGGCGCGGAGGAGGATCTCGTGGCTGAGGTACTTGGCGGGGTCTTCGTCGGGGAACCTGGCGGTGTAGGCCTCCACCTGCGCCACCACCTCCTCGTTGGTGAAGTAGTCGTAGAGGCCGTCGGAGGAGAGGATCAAGAACTTGTCCCTCGGCCCCAGCCGGTGGTGCCCGAGGTAAGGCCGGCAGGTGATGTACGGCGACGTCCCGACGTAGTTCACCCGGAAAACCTCCAGGAGAGCCTTGTTCCACCTGGGCTGCAACGCAAGCTCCGCATCATACATCAATGGCTTCGACCTCTAGGTTTTGTTTTCAGCAATGGTTAAGCTAATCCTTCCGATTACAGGTGACAGGAATGGTACACACCTCTTTCAGGTATCCGGCTCCGAACGCTCTTGTCACCTTGAGAGAACCCTTCACCCTGCCATTCACAATGCAGGCAGGATCATCGAGGTGCTCGCTCCTGATCCGTCTCGCCTCCTGCATCGATCAACAATCAAACCTGGTGCCAGTGCACAATGCAGACGTGGCGACCAAACAATGGAACGTATGATCATCCAATTTCACCTTGTAGACGTTGGTGCTGTGGTCCATGGTCAGCTGCAGCGCGGCGAGCTCCCCCGTCTCGCACGCGTCGAGCTGCGGCATGATCTCCTCCCTGACGACGGCATGGTCGGCGTGCTGCCGCGGCACGAGGACCAGCTGCGACAGGTCGGGCTCGGCCCGCTGCGCCAGCACGGCGCGGCTGTCCCCGACGTTCATCACGTACACATCGGCGCCCTTCATCAGCACCACCAGCACGCACGACCCCATCATCGCCAGCTCCGGGGAGTCCGCGGCGCGCGCCTCCGCCTCCGCGAAGAACGCCGCCTCCGTGCTCTTCAGGGCGCGCGCGAGCGCGTCGAGCACCTCCTGCTCGTGGTTCGGCGCCGCGCGGCGGCCGTTGCACCGCGGTGGAGGCGGCTCTTCCGGCCGATCGGCAGGGCCGACGTCCTCCGCGAGCACGCCGCTGAGCTCGCGGCACACGGCGGCGTACAGGTTCCCGACGAGGTAGTCGGTGGCGTCCGGGCCGTTGAAGCCGTCGTAGATGCCGACGAACATCCAGCCGTGCTCCTCCGACACGACGACGTGCACCCTGTCCTCCCCGGCCTTCCCGCGCGCCCACTGCACCCTCGCCGCGCCGTCGTCCGCCGCGGCCTCGCCGCCCTTGCTGCTGCTGCTCTCCGCGTGGCTCCCGACCGTCGCGCCAATGCCGCCGCCGTTGCCGACCGCCGCGACGTGCTCGGCGCGGTGCTGGTTCCTGCCGGGGGACACGCAGGGGCTGGCACGCAGCACCGACTCGACGGCCCTGCGGAGGCCGCCGAGCAGCGGGTTGGTCTTGGACGCCTGCAGGGACTGGCGCCGGTGCCGCGTCGCGTAGAGGTCGGCGAGGATCTGCTCGTCGGTGCGCGGGGGATGCCGGGACACGGACACGCCGGAGGTCGTGGCCGACGTCGACGGCGACGACATGCTGTTCTCCAGCGGCCCCGAGTACTGCCGCGGCTGGAGCGTCCGGAAGGAGAACGAGTTGGAGCTGTCGAAGGACGAGGAGCCGGAGAACGACATGTGATCGTTCAGAACGGAGGCGCCGGCGGCGGAGCCCGCCGTGGACTGGTTGGACGGCAGCAGGACGCCGTGGATGGCACCGGCGAAGGCGGGGCCCTCGCGGCCGTCGAAGCTGAGAATGTGGCCGATGCTGCTGCCATCATCGGCCGCCCCGTTGGTGTGCACGTCGGCCGCCCCCGAGCCGTCGGCGCGGTGGCCGCGGGGCGGCGCGAAGCAGGGGGTGGCCAGCCTCGCCACGCGGTTGCCCATGGCGACGGCGACAAGGCGAGGAGATCGGCAGCGTGTCGGCGTCGCCGGATCTGGATTGGCATCGGGGAATGTGGCGCCGGTCGGGGCAAAAAATGGGCGGCAAGAGGGAAGGGCCGGGAAGGAGGCGTTGACATTGCCGCGAGCAAATAGAATTTGTTTACGGAGTTGACCAGGATCTATCTGTTTGCACTTTGCATTTGTTTTCTTGTCTCTGCGATCAGGTTTTCTTTATCCTCGTAATCCAAGTTGACTTTGATTCTCACGAGTAAAATACTACCATTGTAAGCTTGGAGCTTCAGGGTGTGACTAGATTGGGCCGGCGCTCAACGTGTCGCGACGTCCGTTTCCAGTCCCTTTTATGCGGTATTTGCTTGCATCCGAAATGGATACGTGTTTGATATGAAAGCCTTCTGGGATCTAATCTTTACGCATCTAGTATAACTCCTCACACAAAACTCGTAATTTGGGTGCTTCAAATCACTCTCCTTTGGGAATCTTCTTCCTTAACCTTACTTTACATCCATGTTTATCATTTGAGTGCGATTTCTCGTCTCTGTCATGCGTGCAGCTGTCTCACATGATTCTCATTGTTGGATCCACTTTCGCTACCACCTGTTGGAGTGAGTTTCCTTATCTCAACATTAAAAAAAAAACCTGTTGACACCTGTTTTGGCCAACACACCAAAATTGCGCTAGAATGCGCGGATCCGCAACGGATCAAACACCACCAGCAGCTCTACGAGCAAACCGGTTAGACCGGCTTGGAGATCCGGTTAGACCGGATTCCTGGGGCTGACTGTTTCGACCTAGAATCGCTAGTTCGAGAGGGACTCCGTCAGGACTAGCGTGTCTAGGGTTTCTCTGAGATCGGCAGGCCACTCAGAGAGCGGTCAATCGTCGTGGAGACGAAGAACGAACAACGAAAAGAGGTTGGAAAAGTTAGGGTTTGAAGAGATGAAAAGTAAAGGTATTTTGTATTATGATCGATTGGATAAAAAACTCAATCGGTCGTAGCCCTTTATATTTATAGGGTGGAGAGGTCTTGCCCCGCAAGGAACACCTTCCACAAGTCTGATTCGTTCGAAAAGTCCAAATCTACCACGATTCGGCCTAAACCGGTTAGACCGGATGAGGAAACTGGTCAGACCGGATACGTTGCCAGATCGGTTACAGGACGAAGACCGGTCAGACCACTCTCAGTAACTGGTTAGACCGGTTCGTCCAGCCAGAACGGCTTTATGCCAATTTCAACCTCTAACAAAACCGAACCAAAGTGTCGGCAAAAACTGTATGCTCACCTCTAGTCATAGCAACCTTGAAATCCTTAGAGCAACACACTATAAATCTACCTGTGGGATATGGGTACCCCTGGGCCCACTACCGACCGGATAGCCAGTCGGCCTGGTCCCACGTCTTACAAGGATGTGGGCCGACTCCAGGCCGGCCCACGAGGATCCTCGACTTGATGGACAAGATCGGAGAAGACTTAGCCCGCAAGGTATTCGGCGATATCCTCAGATCCCGCCCGGAGATCACGGCAATTATGTTGTAACCGACTTGGATTAGTTTCCTGATTTGAGCCGGATAATAATTAGAAATAACCGACTTGTAAACCCTAGGCCGTCAGCCTATATAAGGCGGCCTAGGTCGACCCCCTTAGACATCTGATTCCTACGCCAATCGTCCATTGTAACCGAGAGCTCGCCGTTGTTCCCCGGAACCTCGCCGAGCAAATCAATACAAGATCCCCAAGCACAGGACGTAGGGTATTATACCTCCGGGTAGCCCGAACCTGTATAATCCCTGTCCCTGTGTTACCTCGAGCTCCCTAGTCCAGCGATCTCCCTTTGCCTACAAATCAACCATCTGGGTACCCCCGGGTGGACTGCCGGACGATAACTCCGACACTACCCTCTATTTAGTTTGAGTAGGGGTCGTCTCTATTTTGTAGGGGCTTAAATTTTTCCCCAACTCCAGCAATGCCATCTAAACAACCCTATATTTTTTGTTGGCCCATATTTTAGTGTTTATTTTGGGATAGAGGGTCCCTTAGAGACCCCTAGGTCTGGGGGTGTGGGAGGGGATTTGGAGGGCTCCCCATTTTAAGGGCCGAAGTAGAGGGTCGGCCGGCCTCTAAATCTTGAGTAGGGGCTTATTTACAGAGTCTGCTGGAGTTGCTCTTACCCGCCAGAGGAGCCCAACCTTATGGATCTGACCCAAGTTGAAGAGGAAGAGAGAAAATTGGTGGGCAAAGAAAGAGAAAAAAAAAACGAATATCGCATAGCTTTGTTAGGACCAGAAGCTATAGCGCCTCCGCTTTTTTTTTATATGAATGTTTGCTAGTTGAGGAGAAGGGGGGATTTCACCATTGGTTATTTTGGTCCCCAAATTTATATGGGTGTAAATTAGTTAGATACTATCTACTAAACTTTGCTGATATATTTGCATTTTGCCCTGTAAATTTGACTATATTGCAACGCACATAGAGTTAAATAAAATTTTTTAAGGCCTTGTTCGGTTAATTGGAATCCCCATGGATTTAAAGGGGATTTTGACTTGTTGGGGATTTAATCCCTCCCAATCCCCCTTAATTCCCCTCCAACCGAACAAGGTCATGTCGTGTACCCAAGGGCAAGAGATGCCAAGATAGAGCTTTTCTGGTTTCTTCTTTCCATCTTTTTCATCAAATCGTATCATAGAGCATTATTTAAAAAAGATTCGATACATGACTATTTGATTTGATCAGATATGTACTGGCTCCTACAAGGATAAGACATGACCCAGTCGTTGGTTAGTTCGTTGTGATGCCTCTAGCGTCACTGGAACTCCACTTGAAACCAACTGCATGCAGATCCACACCAATGAGATGGAATAAGTTGCTCGCTTAAACAAGTTGCATTACAATTGTGGGTTATCAAGGTCGCCGTGTTGCTACGCCATCCCCACATCTGCAACACATCACCATACGTACATACATGCTCCATCCGTTCTTGGTTTGTCGAGCTATTCGAAATTTGACCAAATTCATAGAAAAAGAAATAATATAATTTATGATATGATCTGATCATAACTAGATCCATTGGAAAATATATTTTCATAATTATATAAATTTGACCAAACTTAGAATAGTTTGACTACAAACAAAATTCGCCGTATTTCAAGACAGAGGGAGGGAGTACATACACGTACATACATAAGTATATGCATACACCTGCGCTGACTTTGGTAACCATGGAAAGTTCAGGAGCAGGATATAAAATTAACTAAGTACCCCCAGCTCCTGCAGTGCAAGAGAGAGAGAGAGAGAGAGAGCGAGAGAGAGAACATTTTAATTTGCTCAGTGGTAACTAAACTCTAAATAAATTAAAGCCGGCGATTGGATGGGGGCAACCCCAAGTCAATCCCCAGGCTGGAGTTTTTTTTGTTGTGTATGGCACTACTTGCACACATGACATACATGAAAATTCAAACTTAATTTTATTCGAGAGCAAGTGGAATCACTTGTCGTATACAATATATGCATTCATACGTGTGGCAGTGTACAATGAGAGATGAAATATTTGTATACCGGAGCCAATGAATCGCCGGGAATATCCTGGCGGATCTTAGCTTGCAACATGCACGATCTAGCTGGTTCCTTATGACGTTGTTAGATAGAAAACAACGTTGTTATTTGTGCTAAGCAGTACCATGATGGCAAGAGAGAATTGTTTGATATTTGACTATTTGTAGATCATGTCGAGTATAATACTGGTGTAGGCTTAGGCAGTTAGGCTGCTCATAAGTCACAGTACCAGATTTAGTATTAACCTGTTGATGATGACCTTATCACGGTTTAGACTTGCTCGCTAAGGGCATGTACAATGGTCAGACAGTTGCTGTCTATCTGTGTCCACATAGGCAAAATCATCCAATGTGTCACCAATTTAATGAGGAAAGAGAGCCTCGCCGTCGACTATTTTGTCTACGGCACTTGCGCGTGCTACGAAGGGGCGAGGGGTTCCTAATCTATTCACTGTCGCTTCGAGGTTGTCATGCTAATTACTTTCTGCTGACATTAGGATCAGCGTGACAAGAATGGCCGGTCAGATCTCTCGAAGGTACTCAAATGAATACGTGCGTATGCGTGTGTAAGCATCTATTAAACCTGTTGATGATGACCTCATTCTTAACCATTATTACGGATTAGACTTGATCGCTAAGGTACGATAAAACGGGGCGAGGGGTCACTCATCAATAGTCTGTGTCACTTGGAGGTTGTCACGCTAATTACTTTTCCTGGCATCAGGATCAGTGGATGATTGTGTATGTGTGTGAGCGTTTCTGTTTGTACTAGCGTTTGGAGAAAAAAAAGATACATCCGACATTCTGACCAGAAATGTGAAAGCCCCCAACAAGGAATGGAGTGAAAATTTCTGTCTGGGCCACTTGCTAGTGTGGTGGTAGAGGAGTGAAGGTATGACCTCATCCATGAGAGTGTAAATCGTGGTGCTCAATCACGGTTTAGACAAGTGTTTGCAATGAATTTATTTGTAGACGCGTGACAGATGTCCACTCATGGGTGTGTAAGCAAAGTATATGCATAGTGCTGTGTGCACGTGCCTTGTAATCGAATAAAATTTGAAGCCGTGTATTTCCTGGTTAGAAATTTGTTTAAAAAGAAAGGAAAAAGATGTACGTTTTGTATTCGAGAGTTCAGAAGAAACTTGTTTTAAACGTGAAGGGAAAATAACAAGAAGGAATGGCTTTTTCTTTTTTTTCTTTCAAAAAGAATAGGACCGAGAGGATTATTGATTACTGCTGCTCCTGCTCTACAGAAAGGGTTAGCGTATTTCTTACTAAAACTTAAAAGAAACTTACAAAGTGTCCAATTGACTTGGAGAGAGTGGCACTGAAAAAAGTTAAACATGGATGATTTATTATATGCGCCACCATGCATGTGTACTGGATGCGCGCCCAGAGATTCTGCAACTTTTGTTTTCCTTCATCTGTTTCCGCTTTCACTTTTTGTTCGTGTCTATTCTCGACCTTCTCCAAAGGTCCATTCAACTGAAAGTTGATCTGAAACAGTGTAGCGTGCCACATAAATAGATGTTATTTCAGGATTTGCCAAATTCATTTTTTTGATTCTGACCTAAAAATCAGCTGGTGACGGGTCTGTTTTTAACTCTCCTAAAAAAATCTAAAATGAAGTTAATTCATTTTTTCATAATCCTTTGTGGTTTATTTCTGACTAAAACAGAGTTTTCACTCTTCAGGTTTTTTAAGAAAAAACGAGATGTACATTTTTTATGATATTCATATTCTTTTCGTTGGCTCAATTAGATATCCACATATTTCATTATATAGAGGAAAAATATGAAATTAACAGTAGTCTGAAACTGTAGGTCGTCATGTTGATGTTCCTAATTTCACGGTACTCTGCATTTTTTTTGGGAATAATTACTCTGCATTTTGCAAGGTGCTATCTTTCGCAGGTACCACTTGGCTTCAAATGCGTCCGTCCATGTGATCTGCTGGCTCTATGTGAAAAGATATGACGGTGCTAGCCAGTGTTCATGGATCATGAGTCCTTCCTTGTTCATGTACATCCTGGGCCAGTGCTGATATTGCTGCCTGTTTCTCTACAGATCTTCCTCTGTTTCCAGAGCTTTTTGATATCGAAAAGTTTGATGCCTTACTGCTAAGTTTACACAAGCACGATCAGGGAAAAGCATACCTGATCTGTTCTGTTTTTAAGATGGCCGTCCATGATTTGATCAGAGAACTGATTTTGTTTGTGCACATTTTTTTTTTGATACACAGACTTGCAATTTGCACAAGGCATTCACGGGCAAACTGGTAACATCTCAAGCACACAGATGAAAGAAGCAAGCAGTGACATGACATGGACACACAGGTACTACTGAATTACATAATATTAAAGGTGGCATGCACGAGGAGAACACAAAGATCGACGACAACATCGCCGATCACCAAACGTTCAGTTAACCCCAGCTGAGACACGGCAGGCGACCATGAATGACAGACAGATGATGGCGCAGTTGGCAAGATCTTATTTAGGCGCTGCTACTACATAGTACGGTCGCTGGGGGCCTCTCTCCTTCCTCCTCGCGCCCCGTCGCGGCGGCGCATGGCCGCCGCCTCAGTTGCAGCTGCAGCAGGAGCAGCCGCAGCTGGTGCCGCACTTGCAGGTGTTGCAGTCGCAGCCGCCGCCCTCCGTGGCCGCCTCGAACCCGCCGGAGCTCCTGCACGCACACGCACCCAAGGTTGAGCACACAAGAGGGCGGCGGCGGCGATGAACCGAAGAAGACGTACGGAAACGAATGGTCCCTAGGAAACTTACGCCTTGTTGGTGGCAGCGGCGATGACCATGGTGGTGGTGGTGGAGGTGGCCTCCACGTTAGGGTACATCCCGCATCTGCAAATACGCGGATCATATCATACATACACAAATTCGTCAGACACATGATCGATCGGTTACTTCAGATTATGTCACAGAGATAACGAATCATGTTTTGTAACTTGTAAGGTCGGATGGGATCCTTTACCCGTTGCATCCGCTGCCGCACTTGCAGTTCGAGCCGCACCCGCATTTGCCGTTGCAGCAAGACATGCTGATCTTGTTGATCACGAGCAGGAAGTGCTAATGGGAGGTGGTGTGGTGCTTCTTGTGCTCTGCTTGGCTTGTGATGAGGAATGGCGATGGCGAGCGGGGGGTATAAATAGGCCCGGCGCCGTGGTGGCGAGATGCATGGGGACGAAAGGAAGCCTCTGGCCGGAAAGAATGGACGCGGGAGAGCCTGGGACCACCACCCTGCATTGGGATGGGAGCAGGAATATGGATAGAGAGAGAGAGAGAGAGAGAGAGAGAGAGAGAGAGAGAGAGAGAGAGGGAGGGGCCCATGAGCTCTCCCGCTTTCTTTCTCTTCTCTTCATCTTGTGGAGGGGAAAAAGGGAATTTTTCTGCAGTAATTTCACTTTATTCTCGAGTGCTCTATTGAGCTAGATGTCTGTCGGCCATAATATCTCAGCAAGAAAAAGGACGTCTTCACAAAGTTACATACTTGTAATCATTTTTCAGCAAAAAAATATGGCTGCATATGTGCAAGTTGATGAGGCAGAAATATCAGTGATGAAAAGTTGCCCAGCAGTTTGTGCTGGGCGTGGCCAAAAGATGCCCATTCACTGTCGGAAGCATCAATCAGCACCATGTGTTAGAAAGCCAGTTAGGCCTTTGGGGTCAGTTTAGCAGCAACTAACCAGCTGACTTAAGTGTTGGTGGTGCTCAGGTCTGCACAATGATTCCAATAGTTCACAGCAAAGCAAGGCAAGACAGGCTCAGAGCCTCAGATGAAAACCTGAGGTCCAAAAATCAACAATAGTTTCTCAGTCATCTGGAGCAGATGAGAACAACGTGTTTCAAGTTTCAACTCCTCTGCTCCAAATTACTCTTTTGTGATGAGTTGAAACACGTTGCCTTTCATTATCTGATCACTTGATCAGTGTACCGACCAGTAATTACTAATCAGTAATCAGCACCTTCTCCAGCAGATCAAGAACAAGGAACTCTTCCCGTGGGCCGAATCAGAATCTTGTGCTATGCTATCAGGGGCGGGCGACATGACCGCCGCACCTGTGCACGAGTCGTCGCCATATTGGCTGATAAAGATGGAGATCGACGACAGTCGACAAGCAGATTGCATTGCAGATGGGCGCAAGGCGCATGCATCCAGATGACGAGAACGACGGGTCACGGGCACCCACCGTGCCCCACTTCATGTAACTCGCACGGCGAGGAGAGAAGAGAGGAGAAGGCAACAGTGGACGATTGATGCTCGGTGCCGGTGCACCAATTATTGCGGCCGGAGCATCGCGCAACAGTCCTCCACGGATGAGCCCTGCGGTGCGCCTCAATCTTTCAGGTTCGATCCACATGCCTCTCGGGGAATTGTTGCTGGAGCATCACGGGAGGAGATATTGCAGAGGTGAATTGCCAGCAGCAGCTGATTCCTGTCCTGTGCCTCACGGCCCCCTTCCTTCTCAAGCAAAGTTCAGAGTGATGGTCCCATTTCACTTTTCGCCTGAAGAAACGGTTCGTCAGTTCGGATTCTGATGGTAATGCATAATGGAAGAAGCATGGGCATGAGATGGAAGAAAGATAGACTATCACTGCATTTTAGCACAAGACAAACATTTCTGCAAGTTGGCAGAGTGCACACACAAATCGGAGTGGACTTGAGGTAGTCATAGGCTGATTGAGGGTACCTTTTAGTTAGAATTCCGATGATGTAGTTTCTTCGACCGGCTCAACTCATTATCATGTGCGAGTGCGAGGCTGTAAGAGGCCACGGACAGCTCCATGGATCTGCCCTGGCATCCTCATCAGCGGCGTCATGAAGCGCGAGGTGCTCCTGGCCCTCGAATCGGGACTAGTCGCCGGCGGGATTCTCACGGAGCAGCGACCATGGCGTGGTGTCGTCTTACAAAGGCCCCCGTTTGGTTTTTCAGCGCTAGATACTGTTTACAACTTTGACCACTAATTAAAGGTATTAAATAAAGGTATTTTACAAAGCTAACTCCAGAACCCTGCACTAGAAACCCTGAAGAATCTAATGAGGCCTTTGACCGCATGATCAGAGGATGGTTACTGTAGCATCACTGTAGCCAATCATCAATTAATTAGGCTCATTAGATTCGTCTCGAAAAGTTACGCTCATCCATGAAGAGGTTTTGCAAATAGACTTCATTTAGTACTCCATGCAAGAAAGATTCCCTCCTAGCAATGCTAGATGCTAGAAAACCAAACAAGGTGAAAGACAGACGAGCGGCGGCGGGAGTTGGAGATCCTCTGCTTGGGGGAGCTCGGCATCCAGGGTCGTAGGGCTCAGAGATTGGAGACTCGGCGCAGGATCACGAGAATTCGAGGGCGCGGATCTCTGGCGGTCTGCGGCGCACCGGAAAGCCAGTGCCACAAGAGATCGACGAGGGAGGACACCGGGCGCAAACGAGGGACAGAAGTGAAGAAATGGCATGCGAGTTGGGGGTTTATGAAAAATATTGAATCGCGAATAATAATCGCGATCCAATATAGGGTTTTGTGAAATATTTGGGACGCGATTATTAACCGCGATCTAAGTTAGAGTATTTTTTTGAAAATATTTGAATCGCGGTTATTTATCGCGATCCTTTTTAGGGGTTTTATGTAAAAAGTTGGATCGCTGAGAAAGTCGCGATCTAGAAACTGCTTCCCTTTCCTCCGGCCGCCGCCGGCCATCGGCCGGTGTTTATGGCGAGCCAGCGGGGCCTCCCCTCGAGACCCCGGCTCGACCCTTTCTCCGCATGGAGAACACCTTCATCTCCTCTCCCCCTCAAAATTTTCCCGGCTTCCCCGGCTTCGGTGGAGGGCTCCACCGACGGGAGGCTACACAAGACACGACGGACACCGACAAGGCCGCCACCGCGCAGCGTCGGAGGCCGGAGCCGAGAGTCGCGACCAAGGACCGATGTATGCATCATTCAGACGCTTGGAGACCGCCGCGCTTCAGGGTTGCTCCTCAACGCCGTTCGTTGTCTCGTGTCCACTTCCTCCCTCCTTGCGTCGCGTCTGATGTCTTTCGTATCTCTTTCTTACGATTCTTGCAACAAAAGGAGGCCGGCCAGCGTGGCCACGCCATCGGCAATTCTCGGCCGTCCGATCGGCCGGGCGGATGGCCGAGATCGGGCGTTTTCCTACCATTTTTTAAAAAACCCTCTGATTTTATAGAAATAGAACCCCCGTCCACTCCACTTTCTCATGAAAATTTGTGAAAAGTCCTCAACTTTTCTCGAAATCAACCCAAAGTCCACCAGTACCGGATCAGGAAAATTTGCAAAGAAACCCTTAAGTTTTCATTGAATCAACCCGCCATCCCGGTCCTCTCTCAGAAATTTTTTAATAACAATCCACGGTCTTTAATCAAATTAAATTACAGTCCGTTCCATCTGTTACTTCTACATGACCAACATTATACGTATAATTTGACCACCAAAACAAGTTCAAATGAAAATATGTCTAATATAAAATTTTCTTGACATTTCAAAATCCACAACTTTATTATAGGAAACGCTTTTGAATTACGATCTATTGCACCTACGATTCAGACACCAAAACAAATCCAAACTAAAAAGTGTTCAACATAAAAACATTCTAAAATCTAAAAACCTACACTTTGCTACACAACAAAATTTCAAAATCAAAGCGTTCACGTAATCCGTTCGCATAAATATTTACACACGATCCGTTCCACATACGATTCAAACACCAAAACATCTTAACATTCAAAAAGTTGAATGTAAAAGCTACTCAAAATTTAAAAATTAACAACTTCGCTATAGAGTAGATTTAAAAAATGCTAAGCTCTTTTCAAATTCGCCTGTTAAACGTACAAATTTTCACACATCAACATAAGATACAATTCAAAACAAAATGTTCCCCACGTTCCAAAATCTAATACCTCCGATATAGCGAACTTCTAAATTCAACGTGCTCTCGCAATTAATTTACAAAAACTATTTATATGGCTACAAAAAAAAACACAGACACATCTACTGCCCACCCGCCATCGGGAAATCCCGGCCGTCGGATCGGCCGGGCGGACGGCCAAGATCGTGCATTTCCCGATCACTTTGCAAAAAAAAACTCGGGTTTCATGGAAATATAACCCGCCGTCCACTCCCCTCTCTCATAATTTTTTACCAAAAAGCCCCCGGATTTCGTCGGAATCAACCCGCAGTCCACCCCCAAACGGCCCAGTAACATTAAAAAAAACTCCCTGAGTTTTCTTATAATCAACCCGCAATCCTTTTCCTCTCTCAGGAATTTTCTTGAAAAAACCCTCGAATTTTATTTAAATCACGCAACAACCCGTTTTATTCGTTACTTCCATACGAGCAACACTATACGTACAATTCGACCACCAAAACGCGTTCAAACCAAAATATGTCCAACATAAAATTTGCTTACGATTTCAAAACCTATAACTTTACTATAAAACACATTTTTGAACTCGAAACACTTTCGCCATTCATTCGCGCAAATGTCTACAACCCATCATACATACGATTCCGATTCCAAAACGTCCTCAAATTAAAAAGTGTTCAATACAAAAAAATCAAAATTTGAAAACCTTAAACTTCGTTTCGTAGCAAAATTTCAAATTCTAAGCATTTTCATAATTTGTTCGCACAAATGATTATATGAGATCCGTTGCACCTACGATTCGGACATCAAAACATCTTCAAATTAAAAAAATATTGAACATAGAAGCGGCTCAAAATTTAAAAACCAACAAACATACTGTAGAGCCAACTTAAAAAATTGAACTCACTTTTTCAATTCCCCTATTATAGCTAACAAATATACTGTAGGGCACACTTACAAAAATCGAACTCACTTTTCTAATTGAAGCGCCCCTGCCTAAACAGAGACTAAATGTGTTACAATTATCAGTCCCAGGAGGCTGATACACATTTATTCAACAGATAGTTCAGAACCTTACAGCCCCCGAGGGCACCTAATACAAGCTAGGATAACCAGAAGGTTGATGACGATAATGAGCCAAGCTATGAACAGCTCGGGCTCAACAAAGGGATCAGATCTACGCGGCAGCGAAGACATCTTGGGCGGGACCAAACTCCACAGGCAAAGTTGGGTGCGGGCACGACCACCTACTCGGCTTCTTCGGCAACAAAGCCCGGGTCTTCTTCTGAAGCAACAAATACAAGGGTGAGTACAAAAGTACTCAGCAAGTCTAACCACACCCACAGAGGGGTTAACACAGAAATATGCACAGGATACATCAAGGAATAGGCCAAGGTTCATTTGCAATAAAGCCAAGTTTTACACATGCAATGGTTCGTCAAGGGTATTTGAGCAAAAGCAAGTTTTAGTAATAAAACAATAAGTAGGGGTTGATCCACAAAGGATCCAAGTTTTAATACTATCGGATTTCCCATCCGCCGTAGCTCTCCAGCACAAAGCCGGACATTTCCAAAACCAACACACTTCAACCCATTCCCAAAACCTTTGGTATTGTGACCAAGCCATAACTCGCCCATAACCGTGGGCATGGCTATTCGAATAGTTTGAAAACTCTGCAGAGGTGTACACTTTCACCACAAGTAGGGTACCGCAACACGGTCACCTTAGTGCCAGCGCGGATCCTATCGAAGCCATTACACACCATAGTCAAAACTGTCTAGCCATCACGAGAAAATAACCAAGAGGATTTATGACACCAAGTCGGCAACCATGACACTAAGTCGACACTTGGTTTTCCCGCTGCACACCTGCCACCAGACAACTAACAGCCTGGCTAGTGGGATTTAGACTAAGCCCTTGCACCATACAAGAGTCGAGTGGTTGTACGGGATAAATTGGGTTAGGCAAGATGACACATCACCTCGGTTTAAAACTGAACAAAATGGATATTTCCCAACTTGCTTAACCACAAAGGTACAAGCCTCCAAATGGTATTTCACAAAGAAATACCCATCCATCTTATCCAACACTTTCTTTATTTTCAAAACCCGAAACCCATTTTCTTTACTCAACGCTTTCACACTTTTATTCTTTATAAAACAAGTATAGTCATGATGATTTAAGCACTTAAAACAAGTTCTAAGCATTCTAGCAGGGGTTATCAACCAAACAGAGCAAATCATATTTAGTGACAACTAGGTCATCAAGGCATGATCATATCAATCAAAGGAATGGCTATCCAACCGGGTTTTCAACAACAAAAGCCATGCAATTTATCAAAGGCCAATATGTTGTGTTTATAAAACTGGGATAAACATGCATCAAAGGATGGGATTGGACTTGCCGTCTTCAAAAGCTTCCGGGAGTTCCTGCTCGCGGTACAAGTCGTCGGGTTCGGGCTTGCGGTACTCTCCTGCGTACTCCGGCTCGCGGTACTGTTCCTCCTCGATTATTCCGTCGTCTACGGCGCACACAACAAAACACATAAAAAGAAAATAATCAAACCTTTACCGATGAGCTCAAAACAGGAATTAATAAAATAAAATAGGAAGGAGGATTATTTTGGAGTGATTTGTGTATAGCTCGGCCGGAATAGATGAAAGAAAGGTGTGTTCGAGTTTGGTGAAATTTCGGAGAAATTTGGCGCATGAAATGACGGGTTTAAGGAGGTATTAGGGCTAGTTTTAGGGGTTTAGGGCCTAATTGAGAGGTTTAAAAGAACCAAGGACCTTTCTGTAAATACTTTGTATAGTGGGAAGGCTGTTTTGTAATATTGGAAAGTATTTGGGGGCAGTGGTAACAACCAGGGACTTATTTGGAATTAAACTAAAAAGACAGGGGGTTTTCTGGGGTTTCTTTCTAAAGAGCAAAGGTTCTTTTGGAAATATAGAAAAGGGCAGGGGGTTTTTGACAAATTGGCCGGCCTTTCTCTTCTTCCTCCGGCCCGAACAGAGAGGGAAGGGGGAAACGGCGCGGCGGCTCGGCTCCGGCCGGCGTTCCCGGCCTCCGGGCCACGGAGGCGGGGCGGGAGCGAGCGCGTGAGAGAGAGTGGGGTGAGGGGGTCACGCTCGCCCTCTCACCTTGGGCCGGGGTGGTTCGGGGTGGCAGCTCCACGGGCGAGCGGCGGCG
>CM014272.1:78856340-78869827 GCA_004135705.1 Alloteropsis semialata | reverse complement strand
AAGGAAAAAAAGGAAAAGGGGAAAAGAAAAGAGAAAAGAAAATGAGAAAAGAGAGGAAAGGAGAAAGAGAGAGAGGTCGGCCGGGATTCGCGGCGACGACCGCGGGTTCGGTCGGGCACGCGCGGGGGTGGGTCGGAACGCGACGCGCGGATCGAGGGAACAGATGAACGGTCAGAAGAAGTTTTTCGGAACACTGGGTGTTTTGGAACTTGGAAAAGACGGGAAGGGTTTGGATGGATTTGGAATTTGGAAACTCATCGATAAAAGTTTTTTGAAAACTCGTTAAACCGCGATTTGAGATTTTTGATTTTTAGGGTCGTTACACCAATTTCCCCATTATATCTAACATCCGACCGCCAAAATACTTTTAAATTAATAATTTTCCAACATAAAAATTGCTTCAAATACGAAAACGCATAGAATTCAATGCTCCTTTCCAATTTTCTTGCACAAATTTTTATATTTGAACATAAGATACACTTCAAAACAAAAGATACCCAATATTCCAAAATTTACAATATTTTCACAAAGCGCTTTTAAGGGTTCAACGCACTCTGTCATTTATTTCTAAAAAATATATGTGCAACCAAACATTAAAAAAACCGTAGCAGGGGGCCATCCGCGGCAATGCCGTAGCCTTTTCTAGTCTTGAAGAAGCTGACGACAGTACCGACCTTCAGAGTCCCCGTGAATCCGTGGTTGCACTTGTAAAGATGTAATGTGGACACTGTAAAGATGTAATGTGGACACTGGAGATAATGGCTCTTTTCAGTTTTCACACCCTTTGAGCCAAAACAAATTATCCGATCTTTACTTACGAATCCTGCAACAAACCGCGGGCCAGCAGCGTGGCCACGTCGCTGGCCTGTCCCGGCCATCGGATCGGCCGGTTGGACGGTCCAGATCGAGCGAGGATCGGGTTTTTTTTAAAAAGACCCTTCTATTTAGTGAAAATTGAACCCGCAGTCCATAAATTTTTACTGAAAAGGCCCTAAACTTTTGCAAAAATATGTTTTCAACCCAGAAATTTATAAAAAAGCCCCTGCATTTCACAACAATCAATCCGAAGGTCTGAGCTTTTCACGAAAAAACCCTCTGACTTTTCCATAAACCAACATATATAGCCTAAATTTATTAAAGAACGCCATATACTTTACAACAACCAAACCGTAGTTCATACATTAGTACAAAAACAACATCCACTTTTTTAAAAAAAACACGGAATCCACATTTGAGTACCGTGTATTCTCATGAACTAGCCCCTCGACTTTACAAAAAATTAATCTACATCCCACCATTGGAAAAAAAACACCCCACACTTTCTAACAACTGCATCGCTTCCTTAATAAATACTTTCACACCTTCTTTCTCAACACGAAATCCACATTTGAGTCCCGTGTGTTCTCACAAACTAGCCCCTTGCATTTCACAACAATCGACCCGAAGGCCTGAGCTTTTGACCAAAAAAACCTCCGACTTTTTCATAAACCAACACATAGCCTAAATTTATTAAAGAACGTCATATATTTTACAAAAAATTAATCTACATCCCACCACTGAAAAAAACACCCCACACTTTCTAACAACTGCATCGCTTCCTTAATAAATACTTTCACACCTTCTTTCTCAACACGAAATCCACATTTGTGTCCCGTGTGTTCTCACAAACTAGCCCCCCTGCATTTCACAACAATCGACCCGAAGGCCTGAGCTTTTGACCAAAAAAACCTCCGACTTTTCCATAAACCAACACATAGCCTAAATTTATTAAAGAACGTCATGTACTTTACAACAACCAAACCGTAGTCCATGCATTAGTACGAAAAGAACCTCCACTTTTAAAAAAATTAACACGAAATCCACATTTGAGTCCCGTGTGTTCTCACGAACTAGCCCCTCGACTTTACAAAAAAATAATCTACATGCCACCATTGAAAAAAAAAACCACCTCACACTTTCTAACAACCGCATCGTCTCCTTAATAAATACTTTCACACCTTCTTTCTCAACACGGAATCCACATTTGAGTCCCGTGTGTTCTCACAAACTAGCCCCCCGGCATTACAAAAATTAATCTACATCCCACCATTGAAAAAAAAAACCCACACTTTGTAACAACTACATTGCCTCCTTAACAAATACTTTCATGCCTTCTTTTTCTACAGTAAATACAGAAAAAATAGCTCCATTTCAATACCCAAAATAATATTTCACTTAAACAATACTTCCACAACAATTTAGCATCCAAAATACATACCAGAGGCAACAACATGTTACTAACCATGACACCTATGCAAAAATAACGAGGCAAAACATTTATCTCAACTACGTTCTTACAAAAAATTTTGCACCTGCCTCCATGCAATGACTATTACTCCATTCATGAAATAAAACCTACATGAACTATAATACCACAACGAAATACAGACACTGCGCGGCAACGCCGCGCGCCTTTCTAGTGTCAGTTGATGATCAGAAATTGCAGGGCATTATCATCATCTTATTTCTAGCAATGCCAAAAGTTCAGACAGACACTTGCTGGCCCCGCAAAGATCCACTAGCACCAGCAATCATCATACACAATCATTTTTCAATCGGTTGATCAGGACATGCACGCAAAGCAAAAGTGGCGATGAAGAACCAAGACTGAAGATTGCGGTTTATTGAACTGAACATGGCTTCACTGAAGAAGTGCTTATTCTTATTGTACGACAATGCCACCGCAAATGCAGTTGCATAACTAGGTAAGATAGTTGATGAACTCAACAGCTGTTGCAACCGCGCCAGCGGTGATGGCGTCCTTGATGATCTTGTCTCTGTGGTTGTTGCTGGCACCAGATATCAGGGCACCAGATAGCGCGCCTCCGATCGTCGCATTCTTCTGCAGGGGTAACAGAACACAAGAGGATTAACGAACACCAAAAAATGACTAAAAACTGCATGGAATGAACCGGTTACAGGTTCTACAGTTTTCTTTTCTTTTGGGGAGGAGATTCTACATTGTTGTCATACTGTGCTTAATGTAACGGTTCCGAACTTTCCACAACTGAACCTATCAAGTTCTACATTCGCATAGGTAAGATTTCTAACATAGTACTAAATTTACATGATGGTTATCTGATCTTTGGACAAGAGGGGGGAGAACAGATGTTGTCAGGACCTTGATGTATGAGATACCAGTGCCATACAGAGCCTCAATTTTCACTTGTACGATTTACAGAAAAATCTTAGCCAAACTGTAATATAATAAGGTCTAAATTTCAAGTGGCGTGTAGCTTTTCGTCCCCACAGGCAGGCACATAAAATTTATGTCACAATGTTCAATTAACAACAATAAAAATGAAAAATTAATATTCAGTTAATTCTTACCCAGTCACTGTGACCACGGACCCTTTCCACTCCGTACACCATACCCACATAAACTCCAGCAACAGTACCTGTGTATTAGACAAACAAACATCTGAATTAGTCAAGAGCCTAAATAAGAAGGGAATGAAGCCAATGCATTTATTTGAGTTTGCAACAACAAATTGTACAAATTGATCAATTACTTACCCCAGTAAGCACCCTCCTTGCACATTTTCTTCAGCTGCATAGATATTCAGAGAAGGATATTAGTGTAATGCAAATAGGAACTTACTATATGAAGAAATCAGATGACAAAGTACTGAATTAAGACTATAGCTAGGTATCTGCAGTATTCATAGCATGTATTTTTGGAACCTCAAGTAAATCATTATCCACGGGTGATAATGTAAGAGCGCCCTTATTAAAAACATTTAGGAAGTCAAAGCGTAGAATCATCTAACTGGAAAGGCCTAGGAAAAACATGGACTGAGTTCTCCAAGTGAACAGGGGAATGAAGCTAGACTAGTTGAAAAACAGGGAGACGAAGTGTCGCTGAAATACTTACTGCATGCTCAACCTTGTGCTTGGAAACATCCCCTGCAAAGAAACAAAATAAAATTTTGTCATAACGTGTGCAAAGAAGGGCACAAAGCACCAACTTCTTCTCCAGTTTGGCACCCATAATCATTTCAGCAAAAACCAGGAATACATACTGAAATTATTCTGAAATACCATTGGACAAATTTAAAGGTGCAGAACAACAAAATTGGCACAAGAATAGCAGGTGGCATGCTAGCAAATATTTAATGAAAAGGAGGAGAGTTAGCAAATACTACTATAGCAAATTACAAATACTATAGCAATATAAGCGAAAACAAGAGAAAAAGTGTACAAGCTAGTGTGAGTGCATCAATCAAGATCGATTGAGTTAACACCATTTTGCACTGGTTGAGGCCTTATGTTCAGAACTAAGGACACCTTCAGGAACAACATCAGAATTTTCTTGTCATTTCAGTCATACCGAATGTCAAATGCAGGCTACACAAATGTGCAGCAATTCAGTATAAGACTGAATGCCAAATGCAGGCTACACAAATGTGCAACAATTCAATATAAGACTGAATGCCAAATGCAGGCTATACAGATTACAGTATGGAGTTGTATCTGCTCCTCAGGTTACACAAATATGCAGAAAATTCAGTATAAGACTAAATGCCAAATGCATGCTATACAAATTACAGTATGGAGTTGTATCTGCTCCTCAGGTCACACAAATGTCCAGAAAATTCAGTATAAGACTAAATGCCAAATGCAGGCTATACAAATTACAGTATGGAGTTGTATCTGCTCCTCTAACTCAGTCTCTGCAGTTATTTGCAGAGACAGGGTGTGCAGTACATTTTCCATTTAACATCACAATTAAATCTATCTGCACACAGCACAATGGCCAAATATTTTGGGGAGGCAACATAGATAGGATCATAGGATCAATCTCAGACGTGTGTGCCACAAAATCAAAACTTTTCCATCTAACAAGGGTCCTGGAATATGTAGCAGAGAATACTAGTATTATCAACCACATAATGTTTTTTTATAAAAAGAAAAAGGTAAAAATGAGATAAACAAAGCAAGGCGAATGCAGTGGTATCACTGAACTGGAAGAGAAAGGGAATGGGGAAGAAGAGAACCTCTGTTGAGGCACTCAAAGGTCTCCTCGGCGGCCACCTTGCAAGCGCCGACCTGGTCAATGATCGAACACAAGAACGGGGATCGATTAGATTAGATCATATGTGAGTGAGGCACACATCCGCATTGTAAATTCCAGAAATCCAGATGAGCCGTCCAACACAAGAGCAGGCATGATTGAAAAACAGGGGAGGAAGGGGGAGGGGGGAGTGAAAAGGGGGAACGGACCGCGCCGATCTTGAGGAAGCCGTCGACGGTGCGGTTGAGGAAGGGGTTCCCCATGTCGATGGCGACGTCGATCTTGGGCGAGCTGAGGGACCCCGAGAAGCCGCCGCGGGGCATCCTTCCTGCCTGCTGTCCGTCTCTCTTCCTTCCCTGGCAGCTCAGCTGTGTGACTGGCAATGTGAGATGGACGCCTCGGAGAAGATAAAGAATGGGGAAGAAAGAGGGCGGTGGCGGTGGCTGCCAAGCCACGAAACCGATGGACAGGCCGGGCTTCTCCCCTTGTTTGCTGCTCCCACAACAGGCCACGGCCCACAGGTGACAGGACAGGTCATCTACTCTCGTGAGGCGCGCGCCCGCGCCACCATGGCACCATGGATTGGTCCTCTTCTCCTTTCCTTGGCTTGGCTCGGCTCGGCTGGCCCGCGTGTCAGCCAGTGGGTCCTCTACCCTTCTTCCTCACCCGCCCCGTGTCCGTGTGGTCCGTGCAAGCATGGACGGTCCAGAATGTGCCCGCTGCGTGGAAGCTACCCCTAACTATTTTTTTTTTGTCAAAGATCAGTACAAACGCAGACAGTCACACATACGTACACTCACGCCTATGAATACACTACGCAAATCCTACTCCTATGAGCACCTCCGAGAGACTGGGCCGGCTGTTCCGATCTTGAGATTGACGAAGTCACCACAGGTGCCTCGCTATCGAGGGACACGCCGCCTACCACTGAAAGAAAAGCGCCGGTTAAATCCTGGAATAAATCCAGAAAAATGTGACACCCGTGCCGAGTCGGAGACTCGAACCCGAGTGGACAGGTTTCACCACAAAGAACCTAACCAACTAAACAATGCTGGCTCCACGAAGCTACCCCTAACTATGTTAGCGCCCGTGTGCCATGTCACGTGAGAGCGAGGCTGACTGCTGTACAGCCAGTGCTCTCGCTACTGCATGCTTGGTAAGCACCTAAAAACGGCTTCTTTTGTATCAAAAACTTTTTTTTTTGCTGAAAATGACACGACAAGTAAGCTCAGCCAAGAACGTACACACAAATGGTAACTGCAAATGGACCCTCCTGGTAGGAGATGATCGTCCAAGAAACAGAACAATGTTCAGAAGTTTAAGAAAACCATATATAAGAATCCGCATAAGTTGATTTTTTTTTACGGTGGTAACATGTTCAGAAGTCCAGAATAAATATGAAATAAAAACCCAAATGGATATTGTATAAGAGACGGCAAATTTTTTTTGAAACGGTAAAAGAGGGATTAGTTTCAGTATATTGTGACATTTAAAACGACAAGCAGATCATTACATAGCTAATTATATATGGAGGCTGTTTTACAGTTAACATCTACATATTACAATACAACAATACCACATCTTTATAGTTTTATACCTTGAGAACGTTTAACAATACGAGCACATTTATAACCATCAGTAATTACTTAAAAATGAAAGCTCCACAACTGAAGGTAGCAGTCAAATCTGTACGCCATATGCCTTTAGGGCATCCGGAGTGTATAGAGCCCAGGAGGTCTTAAGCGTGGGGCCCATGGTGATTTAAGGTCTGTGCCCTTGTGTACGAGACCAAACCCGGTCTTAAGTGTGGGCCTGGCTTTGAGATTAAAAAATTTGCTATTCTCTCTGCCAACCGACGGCGCAGGTGCTTTTCTCCGCGCGGCCACGCTCCCCTCTCTCAGTCTCTCTCCGTCCGTTGATTTTTTTATTGCCTGTGGCCAGGTTGTAAGCCAAAGGTCGGGTCTCAACCTTTTTTGCTTAAGGCCGCGTATAAGACCTGCTCTGGTATGTATGAGGTCGACCTCAAGAGTCTTAAGACCCCCTTATTCCCCACACTCCTGATGCCCTTATAGTGCTTGCTTAGTTTGTACCTTGTTTTCTGAACCACTGTTGCCAAGTGACTACACAGAAGACGTGCACCTCGTCATATAGTTTGTCGAATAGGCGGAAATATGCATATCTCCAAGTCTTCTTAAACAAAAGGCCACAAAATATCATCCACAGGCCTGCCAAGAATCCCACGATTGAACCAAGATGGAAATCCATTTCATCTTCATGTGACCTGACGGGATCTTCTTGTGCTGGCTGATGACCTCCAGGAGGACATGCCTTTGGAAGTGGATGCCCACAAAGACCTAGATTGCCAATGTACACTGAAGCAGGATCATCTGCCCCGAGAGTGTCCAATTGATGTCCTGAGGGTATTCTGCCCGATAGGTTATTGTAGGACAAATTCATATAGCTCAGTGAAGTCAAATTCGACAAGCTCCGAGGAATTTCACCAGAAAGTTGATTGTTGGATAGGTCAAGAGATTCCAGTGATTGCAAATTGCCGATCTTATATGGGATATTTCCACTGAATGAGTTCGATGATAAATTCAAATTTATCAATCCAACAAGTGAACCTATTTCTTCTGGGACTTCACCGGCTAATCTGTTGCAGGACAGATCGATGCTCATTAAAAATATGGCATTCTCCCTGTAGTCAAGCACTTGCCCTTTTATCACCAATGATAAGCTATGATTATACAGACCATTTAGAAATGTCACATAACCAGACCGATAATCTTGAATGAAAGGACAAGGTTATCATTGGTGATAAAAGCGCAATCTGTTGGATCTGAATCCGCATCAGCGGTAGTTAGAGCTTCCAAGTTCAGAATAGATTGTGGTACAACCCCAGAAAAGGTGTTGTTTGCTAGGTCAAGAATACGAAGAGAAGAAAGCCTCATTGTTTCTATCGGAATATGACCAAAAAAGCCATTGGATCTTAATCGTAGCATTTTTAATCTAGGCATGCTCTCACTTATCCATGTAGGTAAGTTTCCAGTGAATCTGTTTTGAGACAGATCCAGGAATCTAAGATTTTGGCATTGTTTCAAGAATAAAGGGAACCCACCTGAGAGGCTATTGTTTTCTAGAAGGAGGGTATGGATTTCTAAACTGTAAGAACTTGTAGAATTGACCCTTGAAGAGTTGTCACCGGATGGTTGTTTCATCTCTTTGCTGCTACAGTCAGGTAGTCCCATTGTAAGCAGGTTGTTTGAAAGATCTAAGATCTGCAGTTGAGGCCATCGACAAATTGACTCTGTAATGGTCCCAGTTATAAAATTGGAAAATAGAAGTGCAACCAGTAAATTTGGAGCTCCAAAATTTGATGGAAACTGTCCATTTAAAGAATTCATGGAGATGTCCAAGAACTCAATGCTTGTTGGTAGCTGTGGCACTGAACCAGTTAAATTATTCGACTGGAGTGACAGCACTAGCACCGACATGAAATCCAAACTAAAGGGTAACTCACTGCTAATTTGGTTATAAGAGAGGTCCAAATGTGTGGCATTAGAAAATGTCATCCAAAACCAATCTGGGATCCTACCAGTTAGACCAGCATCTGAAATATCAAGGAACAAAATGCACTTTTGCCATCGAAACCAATTAGGAATCTGGGGGCCCAAACGACAAGACGAAAGAGAAGCCACGTCCAAGCTGAATGGAGGTTCCCAATCCGATTTCACCGTGACTTGAAGGCAAGTATGAGAAAAGTCAATGTCCTCCAGATTCGTCAGGTTGGACAAGTGATCTTCTGATATCACGCCACTGAAATTGTTATTGCCAATGTGCAACACGGTCAACTTTTTCACTGTCCCAATCTCCACAGGCACAGAACCGCTCAAGTGGTTGCCGCTGATCTGAAGAAGGCTTAAGGAAGTGAGGTTTGAGTACCGATTTCAATGCCGTTCCAGTGATGTTGGCCAGAATCTTTTTTTTTGAAATAGCCGGCATTACTGCCTAGCATGTATTGATAGAGAAGAGTTTGCAAAACTGTACAAGAAAAGAAAAACATATATAAAAAAAGAAAAGAAACGGAAGCCAGGAGCTCAAGCAAGGGCTCCTGGAGTGATCTCTCTAAGTCTTTTTGCTCCAGCAGCGCACCATAAAATTGCCTCCTCTTTGATCCTTGCTAGCAGCCCTTCAAAAGAGGTGTATTTTCTCCTAAAAATTCTCGCGTTGCGCTCATTCCAAAGTTCCCAAGCGACAAGGATAATCAAAGACCGCACCGCACGAATTGGCATACTGGTAGTTTTGCCAATCGTGTACCACCAATGGGAGACGTTGTGGAATTGTTCCCATCCAGCAACATCAGGGAAGCAGCCCTTTGTCCATTGTCTGACTGCCTTCCAAATTCTGGTGCTGTAGCGGCACCGCACAAACAGATGGAGCGCCGACTCATTCGTCGCGTGGCAAAGCGGGCACACATGTTGGTTTGGCCATCCCCTTTTCTCCAATCGATCCGATGTCCATAGCCGATTTTGGACAGCAAGCCATGCAAAGAACTTGCACTTCGGCGGTGCCCATGTCCTCCAGATGAGCGTGTCAAGGTCTGTGTCCATCGACCCAATGAATTGTGCCATGTATGCCGATTTGGTCGAGTACTCTCCATTTGGGGTGAACCTCCAGTGAATCTGATCTGGCATATTTTCATCCAGATGTACCTGCTGAACCTTTTCCCACAGAGCAACGAACTCAGCAATATGTTGTGATGTGATCATATCGGTGATCCTGATGGCATTTATCCAAGCATCATTGTGTAGCGCCTGTCGTATTGTGAAGGATTTTCTTTTGCAGGCTGCAAAGATCCTGGGTGCTATGTCCCGTGGGGATGTTCCTCCCTCAAGCCATGCAGAATTCCAAAACAGCGTCGTGGCCCCATTTCCAATGGTGATCTTGGTGGCTGCGTTAAAAAGGTGTCGGTCAGCTAGTCCACACGGCACCTCAGTTCCCCTCCATGGCTTGTTCTCAGAGCGCCATGATTGCCACAGCCACCTTAGCCTCAATGCTCGGGCAAATTTGTAGAGATCAAGGATGCCCAGGCCACCAAGTTTCGTCGGACGTTTGCATCGCCGCCAATTCACCTTGCACTTGCCGCCCGATATTCTGTCTGCTCCTGCCCAAAGGAAGGATCTTCGCTTGGAGTCTAGCTCTTTTAGGATGTCCTTGGGCGGGATGAGGGTCATGAGGAAGTAGATCGCCTGCGAGGAGAGGACCGATTTGACGAGTGTGTTTCGGCCGGCCGTGGTGAGCAGATGCCCTTGCCAATTGGCCACCCGACTAGCAGCTTTGTCAAGAAGCGGTTGATAGTAAACCTTTTTTAGCCGGGTCAACGAGAGTGGTAGCCCCAAATAGGTGAAGGGAAAATTTGTGCGCCGGGCTGGGAAATGAGCGAGTATCGACTGGAGATCAATGCCGGCGCAGCGTATCGGCGCAACCATGCTCTTATCCAGGTTAGTGACAAGGCCTGTCACATTGCCAAAATGTTGTAAAATTTCCTTCAAAGCTTTCACATCCCTTGCTGTCGGTGACAGGAAGACAATTGCGTCGTCAGCATACAACGAAACTCTTAGCCTGGCCCTACGTCCTCTCAACTTGGACAGGATTCCCAGCTCAGTTGCGCGGTCTAGTAGCCTTACTAGAGGGTCAATTGCGAGCACAAACAACAGTGGAGATAGCGGGTCACCTTGCCTAAGCCCTCGACCATGTTGGATGATTGGTCCCGACCTGCCGTTCATGAGTACCTTGGAGGTCGATGAGGTCCACAGCGAGACGAGCCAATTTCGCCATCGGGGAGGGAAACCGAGCCGCTGTAGGAGATCAAGTAGATAGTCCCATCTCACTGAGTCGAAGGCCTTTGCTATATCAAGCTTTAGTAGTAAGGCCGGCGTTCTTGATCTGTGGAAGCACCTCGCCAAGTTGCGGACATATAAGTAGTTGTCATGAATTGCTCGTGTTTTGATGAAAGCACTCTGATTGTGTGAGACAAGGGCATTCATTAGTGGCTGCAGCCGGAGTGCAAGAAGTTTTGTGATTAGATTTGCGACTCCATGGATCAAACTAATTGGCCTATAGTCAGTTATCCTTGCAGCACCATCCTTCTTCTGGATGAGGACAATGTTTGCCGTGTTGAGCGGCGCAAGGTGGTCTGTGCGTTGGTCGTGGAAGCTCCGTATCACGCACATGACATCATGCTTGATGATGTCCCAGCAAGAGGAAAAGAAAGCAACCGTGAACCCATCCGGTCCAGGTGCCTTGTCCTTTGGCATTTGCTTGATTGCATTTAGGACCTCCTGCTCCGTGAATGGTGTGTCCAGGGAGGCAAGATCATGGTGAGAGGTCGACAGCTCAGCCCAGTTGAAGTCTTCAGTGCGTGGCTGTGGCATGCCCATGAAGCTTGCGAAATGGTCATTTGCTACCTGCTCTTTTTCTTCTTGGGAGATAGCCCATCCCGTGCCCCTTTGTAGCCTCTGAATAAAATTTTTCCTTCTGCGTGAGTTGCATTTGAGGTGGAAAAATCTCGTGTTGGCATCACCCAATTTAATGTTTGTGATACGTGAGCTTTGCCTCTTTCTAGCTCGCTCCAGAACAGATAGCCCAAGCACCCTGCGCTTCAGCTTTGCTCTCAGTTCACGTTCTATTGGGGACAGGCAGCGCGTCTCTTGTGCAATGTCCAGGCGGAGAATGATCTCTAGTGCCATATGTAGCTGCAGTTTAGTGCCAGAGAACAGGGATTTACTCCACTCTCGCAAGCGCTTTGCTGTTGCTTTCAACCGAAAATTTAGGCGCGAAAGTGGTTCCGTGTGTGGATTGTGCTCAGTCCAAGCAAATTTCACAACTTCTTTGAATCCCGGCATCTTGATCCAGAAATTTTCAAATTTGAAGTGCTTTGGGCGAGATGGGCCACTCTGATTTGAGAGAAGTAGAGGGCAGTGGTCAGAAAGCGCGGTGGACATGGCCTGGAGGATATGGGAGCTGAAGGCGATATCCCACTCTTCATTGCAGAAAAGCCAATCCAGGCAGACCAAAGTTGGGTTCTCCCTTTCATTACTCCAGGTGAATTTGCGGTTCTGTAGGTGTATCTCCTTCAGCTCACAAAAATTGAGTGCATTTCTGAACTGGGCCATGAGATTTCTGTTTAGGTTGATGTTGTTTTTGTCCCTGGCCCGGTAGATCATGTTGAAGTCGCCTACTGGCTTCAGAGATTTGATCTCTTCAAGGAAGGCCGGTTTGAATGTATCTCTTGAGGGTCCGTAGACAGAAGTGAGGCGAAAAGATGTGTCGCAATCAATTATCTTGACTGTTGCCGAAATTGTATGTCTAGTAGTCACAATGTCAGTTAATTGCAAATGTTGGCCATCCCAAATGAGAAGAGGCCTCCTCTTGTACCGGAGATCCCAGTAGCAAGGGCAAAAGCGAAGTCTCGCATTCTGAACCCACCGAGATAAGCTGCAAGTGGTTGCTCAATTTCTTTTAGTTTCGTCTCCTGCAGGCATGCTAGATGGATCGATGTCGAGAAGAGCACCTCATGCACAGTGGACTGCCTTGCGCCCGCATTAAGTCCCCTCACATTCCAGCAGGCGATATTTAGGTTTGGTTCTGTCATTTTGAACGAATACGCCAACGCAGCCATATGCTTGCAAGAGTAAGGAGAAGAACAGTAAACTCTGAAGAATGCTGTAAAATTGCAGTTATCCCATAGTGGCATACGAAATGCTGCAGTGACAGAATAACAGCTGAGGCAAGCCGCAAGTAGTTCACAAGTACAAACTGAGGGAGACATGTCCCGTAGTGGCGCACAAATTGGTGTAGTGACAGAAGCACAATTGATTCAAGTAGCAAGGAGTTCACAAGTTCAGACGGAAGGAGGCCTGACTCGACGACAGTTCTGCTAGGCACTTGAACTGATAGAAAATAAAAGCAGAAATGTAGAGGGTATAGTCTGATGGCTGCCATTGCCTTGCAGAACATCGAGACGAAGTAGATGCACTTCTTGTACACCATCACGCTTGTGCTGCCTCCTCAGTTGCCGCTCCGTTTAGAAGAGCAGCGGCATCCGGTCCTCCCATTCGGATTAGAGCATCATCGCAGGCGGTAGCATTGACGTCATCGAGCTTGAGTAGGGTCACTAGGGTCGCGACCACCGTTGGGGGGAGTGGCCCATCGAAAAGCTCTAGGTACTCCTGCAGGGCATGCTCAACAAGGTTCTCACCCTCCTTGCCATAGCCTAAGCTCTTGCAACTTCTTCCAGGAACACTTTGGTAGCCTCCGTATTAGATCTGCTATATCCCCACCGATGTTGCTGTCACTGAGGTCTATCGTCCGTAAACTACAAATCTTTTGCAGTGTTGATGGTATCATCCCCTCCATGTTATTGGCAGGCCCG
>CM014272.1:78830408-78855753 GCA_004135705.1 Alloteropsis semialata | reverse complement strand
ATTACTACTAAAGGGGCCCCAATTAAAACTTCGCCCCGGGCCTCCAAAACCTCAGGACCGGCCCTGGTTATTGGATCCCATGTCAACGGTCTCTAGCATGGTCAAGTTTCCCATCTCATCAGGAAAGGGGCCTGACAACTGAGAAGCAGCAATGTTTAAACTTGTGAGGCTAGTTACATGCCAATACCAATTGGGTGCAGCAGGACTGTTGAAATTGTTGCCTTGGAGGTCAAGGATCTCCAGAGCCGTAAGGTTATGATGGTGTGGAAGTGATGGGGCTGAACTCTTAAGCCCACAGCTGGTGAGATACAGTGTTATCAAATTCGGGAGCGTGCTCACCGAATGAACCCAGTCAACCGCTGCGCTTAGGACCACACTGCTCATGTCGAGGTACTCCAGTGTGCGAAGGCTACCTAGCCATGAAAGATCCGATGAATATGGACGTGCAGGGTAGAAGCTCTCGTCGATGTCGAGGACCAGCAGTTTGGTGAGGTTGCCTAGCTGAGGAGGTACTCGGCCACTGAAGTTCATGTTGGAGAGGTCGAGATACGTCAAGCTCGTGAGAGAGAGCCGGTATAGGCATGTAGCCCCCGAGGTCATTCCCGCTGAGATCTAGGAACTTGAGATGGCCTAGGGCAAGAAGACACGTGCTTATCTGCCCGCGCAGCCGATGAACAGCATGGTGTTGGTAGCCGAAGAGATCGTCCTGGAAGAAAGCGTTGCGGAGGTCGAGCTTCACGACGTGGCCTGTCATGGCGCTGCAGCTCACGCCGTGCAACCGGCAGCAGTCCTGGCCTCGCCGCCACGACCGCAGCCGGCCGGTGGGGTCGCTCGTGATGGCGGCTTTGAAGGAGAGCAGCGCGTCCCTCTCGGCCGGGATGCAGCTGCCGTCGAGCGTCGTCTCGGCGACAGAGACGGACGAGGCGGCGACGGCGGTTGCTGGTGCTAGGAAGAAGAAGAGCAGGAGGCACATGGCTGCAGCTCCATGGAAGGAGGATCCTGTCATTGCAGCCATTGGGTTGTTCTAGTTCCGTTTGCAGTTCTGGGAAGAGAAGCCAACTCCTAGTGTATGCTATAATTGTGATTGCCCAATACGACCGTGTCAACTTTAGTTGGTCTGAGTATTCATCCATGACCATGAGTAGAGATCAGGTATCAATCACGACGGATGGTCGACATCAAGTCATCAGGAACCATGCAGGCCGGCTCAGTTTTCGCACTCGAGTGTTTTTAAATATAATCCATGCTTTGGTTTATTTGCTTTTAAAGTCAGGAACCAGGCCGGCTTTAATTTATGCTTTTGTTATTTCCTCCGGCCGCTGGGTTTAATTAGTTGGCTGCTTTGACCTGCCTTCAGTTTGTCCTCACGGAGTACGTAGCTGTTTATTCTCTTCTTCTGAATCTGATAAGAATTCGGCAGCTCTTGCCGTCCATTTTTTTTTAAAAAAAAACAAGTTGATTAATGTCTTATCTGCCGCTGTATCAATTTTTTTTTCTCGGCTAGATGTTGAATATTGAAAGGACCTTGATGTCGCCTAGAGGGGGGGTGAATAGGCGTTTCTTCGAATTTCTGTAAATTACAAAACTGAAACCCAGCTGTCAGCACTGGAACCGATCAGACCGGTTTCTTCTGACAGACAGGGAACAATAATGAAGAACAACCCACAAACAATTCTAGCACAAACCACTTTGGACAACAAGCTTCACCAGGTGTTTCCAAGTATATTTATGAAGCTCCTGCACACAGCACAAGTTTACCAAAGTAGAGATATGCGGAATTACGAGTAAATGCTAGAATTGACAAAAGTAAGTAAATGGAGACAAACACAAGGATTTGTTTACCGAAGTTCAGATTCACCACATGCACTAAGCAGCCACCAAGGCAAGGTGAATCCTAGTCTCCGTTGAGGTGCTCACGAAGAGCCGGGTTGTCACACCTAACCCTTTCCTCACCCAATCGACCACCAAGGGGATTGAGTTTACTTACTGATTTCCTCACAAGGAGGATGGGTGACACAAACTTCCGTGGCACAACCACACAAGGAATGTGTGCTCAACGGCGACGCCTAGCCGTCTAGGAGCAAAGCTCCAAGAGTAACAAATGCTTCACAAGTTGCTGGACGCCACCAAGAGTGCTCAAGATCAGATTGCTCACAATTAGCTCACACACAATACTCTCTCTCAACCCAACTCAAAAAATCTCACAAAGATTGCTCAAATCTCACAAAGAGAGGTTGGGGAGAGCTCAGCTGGCCTCAAGAAGGTATAAGGGACGCACAGAACCAGCAGCCCCTCAAAGAGGAGCTCTTGGGTATAAATACCCAACCCTTTCAAAACTAGCCGTTATTCTGTCAGACAAAACCGGTCAGACCGGTTTGCCAAACCGGTCAGACTGGTTTTCAAACTGAACTAGCCGTTAGACGCTCAGAGGCCATGAACCGGTCAGACCGGTCACCAGAACCGGTCAGACCGGTTCTTGCCTGAAAACCCCACTAAGTTAGAATTCTAATGGTTAGACTCTCATGGGTTTGACTTTGAGCACTTTTAGTGAATGTCTATCAACCAATGTTGCATCCCTCTTGATAGTACGGCATACCTAAACTCAAGACATATAAATAAACATATTTCAACCACTTGAGCTTCCATTTTGATAATCATGCCAATACTTGAATATTCTTCACTTGAGGGCTTTCAACATTGTTCATCATCTTGAGCAGATCAACCTTGAGCTAGTGACTTAGGATTTTCCACAACTTATATTTGAGTTCACTTTAATCCATAAGCCACTTTCTTCATCAACCATAACATATGTGCATTGCATTGCTTCTCTTGACAACACTTGGATATGATACTTCGAAACCCCCCGGATACTAGATACTTCATCTTAGCATTCACACATGGTCATAAGTCGTCACTTAGCCAAAGCTTGCTTAGTCCCTCGCTCTAGTCATCGCGATTTGTTTCTTCACCACTTACCCTTGCATCATCAAGTTAGCTTTGCTTTGCCATTGAATGAATTCCACTTGAGAGATTCTTCAAATGCTTGTTCTTGATTGATAAAGAATATCCATAATGCAAGCTTCCAATTGAAGACCAATATGTAACACATATGCTCATGTCCTTTTATCATACATACATGAAGTCTTGCATATCATTCTTCTTTGTCAAATAAATCATCTCATATTCTTGGAGACCCACATAGCATATCTCCAAGTCATTGCTTCATTATTGCTTGTTTTGACTTGATAAAGAATATCCCATGAATTGCAAGCTTCCAACAATGAGACCAACGTATGTCACATAACCATATGTCCCTTCGGTGTACATACATGGAGCCTTGCAATTTCCACTTTGAATGATCCCTTCATATATCAACAAGCTTTCTCATAGATTGGAACCACATAGATATACCTTGGTTGACTTGTCCATAATGTATCAACATACATGCTTGTCATTCATTATTTATGCACAAGGAGATCACACACTTGCTTGCCTTTCACATTATGAGCCAAATAACATTCATTTCATATATAATTAAATCATGATACTATGAATGTACCAACAACAACCTGCTCATAGTCTTAGACAAACAAGTTAGACCTTTAATCATTTTGTCATTAAACTCACCAAAACCCACATGGAGGCCTAGATGCACTTTCAATCTCCCTCTTTTTGGTGATTGATGACAACCCGATTAAAGCTTACAAATATAGCAATAAAATCATTTTGAGTTCTCAGATATATGATGAGCTCCCCCTAAATATGTGCTTGGATTTGAAATTTCCAAATTTGGCCTTACATGCTAAAAGCACATATAAAAATAAAACCATGGGAGCTCCCCCTATATCTCAGAATTCGTGGGGTGCAACAAGTGTGTGTAACAAAAAAACAACGTGATGCATATGACAAGAATTTTCACATCAATAAACAAAGGTGTATATGTGCTGTCTGGGGTCAGACCGGTCAGACCGGTTACAGGAACCGGTCAGACCGGTTCTCCCAGTCAGTACATATACAAAACATTCATCACATCAACACATGCATAACAAGCTAACACAAAGTTACTTAATAAGCATTAAAGGGTACATCACACATAGTAGCACACATTACAAGTTCTCAAGCCCATAAAAGATAAGGTCCGACAATTATTACAAGTCCAACTTTCCAACATAGATAAAGATAACAGGAACCGGTCAGACCGGTTCCAGGAACCGGTCAGACCGGTTCCACCTGGACAGCACACCAAATTAAGCTTTAAATCCGTCTTCTTCTCCCCCTTTGTCATCGATTATCCAAAAAGCATGGAGAAGAGTCTTTGTACTGCTGCTGTAAACTACTGTCCAGGCCAAGGAGCCCATCCGGAGGGAAGAGTGGGATCCGCGAAGATACCGGTGATGAATCTCTCAAATGGCTCTGGCTGAGCTGGAGGATCTGCAGGTGCAACATAGGGAATGCCAAAATCCCCCTAGGCTGGAGCACCATACTGCTGAGGTGGTGGAGGTGGTGGAACTGAAGACGAAGAAGCTCCAAAGGCGGGATCCAAGATATGTGAGTAATCTTCATAGCCTGCCCCTGAGCTGTACTGTCTCACCATCTCCTCAACAGAAGGAATTTCTTCCTCAACAGGCTCTGGAGAGGGCGGAGATCTTGCCAGCTCTAAGTGCATGGCATTGTGCATCATTTTGATTGAATCTCTATCTTTCTTGCTTGCCCTCCTTGCCCTTTGCTGCTCAACCTTGATATCCCTGTGACTCTTGCATATTCCAGTGAGAAAGCTAAGCAATTTCTTCATTGGAGATGATGGCTTCCCACTGGACCGAGACGAACTCCCCGGCTGCTGCTGCCCAGGCCCAAACCGGTCAGACCGGTCTGGGGAACCGGTCAGACCGGTTGGCCCCAGGCCAGCAGCCGCGTGCTGAAAGTGCTGCTCCTGCTGCCCCACTTCTCCATCTTCCACGTGAATTTCTTCTTCTTGCTCTTCTTCTTCATCTGATATAGGGATGGGATGCTTAGGCACTTTAACGGTGAGAGGCAAGTGCACACCATCCATACCCCAAGTCCTCCCTGCTACCCTTTCAATCATTCTCATGATATAGGGCGCATAACCACAGCACTTCTGAGTGCTCTCAGACACAGCCCGTATCTCTTCCCAAATGAAATCAGCAACACAAAAGTTCTGTCCATTTGGCCTCATTCTAGCAAGGAGATTTCTACCATATAGGGATATATCTGTGGGATTTCCTTCTCTAGGGCAGATAGTCTTCCTAAACATTCTGTTTAGGATGGAGTAGTAGGTATACAAGCCCTTTACCTTGCCATAGTTGTACCGCTCTCCCCTGGTGTACATGAACTTCGTTGCTTCAGGTGCCATTATGTTTTCAAAGTGGATCTTGCCACGCCTGGCATCCTTCTTTCTGAACCCAAGACACTCTGCAAACTGAGTGTATGTGATGCTATAAGCAACTCCCTCAGTCCTCCAATGCATCACTTGGTCTCCCTGAATAGTCCCAAAATATAATGTGGCATAGAACTGGGCTATTATCTCGGTGTTCCAATCATGTGAGTATCCCATGATACTCTTAGTCTTTCTGTCCTCACACTCCTTGATGATTAGATTCAGCAATGGATTATTTTTCCTCTCCAATGCAGCCCAATCTATCCACTGTGCCTCTTACACTACCTTAGCTCTTCTCATAATGACGGTCTGGTAGTAGTCCTGCTGAAAAGAAGTATGAAATCTGAAATCTGTAGCAGACCTAGGCACATTGAGAGGATTTTCCTTTCTCATCCTCCTTATCCCTTCTGTGGTCCCAGTCCCAAAATAATCAACAACAATACGATCAGCTGGACCTGTGGGAGCCATCACAATAGGCATGGCAGCAGAGGAGCTACCACCCTGACCAACTGGAGGCCTCCTGCCTCTAAGGACCTGAACCTCTTCCTCTTCCTCCTCATCATCATCATCACTGCTGCCCTCTCTTGCTGGCCCTTTGCCACGATTTGGCTGCACAACAAAGTCTTCATCCTCAATGTCAACATCATCACTGCTGGCACTTGATTCTGTCTCATCACTGTCATCTATCTCTCTTGATGCAGCCCTTTTCTGTCCTCTAGGCCTTAGACCAGGCCTAGTAACCACGGGAACCTGGCTAGATCCCCCGGCGATGTCCTCATCACCACTTTGCCTTTGCTTTCTTCTTTTTGCCACCATCTTCTGTGGAGCCATAAGCACTGATTCCTGGATATATAGAGTATGGAAATACTAAGATTAGATCACAGGAATATATGGAAGACAAAAAGAGCGATTGGATTTGATTTCTAGGACTTGACAGGGTCAGATGTGGCTGTTCTGGGCACAACCGGTCAAACCGGTTACAGGAACCGGTCAGACCGGTTCTACGCAGAACAGGCCATGAGCATTGGATTTGGGCTAGATCTTGAGCAGTAAATCACAGGATATGGATATGTAAAAGCATTTGAGCAGCTCTAGGTAAACATTGAGGGTCACTAGTGCACAGATATGAGCATTTAGGGTTCAACAGCCAGAAACCGGTCAGACCGGTTACAGGAACCGGTCAGACCGGTTCTTGCAGTCAAACCCTAAATCGAGATTCCAACAAATGTAGCCCACCAAACTGAATCAAACTTTAGGGATGTCTTCCTGGGCATACTAGTAGATGATTGCTTGAAGGAATCCTAGAGATATTCACTGAGCACATAGATCGGGCATGGGGAACATATGAATACCTTGAGAGGGAGGAAACTGAAGATTTGAATCCAAAAACCGGTGTTGGGTCCGGTCAGACCGACGAGGATCACTTCAATCTTCAGAAACTTCAAGGGGCCGAGCACTTCCTTGGGGAAAACTTCAAAAACTTGAGGGGGAGAGAGATTCGGCCATGGGGGCGCACGGGAGAGAGAGGCACGGGCTTGGACAGGGTGAGGGGAGTAAATGTGAGTGGATAGGGTAACTTTTGGGTGTGAAGGGGTAAATAGTTGGGTGGACCCGGGGCAGACCGGTCAGACCGGTTCCAGGAACCGGTCAGACCGGTTTTCCCAGGAAACCAGCCAAAGTCCAAAATTTGCACCTTCACCACAAGAAATTCATCCAAGATTGAATTAGCCTTGTGCTAGATAGATATTGGCATTGGATATTGATCAACAGATAGGAATTTCCAATTTTAATCAAACTCCTTGATACTTCCAAGAGGTTGGGAAAGATAGATAATTTATGGACTTGAGAGAAATTTCACCATTTGTGACTAGCCATCAATCAAGCAAGGTTAACTATAGTCACAAACAGATCCATTGGGTCACAAAGACCAAGAGCCAATTATTTTCAAAAACACACAAGTCCTAACATGCTAGTTGAATTTTTCAAAGAACTATCCTATGTCACCAAAGCATGCAATACATCAAGTCAAGAACCGTATTAGGATGTTTAGCATATTCCTCTAACCGTTTTTATGGAACATTTGACACCAAGTCAATTTTAAAGGAGGAATTTACTAAACACCTAATAGGTCACAAGAGAAAGACTTGATAAAATTGCATGCAAGAATGCACACACTAGCATGGATATGAGGCCTAGATGCAAAAGATAAGAATAGAAGCTTCATGAAAACATATCTTTGCCTTAAGCCCATTCAATTTGTGCATATCTCAATTTAGCATGGTACTAGCTCTCATAATTATTTTTCTTATTCAAGTATTGAGTTAGCACAAGATACACTAGCACATGTGACTACAAATTCACTAGAAGAAATTGTTAGTCCCACAAGTGACACAAGTATTGGAACAAGCTCCCCATTAGATAGTGCATAAGAATTTTGAATTTCTTTTGAGTTGCACTTTATTCAATTATGAATATTGAGGAGTTTATTCACAATCTTGGTCAAGGCATATAGAAGGTAATAAACAAATTGAAATTATGCCAATGATCTCAATCATAATCACATAAAACTTTTCATGCTAAACACACTAGCATGAGGGAAAGGCCTAGATGCATTGAAATGAATATATGAATTTGAAAAACATACCTCGGCCTCTAGCTAATTCTTCTTCTCATTGGTGAAGATTTATTTCTCAAATCTTGTGCTTTATCCATATAATCCAAACGCATCTTTTCACTTGTGATTTTTCCTTATATACATCATGAAAAGAAATGCATTAAGTGGCACAAGACCTAGTTTCATCATTTAGTGACCTTTGGATTGGAAAGACGTAATGGATCACTAAAAGATAAAACCCCACAATATAGGTTAGATTCCTCTTTCTTGATGCACATGTGTATATGGGTGGAAGGCAAGCTCACATGCATCAATCTTGTCACAAAGCCAAGCAAAGGAATTAAATCTATATTATGGCAAGCAGCTATTTATCAAGATAAATCATTGTCCAAAGGGATAGATACACTTTTACCAATTTTGAACAAAATGCATAGCTTGCTTCAAAGAGAGACAAACTCTCACAAACGAGACTACAAAATCACTAAAAGAAAATGTTAGTCTCTGGGACACAAATTGTTGGATAATCTCCCCCTAAATAGGTGCATCATGTATTTGAATACCATGTCACATGCACTTGATCAATTTAATGAGTTTGAGGAGCTTATCTCACAGTTTGGTCCCGGCACATAAATAAATTGCATTTATTGAGATGGTGCCAAGAATGCTTACTACCACAAAGATAGTACATGGATTTGTATGCCATGGAAGTGCTTGAAGGATTTCTTGTAATATTCCAGCTTAGATGAAGCCCGAAAAATAAATCCCTGCCGGAACTTCTGGTATTGATTTGCCGGAACTTCTGATACGGAACAGAGGCTGCCGGAGTTTTGGGTCGGAACTTCTGGCACGAGACAGAGGCTGCCGGAACTTGATTTCTGCTAACTGGGCCAGAACCGGTCAGACCGGTTCGGGAAACCGGTCAGACCGGTTATCCCAGTCAGCTTCTCTTTTACTTGCTCCGAGAAATTCTTTCTTTATTGATTCCAAATTGTCCTGCACTTCAAAATAATATGCTCTACTAGAGAGCCATTAAAAGCATCACATGGCATAAGGGGAATAAGTAACAATATGAATGTCTTACTCATTACCGAGTGCTCAACCACAAGTTAAAACACTTGTATTCACAAAAGACTGAATGAGTAAGATAATCAGTTAGTGCATGTTACCGAGATGTCATTGGAATAAAAGTAGTTGTTGTTGTGCTTGAACTACAAAACAACAAACTTGAATTATTTTGTTACACTTGGCAAATTTATTTGAGTTGATTTATCTTCATTCTATGCCAAGGTTCCAATGCATCTCCTTACCCCTGCAAGTCTAGCAAGAACTTTTAGGTACCCAAGCCATGTTGGGTCCTTTAGGGTTAGTCACAAGAAACTTGGGAACCCAAATAGCCCTTATGCTAGTTTTAGGTGAACTAATCACTCTAGTTGCATAAGCACTGACTTTGTCATTCCCAAGCCTAGCAAAGTTATAATGGACAAGATCAGATTTAGGAATGTTACCATTAGGACAATCCTTACCCAAATGCCCTTTTGATCGACAAGTGTAGCAAATGCAATTCTTGATATTTCTTGGTGATTTGCTCTTCTTGTTGATCACTTGTCCCTTGCTAGCCTTGCTGCTTGAGGATGTAGCTTGATCACTCTTCATAGGCGGTTAGACTGGTGCCTTAGCCAGAACCGGTCGGACCGGTTCCGAAAACCGGTCAGACCGGTTTTGCAAGGGCCGTGACTCCAACTTCAATGGACAGGCATCAATTAAGTGTCCAACTTCCTTGCATTTGTAGCATAGCCTTTTCTTGGACATTCTTTGCTTCTTTGCCTTGCTTTTGTGCCTGAGGGAGCACATGGATGCGTAATGCCCCATGTTTAAACAATTGAAGCATTGTATGTGATCAAGCTTCTTTTTATTATTTTCTTGAGTCCTGTTCTTGTTGACTTGCTTGTTAAGCTGAGGGATTGAGCTAGTGACCGTTGATCCCTTCTCAAGCTTGTTCACCATGTTTTCACGGTTATCTTGAGAAGGTTGCACTTGGCCCTTTCCCTTAAGCTTGACCAAGTCATTTTTGATCTTTTCTCTCTCTTGCTTCATGTCTTCCAATTCTTCAGCAAGGAGATCATCACAAGACTCTACAAAAACATGCTCAACACAAGATGTGGTTGCTTGGGAGCAACACGGTTTTTCACATAATAATGTAGAATTCATGTGAGAGCATGCGCATGTGTGTGTATGAGGTTCAAGAAATTTTATCGATGTAACCATGACCTCATGAGCTATTTCTAGTTGAGCATATGATTCTACAATCTTTTCATGAGAACATTCAAGTTCATTGTAGTGAGATTGCAAAGCCATATGCTCACTAGTGAGCTTTTCTAGTTGAGTACTAAGCACTTGTTTTTCTTGTTCTAAGGATGCTACACAAGTAGATAAATCAGTAGCACAAACATAATCCTTAGACAAGATTTCATACTTACTGACCAAGGAGGCATGTGACAACTTGAGCTTTTCAAGTTCTTGAGTTAGAGCCTTGATGGTTCCAACTCTATGTAATTCATCTCTCTTGGTCTTCTTCTTCTTCTTTCTGCAAGCCATCAAGCACTTGGGTCCCTCACCATTAGATAATGAAGTACCAGAAGTGGATGGGGTGACACTTGCAGCTTGAGCATCTTGAGCACATATGAGTGCAGCTTCCTGGGCAGAACCGGTCAGACCGGTTCCAGAAACCGGTCGGACCGGTTCCTCCAGGCAGACTGCACTTTCTTCCTTTTGCTCTTCTAGCTTCTCGGCAAAAATCATCTGAGGCTCAAGGAGTGTTTCTGATGCAGTTGAGCACTTCTCAGATGATCCCTTGACTTCTTGCTCTTCATCATCACTTTCAAAATTTTCAAAAATCTCCGTGATGAGAGACCAAATGAGATGGGCATCTTTGCGAATTTCTCTTTTGCTAGAGATGATGTCCCATATATTTTTACAAATAGATCTTCGCAAGAAGTCAGTAACACAAGCATTGAGTTGCAAGCAAGCTATCTCCTCTTGAGTGACATTGGACTTACCAATGTTGTCAATATCAAACTTAGGAGATAGAACGCTAGCAACTAAAATATGTTCTACTACAGGATCTATATTTCTAAGAGATTTATGAACATTAATGGCCCAAGAAGTATAGTTTGAGAAATCAAGCTCAAGGGGCTCAAAGAGTACCTCAATCGACATCTTTTCTCACGGCGGTTAAGCTAGGATGTGAGTCCTTGCTCTGATACCAATTGAAAGGACCTTGATGTCGCCTAGAGGGGGGTGAATAGGCGTTTCTTCGAATTTCTGCAAATTACAAAACTGAAACCCAGCTGTCAGCACTGGAACCGGTCAGACCGGTTCCTGAAACCGGTCAGACCGGTTTCCTCTGACAGACAGGGAACAATAATGAAGAACAACCCCCAAACAATTCTAGCACAAACCACTTTGGACAACAAGCTTCACCAGGTGTTTCCAAGTATATTTATGAAGCTCCTGCACACAGCACAAGTTTACCAAAGTAGAGATATGCGGAATTACGAGTAAATGCTAGAATTGACAAATGTAAGTAAATGGAGACAAACACAAGGATTTGTTTACCGAAGTTCAGATTCACCACATGCACTAAGCAGCCACCAAGGCAAGGTGAATCCTAGTCTCCGTTGAGGTGCTCACGAAGAGCCGGGTTGTCACACCTAACCCTTTCCTCACCCAATCGACCACCAAGGGGATTGAGTTTACTTACTGATTTCCTCACAAGGAGGATGGGTGATACAAACTTCCGTGGCACAACCACACAAGGAATGTGTGCTCAACGGCGACGCCTAGCCGTCTAGGAGCAAAGCTCCAAGAGTAACAAATGCTTCACAAGTTGCTGGACGCCACCAAGAGTGCTCAAGATCAGATTGCTCACAATTAGCTCACACACAATATTCTCTCTCAACCCAACTCAAAAATCTCACAAAGATTGCTCAAATCTCACAAAGAGAGGTTGGGGAGAGCTCAGCTGGCCTCAAGAAGGTATAAGGGACGCACAGAACCAGCAGCCCCTCAAAGAGGAGCTCTTGGGTATAAATACCGAACCCTTTCAAAACTAGCCGTTATTCTGTCAGACAAAACCGGTCAGACCGGTTTGCCAAACCGGTCAGACCGGTTTTCAAACTGAACTAGCCGTTAGACGCTCAGAGGCCATGAACCGGTCAGACCGGTCCCCAGAACCGGTCAGACCGGTTCTTGCCTGAAAACCCCACTAAGTTAGAATTCTAATGGTTAGACTCTCATGGGTTTGACTTTGAGCACTTTCAGTGAATGTCTATCAACCAATGTTGCATCCCTCTTGATAGTACGGCATACCTAAACTCAAGACATATAAATAAACATATTTCAACCACTTGAGCTTCCATTTTGATAATCATGCCAATACTTGAATATTCTTCACTTGAGGGCTTTCAACATTGTTCATCATCTTGAGCAGATCAACCTTGAGCTAGTGACTTAGGATTTTCCACAACTTATATTTGAGTTCACTTTAATCCATAAGCCACTTTCTTCATCAACCATAACATATGTGCATTGCATTGCTTCTCTTGACAACACTTGGATATGATACTTCGAAACCCCCCGGATACTAGATACTTCATCTTAGCATTCACACATGGTCATAAGTCGTCACTTAGCCAAAGCTTGCTTAGTCCCTCGCTCTAGTCATCGCGATTTGTTTCTTCACCACTTACCCTTGCATCATCAAGTTAGCTTTGCTTTGCCATTGAATGAATTCCACTTGAGAGATTCTTCAAATGCTTGTTCTTGATTGATAAAGAATATCCATAATGCAAGCTTCCAATTGAAGACCAATATGTAACACATATGCTCATGTCCTTTTATCATACATACATGAAGTCTTGCATATCATTCTTCTTTGTCAAATAAATCATCTCATATTCTTGGAGACCCACATAGCATATCTCCAAGTCATTGCTTCATTATTGCTTGTTTTGACTTGATAAAGAATATCCCATGAATTGCAAGCTTCCAACAATGAGACCAACGTATGTCACATAACCATATGTCCCTTCGGTGTACATACATGGAGCCTTGCAATTTCCACTTTGAATGATCCCTTCATATATCAACAAGCTTTCTCATAGATTGGAACCACATAGATATACCTTGGTTGACTTGTCCATAATGTATCAACATACATGCTTGTCATTCATTATTTATGCACAAGGAGATCACACACTTGCTTGCCTTTCACATTATGAGCCAAATAACATTCATTTCATATATAATTAAATCATGATACTATGAATGTACCAACAACAACCTGCTCATAGTCTTAGACAAACAAGTTAGACCTTTAATCATTTTGTCATTAAACTCACCAAAACCCACATGGAGGCCTAGATGCACTTTCAGATACGACCGCCGATTTTCCGCGTCAACAGTAAGTAAATGGAGACAAACACAAGGATTTGTTTACCGAAGTTCAGATTCACCACATGCACTAAGCAGCCACCATGGCAAGGTGAATCCTAGTCTCCGTTGAGGTGCTCACGAAGAGCCGGGTTGTCACACCTAACCCTTTCCTCACCCAATCGACCACCAAGGGGATTGAGTTTACTTACTGATTTCCTCACAAGGAGGATGGGTGACACAAACTTCCGTGGCACAACCACACAAGGAATGTGTGCTCAACGGCGACGCCTAGCCGTCTAGGAGCAAAGCTCCAAGAGTAACAAATGCTTCACAAGTTGCTGGACGCCACCAAGAGTGCTCAAGATCAGATTGCTCACAATTAGCTCACACACAATACTCTCTCTCAACCCAACTCAAAAATCTCACAAAGATTGCTCAAATCTCACAAAGAGAGGTTGGGGAGAGCTCAGCTGGCCTCAAGAAGGTATAAGGGACGCACAGAACCAGCAGCCCCTCAAAGAGGAGCTCTTGGGTATAAATACCCAACCCTTCCAAAACTAGCCGTTATTCTGTCAGACAAAACCGGTCAGACCGGTTTGCCAAACCGGTCAGACCGGTTTTCAAACTGATCTAGCCGTTAGACGCTTAGAGGCCATGAACCGGTCAGACCGGTCCCCAGAACCGGTCAGACCGGTTCTTGCCTGAAAACCCCACTAAGTTAGAATTCTAATGGTTAGACTCTCATGGGTTTGACTTTGAGCACTTTCAGTGAATGTCTATCAACCAATGTTGCATCCCTCTTGATAGTACGGCATACCTAAACTCAAGACATATAGATAAACATATTTCAACCACTTGAGCTTCCATTTTGATAATCATGCCAATACTTGAATATTCTTCACTTGAGGGCTTTCAACATTGTTCATCATCTTGAGCAGATCAACCTTGAGCTAGTGACTTAGGATTTTCCACAACTTATGTTTGAGTTCACTTTAATCCATAAGCCACTTTCTTCATCAACCATAACATATATGCATTGCATTGCTTCTCTTGACAACACTTGGATATGATACTTCGAAACCCCCGGATACTAGATACTTCACCTTAGCATTCACACATGGTCATAAGTCGTCACTTAGCCAAAGCTTGCTTAGTCCCTCGCTCTAGTCATCGCGATTTGTTTCTTCACCACTTACCCTTGCATCATCAAGTTAGCTTTGCTTTGCCATTGAATGAATTCCACTTGAAAGATTCTTCAAATGCTTGTTCTTGATTGATAAAGAATATCCATAATGCAAGCTTCCAATTGAAGACCAATATGTAACACATATGCTCATGTCCTTTTATCATTCATACAAGAAGTCTTGCATATCATTCTTCTTTGTCAAATAAATCATCTCATATTCTTGGAGACCCACGTAGCATATCTCCAAGTCATTGCTTCATTATTGCTTGTTTTGACTTGATAAAGGATATCCCATGAATTGCAAGCTTCCAACAATGAGACCAACGTATGTCACATAACCATATGTCCCTTCGGTGTACATACATGGAGCCTTGCAATTTTCACTTTGAATGATCCCTTCATATATCAACAAGCTTTCTCATAGATTGGAACCACATAGATATGCCTTGGTTGACTTGTCCATAATGTATCAACATACATGCTTGTCATTCATTATTTATGCACAAGGAGATCACACACTTGCTTGCCTTTCACATTATGAGCCAAATAACATTCATTTCATATATAATTAAATCATGATACTATGAATGTACCAACAACAACCTGCTCATAGTCTTAGACAAACAAGTTAGACCTTTAATCATTTTGTCATTAAACTTCACCAAAACCCACATGGAGGCCTAGATGCACTTTCAAATATTCCTTCACCTTCTGCCGAGATCCCAATCGAACTTGCACCATTTTTCAAAAAAGTAGCATATGAAATTTCTGTCAAGCGGCTGCACAATGCACAAAGCATCATTGTCTCTCCAACAATGGCCCCTAGGGCCTCTTCCTACTTTCTACAGCCTATTTTTTTTTTTTCATCCATCTCCCGCAAGGGCCTCTAAACCTAAGCCCATATTTATTTTTTTTCTCTTTTAGTTCACACACCATCTATGTATATTTTTCATTTTTAAAAAATAATTCAAACTAAAATATATTTAAATTCATGATTTGAAACTCAGAATTCCAATTCAAAATTTTCAAACATAAACACACCATCGTCATAGTTCCTTGACATGAGATGGCGAAACCATCACATAGTTTAAACAAACATGTGAACTAAAGCTGCAAGTGTTTTAACAAATTTAAATCAATTAGTTGTCATCAGTAAACATACTTGGTCCAGCTAAATGTATAGAGATTTAATTATGCACATGAGAAATACAAACTATCATTTTCTGCCGAACTAACATAGGAGACGGATTTAACACATAAACCTTTTTCCACTCAATATTTAACAAAGAAATTGACATCCTTTCACAAGACAATAGCAAAATACTGAACCAAAAGAAAAATAAGTTCAGAGTACTTACAGATGCAATGCAGCAGCATTCAACAAATGGACCTGCTACCGAAGTGCTCTCCAAACCAATGTGCACTGCATTTCTAATCATTTTGCCACGCTAAAGGCTTCTAGTTGATTAGCTACTATGGAATACTGACATGTGCACGTGTTCGGACCTCATGTAAACAACTTAGCTTCTTAGTCAAGAAATTCATGGCTCTATTATTGATTAACGTGAGGTTAGATTTCTTGGGTCACATTTTGGCGAAACAGGTAACATGTACACGCGCACGCTGACGCTGGAGATAAAAAGCTTTTCCTTCTTTTCTTAAACGGGCCAGGCGGGCCGGGCTGCATGCGTGCCAAATGCATGAAAGGCTTTAGCCCTGGTGGTAATCTGGATCCGTCCTGAACTGCAGAGGAAGCTCCACTCCTCGACCCATGACCCACGGATCCACGTGGTCTTGGCGTTCCAACGGCGACGACCCGGCACCACTTTGACCTTCCCTCGCTTGGCCAATTCCTCCCTTCCCAGCGGTGTCGCCAAACCCGACGGGACCCAGATCGACGCGAATGCGGTGGCCGATGAACTCGGCGGCAGCTGCGATGGCGGCGCCGGCGATGGCATCCTTGGCCACCTTGTTTCCGTGGCTCTTCCTGCCGGCGGTGGCGGCACTCATGACCGCGCCAGCTAAGGCGCCTCCGATCACCACGTTCTTCTGCAGCATCAAATTCATCGAAGACATGACATGACCAGAAACAACGGTAAGAGAATGCTTAGAATATCGATGTTTTCAAATGCCATGTTTTACAGCTCTTTCTTGTTCATCTTGAGCTCCTAATGGTGCAGGAATATTCTGTGAACCACTGAACCTAACTATTATCTTGTATGCTACTCGGAGGATTTTTAGTAGTGTTGACACTCGTACCCACTGCCTTATAAAAATAATGAAGTGTCTTTAACACCTTTATATTGCTTAATGAGCAATTAAAATGCAACTCAACAGATTGGATCAGGTTTCTAATATTTAAATATGCTTTCTATACACAAAATCATATATAGTTAAGTACATATATACAGAGTTGAATAACTAGTAGTCCAGTGGCTAAAATGATGTGTGAGATTGGAATTGAGATGAAGAGATTTGACAGACAGAGACGTATATAACTTTACTGTCACTATGGGTTTATAATTGGCACATGTATTAATGTATAGCTTAACTCCTACTAGTACAAGAGTACGAGAATGTTGGGGGGTGCCAGGCCCCCCTCCGCACCCCCCTGCATGGGATCGGAGCAGCTAGCATAGCGTTGATTACCCAGTCAGTGCGACCACGCATCTCTTCCACCGTAGACTCCATGGCCACATAAACTCCGGCGGCAGTACCTGCATGCGATGCAAGCATTCAGTATTTGTCGAACAAAGAAGAAGCATGTGAATATGTGATGAGTGAGAGAGTGCGAAGGAGCTGAAGGGCGGAACAATCATTGAGCCGATCAGTTACCCCAGTACGCTCCGTCCTTGCAGATTTTCTTCGGCTGCATGGATAATGGGTGATTTAACAGCTATATATGCCGCCCCATTTTCATGTACGATCGATGTTGATCTACTTACAGAACTCTGAAGCTTGTGCTTTGAAACGCTCCCCGTGGTGAGGCAGCAGTGGAACGCGTCCTCGGCGGCGACCTTGCAGGCGGCGACCATGACGGCGTTGCGGAAGGCGTGCACGGCGCGGTTCAGCACGGGGCTGCCCGCGAAGCCGTTGTTGGGCCACCACCGTGACCCCAACCACACCACCTCCACCCCGAATTCTGCCAGCTCAGGCATTTCGCGTTTCGATATCTTCTCGCTCTCCCTGCGCACGCGCCACGAATGATATATAGCACCAGCAGCTAGCATAATGCTAGAATTAGAAGAAGAGATCGAGAGGCAGAAGCAAGGAACTCTTCTTCTTCTTAAATTTTGAAGAGCAACGCAGACGCTGCAAGCAAGGAACTTAACCTTTGCTTTGGTACTTGGTATCGATCGATCAACACGCGGAATAGAGTAGAGTTGGAGGGAGGGAGGGAGGGAGGGAGGAGGGCGATGCAAAGCACACAAGTATTATCAGGATCCGGCCGGGGCCCCTTCCACAATGGGCCGGGCTAATGGACTGCGTCTTGTCGTGGCACTGTTACCAGCCTTTTATGGGCCGGCTCAAGGCTTCCTCCTGTTCCGTCCGAATCTATTCCATTCCATACTAGGCCAGGCCACCTGCTACAGTAAATAAGGCCCATAAACTGCAGCCGTCGAAAGCCCAACCCATCACCCAAAACCTCCAAATCCATCTAACCTAGATCGGACGACAACGGCACCTAACCCCGGGATCCAACGGTTCACCGAGAACCAAAACCCGCTATATAATTCTCTGCGCCGAAACCCTTCTCCCGTTCTTCTCCAGCCGCGCTCCCGCCCCGCCGTCTCGCTCCTCCCGCTTCGCCGCGCCGTCGCCGATCCCCCCGCCACCAAAATGGTACGGTGATCTCCCGGCGCGCCCCCACCCTCCCTGCAGCCTTGCTACTTTCCGGTTCGTTTGGCGTTAGCTAATGGTGCGTGCGTGCCCTGTGGTTTTGCAGCCGTTCAAGAGGTTCGTGGAGATCGGGCGGGTGGCCCTGGTGAACTACGGCAAGGACTACGGCCACCTCGTCGTCATCGTCGACGTCGTCGACCAGAACAGGGTGAGTTGAGTCGGATCTCTGGTCTCACTCTGGTCGTCGTTTGATTTGCCTGAGGTGCGGATCCACCAGGTGTAGGTGTTCGGTTCGTTCCGTCGCTTTGTGAGCCCTTGTCTAGTGCGCACGGGGCGTTATATTGTTGATTACTAGCTATTTGAGGGATCCGGTCACATCTGGCGTGGTTGCATTAGACAATGGTTCATCCTGTTTACTATATAATTAGCTGTTTTGCTTTGATTTCTGTACAAGTCTTGTAGCAACATCACTTGTCATCACAGTTGGCCTTGTAGACTTCGGTTAGGATTTGTTTCGAATCTAATAAGCTTCTCATGAAAATGGTGGATCCAACTTTAGGTCTTTAGCCTGTTCAATCTGTTAAATGAATTGCTTATGGAATAGCCTAGCTTGCTTATGGAATAGTCTGCTTCACTCATTCAACTGAGTGGCCCATTCCAACCATTTGAGTTAATTGATAGCAATATTCTTTGCCTAGTGATGTATTTATGCCCTTCCTATTTAAGTTGGCAAGTTAAATATATTCTTTTACTGCCCAACTATATTCTGCATATTTATTCCGTACCTTACTGTCTGACTTTTACAAGTGAACACATTTTCCCCCCTCCAACATTGATTGATGCATTTTATGCAAAATTGATGTTTTCTATATGACACAGAGATGCATGAAAGTATGAAACTTAGTAGCCCATTTTATGCAATGTGTTCTGTCATTCTGTGTTAATATCGATATATAGCATTGTTGAATGTTAGATATATTGAATACTGCATAATTCTTTTCCTGCAACTGCAATTGTACACAATCCCTTATTTTCCACTGTTAGTGATACCTATGCCCTTGAGACATTGATGGCAAATAAGGTATCGCAAACTTTTGCAATGGAAAATAAGGAATTTCACCTTGATTGTAGAAGGAATCAAAACTTGTTTATATGCAAGTCCACTGTTTGTTCAGTGATTATTATTGAGATAATCCATCCATTAAAGCGTCATGTGAAATATATGTGATATTCCGGTGTATATTTATTGTTGAATCTCACAGAGCTCTGCTTATTTTCTAGAACTATATTGTCCGCAATGACATGTTATTGTTGAATCATGTTAATCTGCTCTGCTTGACACCAATCAGACCACAACATATGCAACAAAATTTATTTTGTAAATAGCTATTTGCATAATGATCATCATTAATTTGTTTTCTGTTTGGTGATTGAAGTTTTAAATGTCTTTTCTGTCTGATATTAGGCACTTGTGGATGCCCCCGACATGGTCCGTTGCCAGATGAACTTCAAGCGACTTTCCCTGACCGACATCACAATTGACATTAAACGTGTCCCAAAGAAGACTACATTGATCAAGGCAATGGAGGAAGCTGGTGAGCAGCTTTATATTCTTTTGTTTGTTCAATCTCTATGTATTTCACAATGGACAGTTTAAATGGATGATATCCTGATTGCAGATGTGAAAACCAAGTGGGAGAAAAGCTCATGGGGCAAGAAGCTGATTGTCCAGAAGAAGAGGGCATCGCTCAACGATTTTGACAGGTTCAAGGTCATGTTGGCGAAGATCAAGGTTTGGCAAGCCTATACTATCTGAGTTCTTAATTTCTGTACTTCACTGCTTATGAAGTTAGCTAATGTTATGATTGTGATCTGAACAGAGGGGTGGTGCCATCAGACAGGAGCTAGCGAAGCTAAAAAAGGAGGTTGCTGCTGCTTAGGTTTCTTTGGTAGTTTTGATTTTGATCGGCTATGTTCGATGTCCTGAAAAGAACAATGTAATGTGCCAATTACTTGGATGGTTTATGTGATCTTGTCACAATGTTAATTTGAACATGGCTTGTCTAGAGGTTTTACCCAGACTGCAATTCTGAATGAGACAGTTATGGGCGTGTTTGGTTAGGAGGCTTATGTCTAACATCAGCCATGGCTAAGGTTAGCCTGTATGCATAAGAGGGAGACTCTGCTTGGTTTGCTAGCTTAGTTTATCCTTGTCTGTCAAACCTATGTTTGGTTGGATCGCCTCTCCTATGTACAGTCTCTTCTTGATCGGGACGAGTTTATTTCAGTCGTCTTCTTCTGAGACAAATGGAGCAACTACTGCAATTAGCAATAGGAAGAGAATTTACCAAGACAAGTTCAGTTTTGACAGGACAGGGCATTTCATCTTGCATAGGGCCAAAGGCTACCAGGCACCAGCGCCCTTTCTGTCTCGGGGGAGCAGAGCAGGTGCCTGTGTTTGAAGAGAAGTAGAGCAGAGAGATCAATTGGGAGTCAGAAGAATGGAGAGGCATCCATGGAGACATTCAGGGATGCATGATACAATATTCGAATATAAAGAATCTACGAGATATTATGATATCCTAGAAATGGGCCAGTACGTTAGCAGGAAAGGAAAATAGGAAATGTTCCTGCTCCTCCCACTTCGATAACTAATCTACTTGATCCAGTCCTCCCAGTCATTTACTGTTTTGTGGCACTCAAATCCTGATGGATTAAAGAGGAATGGAGCACATAGCCAAGTGATAACCAAGAGCCACATTGATGATGTTTGAAGTATATAAGCAAGTCAAATCCAAAGCAACATCAATTGATACTGGCAGTAACATCAGCTCATGCCCTTCCACAAAATGGCTTCAGAAGTACATCAGGAGTTCAGGACTACAAGCAGAGTACATTCTATAATTCTGAGCAAACCTTGCACGGGGAACAACAAAACCTCTACCAACATCAGGAATTCATGATTACAAGCAGAAGTACATTATGTAATTCTGAGCAAACCTTACATGGAGAACAATAAAACCTATGCCAGATGCTATATAATTGTGCAGCCAAAATAACGTGACTTGGTCCCAAGGGAGAAAAAGAAGAACACAGAGCAGAGCTAAAGCTGCATGGTTATGAAACCACCCAGGACGCTTCTGAAACCTCTTTCTAGTCCAATCTCCATAAACATAACTTCACAATAGATTGAGATCCCATAGTGCAAAAGGTGCTGTCCCACCATAGATCTCATGCCATCTACCATTACTACTAACAAGTTTTCCCTTGCTTCGGAACCTCTCGCATGAGCACCTTAAGTATTTCATGCAATTGGGCCACCTGCGCTTGGTCCCTCAACTGTACAAGCTGCTCCCGGTTCTGCAAAGACTTACCGTTTTTTTAGAATAGTACCAGATGATTAAGGAACTGAATTTACCCTTGATGAACACTTGCTGCTCGCTAACCAAACAGTTCACAGCAAAAGCAGTTAACAGCAACACTTGCACAAACTCATTAATAGATGATTGAATCAAGTTAAAGATAAATGTAACCATTTGGTAACATATTGTGATACTCCACTTTCATAAATTCGTTACTAGTGAGAATATAATCCAAATTTCATGTTAGCGACTAGAATATCACTTATTCTTAACATCTGAAAACCAAAAACTAAGCAAAGTTGTACTTGTACCTGGACGACTGGAGTGTAGAAGCTCATGTAAGGAACAATGGCATACACGCTTCTGCCTTCGAAAACCTTCTTCACTTCATAGGTCTTCAGATCAATTGTGGAGAGCGTATTTTCACTGTCACAAAAATGATACCGATACCTTAAGCGGAGACAAGCACACGAAGTGAGGCCAAGAAGGCATCGCTAGGGAGCAGCGTCTCAAGCTCAATGACTCTGTTTAGTGTCCATCCAGTATGTACTTGAGGACCAGCCTTCCTCCAAAGCAGAGTTTCGATCTACGTACAGTGGCATATCCAAGCCCATCATCGAGCACAATATGCAACCAGAAGGGTTCGCATCTGGCACTCCAGTTACAGATATTTGCCGCGGCATGGGAAGTTCCAGCTCCTCCGGCTGCTCGTCTGTAATGGGGTCCCGGACTACGAGGACGACCTCTGAAGTCTGAACCCCGGGAGCGTCGGAGGACACGGCCGTGGCGGGCTTCGAGCACGCGGCAGCGGCAGGGGGTCGGCGTTCGGCGCGAAGAAGGCGGCGGCTATGGGCACGAAGCGGGCCGTGTTGGCGTCATCGTAGCCGTTGTTAGGGAACCCCAGCATAGGCGGCGTGCGGTGGAGCTCGCGGAACCTGCGGCTGAAGTGGAGGCCGGACCGCCGGAGACGAGGCGGCGCCAACGCTTGCAGACGAGGGCGGCGCGGGCTCGTACGGCAGAAAGCGGAGGAGCACCACCTGCACCAGCGGAGGCGCTGCCACGCCGGTTGCTGCGGCCGGCGCGAGGATTTGGTCGCTGGTCGGTGGCGCCCCGGCGCGAGAAGGGGAACTGCAGGGTAGATGCCGGTCTGATTCTCCTTCCCCAACTGCTTCGGCCCAAGGTCCGGCCCGGCGAGAGGAGGGGAACTGGAGGAAGAGTTTGGTGTATACCGATCTGATTCTCGTCCCCCAACTTATTCGGCCAAAGGCCCGGCCCAGCGCATCTTGGTTGAGGAGGTGGATGTTTTGCAGGGCTTTTCTGGCATCTCCGCTTTGCCTTCTTTCTCCTCCAGCCCCGTCCTCCAAGAAACACAACAACTGAATCATGGACGCCGCCGCCGCCGCCTCCTCGGCCGCCGGCGACGAGGAGCAGGACCAGGCGCGCATGGAAGCAATCACCGAAGGCCTACAGACCCGAGACGCGTAACTATCACTTTCTCTCTATCTCTCTTCCGGGGAGCCCTTTCCTTGCTTGCTCACTTAGTCATGTTCATGTCCGCCACCCCCCGTGTGGTGCCTCCTCGCAGGATGCGGCTGTACAACTGGCTCTCGCAGCGCTGCTTCTCCGACTGCGTCGTCACCTTCTACCGCCGGGCGCTCGGCAAGCGCGAGGAGGACTGCGTCCGCTCCTGCGTCCGCAAGTACCAGCTCTTCTCCACCTCGTCCGCCGCGCGCTTCGCGCATCTCGCCGACCCCACCACCTCGTCTTCGGCAGCATTCGACGATTGAGGACCGGCGCGCCTGCCCGTCGACGCCTCTGTAGGAGCTCAGTTAAGGGGGGAAAAAGTTGGTACCTTCTTGCTTGCCGGCCAGTTACTTCTTTCCTTCAGTTCTTCAGTCATAGCTTTGTGATCTCAAGGAAATGAAACACGACGCCATAAGATGAGAGTAGCAGTTACTACAGTTAGGAATTGGGAGGTCAAAACTGGTTTGTACCACACAATTAATTTGGAATTTTGATGAATGGATGGATGAATTCTTCAGGTCCTGCTGTTTCCTCTCTGATTGAATCTTGCTGTTCCAACTACACCTTGCCTGGTAGTAACTTGAGATGAATGCAAAAGGAATTCTTATTTTATCTCATGCGATGCTTCATGCCTTCATGTTTAGCTTCAGTTTTTTCTTTCTTTCTCCACCCTGGGTGAGGCAACAATGTTTCATTCAAAACATGTGGTTCACCAGATTAACAATGTTTCATTCAAAACATGTAGCAAAGCACAATTGCACAAATGAGCCTCATGTTACTGCCACAAAGACTGCTATTAACAAAAAATGGTTGACCCTAATCACTATAGTGCATTCCTTGATTGCAGAATTTTATGGGAACAGCGATTTGGGCCCAAATGTCTATAAGGTAAACAAGACCATTAACAAAGGTCAATTTTAGTGCTGCTCTGTTTGCCACAGTAATCATATTCCTCAAAATTGTGCCTTGTGAAGTCCAAACAGGCCAATACTCTGAAGTTACGCACCGAAAGCCACAAACAAAATGTTGTGATACTTTTGAGCTAAAAGAGACCATTCCTAATTCACACTAGTCTGCTAAGTGATCTGATCTCACTAGTCAAGACTGACTACTCTGGCTTCTGGCCTAATACTCTTTAATGTGTGCACGCAATGACACTGTTTTACAAGTTTGACAAACTACTTGAATATTGTAAAACATTAGGTTCATATTCTTTGCAATATGTATTTACAAATTTTTGCTGACAATAGCATGTAAGGGTTCAGCTCGCAAACTGCATGCGGCAATATCATGAACAATTTTGTCAGTGTTTGTTCAAGAGGTTCATGAATTTATGACATATACAGACTACATATGCAAATTTGCAGTAGTATCTTAGATCATCTGCTGCACCAAGGAAACCTTTAACTACTGTGGCGGTGTGGCCACATCCTTCAGTTGATTACAGGCATGAACCCTCAGGGAACAAAGGTTGGATTTCTTCAGATGGGGCTTCAATCTGTCTTGTTATCATCATTAAGTCTGTGTATTATTCGTAACTGCAGAAGAAATGTGCAGCCAAACCTTCTTATTGTCTATTTTCATATTTGGTATCGTGTCCTGTCTTTTCCTTTGGAGCAACTCCAGCAATATCCTCTAAACGAGCCCTCTATTTCTTTCAGTAGGGGCTGCCTCTATTTTCTAAGGACTTGATTTTTCTTCCCAACTCCAGCAATACCTTCTAAACGGCCCTCTATTTTTTATTGGCCCACTGGTTAGTTTCTATTTTGGAGTAGAGGGCCCCCTAAAGAACCCCTAGGCCTAGAGGGTGCGGGAGGAGATTTGGTGGCCTCCATATTATAGGGGCCAAAGTAGAGAGTCTGCTGAAGTTCGTTTTTTATCTCCACCCTTTAAATTCAGAATAGAGGATTATTTAGAGGGCTTGCTGGAGTTGCTCCTAGATAAAATTTAGTCTGCTGCCGTGATATAGACATGAATTCCCCCATCCGAAG
>CM014272.1:78804914-78830347 GCA_004135705.1 Alloteropsis semialata | reverse complement strand
CTCGGGCATAACATGAATCGGTTTTTCCTGCCTCCTTGTTTCTCAATTTCCTGTGCCTTTTCCCCTCACAGGAGTTCAGAAGATGAACCAGAATGGTTCATTCGAGAAATGTGATTTATCAGAGTAATATAGCCAACACAATAAATGGACCTGAAATAGCAAAGATAATGATGCCACAGAGAGGAGGCTCCTTCAACTTTGACCACAAAAATGAACTCTGGTGAACAATTGACTGGTTTACCTTCTTCACGCATTCATGTAAGAAATGAGGGGGAAAAAAAAGATCTGCAACAGCACTAACACCCTCTGCCAACGTCCAGACTGATCGTTCCTGAGTCTGACATGTTTTATGTTGTTTCCTTTTCGTAATCCAACTTGAGTAGGGTTGGACTGTTCACATCCAAATTTATTCGATATTGGCACTAGGTCAGTTTTTAAGTGAATGGTAATCACTATTCTCTAATGACAGCCAATTCAAACGGTGGAGTTTGCCAATATTCTAAACATAGTGCAATTCAGTTACAGGGGATAAAACCAGTTCATAGCATCCAACTACAACCCTCTACCATCAACAATTCAACATACATAGCTAATTGTGGCTCCGGAATTGTCATCTCTTGCAATCCCATGCTTACTTGGCATGCAGACTAATTCATAGCAATTTACTACTTGCAATGAGAGTTAAGATATTTCTAGTGTGCAAGAGGCTCAGTTCGGGTTCCTGAGAACAATGATGACAGAATCCCCCCGGAGGAACATCTTGCTTATGAACCTGTCTTTGTTCACCGGAAGAGCCTTCTTCTTGCCCTTACCTGTCTTTGGTACCTGTAACACAAGCAACAAGTGTTCACAAATGAACAAGAACAAAGCAATACAAGACAAGGAACAATACAAAAGCCGGGAGAGTGTGGCCACATACCTCAGTCCACATCTCCCTAACATTCTCAAGAACCATGTTGCAATGCCGATCAAATGCCCTCACACGACCAAGTAACTTCTTGTTGTTCCGGCAGTTGATAAGGACCTAGACATAGTGCACAACACATAATAATCAGGATAAGGAGTGGTGCAAATCACTATATACAATCAGCACCATGAAATACAAAACACTCTTAATATGCAAAACAGCAGAGAGACCCAGCTATACAGCACTTAAGCTGTTAAGCAACAATGGTATAACGACCACACTTCTAGGATTTGATGGTCTTGGATAACATGAACAGTTTAGGTCAAATGGGTGGAAATATGGCCTTATGGGATATGGTACTTGCTTGCCAAGCAGTTGGCAGCAATTAAGCAGGAAAAACAGTTAATACATGCATCTTAAAACTTACTATTGCTATTCATCAAAGAAATAAAAGATCCACAACCACAATTTCTGGCTGACCGAAATAGCAAGTGAGAAGCAATTTTTGGCGGAATGGGTCCAACATCAAACAAACTAGGTTAGAGCAAAATAAAAAATTCCAATCAGAAAACAGACCCTGGCAAATTAATACAAATTTTTATAAGGGCTGAGTGGCACCTCCTCAGGTCCTGGGTTCGACTCCCGGTGGGAGCAAATTTCAGGCCGAGGTTAAAAAAATCCCCTCGCTAGCCCCAATTCCCAAAGCACGTCAAAAGGTCCCGGCCTGCGCTCAGACGGGGAACAGCGCCTCAATGTAAGGGTGGGGCAGGGGTTCGGGGGTTTTCTCGGCCTGCGTGAGAGGTCTTCTCTTATTCAATGCTCGGGGGTTTCTTCCCCCCGCAGGTCGAGTTTTTTATAATGGGAATAATTAAAAATGATGCATGATACATAGTAGTAATGCAGGAAAATATATACTGTTGATAGGAAACCCAATTATTCAGAGGTACTAGTACAACGGGGTGCAATACTGAGTACCAAGACTACCACATCACTTCCACACAAAAAGTTCTAAAAGATTGTATAAACCACAGTTAAGTTACATAAATACAATACTAATCAGTGAGATTGCTGCATCGCTTCCACGCAAAAGAAAATGTTAAAATCAGTAAACAATGTGAGGATCACAACTAACAAACATGTTTTAGCTAAGAAACTTTACTGGTTCCTATGATTTGCTCAAACAGAAGCTTCAGGGTAAAGAGAGCTACACTTGTCTCGGCCAATGAATAAGAAAGAAATGCAATAGCAATGATCATACTAGGAAAACCTAATAATGGATCTAAGTTTCAGGACTACCAGGACACTGACATGGCAGAACAGGCACCTTAGATCACTAGGATTTGGCGACCATGATACCAGATTACATGACATACAGGCCAACATAAACATACTTTTCAGTTTCCACACTAGGACAAGAAATCAACGCAGACAGAAGATGTTGTATTTTCCAGTGTAAATCCACCAACCTGAGTATTGTTCTTGACGCTCATCATGAGCACTGACAGAGGGCCGGTGCTGAACTCCTCCTCCTCCTTCTTTCCCTAATTCAACAAAGGAAAGGGGAAGGCCACACAAGTACCAAATCACAATAGATTCACGGCACCGAGAAGATGAGAGCATACAACAGCACATAAAGGAAGAAATGCTGTAATTTTTGCGCTTACATTGGTTTCCTCTGCCATGGGTGCGAAGTAGAACCGGCAATCTGCATATGGGTTAAAAGCCAAATATCACTCACTATTCGCTTCAATGAGACGTATATGTAATTAGGTAGCGATTCTCAGATCCATATAGTAACAAAAGTCTATGGGTCTACTAGTTCTTAGCGTCGGCGGCTAAAATTCAGTTCAGTGGCAGAGCAAAGCAGCGATACTTGAGAGCAAGCTAGGGCATCGAAACAACAAACGGAGGAATCTCAAATTCTGAAGCCGTATGGATCTCCACGCGACATCAGTGGCGTCCATCAAAGAAGAGAGGGCAAAACCGACGACTACGTCGGCGGGAGAAGGAAAATAGGCGCAGCTGCTGCTGGCAGTTACCTGGATGGCGTGGAGGCGAGTAAGAGCGGCGGCGGCGGCGTGAAGAAGAACCCTAGGCAGGCTAGGCTGGGCGGGACAAGTGAGTTTTACTTTTTCCGGGAGAAGACAGAAGAGTCGAAGACGAACGAACACTTGCCATCGGATTGGAAGATGGGCCGTGATGACTTTGAGCCCAGGAACAGATTGTTTCGGCCTTGTGCAGTTTCAATCGAGCACCTAAAAACATCTCCAGCAATTTTCAATCGAACACCAAGCACCTTTTCCTCAAAAAAAAAAAAACAAAAAACCAAGCAATAGCACCTGCTGGAGAAGCAAGCCAGCAGACAACCATAGCACCATTTCAACAAAATTAATAATACATACTCAAGGCTTGCTGGCTTGCTGCAGATATAAAACCTCAAGGCTTACTGAAAAAACTAGAGGGGAAACGAAATGCTCATAATTTAAAGACGAGTCTGCATTCTGCGCCTTATGAACCCTTTAATTTACAGAAGCTTCTTTTATAAGCTGCTGACTAGCCTATGAATTCAACAGACACACACCATCAGAGGCAAAACAAAAAAAAAAGACAAAAGGAATATAAACACTGATCAAAAGTATCCATACATAGTTGAGATTCAGACAGCCACAAGAGGAAACATTCATCTACTTTACACAAACGCAGTGATGCCATACAGCCATCTAAACAAAAACCAACATCACGCCTGATTCGCAAGATACTGACTTCAGTAATTTGTAGCCCTAACATAGGACTGCCTATTGTATCCTCCTGATGCAGTGCCGCTCCCATATGGCTGCTGCTGGGGCGCAGCATTTATACCAGGGCAAGCGTTGGCAAAATGCCCAGGCTGTTGGCATCTGTAACACCGACCAGAGCTGGCGCTGTTAGGCTCAGGCTGCGAAGAGCCATAGGAGCTGGCAGCGCTCGCAGCAGGCTGCTGCTGCCTACGGATGCCTGCAGGGCAGTTCTGCATGTTGTGCCCACTCGAGCCGCAGCTTATGCAGGTCTGCACATTCCTTGTCGCTGATAATGGAGTCGACGCCGCACCATAGGTGTTTGTTTGCTGCCTGACCTGGTTCATGGACTCTTCATACCTTGGGGTACCCATGCTCGGGGTGTAGGTGCTGTTCGAGGCTGGCACACTTTGCCCATTGCCTGAGTTATTGAGACCAACATTGTAGGCCATGGCGCCTTGCAACTCAGAAGGTGACCCTGTATCATCCTGCAATAAGGCACCAATCGCCTTCAGAACATAATTGCACTCCTTCAATGGATCTAGCTTCTCTGCTTTCATAATGCTGCACTTGACACGCTGCTCATCATTAAAGGTCTCCTCAAAGACTTTCAGCTTGAATAGAAACTGCTGCCAGCGAACCCCCTGTATGATCTCCGCAAAACGTTCTGCATCTTCTTTTATGTTATAAAGCTCTTCAGCACTGTAGCCAATTATCTCCACACCAGGCTCCTGGAATGCAGTAGCATACGTGAGCCCAGTGTGATCCTGGATCTGGCACATCAGCAAGTACCTATACTCGCAGTTTGGTAAGCTCTGGTCGCATTTCTCACAAAGCCATGTCCCATCACCATTATTTATCACCTTTTTATTGCACTGCCTACCATTCGTCTCCTTGGTGCAAGCAGGGTAACAAAAATTATCAGCGTTCACATGCGAAATTGCACCTTTAACAGTGATCCAGTCTGGCTTCTCTGATCGCCCCAGATTTTCATCCTTGATCTGCGAAACTGTTTTCCGGACATCAGTCTTGCCCATAGCCATACTTGCTGTTGACAAAGAAACACAAGCAGCAGTCTTTCCTTCAGTTTCATACCAGTGCCGCAACTTCTCAGCCTCGGGGAAGTCTGGGTTTATTTTTAACTGGGTTGAGCTGATTGAGCTCACAGATCTACCATTGTATTCAGTAACACGAACACTTTTCAAAGCTAGTACAGGATTTGAACCAGAATCACACTGCAGCTGGAGCTGCTGCCCTTCCGCATCACAGAATTTCCCCCATAGGGTTATTTCCACGCTTCGGCCAGACATGTCTTTCAGCTGAAGAGTTCTTTTCTGGGCATCCGAACCATCCTTCCGCGTTATTGTGAAAGAAGGGGCAACTGATGTGACAATCCCAACCAAGTCCACCATAGCACCAACCTCAATGCTCTCAATTTCACTTATCTGCCGGAAATTATACTGCTGCCTAGGGATGCTGCTATCATCGCCAGGGCAAATTTCAATAGAAGTTCTGAAATCCACAGTTATCTCGTACTCATGATTCAAAGGGTTAAACTTCTTCTGTGCCTGTTTCAGTGTTCCTTTAGATATCAGGTACACCTTATCAACCTCAATTAGGTCAAAAAACTGATCAGCCTGCAGATTGAAGCATGTTGCACGGATTTCTCCACCCTGCGCATCAAGGAGATCAAAGGAGAAGACTTTTCCAGGACCTTTGTTATTGGTGTAGTGTTTAAGATCAGTCTTTGCAGTCACCCTAGCCTTGATTGTCCATCTGTCTTGGTAGGGGTTCAATTGAGCCACTGGGATTGCACGAATATCATGATTAGCAACAGGACCTCGATTCATATGCCCTGGAGGTGGTTGCTGATAAAAGGACTGTGCAGGGCGGCCGTAAGTGTTGCCAGGAACACCACTGCCACCAGCCATGGCAGGAACTGCAAACCTTTGGTTCTGGTGAGAGTTCAGTGAAGGCTGCTGCAAGTTTGACTGCATCATGTTAGCATTCATTGTATTGTGTGCTGAAGCTGCACCATAAGAACCATAAGAGCCACCAGATGACACATTGGGAACAGGTTCTGCTGCCCGACCAATCGGAGGGCCCGTCGTACCCGGATAACCACCATAGGATCCACCATTTGATACATTATTAGCAAACTGCGCTGCCCTTGGTGCAACAGAAGATCCCAGAATGCCTGGGCCAGTGGAATGTGCTCCACTATTAGCTTGAGCAGCATTGGCTGGTAAGTTGGGGCTCTGCTCAGGATAACCACCATAGGATCCACCATGTGATACATTATTAGCAACCTGCGGTGCCCTTGGAGCAACAGAAGATCCCAGAATGCCTGGGCCAGTGGAATGTACTCCACTATTAGCTTGAGCAGCATTGGCCGGTAAGTTGGGGTTCTGCTCGGGATAACCACCATAGGATCCACCATGTGATACATTATTAGCAACCTGCGGTGCCCTTGGAGCAACAGAAGATCCCAGAATGCCTTGGCCAGTGGAATGTGCTCCACTATTAGCCTGATCAGCATTAGCTGGTATGTTGGGGCTCTGCTCAGGTGTGTTTCTCATCTCATAGGGTCTGGGGTTCCCAATTATGTCGCAGTCACTTTGCAGTACATCAAGTTTGATAACAATAATGATCCTGAATAAAAGATACGGCATGGTCAACTCAACTGATAAGAAGCCATGAAGAAGTAACATTCATAATAGGATATTCCTCTTTAAAAGATGTAGTGAACTACCAGAATATGTATTCTAAGAAATGACTTAAGTCATAGAACCAAAGAAATCAGCCAAACAACAATTCATGAAATATTGAGGCCATAAGTTACCCACTTCAGATCTTAAAATTCAGCATATCAGTAGAATAGCATTCTATTGTTATGATAATTCATTAGAATTCTAAAGTCATCCATACTTAGTAATGGCAACAAGAATATACTCCTACAAGGTTCATTGTTTAAAAGAGCTACATGAACAGCTCATTTGAATGGTCAGGACAGCATGTGCTGCGACATGTTTCACTGATTTTACATGGACATCAGCAAGAAAGCCTGTCAGATTTTAAGCGGCACAAAACTACAGCAACCTTTCACTGCATTAAGGATCATCGATGGCATAGGATTTTTATACGGAAGAAAAGAAACTCAGCATATTAAGCTTTGAAAGTTTGAAGGTTTGAGTTTTCTTTTCACACAGATATTGCTAATGACAAGGGAAAATTAGCTTGCATGCGCAACGTTGAATCACAAAGCACATTCAGAGAGGCACAACAGACTTGACAGAAAAAGAGAATATAAATGGCTGCAAACCGCTGAGGCTGGACCGAAAGGACCATGGATACCACTACCACATCGACCAGATACCAGTGTCTACCACCACAGAATCCCCATCTATCATTTCAAAGCGGAAGCCGCAAATCCCCTATGGAAATTTTGCAAGGTTCGCATCCCCAATTATTACACGGCGAAATAATCCTATTTGGGGAAGCGGCGGGAAGCAAACCAAGATCTAACCTTTCTAGGCAGGGCCAGGAAACAAATGAATCTCTGATTCCAATCGGGGATGGGACCGGGAAACAAATGCTAGGGAAGATTAACCCTCACCTGCGCTTCTGGATGGTGCTGCAGGTGAACTCCTGGAGGTGGATGATGGATCCATTATGGATGTAGCGGTCCCGGACGAGCGGGTTCATGGCGGTGGCGAGCATGGACTGCAGCGAGTGGACGCCATCGGAGAGCACCATCCGGTAGCGCTCGGCGCCAGGGTTCTTCATGTTGGGGACTATCCGCACGTCAACCACCTGCAGCACCGGCTGCACCGTCGGCTGGCCCTCAACGTGCTCGGAGACCTCCGGCACCGCACCGGCGGTCAGCTGCGCCGGCGCCGCCATCACGCTCGGGAGGATTTCTTGAAGCTTCCGGGGGAAGGGAGAGGAGAGGAGTGGAGAGCAGGCGAATCGATTTTGGGGGAAGGGGGTACGGGATTTGTGGGGGCGGCGGTTTTCGCCGAAAGGGTGGGAAACTGAACAGGAGGAGGGAGGGAGAGAGAAAAAATTTCGAGGCGAAAAGACGTGAATGCCCTCATCTATGGGCTTTAGGGCTTCAGATGGCAGACAGGCCCATTAATTAGCACTCTGGTGCCGGACCTTTACTTTAGGTCCCAAATACTGGGCTGGATCATTGTTTAGGCTTCTTTATAGCCCAAGGAGACTTTCTAGAGAAATTATTAACTGATTTTATTCAAAAAAAATATTAACTGATGAAGGCCTTGGGTATCAACTGCTTGTTAAATTCCTCAAAAAAAACTTCTTATTAAAACCATTTTTTCTTTCAAAAACTGTTAGCACTTATAATGTTTTTAGTGTTCTTCTATATCAAAGGAAAAAGTACGCCTAATATTTGGATATTTTTATTTTGTTATTCCTCCCTTAGTTTCCCTCCGCTACTTATTGCTAGCTACTATTTGAGTTTTATTTAGGTGGCACACGCCTTTTTTTTAGTATTTCTTCCCATCACAACAGTTTAAGTTGGGGATTGATTTTAGTCAACGTGTTTAGACTTATATACCAGCTAATTTGTTTCCAATAGTTTTACCATCTTCTTTTATAAAAACTGCAGCAATTCTCCAACAAAAGTGATGAACTGATGATTATACAATACTCCGTACATGATCAAGCTCAAGCTCTCACAAATCAATTATTGACCAAACAACCTTCACGGGCATCGTTGCGCCACCCACAGTAATTTCTTCCTCATTTCCACCGTTCACCTTTGGAGTGAATTCAATCTCCCCTTCCGCTTCAGCACCACCACAACCAGTCTGAGCAACAATGCTCACGAACAGCGACTCCTTCAGATAGACAGCTACGACGTGCCGCGAAAGCTCCACTGCCCCTTTCCCGTCCTCGCCCCGGCCACATCGCTATAGTGAAGCATGAGACAATCCTTGATGCTGGTGGTGAAAGCGGCGATGTCTCCATAGAAATCTCCATGCACGACCTCGATCGCAATGGTAGCCTCCACTGCATCTTTCACCACTCCATAAATCACGTCCACGGTGCTGAGCCTGGTATCAAGAGACCTGTACTCAACCACGCAATCTGTCAACCATCGACGCGCCATGCCATCGATTGTGACGAATCCTTTACTGAGTTCTCTGTCCTCCTGCTCCCCATTATCGTCCTTGATCTTCAGATCAATCTCAACGTATGCGTCGTCTATTAATGCGAGTCCTCGCTTTGGGCCTGTCAGGATCAGAGATTCCTCCTACAAGATAGTTGAAAACATAGGTTAGTGCTGTGTTTATCAGATTTTAAATTGTCTAGGACTAGAATCAAAGTTGAAGAAATTTCAGCCACGGATATGGAAATGTATATTCGTTTGCCATAGATGAGACTGTTGATGATACAGGTGAAAACAAACTCAAGACGTCAGTATCATGAAGTCTTATCAGATGACGGGCACGGATTATTAGTGAGCATGAGCAGGGTCAATATGGAAATGTTACTGCATAATAAACACGTCTTTGGTACTTTCCCCGATATGAGAAGATATATTGTTAATCAAAATATACTCATTAACGCAACTCTCTACATACATGTCTCATGTAAAAAACTCCAACTTTCAGAACCATACAAATTCAGAGCAGAAACGAGGATATGTAAACCTCCTGGAGCTTTGTTGATGTTTATTAACAACGAGTAGTCGTTATTTGTTGATCATGAAACCATTATAGGTGAACAACCCGCATAGAGTTTAGAATTTTCTCTAAACACTAGAAGCAAGTGCAACATGAAGTTAACCCACACATACATAAGGCATACTAGCAGGTAGTTTGCTAATTCAACAGGAAGCTCTCATAGGTACCTCAGATTTGATGGTCTGGCAATGATCTCTGTCGCGGCGGAAGAGATAAACACAATTGAGATCAATGCTGTCTCTGGCGATGACAGTGCCATACACGTTGATGGGGTAGCCGACATCCGAGGAGGCAATGTCCACATACAGGATGTTTATTGCCTCACAGAGCTCATACGGCCGTTTGCCCGGTTTGCAGATTCTATTGGTGTATCTCATGGGACCAATGCTCGCTGCGACGAGGAAAAGAAAACGAAAACAAAAGGAATTAGATTCATCTTTACAATCGAAGATAACTAATGGCCTTCAACATCGAGTACAGAGCAAATCAGTCAACGAGCATGAACCAATTTTTCATGGAAATATTTGCACGAACTAAGTTACTGAAGTCTTACACTCTTTGTTGAGGTCGAATTTGCTGAAGTCGTCGGCGAAGCAGAAGCGGTTGTAGTATTCGCCACCCTGCTTGTCGTCGTAGTCGCGGATCTGATCCTCGACGGCCATGTGCGCTTCTCGCCTCCGGTCGCGGAGCTCCTGCTTGCGCGCTTCCTCCTCCCTCAGCTTCTCCTTGGCCGCCTCTGCCGCCGCGTGCTCCGCCCGCACCGCCGCCTCGTCGAAGAAGAAAGGCTCCAAGCCTGAGCACTCCTCCTCTCCCTCCTCCAGCCAGCCCACGTCGCCGGCGGCCCCCACCGCCGCGACCTGGTCACCTTCCGCCGCCATGAAGTCGCCGCGGTTAGTTGAGCCCCAGGATTCCGCAGGCTACTGCAGTCTGCAGGAGGTCGTATATACAACCTGACTTGATTCAGGCACGGACATGGACTTTGCCTACAACTCGGACACAAAATCAGACACTAACACGTAGCCTGCGAAATCCTGAGGTGTTTGATCACGCACACATCAAACAGCAACACGGCCACGGTGCGTATTTCCTGCTGTTGAACACCTGAACACTAACCTTCAGTTCAGAGGGAAAAAGATAACTGCCAGAACACTTCACATGCAGAAGAGCATGATGACATTCAACCATGGATGAACTGAACAAGAATAACACGAACATTCGAATCAAACAGTCTAGAACATAAGATAAACTTAGAGCATATAGCCCATTAAAGTGCTTACTAACACAGGTTCCGGAATAAGGCAAGCTTGCCGAGGACATACTATTGTGCCCACCACATACCTAAGGCGCTGACGACTGCTGACAATATAACTACTGTACATGATAGACTAGGTGCTAATAATAAATCAAAAGCAAACTTCATAGAACCACTTCATCTAATAGTTATTTAGCAGCCCACCAAGTAGCTCAAACAGGACAGTTGAAGGTTCATAGCCCAGTGATCAGGCTGACTGTATACAAAACACGGTCTTTGCATGGTCATCGACTACTGACTGACTGGACCTGCGCCACCCACACCAGTGGTATAGCCATAGGCATGACTGCAGATCTGCATGCCCTGTTGGGCTCCCAAACTGGCAGACCCAATATTTGGGTTGTAGGATGAATCATCCTCCGGAGTAGAGTGCGAAGCGTCCTTTAAAAGGTTGTCAATCCCTACCAAGAGATGATGATTGATAACAGACGCATCCAACTTTTCAACACCAACAATGTTGAATTTCACACGGATCTCATTGTTAAAGATTTCCTCCTTGATTCTCAGCTTGAATAGGTATTCGCGCCAAAGGACAGCATACATGATTTCCGCGAACCTCTCCTCATCTTGATCTACATTTTGTATCATGAAAAGCTCATGAGCTCTGTAGCCAACTATTGCCTCACCAGCTTCTTGGAACGCAGAAGCGTAGGTATTATCGGTGTGATCCATGATCTGACACATAAGCAGGTACCTGTACTCACAATTTTCAGAGCTCTGATTGCATCTACCACAATACCATGTCCAATCAGTATTTCTTGTCACCTTTTTGTTGCATCGCTTACCATTAAATTCTAAGGTGCAAGCTGGATAACAGAAGTTATCAGCCACCACATGTGAGATTACAGCCCTGACAGTGATCAAATCACTGCCCAGGTTTTCATCCTTGAGCTCTGCAATTGTTTTCTGAACATGACTCCTGCTCATGTTTGGTATTACCCGAGACAAAGAAATGCAAGCAGTATTCTTTCCTTCAGTTACGTACCACTGCTTTAGCCTTTCAGCCACAGGCAAGTCTGGGTTTACTTTTAACTGGGTTGATCTGATTGTGACCACAGATCTACCATTGAAATCACTGGTGCAGCCACCTTTCAGAGCTAGTATAGGGTTTGAACCAGAATCACAGAGCAACTCCAGCTGCTGTCCTTCAGCATCACAGAATTTTCCCCAGAGGGTTATTTCCACAATCCGACAAGACATGTCTTTCAGTTGAAGAGTTCTTTTCTGGGTTTCCATGCCATCCTTTCGCATTACTATGGCTGAAGGCCCAACAGATATAACAATCCCAACCAAATCCACAATAGCACCACTCCCCATATTCTCGAGTTCGCTGATCTGACGGAAATTGCAGTGCAGCCTAGGGATGCTGCTATCGTCACTAGAGCAAATTTCTATAGAGGTTCTGTAATCCACGTATATTTCGTAATCATTATTCAAAGGGTTAAACTTCTTTTGTGCTGGTTTTAGTGACCCTTCAGATATTAAGTACACCTTATCAACCTCAATCAGATCAAAATACTGTTCAGCCTGCAAACTGAAGCATGTCGCACGGATTTCTCCACCCTCTGCATCAAGGAGATCAAAGGAGAATACTTTTCCAGGACCTCTAGCATTGATGAAGTGCCTAAGATCAGTCTTTGCAGTCACCCTAGCCTTAACCTTCCATCTAGATTGGTATGGACTCAGTGCATTAATAGGTTTAATGCAAAGAGAAGATTCATTCCTAGGAACACAGGTTCTGTCCATAGACATTGGAGGTGACAGCAGATATGAAGGTGGCAAGGGACTTCCACAAGCATTGCCAGGAGATCCAAAGGCCCTACATGTGGTGGCGACAGCAAACTTTTGGTTTTGATTATCATTATTCAGTGAAAGCTGCTGCATCTTGGCATCTACTGTGTTCTGTACTGGCATTGAACCATAATATCCACCAAACGGCAGATTACTCACAACATGCTCAGCCCTTGAAGCAAGTGGAGAATCTAACCAGTCTTGTCCAGGAAAACTTGATGAGATGTTAGCAGCTTGTTGAGCCCCTTGAATGAAACAAGGCCCGCTGCCTAGGCTACCAGAATAGGATACACCATTAGGTTGGGTTGCACTGGCCTCATAGATTGTTGGACTGCCAATCAGCACGCACTCAGCTTGCAGTATCTCAAGTTGGATAACAATAATGAACCTGAATGTAGAACCAAGGCACAGAAGGGAAAAATAGTCAGAGAATGGTCAGACTTAATTGGAAAGCATCAATCCATGTAATGATGTTATCACCCATGTTTTAAGCAGTAATGAAATTAATTTGCAGGACACAAGTACAAAAAATAAAATTAACCAAATCCAGAAGAGTTAGGAAAGTAACGCCTATATTAGAAGCAACTCGGAGCTTGCTTGGGATGAAATAACTAGAATGGTGAAACAAATAGAAGAACTTCTGACTCAAAGCTGAGCTCTTAACAGTTTAGGTAATTTGGCAATACAAACAAGAGAAGAGCATAATTTTTAACTAAGGTGACGAGCTGGCACTCCATGCCTGGTATCCTTGCAAGCAAGCAAGCAAAATGGAAGCCCATCTGCTTTAGTACCATACAGGTACACATCAAATCTACATGGAAATAAAAAAATAAACAGATATGGCTATTTTGATGGCAAATTAAATAGACCAGACCACGACCAACCAAATAATCTTGTAGTTTTAGTTTTTTTTTTCAGTTCATAGCAAGAGAATAGGCCCTTTCATACATGGCATTTGATGGTTAATCTCCGCAAAAAAAAACAACAGAAATGCTCCACCTGATCAGGGCTTCAGGTAATAGGTATATACATATTCATAAACTTGACGCCCATTAAGGGTCACAGTCTATATCCCAATTTTCCCATGTAAAAGCTACCAAAGATCAGTGCATGTGGAGAAGAAGGCTCGTGCATAAGCAGTGACTACGAAATCATGGCACACGCTCCTCAGAGGCACATCATCAAACAGCATGGAGAATCACTGAGTTAGCACAATATGCGATTTTTCACACAGCCATGGCGAGGCGCAAAATTAGCACATAAACAGAAGTTACTGAACCCCAAGCATGTCTGGCCTTTCTTGGCATTTGGCAACACCCACCCCCAGAACCTAGCAGGGGAGTCACCATAGGATGCAATTTCGACAGTAACTTAGCTTAGCGCACACCGCACAGCCAGGAGCATTAAAGCACACAACTGAACCCTAAGCATTTCTACAGTAACTAAGCGCACAGTAGCGCATCACTAAAAAAAAGGTAAAAATCCGATCTCGCCTTCCAACCGCATTAGACTAGAGAGGGGAAGCTAATCATCACCTCTGGTTCCGGATGCAGCTGCAGACATAGTCGAGGACGCGGACGACGCTGCCGCGGCGGAGCGCGCCGCCGGTGACGAGGTGGCTGAGGGAGGTAGCGAGCACGCCCTGCTGCAGGTGCGCGCCGTCGGAGAGCACGAGGCGGTACCTCGGCGCCGCGGCCGCAGAGGAGGCGACGAGCCGCGGCGCGTCCGCCACCTGCAGCACCGGGCGCAGCCCCTCCGTCTGGTTGCGCGACATTGCCGCCACGGCCCCCTGCGACAGGTCCAGCTCCATCATCCCTCCTGCTCCTCCCATGCCGCGGCCAGAAGGAGCCGAAGGTTGCAGGCGATCGATCGCCACAGGGACTGGGAACTGGGGACTGTGGATTAGTGGGGGAGCTTTTTGGAAAGTGGAAAAGGGTTGGGCGACATGGCAAACCCACGATGGGACGTGGGGCTGTCGCTGGTGAAGAGGAACGGCGGTGGCGTACGTGAGAAGCTCGGGAGTTGCGAGCTGGGAATCCTTACGATACGAATCCTGAGTTATTCCTAGCCCGCTGATTGGGCCACGTCGCAAGTTTAATTAGCGGCCGTTGGATCATCATACGAAAAATCCTGTTGGCTCCGCGTGGAAGCCCGACGTGGTTCACGCTCGCTGTTTCGCCTGCCTTGCTAAAGCTCTCCAGATGTTACCTGAGACACGGGAAAAAAAAATTCTCTGCGCTGGTCTCCTTGTCTTCCAAGCTGCCGTCAAAACGCATCTGATTAAAGCGCTAATCCATCCCGTCCCCTCAGATTCCACCAACAGCCGCACAAAAGGGGTGTTTAGTTGCTTTCATTTTGCAAAATGAGCTGCATTAGACCGCGTGCATAGAGAGAAAAAAGTGCATTGAAAAGCGCGTATTTTGCAAAATGGGCTCATTCTGCAGAATAGAGCCGTAACAGGCCCAAAGTAACTCTTCTACCGTTCTCTCCCAAACACATCTACTGCTTGGCCAGGCAAGAGCTGAACTTCATCCATCAGGTATGCACCACAAATCAATTGCTAGATCTTCACATGTCCTTTCTCCCTCCTTCTCTGTTCTTTGCCGTCACAGAATTGCAAGTCCCCACACGCCAGCCGCGCCATTAGCTAGAATTGGCACCATTCAGGCCTGCGGCAATGCCGTGCTCGCACTCTGTCGCGTGTCTGCAGTAGTGCTGTGTACTGTCATAGACCTTTGGAAAGATGGATTATCATTTTGGTTGTCTTTGGATAATCAAGTTTGGTCGTCTTGCTGTTATCTTTGTGCCCTCACCAAAGAAAAATAGAAACAATGTTCATAGTCTGTACATAATACTTCAATTGGGTGTATAAACTTAAACAATATTCGTAATTGTACAGAATACTCTGCAAGGGCTTATCTGGTCATTGTGTTGCTTATCACGAAACTGCAATGGGTTCATGTGACGTGCGACTCTTGAAGCACCATTGTCTACAGATAGCCTTGATAAGGAAATCAATTTACTGTCAGCAATGTGTGCTAATGCGATTCAGTGACAGCCATTTCATATGTGTGTGCTGAATCCAAAGAACTGAAATGGCTTGATTTAACTGAAACCTATACTACTGGAGACCAACCTCCACTATTCTGCATAGAGCATTGACAACTTACATAAAAAAAATCAAAGACTTCTTTTAGTAAAACTCTGTGCCTTTCATTTGACAAGTGGGCGTGGTTGATACCATCACTGTATATGGTGTATATGGTGACACATTTCTTTTGCTTCTTCAAAGCTGCCTTCAATGATATGTAAAATGCCTGTCACGAGCTGCATTACTAGAACATATGAGTCCTCTATTTCAGACTTTCAGTATGTTGAAATTATCTGTGTAAGAACCAATTTAGTACTTGAAACTGGGTTATCAACCCATGTGCCTTCTTTACATAAGTAGAAAAACCAATGTTTAGGAGTATTTTTTATCCATTGATGGTGATCCTGGCAACTAGGCATGCTAGATGCTACAACAAAGCTGTTGACTAAGGAAACCTGTCAACATGGACGATGCCCACCTGCTACTGGAGAAAATACCTCCCAAGGTATGATGCTCACTAAGTAGTTAGTATGTGCTCACTGAAGAGTTAGTATTTTCAGGAGTTGTAGCCGAGTAGCACTTACCGAGCTAATTTAGGGTGAAACCAGCATATGTGACTTAGTTTTCTATATACTTGACCTTTAGACATGAAGCTGTATCAACTTAATGTAAACAGAGCAGTCATAACTCAGATTTACGTTTTTTTTAATTGTTTGGTATTGATGAACTACAGGTAGCACGCATTTTATTTGGGACAAAATGTTGACTCAACTTCGTGAGGCCATGTGAATATATTTGGCTTTGAGCAGGAGGCTTGATAATTGTGTACCAGTTTGAGCAGATGTCTCCTTCCCTTCGTGGCCCCCTTAGCAAGTATTTCGATTGAATTCTAGACCAACTCCATGATTATGTTTTTGAGTTGTGATCAATTTGCATATGTGAAGATCCATTGATTAGAAGGAGCACTTCTTTGCGCTAAAATTAAGGGGCCGTTTGGTACAACTCATCCAAAAACAGCTTTGTCCAGCTTTTAGTTTATTTTTTCATCATTTTCCGAAAAAGCTTCATGCTACAGTGCCTTGTCTTGCGTGAAACAGATGAAGCTGAGCCACGATAAGCTGTGCCAAAGAGGCCCTAAATAGGGCCCTAAATAGGAGCATAACTATACGATGCACACGAATAGGGACACCGAAGATTGGCACCATGTGGGCCTGATCGCTCCGTTACAGTACATCGTATATACTCATGGGCTATTTTCGTTGTAAGAATAACCGAGAAAAGCAAAGTCTAAACACTGGTTACAGCGCGGCAACGCCGCGTGTTTTTTCTAGTCTCGAGGCGAAATGGGCGGTGCAGAGCCACAAAGGAACGGGGGCTTTGGGATTTGGAATTTGGTTTGAGGCCTTGTTTAGTTGGCAAAACTTTTTAAACTTTGGTGTATTGGGAAACGTGTGCCAAAGTTTGAAAAGTAAGTTAAAAGGGGTGTTTAGTTGAAAGTTGCATTAGGAAGCGTAAAAATAGAGAGGGGGCATGTTTTCCAATGCGTTACTTTTGAAACTTTTCAAATTAGTTGAAGGAGGTGTTTAGTTGAAAAGTTGTAACTTTTCAAAAAAATTGAAGAAGTTTGGGGAACTAAACAAGGCCTGAGAGAGAAACAGTCTACTGCAAGAGGGAAAGAGGACTGAAAAACGGGAGTAGCGCTCGTGGGCCGTTCTAAAATAGCATCGATAATTGGGCCTGATGGTTTGAGGTCTTTTTGAGCGCCAATTGGTATATTTTTCTGTTTTTTAGGGCGTTTCTGTTATTTTTGGAGGCTCCAATGTAAGGGGAATGCTATAAAATCATTTTTTATATAATAAACTGACCCGTTATTCCGTTAATCTAAAAAAAAGAATTTGAACTGCTTGGGCATACGATATGACTTTGCCCGGATTAGATTATGATGAATTTGAACTGCTTGGGCATGTTCGGATGTTCGAGAGCTTGATGGTTTACCGATGGCAATGATCAATCTACATGCGCATGCTTGCTGGGTGACTTGGGCCCTGTTTGTTTTAGCTTCTGACGAGCTTTCCGTGCATAGCTTTCTATATATCCGAAAGCCGGAAAGCTCTGAACAGTGGAAAGCCAGAAGCCACTTTTCGTGAGCTTTCCAGCTTTCCACTGTTCAGAGCTTTCCGACTTTCGGATATATGGAAAGCTATGCACGGAAAGCTCGCCAGAAGCTAAAACAAACAGGGCCTTGGTCTTAAAACGAAACATGCGTGTCGAAATAGCAACACCGATAAACTGAACGGATATCAATATATCATGCTTCTAGGCAAGAAGATGTTACCTCTTGCACGCTGCTCACTGAGCCACGTGTATCCGTTATCAAACACTCCAAAACGCAGGCACCAGGTAGGCTTTGCCTCCCTCCATCCAGCACAAGTTACAGCAATCAAACGCAACTGATTATCCTGCTAGGCACTGCAACCAGCCCTGATGCATTTTCCTGCTGTCCTACGATTGAACACCAGGGCTTGTTTTTCGTGAAACTTTAGAAACTAGATTGCAAAAGTGCCAAATTTTGCAAACTAGTGAAGGGGGTGTGTTTAGTTCCAAAGTTGCATTGGAAAACGTGTCACGAGAGAGAGGGCACATTTTTCAATGCTTTACTTTTACAACTTTGCAAACAAGTTGAAGGGGTGTGTTTAGTTCCCTGGTTGCAAAATTGCAAACTAGTTTTGAAAGTTTGTGGAACTAAACAAGTCCATAAAGAGGAAAGCTGTGGTACTATCAAACCAAGGAATTAAACGAGCATAACACAAGGGCATTAGATTCTAATAGTCTAGCACAACATACCATAAGCCACATCCCATTAAAGTGCTTACAATACAGGTTCCAGAGTAATAAAGCAAGCTAGCCGAGGACACACTGAACCCGGCATCTACATAGGTACTGACTACGGAGTACATAACAACTATACATGATAAGTAGGAAGCCATACTAATAAGCAAAAGCAAAATTCATTGAAATAACTGATCTGATAGGTTTTTTCGCAAAAGCAAACTTCATAGAACTAACAGATCTGATAGGTTTTTTTAGCAAAAGCAAACTTCGTGCCTGAGGTTGCATGAGCTGAGGCACTAAGTGGCTTGGACAAAGCAATCCTTAGCTCAGTTCCCAGGCTGATTGCATCTGAAACAAGCTTGAGCTGCCCCTCCCTGCTGACAGACTGGACCTCCCTCGGGCGAAGCTGGCATCGGTGTGGGCATCCTGTTCAATTGCCCAGATCCTGCAACACCCACACCAAGGATGGCATAGCCACAGGCATTGCTGGAGGTTGTCTGTGTGGCTTCCAAATTGGCATAGCCAACATCTGGGGTGTAGGACAGATCTCCCTTCAGAACGGTGTGTGAAACATCCTTCCAAATGTTGTTGACCTCCTCCAAAAGATGATGGTTTATATGCGACACATCCAACTTCTCAACACCAGCAATGCAGCAGTTCACACGCTGCTCACCGTTATAGGATTCCTCTTTGATTTTCAGCTTGAATAGCCATTCTCGCGAAAGGATCTTCCCCATGATTGCTGTGAACTTTACGTCATCTTGTTCTACATTCTGTATCATAAAGAGCTCTTGTGCTGTGTGTCCAACAATTTCCTCACCAGCCTCTTGGAACGCAGTAGCATAAATAGTGCCCGTGTGATCCTTGATCTGGCACAGAAGCACGTACCTGTATTCACAATTTTCAGAGCTCTTATTGCATCTATCACAATACCATGTCCCATCACCTTTGTTAGTCACCTTTTTGTGACATCGCGTTCCATTAAGCTCCAAGGTGCAAGCTGGATAGCAAAATTTATCGGCCTTCACATATGAGATTACAGCCCTGACGGTGATGAAATCAGGCTTATCTGATCGCCCCAGATTCTCATCCCTGATCTCTGCGATTGTTTTCTGCTCATAGATCCTGCTTATGCTTGATATATCCTGAGATAAAGAAACACAAGGAGCAGTCTTTCCTCCAGCAATGTACCACTGCTTCAGCATTTCAGCCACTGGCAAGTCTGGGTTTACTTTTAACTGAGTTGAGCTTATTGTGACCACAGATCTACCAATAAAATTATTAATGCGGCCACATTTCAGAGCTAGTGCAGGGTTTGAACCAGAATCACACAGCAACTGCAGCTGGTGTCCTTCCACATCACAGAATTTGCCCCAGAGGATTATTTCCACGCTCCGGTTAGACATGTCTTTCAGTTGAAGAGTTCTTTTCTTGGCTTCTGTGCCATCCTTTCGCATCACTATGGCAGAAGGTTCAACTGACATAACTATCCCAACTAAATCCACAAAAGCACCCACCTCCATGTTCTCAACCTCGCTGATCTGTCTGAAATTGTACTGCTGCATAGTGAAGCTGCTTTCATCACCACAGCAGATTTCTATAGATGTTGTGTGATCCACAAATATTTCATAGTCATTATTCAAAGGTTTAAACTTCTTCTGTGCAGGTCTCAATGACCCTTTAGATATCAGGTACACCTTATCAACCTCAATTAGGTCAAAATACTGATCAGCCTGCACATTGAAGCATATTGCACGAACTTCTCCACCCTGTGCATCAAGGAGATCAAAAGAGAAGACTTTTCCAGAACCTTTGGCGCTGTTGAAGTGGTTAAGATCTGTCTTTGCGGTCACCCTAGCCTTGATATTCCATCTAGCTTGGTAAGGGTTCAATGCATCAATAGGGGTAATGTCAATAGGAGACTCATTCCTAGCAATATGGCTTATATCCATATGCATTGGAGTTGAATGCAGATTTGGATGTGGCATTGGGTTTCCATAAGTATTGACAGGAGGGCCAAAGGCATCACGTGTTGCAGTTACCAACCTTTGGTTTTGATGATCATTCAATGAAAGCTGCTGCATCTTCGCATCTACTGTGTTCTGTGCTGGCATTGAACTAAGACATTCACCGAATGGAAGATCATTCACAGAAGGTTCAGCGTTTGGAGTAATTGAAGAATCCAACAAGCCATGACCAGGAAAACATAATGAGTTGCTAACAACTTCCTGAGCACCAGGCATGAAGCACGATTTATGGCTCCCAAGACCACCAGAACAGGATACACCAATATGTTGAGTTGCATTGGCCTCATAGAGTGTGGGACTGCCGATCAGTGCACACTCAGGTTGCAGTATCTCAAGTTGGATAACAATAATGACCCTGAATGAAGAAACCAAGACATACAAGAAAAAATAGTCAGAGCACAGCCAACTTAATTGACTATGACTAGAATTTAATCCATGAAACACCACCAGATTTAGCCAGATATAACATATGAGTTTGTTCATCCAGAAAACTTATTTACAGTAATGAACTTAAATTGCAGAACAGAATGGATCAAAGAAACTTGAGCAGGGCCGACAAGTTAAAAAAATATAATAATTATTATACTGGAAGAAACACTGGACCTGTTAATTTGTGGGAAAGGAACTAACAAAGTGAAACAAATAGCAGGACATTTGACTCAAAGCCAAAGCACTTTGTCATTAGTTAGCATAGCCATCACACAATATGTGAACAAAAAGTTATTCTGAACTTCAGAAAATAAGTTGACATGTTGGTAACTCCATGCTTGTATCCTTCAGGTAAAAATCGGTAAATACAGTACGTACAAGCATAAACCAAATGTAAGTAGAAATGCAAAATAAACAGTTTCAGCCATTTCACTAACAAACAAAGAAACCCAGACCACGTTTAACCAAATAAACCGCTGGTTTAAATTTCCTTTTTCAGAGCCTAGTATTTAAGGAAAAGAAAGAAACCCTTTTCGGAGTCTGGTGCAGCAATTGAATAGATGATCAGGATGGTTTTTTGACTAAAAAAAACTCTAGTTATAGCATGATCTGATCAAATAAAAAAACCATGCACATAGACAGAACTATAAAAGCAGGGGCCATTCATGGGATGACCGCCTCGATTGATGATAGACGCAACGCAGTTGCAGCTGATCTCTCACTGCATGGAACCCGCAACCACAGAATGCAGCCCTTTATGGAAGGAAATACAGCCAGTTCAGAAAACTGCAGTAGCACCCCAAGCCTTATGGCAACAAGGGTCCGCACCAGCATATCATTTCTGTGCCAAGAAGAACCACAAGACGTCTAGACGTGATTTTCCAATGTACAGCCGCCACAACCGCAGGCGCGATTTTTTTTGAAAAAAAAAAGGTAGCTACAAACAAAACCCTAAACATTTCTACAGTAGCTAAGCACGCAGGATAGAGGGAAAACCAATCTGATCCAGCCCCATTGGTAGACTAAAGAGAGGGGGAGCGATCCGTGACCTCCTGTTCTGAATGATGCCGGAGAAGTACTCGAGGACGCGGATGACGGTGCCGCGGCGGAGGGCGCCGGCGGCGACGAGGTGGCAGAGGGACGAGGCGAGCACTCCCAGCTGTAGGTGCGCGCCGTCGGATAGCACGAGCAAGTACCGCAGCGCCGCGGGCGGAGACGCGGCGAGCGGCCGCGGCGCGTCCGACAGCTGCAGCACCGGGCGCAGCGCCTCGGCGCCCAGCTCCCGCGACATCGCCGCCACCGCCCCCCGCGACAGGCCCACCTCCCCCGGCCCTCCCCCTCCCGCTCCCCCTCCTCCTCTTCCCATTCCGCCTCCGCGCCGCCGGGAGAAGCTTCCGGAGCAGGCGATCGATCGCAATGGGGATGAACTGAAAGGAAAGGAAGGCGCTTGTGTTCGCGGCCGGACGTGGGTGAGAAGATTCTTGGAGGAGTTAACGCTGGCGGTGACTGGAGACTGGAGAGAAGGGGCGGTGGCGTACGTGAGAAGCTGGGGGCTTCACGGATCTCGAGGCGAACGTGCGGCGGAGAGGTAAGAGAGAGAGCGGCGCGCGTCTCTTGGGATTTGGAATTTGGCTTGCGGTGGAATGGAGGGAGGGAGCAGGGGGCGTCTGGGGGCTGGGGCGAAATGACGGGAATGCCCATGGAGCTTGTGGGCTGTCCTCTCCTAGACTATAGCAGTTGGGCCTTATGGGGCCACTGGGCTCAAGGCCTTTTTATATTTCTCGTCTTCGCTGGGCTTTGCGGCAACAGATGACTTCAGTACAGGAACCGTTGTTACAGTCTTGTGCAGAGGCATTACAAATCAATCATTTCAGCAGATAGATAAATATGCACCGAGTGACACATAGACAAGGTCCTCGAAGGTAATAAACATAGAGCGAACGTAAGATACTGATGCATGTCACTGACTGACTCCAACCTAAACAAGTACTACATGATACTGCTGGATAATACATGGTCCTGATAGTCTCAAGCCATACACAGATACAGCTACTCCATGATACCACACCCACTTATGCATGGTCCATTGGTCCTGATTCAAGCACCCAACACACAAATTTTGCTTGACCCAGGGAACCATGGCTTCAACCTAAAAGGCAGAAATAGAAATACCCAACATACTGACCCAGAAAGAAGTTGCTTCACCCAGGCAGGAAACACCAGGTGCCTCCAGCTTGATCCATCTCCTGAAACAGCAGCCCATGAGACCACCAGAACTCTGCAACTGCGAGATATGGCTCCAGGGAATCAGGGTTCCCCAGGTGACCATTCAGCCCTGCGCACAGAGGACTGTGCAGCCCTGCGCGCGGAGGTCCGCTTACTGCGTATGCAGGGAATATCAGGGGCAATGTTGACAGCAGGCAAAGCATCATAGAACCTGTCCACGAAGAAATCAGGTGATGACGATCGCCGCCCAACAATGTCTGAACCATGGTCACCACACCTGCAAGCACCAAAAGCTGAGAGTGTGTCTGGCTCCACAGCGTACCCATCTACCTGCTCACCGAATCGATCGGCAATGTTGGCAGCAGGCAAAGCATCATAGAACCTGTCCACGAAGAAATTAGGTGATGACGATCGCCGCCCATCAATGTCTGAACCATGGTCACCACACTTGCAAGCACCAAAAGCTGAGAGTGTGTCTGGCTCCACAGCGTACCCATCTACCTGCTCACCGAATCGATCGGAAGACCCCCACCACCTTGCACGGCCAGGACTGGCAGCATGGCCACTGTTGGTAGACAGCACCGCTGAGGCTGAACCTGAACGGCCCTTGAAGTCGGACCAACCAGAGTAGGTGGGCATGGAGTTGCCAAACTCACAGCATGAGCCCAAACCTTCCTGCAAATGATTGTTGGTCACCCCCAGGAGGCGACGGGATTCAGCTGATGGATTCACCATTTCGGCTTTAAGAACAACACACTCAACGCGATTCCCATCAGAGAACGGTTTCGCTTCGACCTTCAGCTTGAGTACATATGGCTTATGCCCAACACCCAGTATGATATCGTCCAGTTGTTTATAATCTTGCTTTTCAAATTCCATCAAGTAGAGATCCTTTGCAGTGTGGCCAAATATCGCTTTCGCAGCCTCTTCACACACAGTAGCATAAGTTGCACCTGTGTGATCCTGGATCTCAACGTGAATCAAGTACCCATAGTCGCAGGAATCAAAGCTGTGCCCACATCTCTTACAGTACCATGCCCCATAATCACAAGATTCAAACATCTGCCCACATCTCTTACAGTGCCCTGCCCTGTCACCATTGCCAGTTGCCTTAACATTGCGTCGCGTACCATTGACCATCAGCGGGCAAGCAGCAGTGCACAAGCGCTCAGTATTTATAAATGAGATAACAGCCTTGACAGTGATGAAGTCTGGCTCATCTAAGTACCCCAGGTATTCATCATTGATCTGTCCAACCATTTTCCAGACAGTTGGTTCTGCCAATAGAGCAACAGAAGATAGTGTATTTTCACCAGCTGGATTGGATCCCCTACAAGGCCCATGATATGACAAGCCATTAGCACGTTTCTCAGCCGCATAGGCAATGCAAGACTGCTGAATGTATCGCCCACCAATATGGGGTTCACAATCAGGTCCCAAAGCATATCTCATCGATCTAGTGGTGAAACCCCCAGGTTTCCTTGTTGGCTCATAGCGCTTGAGACTCCCAATAAGTGAACACTCAGTTTGCAGTATTTCTAACTTAATGACGATGATGGTCCTGGAAAAGAAAAAATGCAAGATATATCAAGGAGACCGGAATATGATCAATACATCATCATCAAAGCAGTAAGCCACTAGGAAATGCAGACACTGCAGACAAACGCCATTACGTTACTGCTAGACATGTTTCAAGGAAGCGGCTCAATTTTTCCCAACCGAATAACCTGAAATAAGATATAGGATGGCAAAACAGTGCCATCATGCTGTTCTGTTCATCTTGAGACCAAATTTATCTTTTGCCAACATTTTGCTAACCATACAACAAGTTGGATTAAAAAGTAACAGTTGGACATCAACATAAGCTGAGCACTAGAATAGTACAGTAACTAATCAAATCCATGAGAGGACCTAAATCGCTGGAGTAATTTTTATTTGAGGAGGCATGGAGCACTTGTGGTTCTGCGCGCTCAAAAAAACTAAGCTACACAATATCCAGAGATGCTGTAATTCGACTATTAATGTCAGAAAAATGCAGATCATGAAAACATGTCTCAGAACTTTCATTAGCTTGGCATGAAATCAAAACCTACAGGTCTGTTTGTTACCTGTGTATTTCACATGCATCTAGCACGTATTTATTTTACATGACACAGTAGGAAACTAGGAATGGGGGAGAATTCTCGCGTTAACAACAAGCTACAATTGTGAAGTACTACAGTATGTTGTGTGGAGGGGGTGATCTGATGACAGAATGCGAGTCCAGTCACTAACAATAGGCGTGTCTGAGCTTGCTTGTCTTTGCATCTCGGTAATAACAAGAATTTTTTTTT
>CM014272.1:78786568-78804211 GCA_004135705.1 Alloteropsis semialata | reverse complement strand
TCTCGAGGCGGAGTGCTGCGGACGGTGGAGATGGGGATAGGGGGAGTAGGCGGGTAGGCGTGCCGTGCTTTGATGACAGTTGACAGAGCGCTAGGGAGGAAATGCAGTTGGAAACGAAATGACCAAAATGGCCCTGTTAAAGGACAGAAATAAGAACATTTGCCTGTCAAGAAAACACGGAGGTTCAGAACACTTCTTCATTCGTTATAGGGCCATAACCCATAGAACACCCTGCTTTTCCAAAATCCAAAAAAAATTAAAATGAGTAGACAATCAAATTCTTGCAGCTACTTGTAAACATGCCAGGTAGTTTGCATTATTTGGGTCACTCACTGGCATGTCAAGACCAGGATCAATCTATTTCTTCTCTCTTAATCATCTTCTAGTCCGTATAAGCAGCATCTGACCAGGCAATATCATCCCATAACCATAGGAATAGCAGGGACATTGCCCAGGCAAGCTTAATGCATAGAGTTACTAGTTCCTAGCTACATTGTCTGTCCAGATTCACTCTAGCTAATAACAATATAACATACAGCAAACACAAATTAGATGGTTCATACTTCACACAATACAAGTGACAGGCAAATGCCGTTGGGTTGGACACGAGGTGACCAAAATGGCCCTGTCAAGAGACACTGGAACTTCAGGAATCAGAACATGTGCTTGTCAAGGAAACAAGAAGCTTCAGAACACTTTTTAATCAGTTAATCCCACATAACACCCTGCTTCCAAAAAAAGAAAGAAAAGAAATATCGGTAGACAATCAGATTCTAGCAATACTTGCGAGTAAGCCGGATAATGTAGTTTGCGTCATTTGGGTCGCTAGCATGACAGAACCAAGACCACTCTATTTCTTCTCTCTTAAGCATCTTCTAAAGGGGTGTTTAGTTCACCCATTTTGTATAATACGCGCTTTTCTAATGCACTTTTTCTCTCTGTAAATACTATGCATAACGCAAAAACACTATGCATAACGCCGGAATTAAACACCCCCTAATTCATATGAACTTCAAAACAGCAGGATACATTGACAGGCAACCTTAATGCATAGAGTAATAGTTATACATGGTTCTCAGGATAACAGGCATACGCAGATTAAAATACTATACTTGTTCGGTTGTCCCTAGCTACATTGTCTTATTCATACTGCAGCAAACACAACCGTTGCAGTGTTGGTGCATACGCAGGTGGTGTTTAGTTCCATCCATTTTGCAAAATGGATACGCGTTGGACCGCGTGCACAGAGAGAAAAAAGTGCATTGAGAATTGTGCGTTTTGCAAAATAGATGAGAGAGAGGGTGAACTAAACACCCCTGCAGTGTTGGAGCCAAGCCAGCGGTCATGCATCAAAGGAAAAGCCTGTTGCTGCCTCCAGCCTACAATTGCATTTAGACGTGGGAATGGATGGAAATCCAAGTCCAAAATGAAATTGTCCAAAGCTGGTCCACGTATAATTATGTCCATATCCATCCAATCCAACTAAGACTTGCTGAAAATCCAATCCAATCCAATTCAATGCAAAAAAAATCCAAAATCCATCCAAATATCCAATCTCTTCTAGATTGCTTTGTTCTCGTGTTCATCTGGTCTGTTCGATGGACATCGAGGTCCTCTACGCATGCATCTAATCGGCGAGTTCAGGGTTCACATCTTAAAATTTTAGCGGATTTGACCGAAAAATGTTGGAGATGTCTCAGAACGACGGTCCGCTACTCCGTGCAAATCGGTGTAGCCATATGTACATGTGGGCCCCACGTCGAAAGCCGGACCCTAAAATTAAAAGCTCGCGTTCACACCTTAAAATTTTAGCAGATTTGACCGAAAATTGTTGGAGATGTCTCAGAACAACGGTCCGCTACTCCGTGCAAATAGATGTAGCCATATGTACATGTGGGCCCCACGTCGAAAGCCGGACCCTAAAATTAAAAGCTCGCGTTCACACCTTAAAATTTTAGCAGATTTGACCGAAAATTGTTGGAGATGTCTCAGAACAACGGTCCGCTAATCCGTGCAAATCGGTGTAGCCATATGTACATGTGGGCCCCACGTCGAAAGTCAGACCCTAAAATTAAAAGCTCGCGTTCACACCCAAAAATTTTAGCGGATTTGACCGAAATTTGTTGGAGATGTCTTAAAACCACAGTTCGCTACTTCGTGCAAATCGGTGTAGTCATATCTATATGTGGGCCCCACGTCCTAAGCCACATATAGATGTAGAACCTTGCTTCTCTGAAAAATCCAACTGTTGTTGGATTAACCTGATTTTTTGTCCAACGTAATTCAACACTATTGGATAAAAACAGGTGGATGTCCACGGTCCAATTAGATCCAAATCCAGTCGAATCCAAAGTGCCAAAATCCAATTGGACTTGGATTAGGCCAAATCCAGTCCCAGGTCTAATTGCATTCTCTCTCCTCTCCTACAACCTGTAGCTGCCTGTCTCTGATACCACGTACCGCGCTCCACCGCTATAGAAACCGGTCTTGGCGTATTCGAAAGGGCGTGAATTCTCCTGCAGATGCTTGTTGATCACTCTCAGAAGATGGCAACATTCGGTCGACGAATCTGCCTTTTCAGCCTTGACAATGGTGCACTTGGGAAACTTAGGGGGTGTTTAGTTCATGCCATTTTGCAAAATGGGGATGCATTGGGCCGCATGCACAGAGAGAAAAAGTACATTGGGCCACGTGCATTATGCAAAATTTTGGAGAATGGGGGTGAACTAAGCACCCCCTTGTTGCCATCGAATGCCCCCGTTTCCAACTTGAGCTTGAATAGATACTCACGGAACAGAACACCCGCTACAATATCATCCAATTGTTCATGATCTCGCTTTTCATATTTCAGTATGTAGAGCTCCTTCGCAGTGCGACCAAATATGTCCTCCCCAGCCTCCTGCGACGCAGGAGCGTAAGTGGTACCCGTTGAATCCCGCAGCTCAGCAAAAATCCTGTACCTGTAATCACAGGTTACCAAGGTCTGGTTGCAACTGTGGCAGTACCACCACCCGTTGCCTGCCACTACTCGCAACCTCATTGAGGCATCGCCTACCATGCATCACCAAGGGGCAGGCTGCATAGCAGAAGTTCTCTGTGTTTATGAATGAGACGGTAGCTTTGACAGTGATCAACTCTTGCTTATCCGAGCATCCAAGGTTCTCATAGCTGATCTCTGCAATTGTGTTCCTGGCAACTGCTGTTGCCGTGCCTTGACCAGCAAGATGTGATTCACCACAGCACCGAGCATTTGATAAGTTGTTGGCACCATTCTCTTTTGGCCTCAGGCCCTGTTTAATTCAGCAAGATAAGTTTAGGAAATTTACTGTAGCAAAACTAAATCGAAGATTAGGAGGGCTAAACATGATCTAATTATAAAACTAAGAGTAAATTATATCCACCATACAACAACTAGTATGACCGTATCACTTTGGTCCAACAAGTTGCAAAACATACAAATGAGTGCATAAACTTGCTAAATTTGTGCATGTACGATCACATGTACGCCGCTGACCGTATTTGTCAATGGAGCAACGTGGACATGGCTTAGAATTGTAGGAGGGTGGACCAAAATAGAAATTTGTGTTTCTACGTCCATGGCTGTTGGTATATTAGCGCCGAGATTGGCTGCTATTTGTATTTGCGCAGGCGTCAACAACGACGGTTCTTGGCCATCATGGCTCTTTTCCAATAAATTTGTATGATTCTCATGAGATAGTCATGAGCCTGTTCAGTAATGTCACCAGCGTTTTGTCATGATTATTTTTGAGAACTACTTTAGTTTGTTGTTGATTTTCATTCGCTCTGGACTATCATTAGGATGAATATTCTGATTCGATTATGGATTAAAGTATTCTTGCTTGTTTCATTTGTTAACTTGATGCACAATTTTTACGCACAAGGAGCCGAGGGCAGCTCAGGCTTGGCATGTATGGCTAGAGCATCGACACATGCCAGAGAAGGGCTTCAGATCATCATTTTTGTATTTTGGCCTCTGCCTCCTCAAAATAAATAATTGCGAGTTCAGCTATAGTACACGTGGTCTGCAACTGTGGCAAAATACGTTTAATGGTGTACATGTGACTGTACATGCACATAACTGATAAGTTCGTGCATCCCTTTGCACGATTCACAAGTTGTTGGACTCAACTGATACAATCATACAAGTTGTTGTATGGTGGATGTACTTTACTATAAAACTAATTACACGGATGGACGGTAAATCGCGAGACGAATCTATTAAGCCTAATTAATCTGTCATTAATCCACGTTTAATATCCTTAATTAGTGTCCTAATATTTGATGAATAGTGATGAATAGGAAAAACTTATGGAATTAAACATGGCCTCAGTACAGTGGGAGAAAAGCAGTTATGTTTTCCATGCTCATAGAGTTTGGGACTTCCAATCAGCGCACAGTCAGTTTGCAGGATTTCGATTTCGGTAAACTTGAAGATGCTGAGTAAAGAATCCAAAAACAACAGGGAAAATAGGAATAGTCAATTTCCAATAAGTAATCCGTGGAAAGGTCCTGCCTTTCATCATTAATTAATTAAGAAGAAGAAGAATTCATACAAATGATGTGTGGTGAGCTACTTCAGTGTTTCGTATTAGGTACTATAACACAAAACTATCCTGGCACTATATGGTAGTATCACAATTTAGCATCCACAAAATGTAATCTAGAAGTAAGAAGGCCAAGTTAACGCACAAACATAGTAAAGGGTAAACACCCAAACCATCATAAAAAAATCAAAATCAAATCATTTTCAACATACATAAGGAGCTAATCGCAAGCACCAGCCATGGGATCCGTCTCACCTGCGGCCCTGTATGGTGGAGATGACGAAGTCGAGGAGGCGGAGCACGGTGCCGCGGCGGACGTCCGCGGCGGCGAGGTGGCTGAGGTCGGAGTCGGAGACGAGCAGGCCCTGCAGCGAGTGGACGCCGTCGGAGAGCGCCAGCACGTACAACGGCCGCGGGATCTGTTAACATCCAGGCCCGGCCCAAGAACATGCTCTCCTCTGCCGGCCCAGAACAAGAACCAAGCACAGGCGTCGCTGGTGGGCCGCGCAAGTCGACCAGGCCCAAGATGGCGAACACTCGTTTCTCCGGCGCTGAGTGGCTGTAGCCGTTCCGAAAAGGATAAGATGTAATGTGAGGGAAGAGGATGAACACTTTCACAAGCTGTAAACAAATCCGAACCCTAACTCTTCTCCTCCAAGTTGATATCGTGCTACCAATTCTATCTGCCTTCCCCGAATTCTTCTCGATCCTATCCCGTAGCTAACAAATTGGTAACAAATTGCTATACACGGCCAGTCCGAACGTGTGAACCAATGCTTGGAGACCTTTCTTAGATGCTTTGTTCATGCTTGCCCTTCATCATGGAGTAAGTGGGTAGCATTGGCTGAGTTCTGGTACAATACAAGCACTCACTCTGCCACCGGCAAATCACCATTTGTGGTCTTGTATGGTCATGAACCTCGTCACTTTGGGGTCTCCCTGGATAGTGTGAATTCTTCTGAGTTATCAGATTGGCTTCAGGAGCATCAAGTGATGGTTGACTTGGTTAAGCAACATTTGCTGCGTGCCAAAGCAAAAATGAAGTCCCAGGCTGATAAGCACAGGTCTGTGAGGGAATTTCAAACTGGTGACTGGGTGTTCCTGAAGGCCCAGCCATATGTGCAATCATCTCTTGCTCCAAGGGCAAATCAAAAGTTGGCCTTTAAATTCTTTGGTCCCTATCAAGTGCTTTCTAAGGTGGGGTCAGTGGCTTACAAACTCAAGCTTCCTCCTTCTTCACTTGTGCATCCGGTTTTCCATGTGTCCCAGCTGAAGCGTCTCATTGGAGATCACCATGTGGTTACTGAAGATATTCCTGATCAGCTGTTCCAGTGGAGTGTTCCAGAGAGGATCTTGCAGCGTCGACCTGTGATGCATGGTGTTCACCAAGGTACGCAAGTTTTGATCAAATGGTCTAATGTTCCTGCTTCCTTGTCTACTAGGGAAGATTTGGAGGCGCTCAAGCAGCAATTTCCGATGGTGTCTGTTTGGGGACAATCAGCAAGCAAAGGAGGAGGAGATGTTAGCATCCGGGCCCGGCCCAAGAACATGCTCTCCTCTGCCGGCCCAGAACAAGAACCAAGCACAGGCGTCGCTGGTGGGCCGCGCAAGTCGACCAGGCCCAAGATGGCGAACACTCGTTTCTCCGGCGCTGAGTGGCTGTAGCCGTTCCGAAAAGGATAAGATGTAATGTGAGGGAAGAGGATGAACACTTTCACAAGCTGTAAACAAATCCGAACCCTAACTCTTCTCCTCCAAGTTGATATCGTGCTACCAATTCTATCTGCCTTCCCCGAATTCTTCTCGATCCTATCCCNATATTTTAGCCAAATTTTAAGTTGGGAACTAATCATTACTAAATTTGCCAATCTGTCCAATGACACTCAGTGTAACCAAGCAATTGATTAGCATAACACTAGTAACTCATCTAACTCTACTTCTACCCTCTTTTTGGCCCAAGAACATTGATGTGCAACGAGCGATCAAGCAGCTTCATGTAACCGCGAAGGACGGACAACTCGAGTTGATTTTAACCATGCATGGAACAACCTAATCGCACGACCCGTGAGAGACACCCAGGACCTCACGGGGCAACCTTTCCCATCTCTCCCTGCCATCTGCCATCGGGGACCACTCTGCCCGAGTGCACGCCCCAACGGACCCCAGGTGCCCCAGACAAACCTGTGCCGCGGCCACTGCTACACTCGCCATCAACCTCTCGCCCAAGGGAGTGATAAAACCCGTCAGACGTCAGTTTGAATCAAGTACTAGGTTTACCAGTTTACCATATTTTCCGGCATACGATTAGTACCTTCAAAAGCTTGACCCACAAGGCCACACAAGCAATGCCTTAGCCAACCTCTATCTTGTGCAAGCGGGACATTCAATCAACCATAACTATCGCACAAGCCCCGCTTGCCGATCTTTGAGGAACCAATATAAAGTATAAACCTATCTCTCGCAAGTGACAAAGCAATCACTCGACTTCTACCGGTCCTAATTAAGCGTGGCGTTATATACGACCTACACATGCTAGTATTAGGACATGGGTACCTAGGGATCATGCAACTAAGGTTTCTATCAACTCCTCAAAACTTAAATGCACAAAAATAAGGCACAATCAAGGAGTGTTAATCAAACAGTGGGTTATGCTCCGGAGCTTGCCTTCTGGATCACTGGTGGCCTTGGGCCCTTCCGGACTTTGGTCCGGGTCTTGCACAGTCGTCACGTTCAGCTCCGTTGCGGCTTGATCACCCTCGTGCTCGACCTCCAACTCGTAAACACCGTCAACGATGGGATGATCTATACGAGATGCAAGGATTATGCATGAGATGCATGAATGCATAAGCTATCAACTACAAGAATACTTGCAAAACTTATAACATTGATCAATTATTTGCGGAACACAACAATTAAGAAAAGCAATAGGCACAGGAACCGGTCTGACCGGTTTTGGAAACCGGTTAGACCGGTTTGGCAACTGGCCACCAAAAAAAAATCTCTATGGCCGACCTATTCAATGCTCAACCTAGATTTATCATCTACAAATGATTACTAGCCCTCACACATTTAACAAGCATGATTACTAAGCAGAACTTTTAAGATTGTTTTCCTACTCCCTTAACTCCACTAATCCCAAATCCACCATAATCATGCATAACTTTGCTCATTAAATACCCCAACTCAACTCTATTAATCCTATTAGAGCCATCAAAAGTGACTTGGCACTTTTAGCTCCTGCACATAATTCATGAAGCAACAAAACGACTCTCTAGCACACCCATCTTGTGTAAGAAACCATATACCAATCAAACAATCATTTGCACACAAGCCTTAGAATCCTATAAACAACCCCCCTACACCCTCTCCACTACTTACCCTTGAGCACCTTTTTCTTCTCCTACCACAAGGCAGCCCGGAGTTGGCCGGTCCCGGCTCGGAGGAAGGCGGGGGAGGCTGGGGAAAGGGCCGGGGAAAGAGAGGGCACGGTGGGGAGGACGAGGCCCCGTGAATCACGGAATGAACAAGTGAGGGGGAGGACTTCGGCCGGAGAAGGAGATGGAGCTCGTAAAGGGGAAGGCACCGGGGAGGGGGGAGGGTGTGGTTGAATCCGACCTCCATCCTTGCACGTGGCGCGGGAACAGGACTGGGACCACCCAAAATGGGCCACAGGGAACGCGCACAGGAGCTTAGGCCGGCGAGGGAGCGACGGGTGGCAGCACGGACGCCCATACCGGCGGCGGTGGTTGGCGACCAACTGTTGCGGTGGTGGGGTAAAACGACCACCGCAACAGTCGGTGGGGTCGATAATACTGTGCCGACGAATCTTAGATTTCAATTGACGCGGGCCACCGACTGTTGCGGTGGTGTTCCTCACCGCAACAGTCCGTCAATCCAGAGAGCAATTTCTACTGTTTCTCCTACCCACCGACTATTGCGGTCATGCTTGGAATAGCACCGCAACTTTTGGTGGCTCAGATACTGGCTATGGATAAAACGGCCATGGAATGTTGCGGTGGTGCACAATTGGTTGACCACCGCAACAGTCTGTCATTCCAGAGAGCATTTTTCAATTTCTCTCTGGCGACCGACTGTTGCGGTCCGGGCACCGCAACTTCCTGAGGTGGCTGTGTAAACGTGTGTATAGAAACCTAGGTCACCGACTATTGCGGTGGTGGCAAAGACAGGCCACCGCAACTTGCTTTGACCTCGACATTTACACTCTCCAAGTTGGTTTTGAAGTGAATTTGGCTAAGCTAAGTCGTGTTCATGTCCACGGGTCTAATAGGAACTAAATCAACCCATTCTTGGGCAATGCCAAGAGGTCTCTCTCTCTTTCCAACTCGTCTTCGAATATTTCTAGTAGTCTTCTTTGATAGTTGACTTTGGTCAAACATATATATATATAGATATATATATACACACACATAGGCACAACAACATGATTACGAATGATGCATGGCATGATTAGATTAATTAAGTTCATTAGGGATTCTTAATGACTACAGTAACACCAGGGTGTTACAGGTTCTTACAATACAAGTGGTGCATACGCAGTGTTGGAGCCAATGGCCATGCACCAAACGAAAGGTCTGTTGCTGCTTCCAGCCTACAATTGCATCCCCTCTCCTCTCCTACAGCCTGTTGCTGCTTGTCCCTGATACCACGTATTGCGCTCCACCGCTATAGAAACCAGTCTTGGCGCATGCCAAAGGGCGTGAATTCTCCTGCATATGCTTGTTGATCACCCTCAGAAGATGGCGACATTCGATCAACGAATCTGCCTTTTCAGCCTTGACAATGGTGCACTTGGGAAACTTATTGCCATCGAATGATGCCCCCGTTTCCAACTTCAGCTTGAATAGATACTCACGGAACAGAACACCCACTACAATATCATCCAACTGTGCGTGATCTCGCTTTTCATATTTCAGTATGTAGAGCTCCTTCGCAGTGCGACCAAATATGTCCTCCCCAGCCTCCTGCGACGCAGGAGCGTAAGTGGTACCCGTTGAATCCCGCAGCTCAGCTAAAATCCTGTACCTGTAATCACAGGAGACCGAGGTCTGGTTGCAGCTGTGGCAGTACCACCACCCATTGCCATTACTAGCAACCTCATTGAGGCATCGCCTACCATGCATCACCAAGGGGCAGGCTGCATAGCAGAAGTTCTCTGTGTTTATGAATGAGAGGGTAGCTTTGACAGTGATCAACTCTTGCTTATCCGAGCATCCAAGGTTGTCATAGCTGATCTCTGCAACTGTGTTCCTGGCAACTGCTGTTGCCGTGCCTTGACCAGCAAGATGCGATTCAGCACAGCACCGATCATTTGATAAGTTGTTGGCACCATTCTCTTTTGGCCTCAGTACAGTGGGAGAAAAGCAGCTATGTTGTCCATGGTCATAGAGTTTGGGACTTCCAATCAGCGCACAGTCAGTTTGCAGGATTTCGATTTCGGTAAACTTGAAGATGCTGAGTAAAGAATCCAAAAACAACAGGGAAAATAGGAATAGTCAGTTTCGAATAAGTAATCCGTGGAAAGCCCCTGCCTTGCATCATTAATTAGTTAGGAAAAAGTCCAAATCCCTACCTTGTACTATCAGCAAATTCCCAATAACCCCTAGACTATAAAACCGTTTATTTAACACCTTCGTTTTTCAAAACCAGTGCATAATACACCTTTTGTCCCTAATCAAAACTGGTTTTGTTTATCTAACAGCGGTTTAATGCTAATTGGGCCTCGGTTCACCCTGCGTGCACATGTGGCGCTTGTGCCGACCAGGGCTGGGCATAATTACCCGAAAACTGAAAACCGAACCGAACTAATCGAGAACCAAACCAAATGAACCGAAACCGAGTAAATCGGTTACTAGTTCGGTTCCTATTTCTCAGTAACCGAAATTAGAACCGTTAGTTCGGTTCTAGGCCTCGGTTAACCGAACTAACCGGTTTAACCGAAATAAACCCAGAGGCCCATTAATACGGTGAGTCCAGCCCAATAGCGAAGACTCGCCACCTCTCCCTCCCTAACTCTCCTATTCCAGAACCCTATCTGCTCGTCTAATCCCGTGCGGCCGCCTCTCTCTCGCGGAGTCGCCCAAGCGCCGACGCGCAGGCGCAGACGTCGAGGTGCGCTCGCTTGCTCGCCCCTCCTCTCGCCCTCTCGTCTAGTCGCCCTCCGCCTCTCCCCTCGCGCAGACGCGCTCCCCCGGTCGCCTCCTCGCCCCTACTGCCGTCAGCCCATCAACGCCCGACTCCAGGCCCTCGCAGTCCCGCTCTACTGACTCCAGCCTCCAAGCCGGCGGCCCGATGCCAAGCGCCTGCGGCCCCTTCGTCTACTGGAGCAGCGGGTGATCCAGTGATCTACTGAAGCGATTGCTGCCTCGTGCCTTGCAGATTTGTCTTATCCTTTATCTGTTGCATCCAGATTCATCCGTGTTTGCTTGGATGGATTCCTTTTCTTTGTATTGGAATTTCTTTGCTCCTGTGTGTCGCTTGCTGGGACGTCTCACAAGTCTATTTTGCTTTTTTCAATTCGATTTGAGTTTGTCTCAGGGAGAAAAAAAATGAGATTGTGACACCGCATCTTGTGAAATTGTTTTCAATGGTTCCCTCTTACCTCGGTTAGTTCGGTCGGAACCGAAGACCGAACCGAACTAACCGAGACCGAAGTCCTCGGTTCCTGAAATTTTTGGGAACCGATCGGTTTGTACTTCTTGGTAACCGAAACTTGTGAAAAAACTAAAAAACCGATCGGTTCAGTTCGGTCTAACCGAACGCCCACTCCTAGGTGCCGACCGCCCCGTGATCGAGTCACGATGGCTGGTGCTGATTTGTCGTGAGACTGAAGTACTGGTGGCTGGTGCTGATTTGTTGTGAGATTGAAGTACTGCTGGCTGGTGGCTGATAAGCCAAACGAACAGGCTGTTAGCCTATCTTTGCGCCCTGCTAGCTGCGACCTGCAAGCTTGGTGCTGGGAGGAGTTCTGGGCTAGATAGCTAAGTCTAAGCATGAAAATGAGCTGTCCACAGGGGCACTGCGACATGGATTCGTTGGCCTGATGCAGCGATATCCCTCTCCTTCCACCACGCACTCTTCCCAAGCTCCAGATTGGAATGCCATGGCGGCGGGCAGCTCAGGGTTAAGTTGACTTTCACGGCCTGGAAGGTGAAGGTAGAAGGTATTTGCAGCAAGAGCCAAGAGGTATGGCGAGCGCCATACCAACTACGCCATGCATACCGACTCCTCCACCAACCGTCATCGCCGGTCCGCATGGCGGTGCGCCCAAGTTCGACAAGGCCGGCACTTGTCCGCACACGCGGTGACGGTGTCGTCTCCAGCCAACGAGCAATCAGACGGTGTCGAGGCCTCGAGGGCACCGAGGAACCCACGTACATGACATCCGCCGCCGCCGGCTTGGATACGTAGCACAGCTTCATCGGAGGAACGGGGCGTCGCGCATATCGCCGGGCGAACCGAGGCACACATCGCATTAAACCGCCAACAGAATAAGCAAAACCAGTTTTGGTTAGGGTCAAAGTTGTACTGTGCACTGGTTTTGAAAAACGGAGGGGTTAAGGGGGTGTTTAAATCCGGTGAATTGGTGAAAAGTGATGAAAAGTTTATACATTGGGCCTCGTGCACAGAGAGAAGAAATGAACTGACACAGTTCTCAAGCTGAAAACCTTTTGCAAACTTTGCGAATCTAAACACGCTCTAAATAAACGGTTTTATAGTTCAAGGGGTTTTTCGAACTTTGGTGATAATTCAGGGTAGGGATTTAGGCTTTTTCCAATTAGTTAAGAAGAAGAAGAAGAATTCATACAACTGATACGTGGTGAGCTACCTCAGTGTTTCGTATTAGGTATTGTAACACAAAACTATCCTGGTACTTAAATGGTAGTATCACAATTTAGCATCCACAAAATGTAATCTAGAAGTAAGCAGGCCAAGTTAACGCACAAACGTACTAACAAAAGGTAAACACCCAAACCGTCGTAAAAAAATCAATATCAAATCATTTTCAACATACATGGGATCCGTCTCACCTGCGGCCCTGTACGGTGGAGAGGACGAAGTCGAGGAGGCGGAGCACGGTGCCGCGGCGGACGTCCGCGGCGGCGAGGTGGCTGAGGTCGGAGTCGGAGACGAGCAGGCCCTGCAGCGAGTGGACGCCGTCGGAGAGCGCCAGCACGTACAACGGCCGCGGGATCTTCCTGGCGGTCGCGCTTCGCGGCAGCAGCCGCACGTCGGCCACCTGCAGCACCGGGCGCGGCTCCGGCGGCACCAGCTCCGCCGCCTGATGGTCGGAGATCGCCGCCGTCACCCACCCACGCGACAGATCCACGACCCCCATTACGCGCCGCGCCGCGCAGGGACCTGATCTGACACTCTAGGTGTAGGTTTTTCAGGGACGCAGATGAAAGCGTGCTGCAAGTTTTGGATGGAGAGAATAATTCAATCGCTGATTGGATCGCTGTACATATAAACACGGTTGTTCTACAAAAGGAAACCAACGTAAGGGGGCAAAAATCTATTACTCTTGCAATCACACGATTTCCCCCGGTTTGATTTCTGTAGTTGATGCCAATCAGATCCTGGCTACTCGGAGAAGGAGGCGGAGCCAAATGCTGGCTCATTTGCGGTGGAGATATCAGATATCCGCAGTAGTAGTGTGTGTTTGAAGTTTGAACGATCGGGAGGGAGAGAGGAAAGTACGCGCTTGGTGGCTTGAGCGCCCAGGGAGACGGCAAGGATGGATCCAGATGGGCCGGTCCCTTTGCGGGCCATTCCCAGAAGAACTGAAAAGTCGGATAAAGTTCGATATGGGCCACACATTGGGCCCATCAATAGAACATGTTTTTAAGGTGTGTGCAAATTACAAGGTATTTATCGGCATGCATGAGATATTATGGGGGAGGTAATTTCACTCGGATACATAGAGTGGATCGACAGGCAAATACAGCAGCCGAAGGCGCTGGATCAAAGTCCAGCAATTTAACAACCTCTTCACGCTTGATCATGCAAACTAGAAAAAAAATGCGTTCATTTGGCCACGCCGCACTTGACGCCTCCGGTGACCGCCGGCGTGCCGTTGCCGGGCGCCGGCGCGAACTGCAGCCAGCAGTCGTACTCGTAGTAGTAGGTGGCCCTGCGCGGCCAGAACTTGTAGGTGAGCGTGGTCTTGACCTTGATGTCGACGTCGATCCGCCGCCGCGCGAGATCGTCCTTGAACGCCTCCACCACGGCGGCGCTGACGTTGCTGGCCTGCCCGCGCAGCACCGGGTTCACCGTGCGGTGGCGCCTCGTGTGCAGCTTGAAGCTGGGCAGCGGCGCGTCGGAGGGGCCGAGCTTGGTGCCGTTGTAGTGGAGCCCCGCCGTGAGGTGGTCGAAGCGGATGCCGTAGATGCGGTGGTCGTTGAAGAAGGTGACGTTGAGGGCGAGGTCGTACCGGAGCGCGGTGGCGTTACCGTTGCTGCCGGGGACGGGGACGACGAGGTCGAACGCGGCGAGCGCGGCGGCGTCCACGTGTGGCCGCACCTTGTAGGGGCGGAAGAAGATGAGCCAGAGGAGGTAGGCGACGAGGACGGAGGCGGCGAGGTTGCGGACGGTGCTCCAGAGGAAGCCGCCGACCTTGGCCGGCCACGGCTTCCGCGGCGGCTCCCCGTAAAGCTCACGGGTGTCGAACCAGCCACTGCATCATCATGCATGTCAGCATGTGTATGTGAGATGAATTCATTCAGCAATAATGCAGTGGCGGAGATGCTAGTTGAGACCTGAAAGAGTACATATTTGGGAATACTCAATGTATTACTCAGTGATAGTCAGGATACATATATAGGCTAGGTGGGGAGTCATGGTAGACAGGCCCACGAGCCCAATTACATTCCAACACTCCCCCACAGTCGGAACTGGGAGCACCGCGAACATTAAGACTGGACCTAAACTCTGTGAAGACTGATGTCGGCAAACCTTTGGTGAAGATATCGGCGTACTGGGACGTAGTGGGAACGTGCAAAACGCGGACTTCACGAAGGGCGACTCGCTCTCTGACGAAGTGTAGATCAATCTCAATATGCTTGGTTCGCTGATGCTGAACCGGGTTGGTGGAGAGATAGACGGCACTGACATTATCACAATACACCACAGTGGCGCGACGAAGAGGATGGTGAAGCTCTCCCAGAAGCTGGCGCAACCAGCAAGCTTCAGCAACACCGTTTGCCACAGCTCGATACTCCGCCTCAGCGCTGGACCGAGAGACTGTAGCCTGACGTTTAGACGACCAGGAGATGAGATTATCCCCAAGGAACACCGCATAGCCAGACGTAGACTTGCGCGTGTCAGGACATCCCGCCCAATCCGCATCGGTGTAAACAGTCAGATCAGCTGGTGTGGTCCGGTGGAGGTGGAGACCGAGGTCCAGAGTACCCTGAAGATAGCGGAGGATGCGCTTCATAGCACCCAGATGAGGCTCTCTCGGATCATGCATGTAGAGGCACACTTGCTGGACAGCATAGGCAATGTCGGGACGAGTGAATGTGAGATACTGGAGAGCACCAGCAATGCTGCGATAAGCAGAAGGATCTGCGACGGCGACGCCATCAGCAGAGAGCTTGGCATGAGTATCCACAGGTGTACTACAAGGCTTGCAGTTGAGCATCCCAGCACGCTCCAGAATATCCAACATGTACTGACGTTGTGAGAGAAACAGACTGTCACTCTGACGCTGCACATTAACTCCAAGAAAGTGGTGAAGCGGCCCCATATCGGTCATAGAGAATTCCTGACGAAGTGCTGAAATGATTCGTTGAAGAAGACTCACAGAGGAGGCAGTCAGAACAATGTCGTCAACATATAGAAGTAAGATAGCCATATCAGAGCCCCGGCTGTAAATGAACACGGAAGTGTCGGACTTGGCCTCAACAAAACCAAGAGAGGTGATATGAGAGGCGAAGCGACTGTGCCAGGCTCGAGGGGCTTGCTTCAATCCATAGAGAGACTTGTTCAGACGGCATACATAATCTGGTCTGGAGGAATCAACAAATCCAGTTGGCTGAACACAATATACTGTCTCGCTCAAAGTGCCATGAAGAAATGCATTTTTCACATCAAGCTGATGAATGGGCCATGAGCGAGAAAGAGCCAGAGTGAGAACTGCTCGAATGGTTGCAGGCTTGACCACAGGGCTGAAGGTTTCATCATAATCAATACCTGGGCGCTGTGTAAAACCGCGAAGCACCCATCGAGCCTTGTAGCGGTCGAGAGAACCATCTGACTTGAGTTTGCGACGATATACCCATTTGCCTGTAACGAGATTAACTCCAGATGGTCGAGGCACCAGAGTCCACGTGTTGTTGGCCTGCAAAGCATCGAACTCATCCTGCATTGCACGGCGCCAGGCAGGGTCAGTCAAGGCAGCACGAACGGAGGTAGGCACCGGAGACAGTGTCGTCGCGTGGAGATTCAAGCGGTCGACGGGGTGGCGAGTGCCGTCCTTGCCGCGTGTGCGCATGCCATGCGCGTTGACGATGGGAGTGATCGGCCGGGGCACAGTGTCGACGGTGCGGCCGGTGGGTCGTCCGGTGCCACTGGCAGCGACCTGGGACAGAGTGTCCCCAGGGGCAGCAGCGCCGGACGTACCCTGGTCGCCTGGAGGTGGCGCGCCGTGTCTGCCCTGGCCGGCAGGATGCGGCGAGCTGCTGCCGCCGTGGCCGCCCGTGGCTGGGCTGGAGCCGGCAGCAACAGGTGGCGAGCCGGGGGCAGGCCCAGCCGAAGAGGGGCTGGGAGCGACACCAGGGCTCCCCGGGGCAGCGTCCATGCCCCCGGGAAGACGAGTACCTGCAAGCACAGCTCTACGCCCGATGGGCGAAGAGGAGTCATCAGTGGCATCCAAAAAATCAAGGGCCCTGGGATCCTGAGGGGAGGTGGACATATCGGCAAAAGGAAACATCGTCTCATCAAAAATGACATGACGAGAGATAATGATTCGGTTGGAGTGAAGATCAAGACACCGATAGCCCTTATGTTCGGAAGAATACCCCAGGAACACGCACAGGGAAGAACGAGGTGATAATTTGTGTGGAGCGGTGGATGACAGGTTGGGATAGCAAGCACAGCCGAAGACGCGAAGATGGTCGTAAGAGGGCTGTGTGCCATAGAGAGCAAAGTGGGGGGTATTTCCGGCTAAGGTTTTGGTGGGGTGGCGATTAAGGAGATAGGTGGCGGTGTGTAATGCGTCAGCCCAATAAACCGGTGGAAGACTAGCCTGGAAAAGGATGGAGCGTAGGATATTATTGATGGTGCGAAGAATGCGCTCGGCCCGCCCATTTTGTGGTGAAGTGTATGGGCAGGACATGCGAAGAACAATCCCGTGGGTGAGGAAGAACGTGCGGGCCGAGGAATGATCGAATTCACGGCCGTTGTCGCACTGAACCGCCTTGATGGAGGAATTGAACTGTGTATGCACGTACGAGAAAAAATTAGTGAGAACGCCAAAGGTGTCGGATTTGAGGCGTAAAGGAAATGTCCAAGTATAGTGGGTGCAATCATCCAAAATAACAAGATAATATTTGTAGCCAGATACACTGACTACTGGAGATGTCCACAAATCACAATGTATTAAATCAAAAGATTTAGACGCACGAGAGTTTGACAGGCTAAAAGGAAGGCGCACATGGCGACCGAGCTGACAAGCATGACAAACATGACTATCTTGGTGCTTATGACATGAAATAGCATTGGAACTAGCAAGCTTGGACAAAGCCTCTGAGCCGACATGACCTAAACGCCGGTGCCATAGCGTGGCGGAGGACGCGGCAGCAGTGAGAGCGGTGGTGCTGGATGGTGCTGGCGAGAAGAATGGGTAGAGATCACCCGTGCTATTGCACCTGGCGATCACGCTCCGCGTCTGAAGATCCTTCACAGAAAGGCCGAAGGGATCAAACTCGATAGAACAATTATTATCAATGGTGAAACGACGGACGGAAATAAGATTCTTAATAATATCTGTTCGGTGGTTGCCTAATTGGACTGCGTTGGACAGAGTCAAAACGTTTGTACTAGCAACTAGTACTTGATC
>CM014272.1:78764766-78785568 GCA_004135705.1 Alloteropsis semialata | reverse complement strand
ACAATAAGTATGATTAAGACCATAAATAGAACAGATAAATTGTCACAAAACCAGACCTGGGCACCCTCTGGTGAGGGCTCGAGTAGAAGGTGATAGCTCATTCCCTGCCCTTGTTTCACAGTTTGAGACAGGAGCTTCAAGTTATTCATGTTCTCCGCGTCATGCTCTGGAAATCATGCTGTGGAGCCATGTTCGAATTTCTGGAGTGAATCGTTTTCTGATGCTTCAACTGCTGGGTTATATTTGCACACAAGTCATATTCTCCAGAATATTCTCAAAGCTTTCTCCCTTCTCGACTTATGTTTCAAAGCATGCTTAATCTGATCAACATGTATCAACAGTATGACCTAAACACCTGGAAGTGAAATCTGCTGTGACAAGAAAATTGTCTGTAAAAAGGTAGCTTTTACTCACTCTTGCGGAGGGATATGAGTCATAGAATAGTTGAACCCCCATTGTTTGAGGATAATGTCTCAAAACCATAAATATGACAATGTCTCTGTAAAAAGAAAACAAAAATTGTTTCAGCGTCATAATATAGTTCCCCCAAAAAACATTATAATGTCCATCTAGAAAAGAGTCAAAAAGGTCAGCAGAATTCCAACTCTAATTTGCCAAGGCAAAACCGGAGGTTCCGGTTTCTGAATCCGGAAGTTCCGGTTTTGGTGAACCTGTGGCAGAATAATCTGGAAGTTACGGATACTCCGCACTTTTCTTCAGAGTCTCCGGAACTCTGTCATCTTTGCTCTTTTTTTGACTGATTGAAGTGGACCAGTTGTCATAAGAATCACTTTGGTTTATCCTGATTGTATAAACATCCAAGGAAAGTAACTGTAAGGAATTCTCAACTAAATTTCATCATGGCATGATTATGTTACTAGGACAAAATATGAAATGAGCTCCCTAGGTCCTAACTGAACCAAGTGCATGTCTCAAGATTCAAATCCTTGATGCACATATTAAGGGGGAGCTTGTCTTATATTTTGTGTCTTGGCTACTAACTCCTTTGTCAAGCTTTCATGTGTGTAGCAAACTTTTATGTCATTCGCTCAAATGTTTTCTTCTCAAAGAAGCAACATTGCAATATGTTTGCTGCATTTACAATGACCTTTAAATCAACTTGAGAGCTTGATAGGCATCTAATGGAGATAGTATTCGAGCTTAAATAAATATCTTATAAAAGATAAAGGTGCCATTATCCTTCTAAGTGAAGAACTCGTGTTCCAGGGCTAAGGTATGAATTCTTCAATCCCTATGTCTTTTACCTTATGCATCTAGGCCCTGTATATGCTAGTGTGTGCATGTTTTGCATGAAGCAATTTCAAGTCCTTGGTGTGCCTTTAGATATTTGGTTGATACCTTCATTTAAATTGACTGAGTGTCAAATAGCCTTGTATCTCGTGAGGTATGAACTAAATATGCTAAAGAAGGTGCTTGACCTAAAATTGTTGCATGTCTGAGTGAAATAGGATAGTTTTTCAAAATATCACTAGTATCATAGATTGTGTGTTTTCGAAAATTATTTGGATCTTGGTCTTTGTGACCATATCATGGCATTTATGGTTATGGTTAACCTTGCTTGTTTGCTGGCTAACTGTAAGTGACATGATTCTCTCAAGTCCATAAGAAATCATCTATATCTTCTCCCAAGGGCTAATCATTGGATTTCTTTCATCTCTCTCAAATTTCTTAGAGACTATCAAACTGAGCTTATGATCTGGTTTATTATGGATATCTAAGACCCAGGATCATATTCAAAACTTTCTCTAGTATCTAGTTGGTCAAATCTTGCTCAATCCAAATTTCATACAGTTTTGCTGGTCAAAACCGGAGGTTCCGGTTTTTCAAAACTGGAGGTTCCGGTTTTGGTCGGGCATATCACTGTTGAACCCGTGACTCTTCTCCTATCTGTCTCATTCTATCCTATCCTCTCCACCCGACCTGGCACTGTTTGAGAGGGGCGACATGAGGGCGATTTGAAGATTCAACCAAGGGATTCAAGGCTTGGAGGTTGATTCTTGGTGCTCAATCTCGGAAGAACCGATTTCCCACTCCGACTTCTCCCTCTGCAGTTCAAACCATGCCCAGAGGTATTCGAAAATCTTGTTCCATCTCGATCTATCTGTCTAGGGCCTATCTCTTGGATTCCTTCGGTCAATCATCTACATTTAGGCCATCAATGCTATGCCATGTACTGGATTCGAGTTTCATGGTCGTTTTTCGATGGGAGCAGAAACTAGGGTTTCCAGGCGAAACCGGAGGTTCCGGTTTTCAGAAACCGGAGGTTCCGGTTTTGCTCTGAAAACTTGCAAATCTATCCAAAATCCTGTCCTCGTATTCCTTTGAGCCATGATTCTATCCCTGGATTGTTTCCTAAATATTTTATTTGATATCATCTATCAGGAAGATCCAAGAACACTGAGTTAGAGTTTTGAAGAAGGGATGAAGCTAGTGAGAATCCGGATTTGGGTCAAGGATCTCGAAGAAGGTCACAAAGGACTGCAACCAGGCATGAACTTCCTAGGGCAACTCTGGAGATTGAGGGAACTGAAGAAATAGAGGAAGAATCTAGTGATGATGATGATGTGGAGGATGAAACCTATGTGGAATCTCCTCCTCGATCCTCTTTGAAGAGAAAGGGCAAAGAAGTGAGAACTCACAGCCATGATGACAGCCAAGGAACTGGAAGTGGAAATGGTAATGATGATGATGAGGATGAGGGAGAACAGCCCATGCACTTGTCATATGGTGCACAAACTTCACAAGCGGGGCAAACCACTCATGTCCCAAATGTGACCATGAGGCCTCCAAATGCTCCATCACTTCGAATAAGGGTCAATTATAAAGCTAGAGGGATGACAGAGCAAGTTAGAGTTGAGAGAGCAAAAGACCCAAGAAAGATTGGAAGAGGAAGGGTGGATTATAGGTTTCACACCGACTTTCACCAAAATTATTATGAGAGTACAATCCTTGCAAAGAAGACCCCCGTTGCTGAATCTCAATATATTGATTGGGGACACTTGGAAAATCTACGAGATCAGGTCATTGATGAGGTGATAAGTGCGTGCAAAACCAAACATGTGTATAAGATAATGGGATATCAACATCATTGGAACCGTGAAGTGATTGCTCAATTCTATGCCACTTCCTACTTTGATGTAAGAAATGATGTGAGAAGGGTTCATTGGATGACCGAGGGTACTTGGTACAACATTAGCTACCCAGACTTTGCTTTGATGTTCGGATTTGGGCGTGGTGATGCAAACCGGCCTAAGATTCACCGTGGGGTCTATCGTCCCAAGGAGGACATGATAGATTTATATTTGGAACATGAGCAAGGAGACTTTGGTACCGCAAAAGGGTTGATTCCTTTCTATGGATATTTGAACCGACTCTTTAGAAAGACACTTGCACCTAGAGAAGGAGATGCTACAAAGATCACATTCTATGGGAGAGATTTACTTCTTAGCATGGGACCCGATGATCCTCCATTTAGTGTGTTTGACTATATTTGGGAGGAGATGAAAGGAATTGCAAATTCATCTCAAAAGAGTTGTGGGTATGCACCATACATCATGTACATGATAGAGCAAACCACAAATCTCACTTTTGACTATGATGCCCAACATGAACCATTCCACATGAAGAATGATATACCCGGTCCGACCTTGGCTAGTCTAAAAGGGGCTGATCCTAGTGCTCCAGCTGCTCCTACTGATCCGGGAGGCACCTCTAGTGCTGCTGCTCCTCCTATGGCAACACACACCACTTCTAGGCGTCGTGGTAGAAGTGGTCCTCAAGAAAGCTATAAGCCTCCCTCTCCAATAAGGAAAATGTTCAACTTCTTTTGTGGCATGTGTAAGACTATAGATGTGCGTCAACACAAGGAAAGGCAAAGGAGAAAGAAAGATACTTTGAGGCTCAAAAGCTTGGAAGCAAAATTCTTTCCCGAAAATCCTCCTTCTCCCATTGGTTCCGAAGGTCAAGAAAGTGAGCTCGAAAGTACTACTCAGCAGTTTCAGAATGCTCAAAATGTGGATTATTATTCTCAGCTCTTTCCATATGGTGATCCTTCAATGGGAGGCATGCAAAGTGGTGGTGGTTCTTTTTCGGCTGATCCATTCCTTGGAACCACAAATCCTTCGAGTACTCCTGTTGATCCTACTACTGCTGCAGCTCCTGGTGGTTTTGGAATCGATAATTTCAGCGCCATGATCTTTGGATATCCACCTCCCTATCAAGGTCCTCCTCCATATCAAGGCGCAAGTGGTAGCGGTGGACTAGCTCCTGATGATGATGAAGATGAGGAGTAGATTTGTGCTTCTGGTACCTCCCTTTGACCCCTTCTTGGTGATGGATGACAAAGGGGGAGAGAAAAATGGATTAAAGCACTTCATCAGTTCCTGTCCTGGCAAAACCGGAGGTTCCGGTTGTCCAAAACTGGAGGTTCCGGTTTTGGCTGCTGTATGCAGCAGGCCTTTGTAATAAATTCGAATCTAGCTCTTGTGGACTTGAGAACTTATGTAATGTGTGCTACTGTGTGTGTTGAACCTATTTAAGCTTTGTAAGACTCTATTGCATGCTAGTGTGGATTTATTTGAGTGATGACTGTTTGGTCAGTTATGTCAGACTGAAGTCGGAAGTTCCGGTTTCGGAAAACCGGAGGTTTCGGTTTTGCCTGTAGACTGCACCGCCTTTCTCTCATTTTATTTGTTTGGTGAATTATCTGCTGCATGCATCACGTGTTATCTGTTCACACACTTGTTTTGCACCCCACAATTGTTGAGATTTAGGTGGAGCTCCATGGTTGTCTTGAAAATGTGCAATTTGGCATTTTAGGCCAAAATCGTTGAAGTTTATTCAATGCACACGTTTAGGGGGAGCTCTGTCTAAATCTGTTCACTCAAAAGCTTTATTGATATATCTTTTGTAAGCTTTAATCAAGGTTGTCATCAATCACCAAAAAGGGGGAGATTGAAAGAGCATCTAGGCCCCTTGTGGGTTTTGGTGAGTTGAATGACAACTAGATTAAAGGTCTAATGAACTTGTTAAGCTTATGAGCAGGTCTGAAGGTATTTGTGAATAATCTTTGTGGGAAAGATTGTATAAATGGCTCATTTGGCGAAAAGAACAAGTGTGATGTATGACATTGTACATCTAAGCATGAAAAGTAAGCAATGGCTGTTGAAGATGTGTTGAGGCTTAGGTAATAGCCTCATATTGCAAGATTGCTTGAATTGAAGATGAATATCAAGATAATAAATATTGAAATGATCCCATGATGACTTTGTGTGATATATGACAAGCAAATAAAGGTGAAGATAGAGGCATGATGGCATTGGGTTATTCTTTGGTCTCTAAATAAAATGAGAAGCTTGTTATAAACAAATGTGATTTAGAAGTCAAAAGTAAATATGATATCAAGTGGATTTCATTCTTGATGACAAAACAAAGCTAGACTCAATATGGCAACGATTGGATGAAGAAATCAAGCAAGGGATTAGCAACAAGGTACTAAGCGAAGTTTGGTCAAGTGGTGACTTAAGCCATGAGCTTTGCTAGGGTGAAGTGGCTAGTGCTTAGAGGATTTCGAGGTATCAAGTCAAGCCTTACCGAGTATAGCAATGGGATGCATCAAATGTTTATTGAATCATATGAAAAGGGTGACTTGTGATCTAAAGTTGGATTTCATTCATATGTGTTGAATATTGATCCAAGTCACTAGCTCAAGGTTGAAGTGCTCAAAGCAAAGAGACAGAGTTAGATGCAGCTCTCATAAGGATATATTGATCAAGTATGGCATGATACATTGTGATGAAGCTCAAGAGGATGAATATTGCATTTATGTTTGATCTTGAGTTTAGGTATGCCGTACTATCAAGAGGGATGCATCATGTGATACTTTGATAAGGTCTCAGTGCTCAATTAACCCATGATAAGTGATGAGAGACACAAAAGCCTCACGAACACATGTGACATGGGTTAGACAGTGGCAAAACCGGAGGTTCCGGTTTTGGAAACCGGAGGTTCCGGTTTTGGGTGCCACGTGTCTCTAACGGCTCTTTAGTTTGAATTTCCGGACGCTCCGGTTTTGGAACCGGTAGTTCCGGTTTTGGTCTGTCACTCTAACGGCTAGTTTTTGTGTTGTGGAGTATTTATACCCCACGCCGTCCTCAGTGGCAGGCTGCTGTTGCTGCAGTTGCTTTTGTGCTTCCTGCCTGTTCTAAGCTAAGCCAAAGCCAAGATAGCTCTCCCCAACCCCTCTTTGTGAGGTGGTGTGATCTTTGATAGATCTTTTGAGTTGGGTAGTAGAGAGGAGCCATTTGTGAGCACTAGAAGAGCACTCATACGCTTGAGCACTGTTTCGCCTTGTCAAGTATCAAGTGAAGCAGTTCTTACTCTTGGAGGTGTGCCTCCTAGACGGCTAGGCGTCGCCCGGGAGCTACCAAAGTGTGGTGAGCCGCGGGACAGTTTGTGCAGGTCAAGCTTCGCCTCCGAAAGGGAAGAAGCTAACTAGTGAAGTGGGGAAAGGGGTTGAGAGCGACCCGGCTTCTTTGGAAGCACCCAACGGAGATGTAGGATTCGCCCTGGGTGAATCTGAACTTCGGGAAACAAATCTTTGCGTCTCGTCACTGGTTTGCTTACATTTGCATTGCACTTGAATTCATAGCTTGATCACATGATATTGGTTGATCTATTCGGGTGTCAGTGTTTGTGCAGTGCAGGTGCTTTGTGAACCTGCTAAGATACATCCTATGAGCATACACTCTGATCTGGATTGATCTCGAGCTCAGTTTGCAACTCACAGGTTTGGGGGTTCTGTGTGCCCAACCCAAAACCGGAGGTTCCGGTTTTGGAAACCGGAAGTTTCGGTTTTTGTGGCTGAGTGTCTTTCCGCTGCTTAAGGCGTGGGTTCCCATGTTCGGAGACTCCGGAGATTTTTCTGGAGACTCCGAAAGTCGCTGATAAATTTGTTTTAAGTCGCGACATTTTCAGGTTATGCCTAGTCACCCCCCTCTAGGCGACATCAAGATCCTTTCAACCCTTCAAAGCTGCATCCGTCGAATGAACTCGGAATTCAAGTCCAAACCTGCAAGCTCACGAACTGTCCCCAAGGAATGGGACAGTTCCACGTCACCATCCGTATGCAGCTTTAAGGTGGCCTAATTCTAGTATATCAAATGTATCAAGGAATTAAGGCTGGGGTTTCCTATGCAGCAGCTGCAGCAAAAGAAATAAATATCTCCAACAACTCCCCAAGCTATCATCTCCACGGGTCAACCCTAGCACATCAGGGTCTCGTCGCATTCTCACCCCCTGCTCCTCACGAGTCGATGGGAAGACTCCCACTGTGATATCCTGGCCCAAGGCTTAATAGGATTGATAGAATACTCATACCAACAAGTTGCAACTTCTTTTCCGGAAGCTCGTCTCGAAAGAACTCCGAGGTTAAGCGTGCTTGGCCCGGAGCAATTTCGGGATGGGTGACCGACCGGGAAGTTCTTCCCGGGTGCGCATGAGTGAGGACAAAGTGCGCAGAAAAAACTCGTGTTGGTCTGTGAGGGCATTCTCGAGGTCCTAGAGAGCTGCCAAGCGTAAGCGGGCCCGGACCCGGAGGGTCGGGACGTTACAATTGGTATCAGAGCCGACTCTCGCGGTTTCACGGACGCGTGGGGTTGCAGTTGCGCAGGCATGGTGCGCATGGCTGGTGTGAGCCCAGAGTGGTCACACAGCATGGCACATGCGCTGGCACTGGGCACACGGACGTGGCCAAGAGAGGACGTTCCTGGCTTGGGGTTGATCCGACGAGGACGTCGGTCTTCTAAGAGGGGGAGGATGTGATATCCTGGCCCAAGGCTTAATAGGATTGATAGAATACTCATACCAACAAGTTGCAACTTCTTTTCCGGAAGCTCGTCTCGAAAGAACTCCGAGGTTAAGCGTGCTTGGCCCGGAGCAATTTCGGGATGGGTGACCGACCGGGAAGTTCTTCCCAGGTGCGCATGAGTGAGGACAAAGTGCGCAGAAAGGACTCGTGTTGGTCTGTGAGGGCATTCTCGAGGTCCTAGAGAGCTGCCAAGCGTAAGCGGGCCCGGACCCGGGGGGTCGGGACGTTACACCCACTCTTCCCATCTCAGCGGCTACAAGCCGGAATCCGCACTATCAGCTCTCAACCAGCCCAAGGCTATGAAAAAGGGGAGAGGTAGAATATCCCAAAACACTAATCAGAAGAAGCCGGATCGAGGGGTGTCCATGACCGAGGACGCGGCTATACGTATAGTTTTAACTCTGCAGAGTGCGTACACCTGGCCCCACTCGGGTTGCAGACGGCTACGTATCCGTCTTGAGACACAACCCACAGCCATGACTTCCTAACCAGAACGGTACCATACTGTATTCCCAGGCTTGGGACCCGGGATCGTGAATCTCTAGCCTGGCCACGGTGGTGTCGAGAGTCTCGGAAACTAAGGGCTAGAATAGCCGGGTCCCGAACATCCCAGTGTTCGGCCAACCCAATCCTATACACACTTCTCCACAGATCTGGTACCGCCCAGCTAGAAATGGCTGGAATCCTCCCCATGAGGATAAGTGGTGTGCACGTTTGACAAAGTCCCGTCACCAGGTCCAACTGACTCGGCCTAAGCCAGAGCAAGCAAGCCTCCAAACTGGGCCATCCGACTCCGCGGTCCGCCCGTCTACCCATTACAGGTAATATCCACCAACTCCTCCAAAGATCCACAACAAATGTACCAGCCACAGGTACTCCATAGGAAGTGCCCAACACACTTTCCAAGCCCCGACCAGAAGGTCGGTTAATGTCTGCTCACTCCAGCCGGGGGTTCGAAACTCTTCAGTTTTATCCCACCCAAAACTCACGCCAAGATGATCAAGATCACAGCTAATTCCCACACATGCAAGCATAGCACAAGCATAACAGTGTACATAGGTAAACAAGGATATCGGGTATTCATCAAAGGCTATGCATGGGTTTAACATCATCATCAAGAATTAAAGCGCTAGCAATTCTAATAGCACTGCCTATTAGGATTCAAAGTCGGAATGGGCGTGAACCTGGAGCAAGATCCTTCACTTTCACTTTGTTGATGAAGTCACTATCGTCGTGGTCGTAGTCGACGAAGTCATCCAAGTCTTCCGAGGATCCTAATAATCGGATAAATAATAAACCACGATAAGCTAGTTGCAAATAAACTCCAAATAAGAACCAAAGAAGAGCCAAAAGCACTCAACTCCTACACTAACGCGTAGGTCATGATTTTAGAAGAATTATGAAATTGGTTTCACATTATTCTGAGCTAAGTTTATACGGTTTTTCCTTTAATAAACTCTTTCCTAGATTTTTATTGATTCCGCAAAAGAAGAGAAAACAACTGACATGTGGCAACACCGAAATACACCACATGACAGGCCCGGGTTAGCCATGCTAACATCATTACGACATTAACACGTGAGGTTAGCAACTGACATCAGCAGTGGGCCCTACTGACATCAGAGTTGACCACGTCAACAACAAGTGTTGGCAGGGTCAACGGGTCAGGAGAGGCAAGGACTGGATTTGGAAAAGGACAAGGACTGAACTTGGGCCAATTTCTACGGTAGATTGGGCTCCAGATGGACTTCATAGGAGGTGCGGGACTCGTGGGCCAAGATAGATTCGGCCCATGGCCATTTAAAGGCAGAACACGGGAGGTTCGGGGAGATGTGGTCACGGGGTCCACATAGCAGAGAGAGGTAGAGACTGTCAGGTGGGTCCCTCTGATCAGAGAAAGGTGACGCCGGGATCTGCTGTGGCTCGTGCGGCTGAATCTTCACGTGGTCCTTCCTGTGGCGAGTCCGGGCGGCTGTGCTGAACGGCGGCGAGCGCTGAGCAGCGGTGCAGAGCGGACAAGTGCGTGTGAGGGCAAGGCGTTGAGATAGAGTAGTGAAAGGTAGGAGAGGGCTCGAGCGGTGGCGAACAGAGATGCGGCGGCACGGCGATGAGCGTGGAGCGACGAGAGAAAGAGAGAGAGAGACGCATGGCAGAGAGAGCGATGTGCGAGCGTGACTTGCAGATAGACGAACAAGCCAGCGGCGACGACCGGGACAGGCATAGCATAGAAGGGCGGTCAGAGCAGATCGCAAACGGCAGCAGCAGCGAGCGGTGACCGAGCGGACGAACAGATGTGTGGGAGAGGGTGAGCGGGTACGCGTGTGTGTGGGCTACCTGCAGAGGAAGATGGCTCGCCGGCGATGAAGGCCGGAACAGGCAAGCAACCAGAGCAGAACAGATCACGACGGAGCAGAACGACGATGCAGAGCTTCACAGATCATTCATGGTGGTCACGACTGGCCGAGCAGAGCACTCCATGGCGGAACAAGCTATTGGGAAGGGGAAAGAGAGATTGAGGGTGAGGCTCACAGGGAGTAGACGAAGATGATTGTGGCCGGCTTGGAGAAGGATTCGCGGTACGGTGGCGCAGTGCAGCTTCGGCGCTCCAGCGGTTCGGCGATGGCGGCGGCGTCGTCGTCGTCGTCGTCGCGAAGCTTCATGGTGGTGACTCCAGCGCGGTGAAGAGGATGGGCGCGGCCGTCTTGTCGATGTCCTCGTGGCTCGGCTTTAGGTGGTGCTTCCTCGTCGTCCACGGCAGCGCTCCGGGCGGCGACGGCGCAGCTTCGATGGCGGCGCGGTTACTCCGGCGCGGAGCAGCTCCTCGGTCCAATTCCTTCGATGGGCGGCTCCACTGGCACCTCCTCCTCCTCCTCCTTGCTTCAATTGGGCGGTGGTTCACCGGAACAGGGCTTCGGCCTGAGTGGATTTGGAGAGCAGAGAGGGTGAGAGATGGGGATTATGTAGAGGGAGGTTGCGTGGGCGAGGAGAAAGGAAATGGGGCCCAGCTGATGCGGCCAGGCTGGCGAGAGCGGGCACAGGCGCGGGTTGCCTTGGGGGCGCGGGGAAAGAAAGGGCGCGTGCGAGAGGAGCGGTGATGGCGTGCGGCGTCCGCTTCTATTTTCCCATCACGCGCATCGCAGGCGAGTGCGATGGGGAAGAGAAACAGGGACACGGAGCTGGGCTTCGGTGGAGAAAAGAGAGAGAGAGAGATTTGGGCTGGGCCATCACGTGAAAAGAAGAAAGGAATTAGAGAGAGAGGAAGAAGGATTTGGGCCTTCACGTAGGAAAAAAAAAACAGAGATGGCTGGATCAGAGGGTTACGTGGGTCTCGATAGTTAGCTGGCTAGGCTAGATTAGGGTCCACGTTAGAGATGTTAGCATTTAAATTTGTATTTGAAATAGGATTTCAAATACAAATTTACACACAACAATTTGAAACCAAACAAAATCCAAATCACACTGGCGTGGACTTAACCTAAACAAAACTAAACGGTCAATTTTATTTTCCTAGGAATTTAGGGAGATTCACAAGAAGACAATTCTAGGTGTTTTCACGACAACACAATCAAAAATTTTGAAATCCACATTTTTGCATTCAGGAACATTCCAGAAAAATCCGGGATGTTACAAGGTGTTGGTTTTTCAGGGACGCAGATGAAAGCGTGCTGCAAGTTTTGGATGGAGAGAATAATTCAATCGCTGATTGGATCGCTGTACATATAAACACGGTTGTTCTACAAAAGGAAACCAACGTAAGGGGGCAAAAATCTATTACTCTTGCAATCACACGATTTCCCCCGGTTTGATTTCCGTAGTTGATGCCAATCAGATCCTGGCTACTCGGAGAAGGAGGCGGAGCCAAATGCTGGCTCATTTGCGGTGGAGATATCAGATATCCGCAGTAGTAGTGTGTGTTTGAAGTTTGAACGATCGGGAGGGAGAGAGAAAAGTACGCGCTTGGCGGCTTGAGCGCCCAGGGAGACGGCAAGGATGGATCCAGATGGGCCGGTCCCTTTGCGGGCCATTCCCAGAAGAACTGAAAAGTCGGATAAAGTTCGATATGGGCCACACATTGGGCCCATCAATAGAACATGTTTTTAAGGTGTGTGCAAATTACAAGGTATTTATCGACATGCATCATGCATGAGATATTATGGGGGAGGTAATTTCACTCAGATACATAGAGTGGATCGACAGGCAAATACAGCAGCCGAAGGCGCTGGACCGAAGTCCAGCAACGCTTGATCATGCAAACTAGAAAAAAAATGCGTTCATTTGGCCACGCCGCACTTGACGCCTCCGGTGACCGCCGGCGTGCCGTTGCCGGGCGCCGGCGCGAACTGCAGCCAGCAGTCGTACTCGTAGTAGTAGGTGGCCCTGCGCGGCCAGAACTTGTAGGTGAGCGTGGTCTTCACCCTGACGTCGACGTCGATCCGCCGCCGCGCGAGATCGTCCTTGAACGCCTCCACCACGGCGGCGCTGACGTTGCTGGCCTGCCCGCGCAGCACCGGGTTCACCGTGCGGTGGCGCCTCGTGTGCAGCTTGAAGCTGGGCAGCGGCGCGTCGGAGNGAGTGGATCGACAGGCAAATACAGCAGCCGAAGGCGCTGGACCGAAGTCCAGCAACGCTTGATCATGCAAACTAGCAAAAAAATGCGTTCATTTGGCCACGCCGCACTTGACACCTCCGGTGACCGCCGGCGTGCCGTTGCCGGGCGCCGGCGCGAACTGCAGCCAGCAGTCGTACTCGTAGTAGTAGGTGGCCCTGCGCGGCCAGAACTTGTAGGTGAGCGTGGTCTTCACCTTGATGTCGACGTCGATCCGCCGCCGCGCGAGATCGTCCTTGAACGCCTCCACCACGGCGGCGCTGACGTTGCTGGCCTGCCCGCGCAGCACCGGGTTCACCGTGCGGTGGCGCCTCGTGTGCAGCTTGAAGCTGGGCAGCGGCGCGTCGGAGGGGCCGAGCTTGGTGCCGTTGTAGTGGAGCCCCGCCGTGAGGTGGTCGAAGCGGATGCCGTAGATGCGGTGGTCGTTGAAGAAGGTGACGTTGAGGGCGAGGTCGTACCGGAGCGCGGTGGCGTTGACGTTGCTGCCGATGGGACCGGGCGCGGGGACAGGGACGGGGACGACGTCGAAGGTGTTGGAACGCCGGCGAACGCCGCCTCGCCCCGATCAGGATGAACGAACCCGCCGCGGTCACCGCGAACACGACGAACACACGCACGCACGCGAGCCAAGTGGAAGAGAGGAACACAGAGATTTTTACGCCACAACCGCAGCGCCCCACATGCATTTGCCTGATGCTTATAGGAGTTTACAACCGGGCTTTCGCCCGCCCACCCCGCCACGATCTGCAGCTGCACGGTGCCCCTTCTTGCGGCGGCCCGTGCGACATGCACGGCTTGCAGACATGGCGGGGAAAGCTCCCTACGACGCGGACAAGCCACTGTACTATGCAGCCTCTAATCCTGGCCTGATTCTACGCGATTACATAACAGACATGACCAAGTAAACATGCCTATCTAATGCATCTAATGCTGATACATGTTGACACGATTAGAGTGTAACAAATCACCCCCTTAATCGTGACCAACTCTGATGATTCCCAGCCGCTGTCTCATCTCAACAAACCTGATCCTCCCAAGTGGTTTTGTCAGAATATCGGCCAGCTGGTCATCTGTTCCAACATGACTCACATCCATCATGCCATCACCAATACATTCCCTGATATAATGATACCGGGTGTCGATGTGCTTGCTTCTCTCATGATACACAGGGTTCTTGCTTAGCTCTAGTGCAGACTTACTGTCGATTCGAAGCTTGAACTTCTTCACCTCACCTATAGTCAGATCAGCCAACAGCCTGCTCAGCCATACCCCCTGACATGCTCCAGTTGCAGCAGCTATGTACTCGGACTCACATGAAGATAGAGAGACGACCCTTTGTTTCTGTGATGTCTAGGTCACAATATTTTCACCCAAGAAGAAGACAACACCAGTAGTACTTTTCCTCTTCTCCAGATCTCCTGCATGATCACTGTCAGTGTAACCGAGCAGCTCTGAATGTGCTCCTTTGGTATACTTGCAGCCAAGTTCAGTGGTTCCTGCAATGTATCTGACAATACGTTTGACAGCTCCCCAATGTTCTGAATTTGGTGACTCCATAAACCTGCTCACCATCCCAACAGCGAAGGCAATATCAGGTCTGGTGTTGACCAAGTATCTGAGGCTCCCAACAATACTTCTATATTTTGTAGCATTTACCACTGATTCAGGCTTGCCTGGCAACAGCTTAACATGCTGTTCCATTGGTGTATCAACAGGATTGCAACCTTTCATTCCACTGATCTCAACAATTTTCTTTGCATATGACTTCTGACAAATGGTGATTTCCCCTGGTTTCTGCTTCACTTCCATGCCAAGGTAGTAGCTCAGAAGTCCCAGATCACTCATCTTGAAGCTCTTCATCATCTGCTGCTTAAATTCAGCAATTTCCTTGCTGTTTGGCCCACAAATGATAAGATCATCCACATAAACCCCAACAAGCAGCTGAGTAGAACCTGCCCCTCTTCTGTAAACAGCATGCTCCTCCTCACTCTTGCTGAAACCCAACTTCACCAGTTCCTGATCAAGCCTAGCATTCCAAGCTCTGGGTGCTTGTTTCAGTCCATACAAAGCTTTTCTCAGTTTCAGAACCTTACCCTGAGAGTTAGAGCTGGTGAAACCTGGAGGTTGTTGAACATATACTTCTTCCATGAGATCTCCATTCAAGAAAGCAGATTTTACATCCATATGATGGACTTCCCACTCCCCTTGTGCTGCTAATGCAAGTAGCATTCTAACTGTCTCCAGTCTTGCCACAGGAGCAAAAACCTCATCATAATCCACCCCCTGGATCTGAGCATATCCTTTTACCACTAGCCTTGCTTTGTGTTTTACCACATTTCCAGCTAGGTCTCTTTTCACTTTGAAAACCCACTTCAAACCTATGGCTTTGTGATCACTTGGTAGATCAGAGAAATCCCAAGTCTTGTTCTGTTGGATTGAGTCCATTTCCTCTTGCATTGCCTTTCTCCAGCATTCCTCTTCAAGTGCTTTCTCCACACTAGCAGGCTCATCAGCAGCCAACAAACAAAAAGCACTGTACTCAAAGTCATGTACTTCTTCAGTCTGGTCATACAGGCCTTGCAAAGTTCTGAATCTCAATGGTGCACCATGTGTTTCTTCAGAGTTTCTTGACAATGTTTAACTCTGAATACCTTGAGCAGAAGATGCAGCACCTGGTGTGTTGAAAATGCCCGGTGATTGTTGAAAATCACCAATAGGCTGAGCTCCACCCACACTGCCACCAGGGGTAACAACATTGCCTGAATCATCCAAGCCTTCTGCTTCTGAACCTGTCGGATGAACAGTGTCCTGAAACTGAACAGCCTGAAACTCTACAACAAAGGTGTCTGGTTCACTGTGACTTGTGTCTGTGGTCTTGTTCCACTCCCAGGGAAGATTCTCCTCAAACACTACATCTTTGCTAATCACCACTCGGTTGTTTTCTGGATCAAATAACCTATACCCTTTAGTACCAGGCTCATAACCAAGTAGCACCATTTTTCTTGATCTGTCAGCCAACTTGTTCAGACCTGGGCCTGCTATCTTTACATGTGCTGTACAGCCAAAGGTTTTGAAATGACTCACATTGGGTTTCTTACCATGCCAAGCTTCAAATGGGGTTTTGTTCAGTAGGACTCTTGGTGGGTGATCTGTTCAGCACATACACAGCAGTTGCAACAGCTTCTCCCCAAAATCTTGAAGGAACCAGCATGCTTTTCATCATACACCTTGCCATCGCCACCGCAGTTTGGTTTCGACACTCTACTACACCATTCTGCTGAGGGGAATATGGTGTAGCAGTGTAGTGCTTAATTCCTGATTCAGTGCAAAACACAGAGAACAGATGGGAAATAAATTCTCCCCCCTATCTGTTCTAAGTGCTTTCAACCTCCCTCCATGGTCTACTTCTGCCCTGATCTTGATCTTTTTGAAATAAGTCAATGCCTGATCCTTAGTTTTCAGAAACTCAACCCACATGTACCTGCTGAAATCATCAACCACTAATAGAAAATAGGAGCAGCCTCCAGGGGTTGCAGGGGTAATCTGCCCACAAAGATCAGCATGAACCAGTTCCAGACCTGAGTTGGCTCTGAAACTTGAGGATTGAGGAAAAGGGGCACGATGCTGCTTGCCTAGAGTGCAGCCATCACACACCTGTTCCACATGATCCACTACTGGCATCCCTTCCACCATCTCCTTCCTGCCCAGATCTCTAAGAGCTCTGAAGTTCAAATGGCCAAACCTAGCATGCCACTTCCAAGCTGCATCACTGTGCTTCATCAGAAAACACACAGGATCTACTACTCCCAACCTTGCTGTATACAACCTATTTTCGGTTCTAGGTGCTGAAATCAATAATGTGCCTTCTGGATCAAACACATTCAGTCTCCCCCTTTTCAGAGAAATTTCACACCCCTTTTCTTCCAACTGACCCAAACTGATGATATTACTTTTTAACTTGGGAATGTAATATACCTCAGTGAGTACCTTGTGCTCCTGGTGTCTGCCTTGCATGATCACGGAGCCCAATCCTTGAATGTCGACACAAGAGCCGTCGCCAAAGCGCACAGTACCTCTGATGTCGCTGTCGAGGTGGGTGAGCGCCGAACGAAGCCCCGTCATGTGGTTGCTGGCGCCAGTGTCCAATACCCAGACTCCATCTGGGCACTCCACAGGAACGACATTGTTCTCTGAGATGGACATGTTCTTGCGTCGCCTGCGTCGCGCCGTGCACCACCGCCATCAGCAGCGCCGGCTGTTCTACCGCCCCTACGGCCACGTTCGCCTCCTGCTGCTTCACCTCCTTCTTCTCCTTCTTTGGGCGCTTGCAATCAATCGCCCAATGGCCATATATGCCACAGTTGCGGCAGCGCCCCTTTCGCCTTGGCATGCCCTCAGAGGTCAGCTTCACCGCCCCCGAGCTGCCGCCGTCAGAGCGCGCCACCGGCTTCACCTTGGACTGGCTGCTGCTGGCATTGCCTCCTCCCTCCTTCTGGCCGGTTTGGAAACGATGCTTATGTTTCTCAAGCCAGTCATCTTCAGCGAGGAGAAGACGTCCCGCCTTGTCCACGATGTGATCGACGTTGTCGCTGAGCCGTTCCTCCGCGACGCCCAGGCGCCCCACCAGCTCCTCGACGGTGAGCGTCTTCGTGTCGCAGAAGAGTTCGATGTTCACGATGACTTGGTTGAAACGGGCGGGCACCACGTGCAGGAACTTCTTCACGACGCGCTCATCTTCCACCTTCTCCCCAAGCGACTTGAGAGTGGCCACGAGATTCGAGATTCTCATCCCGAAATCATAGACGGCCTCCCCCTCCTTGAACGCGATGTTCTCGAACTCCTTCAGCAGCTTCTGGACCTGCACCGCCTTGATGCGATCCGCTCCAAGACACATTTGCCTCACGGCTTCCCACGCCTCCTTGACGGTGTCCTTGGCGATCAGCATCTGGCGCATCTCCTTGGGCACGGATCGGAGCAGTGCGCCCATGGCTCGGCGATCATGGGCGCGCCGCACCTTGTCGCCCGGCTCGATCGTCTCCCAAATCTCCATGGCTTCGTAGTTGCACTGCATCATCATGACCCACTCGGTGTAGTTGCCGCGCTCCAGCATCGGCCAGACGAGCGACGACTCCCGAATGCCGTCCGACGTGCTTGACGAACCCGGATCTCCCATCTCCTTCTTCTGCTCCGCCGATCTTCTGCGTGGAACGACGCGCTTCTTCTTCGATGGTTCACGAGGTGGGCTCACCGAACCGTCGTAGTTCATACACCCGCTCTGATACCAGCTGTTGGAACGCCGGCGAACGCCGCTGCGCCCCGATCAGGATGAACGAACCCGCCGCGGTCACCGCGAACACGACGAACACACGCACGCACGCGAGCCAAGTGGAAGAGAGGAACACAGAGATTTTTACGCCACAACCGCAGCGCCCCACATGCATTTGCCTGATGCTTATAGGAGTTTACAACCGGGCTTTCGCCCGCCCACCCCGCCACGATCTGCAGCTGCACGGTGCCCCTTCTTGCGGCGGCCCGTGCGACATGCACGGCTTGCAGACATGGCGGGGAAAGCTCCCTACGACGCGGACAAGCCACGGACTATGCAGCCTCTAATCCTGGCCTGATTCTACGCGATTACATAACAGACATGACCAAGTAAACATGCCTATCTAAATGCACCTAATGCAGATACATGTTGACACGATTAGAGTGTAACAGAAGGCGACGAGCGCGGCGGCGTCCACGTGGGGCCGCACCTTGTAGGGGCGGAAGAAGATGAGCCAGAGGAGGTAGACGACGAGGACGGAGGCGGCGAGGTTGCGGACGGTGCTCCAGAGGAAGCCGCCGACCTTGGCCGGCCACGGCTTCCGCGGCGGCTCCCCGTAAAGCTCACGGGTGTCGAACCAGCCACTGCATCATGGTGTGTATATGAGATGAATTCATTCAGCAATAATGCAGTGGAGGATCAGAGATGCTTGTTGAGAAATTGAGATCGATCGAGCTGCCGGCCGGGCTGACCTGACAGGGACGCTACCACGCTGCCATTCCCACACCCAGGTCCTCCGGCCGAGTGTGCAGTGCAGTGGATGAAGGCGTTGGCCTGGCACAGGTAGAACGGGATCCTTCCACTGCCACTGCTCGATATGGAGCTGCTCCGAGATAGCGCCATAATGGCGGGACGAGTCTGGATTGGTACTGATCGCTTCAGCTGCCAGCCCCAGTACTTGACATTTCTGATTAAGGCCCTGTTTAGATTCGCGAAAAGGCATCAATTTAATCAAAAGGCAACGCATTGAACTACGTGCCTCCTCTCTACTTTTTCAATTCCCAATGCATCTCCAATCATTGAATTCAATCGAATTCACCCAATCTAAACAAGGCCTAAAAGAGCACTACTGCTTTATGAGCTCACCGTAAAACATGTTAGAGAACAAAGCAAGTCAACTGGTTGAATGCTTGGAGGCTGAGAGTTTGGCTAGCTGTTGCCATGTGTGGATCTGGATCGAGTTTGATTTGTTGGCCGGATGCATGCAGCACAAAACAAGGGGCTGGCTAGAATATAATAAGCTGATGATTATAGGGTTAGGATTAAAATGCCATTCCAATTTAAATTTGCTGCAGCCCCAGTCGTGTTGACAAACATCCCAGAAGGGAAGGGAGGCAAACTGCAACGTGCAGTGGGGTCCGCCGCGACGTAGACTCTCAAGCAGGTCAACGTTTCGACGGAGAGAGTGAACCGCGACATTGGGCTTGTTCCAGCTCGACAAATCCTGCAAGGACGACCAAGTCTTGGAGAGGTAGCGATCTCTTTCATTATTTTTAACCCATTTTAGTCATGCCCGGCCGTTTGTCTCGTGTGAGGCCACATGCACACAGCACAAGGTACAACACGGTTGGTTAAGTCAAGATCTATCTCCCCCGGTACGTAGTTAACTTTTTGCAAAATATGCCTTTCTCATATGAAGTAAGATTAAGAATTTAAGATGGTTCTCATATGCAGAACTTGCTCTCGGGCAGATCTAGATTTCTAGTTGAGGACTTTTCATGTGAAGCTGTGCTTCAGAATATGTATAGTAAGCCGCACCCCTCGCTCATTCTCATCATCTCCAACTCGATCGACATTGTTCATTTGGTTTAGCCATAGAAGTTCTAATGTTCTATAGATTTTTTTATTGTGTGGAAAATATAGAAACAACTAATATACTATGTAACTAAGACTAGCTATAACTAGTCCATCAACCCGTGCTCTCGCACGGGCTAATATTTTTAAAAGATTGTATTTAAAAATTATTTAAAAATTAAACTCCTACCTAAATCAAAATTTTTTAGATACTACTCTTTCATTTTTTTAATACTTCGATATAATACTCATATAGATGTGTACTTATCTTTTTTTATTTATGATTGATTTCTAATCAGTAATTACTCTACACTTTTTCATCCAAATTCACACCTCTTTCATTTTGTATTGCACCTCCATACATTATATTTAGCATAAAAACCAATATTTTTCATCACTTCCTCACATATACAACTATAAATGGTATACATAATGACACTCATCATATTTATATACCTTAACTTATTATTTTTATATTAACAATGATAGACAGGTAATTTAGAATCAAATATTAGTTTTTTTGGATTTTTTGGTAGGATGCACATGAAGATAATTAGATTAAAATATAGGTGTTTAATTTAGGTTATCTCTAATAACAACATACATGGGTAACTTAGATACAAATTTTGAATGTCATTTTAAGTTATCCTTTATAATGATATGCATGATCAGTAAATTAGATAAATATTATGGAATTAATTTAAATTATTTTTTATTACGGCATAGCTCGATAATTTAGATATATGTGCCATGTGAGAACTGATGTGGAGTCTTCAATTAAAAAATTAAGACTACAATGCTACCAAACAATTACCCTGAGCTATCTCTCATTTGTTAAATATTCAAACACAATACCTATATAAATATATGCTCATTATTTTAATCCTATTGTGATAGATTTTAATTAGTAATTACTCTATAATGTTTTCATACACATTTATAATCTTAAATTTTTTTTACTTTGCATCACATGTATGCGCTTGAATTTATTTAATAAATCCTAAGTTTGAACTATAATTAACATAGAAATCTATAATCTTGTCACTTCCCATATATCTTTATAAATGACAATGCTTGAATCTTATATTGGTGTATATTTTTTATTAAGGTGATTTGAATTCAAATGTGGGATTACCTCATTTTATTTTTAATAATGACATATGTGGGTAATATAGATGTAAAGTTAAG
>CM014272.1:78749058-78763766 GCA_004135705.1 Alloteropsis semialata | reverse complement strand
TCAGCAGCACGGTGGCGTTTTATACCAGGCGAGATTGCCGGAGAGCCATTGGATCAGCATTTGTAAGATGGATGGCTGAGATCTTCTGCCCGTTAGGGATGCCCCGCTGCTGGGCTGGCGCCTAAAATGGGCTGCGCCGCTGGACTGGCTGGGAGTCCAGCAGGCCGAGCTAGAGAGCAGGCCAGAGGGCCGAGCTAGAGCACGTGAGCCAAAGGGCCACTATCCACTCAGTGAAGTTTTCAATTTTAGTCTAAAATTAATTTACACCAACGTGTTTATTATTTAGACAGCAAGATCAGCAAGTTATGTTTCTGAAAATAGCAATATTATTTTATTATTCCGCTGCGCAAGTTATTATTATTGTTATTCTCTTATTAAATTGAACCAACGGAATATTTAATTTGAGAAGCCTAGATTTTTCAGCACAAGTATTTCGGTAATGTTGTTATTTTTTGACCAACGTTAATAATAGCAATACTACTGATCCATGTTTTACTAGTATTTATTCTATTCTGCCCAACGGTGATTAGAATAAGTGAAGCAAGTTATTTGTATATCTTGATTTTGACCAACGTTAAATTAAGGTGTGCAATTATTATGTTCTCACAAATGTGTCATGTTTCATTTCAGAGCAAACAGCAAATGCTATACACTTAATCAGTGCAATCCCCAAGTTAACTGGCCAGAATTACGTTGCATGGCGTGAGGAGCTTGATTCAGCGCTAGCACTTGCAGAGATAGATTTGGCTCTTACTGAGCCACAACCCACTGAGCCAGCTGAGCCCGAGAGGGCTAAGAATGAGACCGAGGCAGATTTTGCTAATCGGCAGCGAGATTATGCTCCCATAAGAGCAAAGTATGACCTAGACAAGTACAAGTGGGACAAATCAAACCGCAAGTGCAAGATCATCATCAAAAAGACAATTACAGAAAGCTTAAGGGGTGCCATCCCAGAGTGTGACACAGCTACAGAATATCTAGAGAAAGTGAAGAGCCAGTTTACTGGTTCAACCAAAGCTCATGCTTCAAACCTGATTCAGAAACTCACAACGATGAGATTTACTGGTGGAAGTGTGAGAGATCACATTCTGAGCATGGGTACTATGGCATCCAAGTTAGACAAGCTGAAGATGCCACTGGCAGATGGGTTCCTCATTCACTTGGCCCTGAACTCACTCCCTAAAGAGTATGAGACATTTGTTGTTAATTACAACACAAAGTCAGAGGAGTGGGACCTACAAAAGGTCATTGCCATGTGTGTACAAGAAGAAGAAAGGCTAAAGAAATCAAAAGGAGAGGATACTCTCAATTTTGTGAAGGGCAAGCAACAGAACAAGAAGCAATTCTTCAACAAGAAAGCTCCAGATGCCTCTACTTCTCAGTATAAGGGAGGCAACTCTTCACAGTTCAGAGCACCCTCTAGACCAGCCGTCCAGCAGAAGGATGTGAACAAAGATCAGTGCAAGTGGTGTGAAGAAACTGGGCATTGGAAGCATGACTGCCCTAAGTTCATGAGGCACTGCCTGGAGAAAGGTGAGGACATTATTACATTTGTTGATGAGTCCTTATACATAAGTTATGACAGTTCCACATGGTGGATTGACTCAGGTGCAACTGTTCATGTTGCCAACTCTTTGCAGGGATTCCATGGAGGGAGAACCCTACAAAGAAGAGAAAGACAAATTAAGGTGGCCACTGGCGTTGCAGCAGAAGTTGAAGCCATAGGAAATCTATCTCTAGTTCTAGCTAGTGGCTTCAAGCTTCAGTTACATGATGTCCTTTATGTTCCCTCTTTAGCTAGAAATTTAATATCAGTTTCATGTTTGTCAGACTATGGCTTTGATTGCCATTTTTCTAAGAATGAGTGTAAGCTACAGTTTAATAATAAATGTGTGGGTCTTGCCTTCCGACAAGACAAACTTTATTTATTATCTATGTCTGAGAATGTGAATGATGTAAGCAATAAGCATGAGAAAGTATTATCATTAGATGCAAGCAAGAAAAGAAAGAGAATTGATTCCTCATCGAAATTATGGCACTGTCGTTTAGGCCATATTTCGAGGGGGAGAATAGAACGCTTAGTTAAAGAATCAATCCTCCCACCACTAGAATTTTCAGAGTTAGAGCAATGCGTTGATTGCATCAAAGGCAAGTTTGTAAAGATTATAAAGAAAGGAGCTAAGCGAAGCGGGAGAGTTTTGGAATTGATCCACACGGACATCTGTGGACCTTTTCCAGTAAAGTCTGTGGATGGTTTTGATTCATTCATCACATTCACAGATGACTACTCTCGTTATGGATATATTTATCCAATCAAAGAACGTTCGGAAGCATTAGACAAGTTTAAGATATTTAAAGCTGAAGTAGAAAATCAACTCGAAAGAAAAATAAAGGTAGTAAGATCCGATCGTGGAGGGGAGTACTACGGTCGACATACCCCTTATGGACAAGTTCCTGGACCTTTTGCAAAGTTCTTACAGGAAAATGGCATAGTAGCCCAGTATTCAATGCCGGACGAGCCTCAGCAAAATGGAGTAGCAGAAAGGCGCAATCGTACCCTTATGGATATGGTGCGCAGCATGATGAGCTATTCCACATTACCATTGAGTTTGTGGATGGAGGCCTTAAAAACCGCCATTCATATTCTCAATAGAGTTCCAAGCAAGTCGGTGATGAAAACACCGTATGAGTTATGGACAGGGAGAAAACCTTCACTCAACCATTTGCGTGTGTGGGGGAGTCCTGCCGAAGCCAAAGTATTTAACCCAAACATAGGAAAGCTAGATCCTAAGATAGTCAGTTGCCATCTTATTGGCTACCCAGAAAAATCGAAAGGTTATCGTTTCTACTGCTCTAGTAGACACACAAAGTTTGTGGAAACGAGACACGCTAGATTTCTAGAGGAAGAGATGATCAGGGGGAGCAAGGTAGTGCGAGAAATTGACCTTGAGGAAAAACGGGTGTTTGTGCCCATCCCGATAGAGCAAGAGCCCTACTTCACACTACCTGTTGTTGCTGGACCCACAATGGCACCAGCACCTGCTGTTCTTTTGCCTATGCCTAGTAACTCGGAACCTGTCCTTCAGGAGCCGGTTGAGCCAGTGGCAGAGCAACAGCAGCCTCAAAATGAACAACCACAAGTAGAGGAAGTGCCAGCTGCGGAGCCTTCTGGCAGACCGCAAAGAGTTAGAAAATCTCCAATTTCAGATGACTACATAGTCTATGAATGCGAAGAAGTTCAGATGGAGGGTGATCCCGCTTCATTTGAAGAAGCCATGAGAAGCGCTGAAGCATCTAAGTGGCAAGAAGCCATGGAAGATGAGTTGAGATCCATGAGTGCAAACAAAGTCTGGGAGCTAGAAGAAATTCCTAATGGAGCCAAAACAGTAGGCTGCAAATGGGTCTACAAGGTGAAACGTGACTCCAAAGGGAATGTAGAAAGATATAAGGCGCGACTTGTGGCGAAGGGTTTTACTCAAAGAGAAGGGATAGATTATAATGAGACATTTTCTCCCGTCTCGAGCAAGGATTCTTTCAGAATCATAATGGCCTTGGTAGCACATTTTGATCTAGAATTGCATCAAATGGATGTAAAGACAGCATTCCTAAATGGAGACTTAGAAGAAAGAGTTTATATGGCACAACCGAAAGGTTTTGTCGAGAAAGGTAAAGAAAGAATGGGATGTCGTCTAAAGAAGTCTATCTATGGCCTAAAGCAAGCATCTAGGCAATGGAATCTAAAGTTTGATCAGACAATCAAAAGATTTGGGTTTAAAGAGAATGTTGAGGACAATTGCGTGTATGCAAAGTTTAAGAATGGGAAATACATTTTCCTAATACTGTATGTGGATGACATTCTACTGGCAAGTAGTGATGTTGGTCTGCTGCAGGAAACCAAGAAGTTTTTGTCCTCAAATTTTGATATGAAAGACATAGGTGAAGCCTCATTTGTTTTGGGCATAAAGATTCACCGAGATAGAAGCAAAGGGGTATTGGGATTGTCCCAAGAAGCATATATAGAGAAAGTTCTGAAGAAATTCAATATGCATAAGTGCAGTCCTTCACCTGCTCCTATAGTCAAAGGTGACAAGTATGGGGTGCATCAGTGTCCCAAGAATAAGTTTGAAAGCGATCGCATGAAAGCTGTTCCATACGCCTCAGCTGTAGGAAGTCTGCAGTATGCTCAAGTGTGCACACGCCCAGATCTAGCATTTGTAACCGGGTTGCTTGGCAGATATCAAAGTAATCCTGGTATGGAACACTGGAATTTGATAAAGAAAGTCTTAAGATATTTGCAAGGTACAAAAAGTCTAATGTTGACATATAGAAGAACTGATAACCTACAGATAGTAGGGTATTCAGATTCTGACTACGCAGGAGATGAAAAAAAGTCCACATCAGGGTATATATTTACCCTTGCTCAAGGAGCTATTTCGTGGAAAAGCCAGAAACAAACAATTAACACTGCGTCATCGACGATGTATGCTGAGTTTATTGCTTGTTATGAAGCATCAGGGCAGGTGAACTGGCTTAAGAAATTCATACCCGGTTTGAAGGTGGTTGATAGCATCAACAAACCACTAAAGTTGTATTGTGACAACGAGCCAGCTGTATTATACGCTCACAACAATAAGTCTAGCAATGCCGCCAAGCACATTGACATCAAGTATTATGTTGTGAAGGATAAAATCCGGGATCACGCCATTAGTCTAGAACATATAAGCACAGAAAAGATGCTAGCGGATCCGCTTACGAAAGGCTTACCGCCCAACGTGTTCAGAGGACATGTAGCCGGCATGGGTTTAAGGGAAAGCCTGTGATACCTGGATAGCAAGGGGCCCAAGGCAAGAATTCATCTCTAAACAGAAAAGGGTTTGTGGCTGTCGAGTCTAACGGTAATGACTGTGATGACGGAACATGCTCAATACTCTGATTTGTGATGGGGTGAGTTGGAAAAGCATAAGGCGATAGAAGAGATCAAGGGGGAGAATGTTAGATTGATCTCAAAGGGGCCCAGCCCAACGGCAGCCCAATTAACCCTTTAATCGCGCCCTGATCGGGGGCGCCTAACCCTAATGGTTAGTGGGCCCCCGTCGCACTGCGCTATATTAAGAGGTGGGGGCTGGCAGGCACGAGACACGAGGTTCGACGCTGCCACTCTCTCCCCACCGCACAAACCCTAGCTCTCCGATCAGAGAGGCGCAGCGGCGGCGGGATTGCTCCACCGACGGCTTCACCGCGACCTTCTTCCTCCTGCGACGCCGCCGCCATCGCCATGGCCAACAATGCCGCAGGGAACCCCGCCGCCACCGCTGATGGTTGTGATCTAAACCTCTGTTCCCTTCTCTGTTGTTGTTAGTAGTTCTTGTATAGGATCTCTTCACTGTTATTTATCTGTTATACCCAAATCGATCTACTGCTAGTTGGTTTGCAAGTTCTATCAGCTCCGAGTATAGATGGCCATCCGGGCCGCCCAGCACGACACGGCCCGAGCCCGACCTGGCACGGCACGAAGTGGCCCGGCACGATGCAGCACGACGGCGACTTCGTGCCGTGCCGGGCTGGCACGCCGTGCCGGAGTGGCCGCCCTAACACGGCACGCCGGCCATCTGGCCGTGCCGTGCCGGCACGATGGCACGGAAGTGGCCCAGCGTGCCGTTCGGGCCCGGGCCAGCCCACAGCCCGGCAACAGAATAACACATCATTCAATAGCTAAGATCAAAAGCAATACAAGTTTCACATTTTCAAGATCAAATAAATGATATCAGAATCACAACTCACAAGTTTCACATCTCACAAACATAAAGAGACAACAGAATTCAAATGACTTCAAATATTATGGTTTGAGCTGTTTGTTTTGCTGCCTCATTAAAAACCTTTGTAGGTAAAAACTCACACCTCGTGAGAAAACCCTACAAAGGAAAAAAGAGTACAGCCAGCTCTAAAGTTCAAGTTTAGTGTTCAGATACATGTCTTAAAGCATTACAGCAGCATTACATCAATCATCAAGGTACAAGTTCTCAAAAGCATCTTCAAGCTCAGCGTCTTCGATGTCATGTTGCAATCTTGCATCCGCTTGCTCCCAGTCCTTCACCAAGGCCAGCATCTCCACCATCTCAGGGGTCAGACGCCGCCGCCGCTCCTCAATTATCCTGCCTGTGGTACTAAATGCAGATTCTGAAGAAATGGTTGAGACAGGCACAGTCATAACATCTTTAGCTAATATAGAAAGAACAGGATATGATAGCTTATGCTCATGCCATCAGGTCAAGGCACTGAAGTCATCATCAAACTGGGTGACAGTGTCACTGTCCAGGTAGGCAGTTAGTTCAGTGGTAGTAGGAACAAGAGATGCACCAGAACAAGCAGCCTGCAGTAAAGCACTAGCAGATGTTCTCCTAGATAGGTTGGATGAAGCAGTAAGGTGTGACATACTACAACCAACACTAGCAGAAGACGGAGAAGATGGATGAGGGCCGAGGACTTACCTCTGCACCGGAGTCGCCGGAGACGGAGAAGAAGACGGCACGGCACGGGCACAGGCACGGACAAACCCAAGCCAAAGGTGGCTAGGGTTTCGGGACGAGTGGCCGGCGGCGTAGATCCATCGGCCAGAGGTGGGGAGGAGCCGAGGAGGTGGCCGAGACAGTAGATCCGGTGGCCGGCGAGGGAGGGGGGATCGAATGGGGCTAGGGTTTACAGGCGAGATGCGGAGGAGCAGAGACCGGGCCAGAGGGAGGAGGCAGGTACCAGTCGCCGGCGGTGTAGATCCGGCCGGCGAGGAGGACCGGCCAACGTACGGGAGGAGGGGGGCCGGCGGCGGAAGCGTCGAGGCGAGGTGGAGGAGGAGGCGGGGCCGCGGGGGGAGGGGCGAGGGCCGAAGGGGGATCGAAATGGGGCTAGGGTTTACAGGGGCCGCGGCGCCACGGCTAATGTATGCCGCCGCCCGGCCGCCGTGCCTAATGGGCCGCCGGGCTAATGGGCCTCGTGCCAGCCCGTCGTGCCACGTCGGGCCGCCTGGCTTCGTGCCGGGCTGGGCCGACACGGCGTGCCGGAGAAGCGGCCCAAGCACGGCACTAAGCGTGGGCCGGGCTGGCACGGGCCCGAATCCGGTCGTGCTGGGCCGTGTTCGTTCCGGGCCAAAAATTCGTGCTTTGGGCCGGCCCATGGGCCTCGTGCCAAATGGCCAACTATAGCTCCGAGATAACGCCATAACGGGCGGCGCGACGAGTCTGGATTGGTACTGATCGCTTCAGCTGCCTCTAGCCCCAGTACTTGACATTTCTGATTCAAGAAGCACTACTGCTTTATGAGCTCATCGTTCTGCATGTTAGAGAACAAAGCCAAGTCAACTGGTTGAATGCTTGGAGGGTGAGAGTTTGGCTAGTTGTTGGCATGTGGATCTGGATCGAGTTTGATTTGTAGGCCGGATGCATGCAGCACAAAACAAGGGGCTAGCTAGAATATTATAAGCTGATTGATTAGGGCTAGGATTAAAATGCCATTTCAATTAAAATTATTTGCTGCAGCCCCAATCGTGTTGAGAAACATCCCAAACGGGAGGGGGCAGAGACTGGCAAACTGCAACGTGCAGTGGGGTCCGCCGCGACGTAGACTCTCAAGCAGGTCAACGTTTCGACGGAGAGAGTGAACCGCGACTTTGGGCTTGTTCCAGCTCGACAAATCCTGCAAGGACGACCAAGTCTTGGAGAGGTAGCGATCTCTTTCATTATTTTTAACCCATTTTAGTCATGCCCGGCCGTTTGTCTCGTGTGAGGCCACATGCACACAGCACAAGGTACACCACGGTTGGTTAAGTCAAGATCTATCTCCCCCGGTACGTAGTTAACTTTTTGCAAAATATGCCTTTCTCATATGAAGTAAGATTAAGAATTTAAGATGGTTCTCATATGCAGAACTTGCTCTCGGGCAGATCTAGATTTCTAGTTGAGGACTTTTCATTTGAAGCTGTGCTTCAGAATATGTATAGTAAGCCGCACCCCTCGCTCATTCTCATCATCTCCAACTCGATCGACATTGTTCATTTGGTTTAGCCATAGAAGTTCTAATGTTCTATAGATTTTTTTATTGTGTGGAAAATATAGAAACAACTAATATACTATGTAACTAAAACTAGCTATAACTAGTCCATCAACCCGTGCTCTCGCACGGGCTAATATTTTTAAAAGATTGTATTTAAAAATTATTTAAAAATTAAACTCCTACCTAAATCAAAATTTTTTAGATACTACTCTTTCATTTTTTTAATACTTCGATATAATCCTCATATAGATGTGTACTTATCTTTTTTTATTTATGATTGATTTCTAATCAGTAATTACTCTACACTTTTTCATCCAAATTCACACCTCTTTCATTTTGTATTGCACCTCCATACATTATATTTAGCATAAAAACCAATATTTTTCATCACTTCCTCACATATACAACTATAAATGGTATACATAATGACACTCATCATATCTATATATCTTAACTTATTATTTTTATATTAACAATGATAGACAGGTAATTTAGAATCAAATATTAGTTTTTTTGGATTTTTTGGTAGGATGCACATGAAGATAATTAGATTAAAATATAGGTGTTTAATTTAGGTTATCTCTAATAACAACATACATGGGTAACTTAGATACAAATTTTGAATGTCATTTTAAGTTATCCTTTATAATGATATGCATGATCAGTAAATTAGATAAATATTATGGGATTAATTTAAATTATTTTTTATTACGGCATAGCTCGATAATTTAGATATATGTGCCATGTGAGAACTGATGTGGAGTCTTCAATTAAAAAATTAAGACTACAATGCTACCAAACAATTACCCTGAGCTATCTCTCATTTGTTAAATATTCAAACACAATACCTATATAAATATATGCTCATTATTTTCATCCTATTGTGATAGATTTTAATTAGTAATTACTCTATAATGTTTTCATACACATTTATAATCTTAAATTTTTTTACTTTGCATCACATGTATGCGCTTGAATTTATTTAATAAATCCTAAGTTTGAACTATAATTAACATAGAAATCTATAATCTTGTCACTTCCCATATATCTTTATAAATGACAATGCTTGAATCTTATATTGGTGTATATTTTTTATTAAGGTAATTTGAATTCAAATGTGGGATTACCTCATTTTATTTTTAATAATGACATATGTGGGTAATATATATGTAAAGTTAAGGAGCTACTTTAAGTTATTTAGTATTCGTAGTGGATAATTTAGTTGCATATTATTAGGAAGTTATTTAAATATTGTTTATAATGGCATAAGTGGGTAATTTTGATGAAGGCCATTAGGTATAAATTTAGGGGGTTACTTTAAGCTATTTTTATAATAGCATAGGTGGGTAATTTTTTAGAAAACATAATAGTAGATCTAATGGCTATGATGATTTGAGTGTTCCAATTGATGGCTAGATGTTTTGCCTTTTTGTGAGAATTTCTAGGATTTCTCTCTTTTTCTAGAGTGTCCACCTAGGATCCCAGGTGGTTTCATCTGGAGGCTTCAAAAGAAGCCTCCAATTAGTAATAGTAAGATAATCATCACTGCAACAGGTTGCACCCAGCAATTAATGCTTGAATATTCGAGCGAAGTGATCATAGCTCTATTGGTTAGGCATTTCGTAGGGAAACTTATATGTCAAGATTCAAGCCTCGTAATATCGGGACATAAACATAGTCGTAGGTACTACTTTAATTTAACCCATCGCATAATGGGGAGGAGCAGGCTGCAAACAGACTGGTCTAGCCCCCCTCCCCCCTCCCGCTACACCTTCCCCGTGGCTCCGGCATCTCCGCCACAACCCTCCATCACTGCCGCGCTAACCATACCCTTTTCTCTGACTCTGACTCTGACTCTGCCCTGTCTCCACCGCCTCCCACGGTTCTGGCACCAGTATCGCGCAACATCTCTACCGATGCCCTCACCGCCGCCGCGCTAACAACACCTTCCTTCTTCAACCCTAGCGGCTAAACTCCCTCCGCCACCGCCACCATCCTTGCCCGGCCGCCATCGCCACCTGCCTCCGGGCAACCCTCTAGGACCAGCAGCAATAGAACTACGACCACCTTGGCAACCCTAAAACCCTAACATGGCAACGATGGCGAGCGGCAGCGCGGTGGAATCTCAGTGGGGCCGACCGCTCATGAGCTTGCGATTGCGAGGTGACGACTTGGGGTCGCACGTGCAACCCAATTATTGATGCTGAGGTCTGGCTGACAAAGTGTGAATTGGTACAATCGAAGTATGCATCCTAATAACAAGTATATAGATTTCACAGCTCAATACGGTACCCTCCATTCCACCTCCTCCTCCACCTCCAATCCTTGGCGTCCATTCATTTGCTCGCGTATACTGCACCTTCATTTGGCCACGCCGCACTTGACACCTCCGGCGACCGTGGCCGTGCCGTTGCCGGGCGGCGGCGCAAACTGCAGCCAGCAATCGTACTCATAGTAATAGGTGGCCCTGTGCGGCCAGAACTTGTAGGTGAGCGTGGTCTTGACCTTGATGTCGACGTCGATCCGCCGCCGCGCGAGATCGTCCTTGAACGCCTCCACCACGGCGGCGCTGACGTTGCTGGCCTGCCCGCGCAGCACCGGGTTCACCGTGCGGTGGCGCCTCGTGTGCAGCTTGAAGCTGGGCAGCGGCGCGTCGGAGGGGCCGAGCTTGGTGCCGTTGTAGTGGAGCCCCGCCGTGAGGTGGTCGAAGCGGATGCCGTAGATGCGGTGGTCGTTGAAGAAGGTGACGTTGAGGGCGAGGTCGTACCGGAGCGCGGTGGCGTTACCGTTGCTGCCGGGGACGGGGACGACGAGGTCGAACGCGGCGAGCGTGGCGGCGTCCACGTGCGGGCGGACCTTATAGGGGCGGAAGAAGATGAGCCAGAGGAGGAAGACGATGAAGAGGGAGCCGACGAGGTTGCGGATGGTGCTCCAAAGGAAGCCGCCGACCTTGATCGGCCACGGCTTCCGCGGCGGCTCGCCGTAAAGTTCACGGGTGTCGAACCAGCCGCTGCGTAATGTGTATGGAATTCATTCAGAAATGCAGCGGAGGAGATGGAGATGCTTGTCGATCGAGATCGATGGAGCTGCCGGCCTGACGTACGTACCTGACAGGGTCGCTGCCGCGCTCCCATTGCCACAGCCAGGTCCTCCGGCCGAGAGTGCAGCGGACAAAGGCGTGGCAGTGGCACAGGTACCGGCTGTACGTCATCCATCCAATGTCATTGCTCGACATGGAGCTCGTCCGAGAAAACGCCATGATGGTGCGCGACGCGTCTGACTAATTGGCACTAATCTCGCTTCAGCTGCCAGTACTTAACGTTTCTGGTTCAGTGAGTACTGCTACTTTATATAAGCTCATCATTCTGCTGATGCATCTATCTTTGGTCAGTTCCATGATTATCTCTTTCAGCCTCTCTCTCAGAGGTCAACTTGTTGAGGGTTAATTTGCTGCTGGCTTGTCGATCAGAATTGTGTTGGTTAGTTGGCCGGATGATGCGGCACAAAACAAAGACTACTTATTAGAACGATGAGATCATCGATTAGCTAGGTTTGGATTGGATTGACAATTTGCCGCAGCCCTAACCGTGTTGACAAACACCCGGGGACAGACTGGCAAACTGCAACGTGCAGGTGGGGTCCGCCACGACGTCAAGAGACGACTCTCAAGCAGGTCAACGTTCCATGGAGAGACCGAGAGAGGGAGCCAAAGACTTGATGGAGCTTGATCCAGTTCGACAAGTCCTGTAAGGACGGCGGCCAGGTCGTAGGGACGAGGATCTTCAGATGATCAGATCCTATGGGAGAACATTTATTAATACGTGTAAAAATATAGAAAACAAGGGGCATGACTAGCTGTTCCAACTTCGGAGTATCCAACTTGGGTGCGTCTAATAACCCAGGGGCTACTGTAGTCTCTAGCTCCTAAAAATATAAAAAACAACTAATACTAATACAACTATATCACTGTCACTGTAATTTGAGTCTAAATGTATGTTTATTTGCAGCAAAACGAGCGTGGATCGGTTGGTTAGGTATCTTATCATGAACCTGACTAATCCAGTTTGTAAATTTAATAACCAATTATGCTTTTAATTGGTACATATGTACGTAAGTTAAAATTCCAAATCCAAAGCTTGCTTGGTTTGTCTTTATCAAACTAAGAACATCTTTAGAAAGAGAAGTCTAATGACAAAAGGACCGATCTAATGATATGAATTATAAAATGGGGAAAAATCAATAGTGTACAACAAAGGGATTTGAGGAAGGCACGTGCCACCCCTGCAAGTACTAACCGGAGAATCAAGAATTTGACTTATGGCGCAATCTTAATACACTGTCTCCGTCTAGTTTTTGCAGGGCCTATATAAACAGTTCAAAACCATATTTTTTTATTTTATTATTAGTTACTATAAATTACGGTAATCATTAGATGTTTAATATATCACTTGTATCATTCTTGCAGATGACTCGCTTATTGGACTGACAAAGCATGAATTTCTGGACAATCCAAGTATAATTGAAAGAATACCCCGCAAAAAAAAAGTATAATTGAAAGAAGTACTATAAATTTCACAGTTCAATGCCGAGCTTAGTCGTCGTTCCTATCCGGCTCCAGCTCGCTACAGTTGGGATCGGAGGACAACCCAAGCTAGAGCTAGCTCGGAGAACAATGCCGCCCGAGCCGCCGGAGACCAGAAGCAGGTGGCGCGGCTGCCTGCGGACGGCGCTGGAGGTGGCCAAGGCCATCGTCGCCTGCTTCCTGGCGCTGTTCCAGTGCGCGTGGCAGTGCGTCGAGTTCTGGACGCCGCTCACCGTCATCGTCCTCCTCCTCTGGCTCGTCTACCGCCCCGACCGCTTCCACCCCCGCGTCGACTCCGGCGTCCTCGCCGCGCTCCGCATCGAGCCGCCGCCGCCCAACGCCACCGCCCAGCAGCCGGCCCAGCTCCGCTACGACCTGGCCGTCGACCTCAGCTTCCGCAACTCGCACCGCCGCCTCACCGTCCGGTACCTCGACGTCGGCGCCACCGCCTTCTACAACGGCACCAAGCTCGGCCCCGCCGACGACGCGCTCCCGTCGCCGTTCCACCAGGGCCCCAAGAACACCACAGTACGTTATTAGTTGCTTGTATTCGGTTCTGGTGAAAGCTGAATGTCTGGGGGACGGACGGGCAATGATGTCGACCAATAATGCAGGTGCTGCATCCGGCGTTCAGTGGCGCGGTGGCCGTGGACTCCGGCGTGGCGGCCGAGCTGGAGGGGGAGCTCGCCGCGGGGACGGTGCACGTGAGGGTGACCGTGGAGCTGACGCTCATGTACAAGGTGTGGCTCGCCAAGGAGGTCTTCTTCTACAAGTACGACTGCTGGCTCTGGTTCCCGCCGCCGGCCAACGCCACGCCGGCGGTCTTCGACGCCGGCACCCAGTGCTGGGCCGCGTAGCCTTTTTAGCTAGTTATGATCCATCCGCCGCTGTGGGCTGTGGCCTGTTGAGCAACCCATTGACGATTACAAGGGACAATTGCTGTATCAATTCACAAATGGGCCGGCCTGTGCTGTGCCCCGAGTAATTTGCCTGCTGCGGAAAAAAATCCTTGAGCACCACTCAAGTTGAGATGGGTTCTCCGAAATCATTGTGGACCGTTCATTTAAATAGATCTAGGAAGTTATGATGACCAATTACCTCTTAAGAAGTAATAGATTAAACATTTGCCTATAATTTTTTTAATTTTGAAAAAGTGAAATATCTTCTTATTAATTAGATCTAACCACCATACATAATTAATCGTACCAAATTTGAACCGACTGTATCCGACCTAACGTGATACATGAAAGGTTTTGTACGCTTTTGTTCTCACTGTGACAATCACACGTAATATCGTAATAGTATATTGTTTGTTTCTTTTACAGCACATAAGAGATGGACGTTCACATTCACGTAACAGTATGTTTATTTTGATAAGGTGCATTTTTCCCTCATGTAAATGTGACAAAGTGTGTGTGGGAGGTAAAAAAAAATTCCTAAGATGACAAATCTGAGTTGTAACATTTTTTTCTCCTTGATGTTGTATGGGTTCCATCGACCTCATCCAGAATTCCAGATGGGGAACAAACAAAGCAACTATCGCACTTCCGCTTCCCCCGCGGCTGCGCCTCCGGGTGCGCGAGATCGGGGGACTTATCTTTTTTCTTTATTTTTGTTATTTAAATGTCTCCTAGTATATTCTAAAACCAATGGTTGTGATCTCTTTAAGGTCTTACCTCCAAAAAGGTAACCTGGAGTATCTTAGCACAGCAATTTTTCAAAACTTCTAGATATGTACCTTTTTTTCGAGGATCTAGATATGTACTCTCAGTAGGTTTTTACGATTCCACCATAGACTTTGCACTGAATATTTTATCTAAAATTACTACCTAAGGAAACAGTAGAACAATATTCATCCTGAAAATAAAAGAAAAAAACAATTCTTGTATACTCAGCTACGACAATAATGCTTATACTTGAGCCTCAGTTCTTATAGATTTTCCAAAATGGCCTAACTATGTTGACGTGTTGTACTGTACGGCTGGAATCGAATAAGAGGGACGCCAGGATGGTGATTTTTTTTATAACTATATTCTCACAGTTGCAAGTCATCAGGTAATGATTTCCTGGGCAACTAACTGTA
>CM014272.1:78722229-78745708 GCA_004135705.1 Alloteropsis semialata | reverse complement strand
GCTACACCCAACGGACGCATATTGCATTTTTTCTCCATCGTTTATTTCTTTTTCCACTCTTGTACAAGTCGCTAAAGTACTTGGGAAGCACACGCCTTAATCCGTGAAGCCTCGACTCTTCCGTACGCCTACGTTATTACGCGTGCATGCGGCCCAGCTCCCTGCGCTATGGACTACGGCTATCGGGGATCAGGTGCATAAACGTAACAGGATAACTACCCGAGGAAATTAATAGACTTAAAGAGCAGGAAGTAGAAATTCTATTACATACAACGCCGAATGTTTTTCTCCAGAATTAGTATTTGCTACACCATATACTACCTATCCTTCATATCTTCATTGCAGGGCACAGTTTTGGATCCCGAGCTTGCCTGTTACGCTCGGGGGCTGGACCACTCCGGCATCGCCGCCAGCTGAGTACTCAAGTCAGCCAGTACTTGGGCTGGTACTATACTCCACGATGGTCGCTAGCCAAGTGCTTTCCAGCACTCGGGCTGGCGCTACACTCCACAAGGATCGCTAGCTGAGTGCTTTTGAGTACTGGACTGGCGCTACCGCATGACGAGGAAGACGAAGACTTGACGGACCCTCGGCTACTCGGCGTGCCTCGGACGACTCGACTCAGCCCTCGCGCTCGGGGGCTGGACGCCGGGGCGACTACTCGGTGCGCCTCAGCCCTCACGCTCGGGGGCTGGGCGCCGGGGTGCGCTGGGACGACTACTCGGTGTGCTCCGGCCCTCACGCTCGGGGGCTGGCGCCGGGACGACTACTCACCGTGCTTGCCCGCCGAGTCCTCACGCTCGGGGGCTGGCGCCGGGACGACTACTCGGCGAGCCTCAGCCCTCACGCTCGGGGGCTGGCGCCGGGACGACCACTCGGCGTGCTCAGCCCTCACGCTCGGGGGCTGGCGCCGGGACGACCACTCGGCGTGCTCGGCCCTCACGCTCGGGGGCTGGCGCCGGGGCGACCACTCGGCGTGCTCGGCCCTCACGCTCGGGGGCTGGCGCCGGGACGACCACTCGGCGTGCTCGGCCCTCACGCTCGGGGGCTGGCGCCGGGACGACCACTCGGCGTGCTCGGCCCTCACGCTCGGGGGCTGGCGCCGGGACGACCACTCGGCGTGCTTCGGCCCTCACGCTCGGGGGCTGGCGCCGGGGACGACCGCTCGCCGCGCTTGCCTGCTGAGCCCTCACGCTCGGGGGCTGGCGCGGGGACAACTACTCGGCGTACCTCGGATGGTTCGACTCGGCCCTCACGCCCGGGGGCTGGGCGCCGCGACGACTGCTCGGCGTGTCTCGCAGGACTCCGCTGGCCCTCACGCTCGGGGGCTGGCCGCCGAAATTAACGCCGGATGATTCAGTCAGATGCTCCTCGATTAAGCCTTGAGCCGATTCCTACGGAATCGCCTTAAGGCTCGGGGGCTACGGCCGACGGACACACCTCGCGGCGCATCCGTTGATTGTTTGGCGACCTCAGAAAAAGGCTACAAACCCTTGGACCGATTCCTTCGGAATCGCTTCAAGGCTCGGGGGCTACGGCCAACGGATGCACCTCGCGGCGCATCCATTGCAGACGGCTCTCTTTTCTCTCCAGTATCACGCGGTTTTGCTTCCAACCGCAGCAAGCTTAAAGCTCAGCAGATAGCACGACCTCGCCGAGTTGTCGCTCAACCACATACTACTCGGGGGCTTGTCGGGGATAGACCCCCGGGGGTACCCAGAAGGCAGATTGGCCCAATCAACAGGGGGCGGCCCAATCCGAGTGCTATCTGTTGGGATATAGTCGAAGCCAATAAACCCAGACAACAGCCAAGACAGAGAACAGAGACAAGCAACAGTAAATTACTTATCAAAAATGTTCTCGGGAATCAGCCCTTTACACGTTGGTGGGAGGCCCCCTTTTATAGGGAGGTCAAGAGGCAGTTTTTACATTCCCCTTATGCCCCTGGAAATCAGGCATCATCCTCTAGACTCAACAACTCAGACTTCCCAAGGGCATAAGAGTACGTTCATGTGTTACAATGTGAATGCGTAGACCAGCAACTCCGTCTTTGACTCGGTTTGGACTTGGTCCACGCTGCCTTCACCACGCCTCTAGTGACCCTCTGCTCGCCTTCACCAGCTGATGCCCGTTTATCCGAGCGACGCCTTCTCCTGGTCAGAGGAGAGTAGAACGCCATGCCATCGCCCGGACTCGCCTTCGGCCTGTATAAGAAGATGAACCAAGTATACACTATATTTGAACATTACCTTTGCATCTTCATAAAAGGTAGTTGGGTGTAGCGAAGACGATGAAAAGCCACAGGGTGCCTTCGCCTTAACTACAAATCATTCGCAAGCGCCGGGGGCAACGTATTGTCTCTCGGCGTCTGATGACGCGGCGAAGGCAAATGCCTTGCAGTCGTAGGTCGCGAAGGCAAATGCCTTGCGGTCGCAGGTTGCGAAGGCAAATGTCTTGGGCTTACAATCAAACCAATGGGTGAATGTGTTTCCTGGATAAGTCAATCCCCCAACAGTAGCCCCTCGCGGACGAGGGCTTTCTCCAATAGGCCGATGTCCTCGAATACTCAGGATTGCCTTCACCTGTGCCAGAGAAACGCCTCCTCCTGTTGGAGTAAGTCCCGAGTTGATGCCTTCGCTCTCGAATTTGGCTTCGCTTTTGTCACTTTTGATTTTCCATGATTTATTTTTATTTTTATTTTTCTGGGCCTTTTCGAATTCCGAGCCACGGTAACGGTCGATTTTTTACTGCCCTATAAATAGGACCGAAGGGGTCCCCCCTTTTTACCTTTCTTCGCTTTCGCTGTCAATCGCTTTCAGCTGCGAATACTTCTTCGCTCTCTCGGGTCGTGAACTGTCGTTTGCTTTCACGTTCGCGTCGTCTTCTCTTCTGAGGCAGTTTTTGCAAGTAAGATTCTCTTCATATTTTGACACATTCTTTCGAATTTTCTTCGCTTAGGTAATGACATTTGTTATCATTCCTGCAGCGGCGCGCATCAAGCAAACTGCTATTCTCATTGATATGGCTGGCGAAGGCAGCCCCGATGCCCAACAAGTGGGAGCCTCTCCTCGTCGTGGATTGGACGATACCGAAGCTGAGCAACTTGCTCATCAGATTGAGGAAGAGACACCCGTTGTTGGAGGCTCTGACGACGAACATGTCGATGATGATGATGATGGCGAGGAGGAAGATCTCGATGACGTGGAGGCTGATGTTGAAGAGTTAGTAGATCCTTCCAAAAGGGCGAAGACACTTGTCTTCGGCAAGTCCAAGGTCGGCAAACGTGATATCAAGTTTTATGAGGAAAAAGGATATTTTCCTGAGGGTTGGGGCCGTGCTCCCGGTAATGATACCACCCCTGACCCTCGCGAAGATGAAGCTGTGGTGTTTACAGATTTTTTCATTGCGGGCTTGAAGATGCCCATTGAAAATGTCATCGCAAGAATGATGGCGCCTTATGGTTTACAGCTGCATCATCTAACGCCGAATGCCATCAGCCATCTCCTTCGATTCTTGCCAAGGCCATCGTCGCCTGCTTCCTGGCGCTGTTCCAGTGCGCGTGGCAGTGCGTCGAGTTCTGGACGCCGCTCACCGTCATCGTCCTCCTCCTCTGGCTCGTCTACCGCCCCGACCGCTTCCACCCCCGCGTCGACTCCGGCGTCCTCGCCGCGCTCCGCATCGAGCCGCCGCCGCCCAACGCCACCGCCCAGCAGCCGGCCCAGCTCCGCTACGACCTGGCCGTCGACCTCAGCTTCCGCAACTCGCACCGCCGCCTCACCGTCCGGTACCTCGACGTCGGCGCCACCGCCTTCTACAACGGCACCAAGCTCGGCCCCGCCGACGACGCGCTCCCGTCGCCGTTCCACCAGGGCCCCAAGAACACCACAGTACGTTATTAGTTGCTTGTATTCGGTTCTGGTGAAAGCTGAATGTCTGGGGGACGGACGGGCAATGATGTCGACCAATAATGCAGGTGCTGCATCCGGCGTTCAGTGGCGCGGTGGCCGTGGACTCCGGCGTGGCGGCCGAGCTGGAGGGGGAGCTCGCCGCGGGGACGGTGCACGTGAGGGTGACCGTGGAGCTGACGCTCATGTACAAGGTGTGGCTCGCCAAGGAGGTCTTCTTCTACAAGTACGACTGCTGGCTCTGGTTCCCGCCGCCGGCCAACGCCACGCCGGCGGTCTTCGACGCCGGCACCCAGTGCTGGGCCGCGTAGCCTTTTTAGCTAGTTATGATCCATCCGCCGCTGTGGGCTGTGGCCTGTTGAGCAACCCATTGACGATTACAAGGGACAATTGCTGTATCAATTCACAAATGGGCCGGCCTGTGCTGTGCCCCGAGTAATTTGCCTGCTGCGGAAAAAAATCCTTGAGCACCACTCAAGTTGAGATGGGTTCTCCGAAATCATTGTGGACCGTTCATTTAAATAGATCTAGGAAGTTATGATGACCAATTACCTCTTAAGAAGTAATAGATTAAACATTTGCCTATAATTTTTTTAATTTTGAAAAAGTGAAATATCTTCTTATTAATTAGATCTAACCACCATACATAATTAATCGTACCAAATTTGAACCGACTGTATCCGACCTAACGTGATACATGAAAGGTTTTGTACGCTTTTGTTCTCACTGTGACAATCACACGTAATATCGTAATAGTATATTGTTTGTTTCTTTTACAGCACATAAGAGATGGACGTTCACATTCACGTAACAGTATGTTTATTTTGATAAGGTGCATTTTTCCCTCATGTAAATGTGACAAAGTGTGTGTGGGAGGTAAAAAAAAATTCCTAAGATGACAAATCTGAGTTGTAACATTTTTTTCTCCTTGATGTTGTATGGGTTCCATCGACCTCATCCAGAATTCCAGATGGGGAACAAACAAAGCAACTATCGCACTTCCGCTTCCCCCGCGGCTGCGCCTCCGGGTGCGCGAGATCGGGGGACTTATCTTTTTTCTTTATTTTTGTTATTTAAATGTCTCCTAGTATATTCTAAAACCAATGGTTGTGATCTCTTTAAGGTCTTACCTCCAAAAAGGTAACCTGGAGTATCTTAGCACAGCAATTTTTCAAAACTTCTAGATATGTACCTTTTTTTCGAGGATCTAGATATGTACTCTCAGTAGGTTTTTACGATTCCACCATAGACTTTGCACTGAATATTTTATCTAAAATTACTACCTAAGGAAACAGTAGAACAATATTCATCCTGAAAATAAAAGAAAAAAACAATTCTTGTATACTCAGCTACGACAATAATGCTTATACTTGAGCCTCAGTTCTTATAGATTTTCCAAAATGGCCTAACTATGTTGACGTGTTGTACTGTACGGCTGGAATCGAATAAGAGGGACGCCAGGATGGTGATTTTTTTTATAACTATATTCTCACAGTTGCAAGTCATCAGGTAATGATTTCCTGGGCAACTAACTGTAGGTTTGGTTTGGTACCCAGAGTTGCCCTACCAAAAAAAAAGGTGGTGCTGCGCTGCCGTTTGGACTGGCGCCCATGATTTGGCTAGCTCATGTACCAGCAGCTGCGCCGCGCCAAAAAATTGGCGAGCCCGCGGTTGGCGTGGTCAGCACAGACAGCAACCAAACATCCCCTGACTATTTCGCAGTGAACAAAATGCTCCACAGTGCTTCCCAGTTCCCATTACAATATTCCCTGGTCTACACCTTTGATTCAAAAAGGCAAAAAAGTATATTTTACTACCCTCGTCTATCTACATTGTCCGCTTAACCTCTCACCTTTGTGGCTTAAGCTTAGCATTATTATTGAAGGTGGCATGATCCTTTGTGGGTGCCTAACCGAGTGTGTAACTCTTTTTATGGGTTATGTAATGTGGACTAGTGATTGTCTTGGTGACCAAATGACCATCGACACCACATGATAAGAATTTCTTGCGCCGAGTCTGCTCTCTCTCGTTCATCTGTATACTTAAAGCAATTAGAGAAGTTGTTCTTATGTTTGCTCTTCTAGAATTTAGTTGTATATAGTATCTTGGAGCAATTTTGGGTATGATTTCATATATAGGTTTAGCATTTGTTGTTTTCGGAGTTTTTATTTGAGATTTGAGAAATCCTAATTCACCTTCCTAGACCAGCCACCTTTTATAGGACCCCAGAACGGCCATTTGACCGTTTGAGAGCGCGGGATGTTTTGTTTGACGCACATTCATTAACAAATGCATAACAAATTGTTTGAGACAAATTAATTAAAAGTATATCAAATTCACGTACAGCAAGTAGTTTGTGGCATTGAGCTCTTGGGAGAAATAGAATTCAAAACAATGATTAAAACCAGAGACGACAGTAGTCCACAAAGTAGGGAAAATCGAAAGTTGAGATTGTCTTCACGGGAATGACATGTACAGGCCAGCAATTAAAAAGCTGCCAATGCAGGCATCGTCATTTGGCGACGCCGCACTTGACTCCTCCCGTCACCGCCGGCGCGCCGTTGCCCGGCGGCGAAGGGAACCGCAGGCCGCAGTCGAACTGGTAGTACTTTGTTACCTCAGGCCAGGACATGTAGGTGAGCAAGGTGGTCACCCTGACGTGGACGCCGAAGCTCCCCGCCGCGCGGTCCCGAGCGAACGCCGGCGCTCACGTTGCTCGCCCGCCCGCACAGCGCCGGGTACACCGTGCGGTGGCGCCGTGTTGTACTGTACGACTCGAATCGAATATCCTGGAAACCTCATGAACATGTATTTTGTGCGGAAAATGCATCGAGGCTATTAGGCTGGTTAAAAAAAATTTATGATTTACTATTTCCTCGACATCAGGAATGGTGACTTTTTTATAACTATATTCTCACAGTCGCAGTCACGAGAAGGCAGATACGTTTGGTTTGGTACCCAGAGTTGCCACAAAAAAAAGGTCATTTACTGGGTGCTGCGCTGCCGTTTGAATTGACGCCCATGATTTGACTAGCCCAAGTGCCAGCAACTCCTGCTCTCCTGCCATTGTTTTTCTCGTCAAATAACGAGCAAACCAGAGGCGGCGAAAAGCCACGTCAAAAAATTGGCGAGCCCACAGTTGGCGTGGCCAGCACAGGCAGCAACCAAACATCCGCTAGCTATTTGTGGTGGAAAAAAAATGCTCCACAATGCTTACCATTACAATATTCCCTGGTCTACACCTTTGATTCAAAAAGGCAAAAAAATATATTTTACTATGCTCGCCTATTTACATGGTCCGCTTAACCCCTCGCCTTTGTGGCTTAAACTTAGCATTATTATTGAAGGTGGCATGATCCTTGTGGGGTGCCGACCGGGTGTGTACTCTATTTGTGGGTTATGTAATGTAGACTAGTGTGATTGTCTTGGTGACCATCCACACCACATGATAAAAATTTCTTGCGCCGAGTCTGCTCTCTTTTGTTCATCTCTATACTTCAAGCATATGTTGTTCTTATGTTTGCTCTTCTAGAATTGACTTGTAAATATAGTTTCTTGGAGAATTTTTGGGTATAATTTCATATAAAGGTTTATGATTTGTTGTTTTCCGGAGTTTTTATTTGAGATCTGAGAAATCCTAATTCACTTTCCTAGACCAGCCACTTTTTATAGGACCCCAGAACGGCCACTTGACCGTTTGAGAGCGGGATGTTTTGTTTGAGGCACAATCATTAATAAATCCATAACAAATTATTTGAGATAAATTAATCAAAAGTACATCAAATTCACGTACTGCAAGTAGTTTGTGGCATTGACCTCTTGGGAGAAATAAAATTCAAACAATATTTTAAACCAGAGACAGTAGTCCACAGAGTAGGGAAAATCGAAAGTTGAGATCGACTTCACGGGAATGACACAGGCCAGCAATTAAAAGCGGCCAATGCATGCATCGTCATTTGGCGACGCCGCACTTGACTCCTCCGGTCACCGCCGGCGTGCCGTTGCCCGGCGGCGGAGGGAACCGCAGGCCGCAGTCGAACTGGTAGTACTTCGTCACCTTGTCAGGCCAGGACCTGTAGGTGAGCAAGGTGGTCACCCTGACGTGGACGCCGAAGCTCCCCGCCGCGCGGTCCCGAGCGAACGCCTCCACCACCGCGGCGCTCACATTGCTCGCCCGCCCGCGCAGCGCCGGGTACACCGTGCGGTGGCGCCGCTTCTTCTGGTAGAAGCCCGGGATGGCGTCGTCGGAGGGGCCTAGCTTGGCGCCGCCGTAGTAGAGGCCCGCGGTGATGTGGCCGAAGCTGATCCCGGCGTCGCTGAAGAAGGTCAGGTTGAGGGCGAGGTCGTAGCGGAGGCCCAGCGCGGCCGTCGTCGTCGTCCCGGCGGGGGCAGCGGGCGCCGGCGAGAGGTCGAACGCGGCGAGGGCCGCGGAGTCGACGTGCGGGGCGAACTTCTGGGGGCGGAAGCAGTACCACACGAGGAGCGTGGTGGCGAGCCAGAAGGTGAAGTTGCACGCCGCCCTGCAGAGGAACCGGGAGACCTTGGTGGAGCAGGGATCATCGCCGAAGAGGTCCCTGCCGAAGTACAGGTCCCAAAGCCCCATATCCAGTCACAGTCTCCGCGCGCGACGCGATCAGTGAAGAACAACCCGAGTCTAATTTGGATGGATAGTGATTCTTAGTGACTAATAGTGGGGTTCCAGATCATCAAGCTTTAATTCTTTTTTCATTATATTGCTCCAATAAGACAAGGTAGCTAGACTAGTCAATGCTTTTTGTTTTTCTTTATAGTAGGGTATCAAGCTTTAATTCTTTTTTCATTATATTGCTCCAATAAGACAAGGTAGCTAGACTAGTCAATGCTTTTTGTTTTTCTTTATAGTAGTACTAGTTTGCTTCTTTGCTTATTGCAAGTGCTCGCGCGGAGCCACAAGTCAACTGGCGGACGTGCTTGGAGGTTGCATTGCTGATCTGGATGGGACCAACCAATCCTTGTGGTCTTGTGGAGTGGGCTTGTGGTAGGCAACTAATTAAGGCTTGACTGGGCCTACTAATTTGTTGATCCAAATTATTTTTCAAAATTTAGGATACTTTATTGGTTCGCCAAAAGAATAAAGAAAAAAAGGACTTGCTGAGCTTTGTCCTCTTTCAGCTGCAATATAATAGTCGTCGCCCAACCGCGACCATGCAAGATCCCCAGACACAAAACATCTAAAAAATAATTCCGTTAAGAGTGGGTGAACACCAATATATTGTCCTGTGATTAGAGTATGTACGAGCAGTTTAGAGCCGAAATCAAGCGATAAAATGGTATACAAAGATCAACTTTATGTTTGGTCATCATGATTTACGGGTTCACATGTTAATAAAATAGCTCACATATAAGTACATTGTTCGTTTTCTTGAGGCAACAACCATTTAGAATGTCTTTGTATGACATGGTATGTGTTTGCAGCCAACAACCATTTAAATTGTTGACATTCCCTTAACCACATTGACAAGCTCAACTGCCGCGTAGAGCACCATGTCGCTGACCCTTTCATGAGGTCACATATTATCTTGGATTTGGCAAAAAGTAGTAGAGAACCCTCGAGTTATTATGTCTTAGTCTCTAGTACTAGTAGTAGTGGATTCGACAAATACTCTTTCATATCCAATCTAATTGCACCCGAGGCTCCATCTAAGTGACAACTAGGCACTATTCCTCGGTTGATGTGTTCACCTAGAGTCTCACCCTTGGTGGCGTGCTCCAACCCTGATTAGTGTTGATCATCCTTTCGCCAAAAAAAAAATTAGTGTTGATCATGATGGCCATCGAAACTACCACTGAATAAATTCTTAAGTGAATATATTTTGCTCCCTTTTGCTCGTAACTTTATTTATCTACATTTACCACTACTATAGAGTGTTTTTCCCAATCAGTTGGGAATTGACTTTCATCGATGGTTCGGAACTCATTTTCGCAGCCAGTTTTCACGTGGTGACTAATTTAAAACAACGCTGAAAATGGGGTTTTTCACAATTCTGTCAAAACTGGATGTGAAAATACCATTTTCACACCTGGTCCGACTGATTTTTAAAATCATGTAAAAATATGAGCAAAAATAATGTTTTAGGGTATGCAAACTGGTGGGGTGCAGTTCTTTATTTAAATATTTTTATTTTTTATGATTTTCTAGAGACCGATTGGGCTGTATTTTTTTGTGTTTGTCCCTTATGTGATGCTAGTTCATGAAAAAAATGAAAAAAAGGAAAAAATTATAAAACGATGTGTGCTGTAGCTTAGGATTGGCTGCGAAAATCATTTTTCACATGCGGTTTAGTGGCTTGAACTTGCTGTGAAAGTGGAGTTGATTTTCACAGTCAGGTCCAACCATGACCCGGCCGTGGAAAACAATTTCACAATCGGCCTACTTAAGAACCGGCTTTGAAAATATTTTAGCGTCACTTTTCAAAACCGGCTATGAAGTCGGCGGCTATAAAATTTCATTCTGTAGTAGTGTACATACTTGCAGTGTTGTCCAGATGCTTACCTTCAATTTCTACAGTAGAATAGTTGCTAGACTTCGAACTAGGGCCTTGTTTACTTCAGAAACTTCGCATTGGGAAGCGTGTCGCGAGAGAGGGGCATGTTTTCCAATGCAGAAACTTTTTGCAAAGTTTGCGGAAGTTTGCGAACTAAATAAGGCCTAGATTGCAAGTCTGTTATATGGTAGGAATATAATGGACAATGGTCCACTAGAAACCCCAGTACCTAGATAGAACATGATATAAGTTTTCTAATGCAAGTTTTATTGGAGGCAAATAACTTTTTAAATATCCGAACTCCCCCCTCCTCTCCTTTGGACGGCCAAGGGCCCTTTTCTCAATCTCAGAGAGGGTCTAAAATCTGCATCCATCCATCAAGGCAAGGTTCTAATGTTTGCTTTGTAGGCGTGTAATACGATGCGAGATCTTCACTGATGATTGGCATGCCTAGCTAGCTGGAGGCTGGAGCCATTTTCTTCCAATAATTTCCCCAGCTGTCATACTTGATCACATAATTTCATTAGAAGTGTATTTTGTATCAACAAGTTGATGTATTGGTAGTGGTTTCAAAAGGAAAAATAATTTACAACCAACAAGTTGACTTGTCACAGAATTTCATTAGGAGCATCGCTTGGGTCGATCTATTCTTATATCCTGCAGGTCCAGACTCTGGGGTCCAGAGCAGAGACAGCCCTAGCTGCCTTTCTCTTTCCAGAAACCTTGTAGTATCTAGCTAGGACGAACATGGACAGAGGCATCAACAACAACAGACGCCGCCGCTGCAGCTGCCTGCGGTCGACGTGGGATTTCGCGAGGGGATTGTACAGGTGCTTCTCGGATTTCTCGCTGTTTGAGATCGCGTGGCAGTGCATCGAGTTCTGGACGCCGCTCACCGTCATCTTCGTCCTCCTGTGGCTCCTCTACCGTCCCTACAACTTCCACCCCCGAGCCGACGCCGCCGTCCTCGCCGCCCTCAGCCTCGACGACGCGCCCACCACCAACGCCACCGAGGGAAGGCGGCAGCTCCGCTACGACCTGGCCGTGGACCTGAGCTTCCGGAACTCGCACAGCCGCCTCGCCATCAGGTACCTCGACGTCGCCGCCGCCGCCTTCTACAACGGGACCAAGCTCGGCCCCGCCAACGACGCACTGCCGGCGCTCTTCCACCAGGGCCCCAGGAACACCACCGTACGTGTGTGTCTTCTTTCAGTTCTCTCTCTCTCTCTCTCGTAGCTGTACGTACGCTAGCTCTTCGAGCTGATCGGTTGAGAACAAATAGTTAATGCTTGATCGTCGATGCAGGTGATGCATCCGGCGTTCCGTGGCGCGGTGGCCGTGGACTCCGGCGTGGCGGCGGAGCTGGAGAGGGAGCTCGCCGCGGGGACGGTGCACGTGAGGGTGACCGTGGAGCTGACGCTCATGTACAAGGTGTGGCTCGCCAAGGAGGTCTTCTTCTACAAGTACAACTGCTGGCTCTGGTTCCCGCCGCCAGCCAACGCCACGCCGGCGGTCTTCGACGCCGGCACCCAGTGCTGGGCCACGTAGCTAGCTACTCTCTTCATTCCAAATTACAATTTGTTTGACTTTTTTGATCTTATAAGTTTGACCGCTCGTCTTATTCAAAAAAATTTATGCAAATATAGTCAAATTTGAGTCATTTTTGAAGAAATTTTATTAATAAAGCAAGCCACAACAAAAAATGTGATATGTTGCATAATTTTTTGAATAAGACGAGTGATCAAACTTGAAGTTAAAAAATTCAAACGAATTCTAATTTGGAACGAAGAGAGTAGTCATAATCCATCTGCCGCTGTGGGCTATGGGCTGTTGAGCAGTGAGCAGCCATTGACGATTGGGAAAAGCCTATTTTGGCTCCTCAAACTATTGGTCAAATCCATGACTCCTCCTCAAACTCCAAATCGTCCAACTGGTCCCTTGAACTTTCAAAACCTTAGTTTCAATAGGACTCCTTACGAACGTTCTTTCTATCTACTATTATCTAAAAATAATTAAGTTATTAATGACTGGACGAAACTAAAAAGTAACCCCTCGATTTGTAGTACGGCCAGTTCACTCGAATCCACTGACTTCACGAATATTTTACCTCACTGATCCGAATTCCGAAACCATGGTGGTTTTCGCCTACGTGGAGACGCGTCGACGCCACGCTAGCATTCCTACATGGCGATTTCCTGGCAAGCGAGATTTAAGCGTCGCGTTTGTGTGAGATTTAAGCGTCAAATTTTCAAAACTTCTACATTTGTATTGTGAACAGGGTTTTTTTTACCGTTGGGAACCGGTCCGGTTCCCACGGTTACCGCTCAAACCGCCCCGGACCGGTTAGGGTACTGTTCATCGGTTACCGAAAAAAACCGGTACTGTTCATCGGGAACCGGTAAAAACCGGTCCGGCTGGCCGGCGGTAGCAGGTACCGGAACGGGAAAAAAAAACCCTGATTGTGAATAGGTTTTTAAGATTCCACTATAGATTTTGCACTAAATATTTTATCCAAAATTTAATACCAGAGGAAACAATACTACAATATTCATCCTGAAAATGAAAGACAAAAAAAAAACAAGTCTTGTATACGGTGCACCCAGCTTGAACATGTATTTTGTGCGGGGAAAAAAATGCATCGAGCCTGTTAGGCTGGTCTAGAAAAATTCATGATTTACTTTTGTCTCGATGCCAAGATGGTGATTTTTGGACAATTTTGTTTCTCACAGTTGCAGTCGCGAGAAGGTCACAGTGATTTCCTGACGCTAGCTACTAAACTAGTATTTGCAGTGGAAAAATGATCCACAGTCCACACAGTGCTTCCCATTACAAATAATGTTCCCTCGTGGCCTGGGTCTCTTCTGCCCCTTTGCATTGGTTCCAAAGATGCCACGTCTGGTGTTGCTCTGCGGTGCTAGCATCGCATTCGCACGCATCTACAGTACTACTATGTGCTCGATCGATCAATGGTCGATGCCTCCCTCACTGACCCCAGGTCTACACTTGTCGCTGGACGTTGGTGGCTGCCAGGATGGACACCAGGTGGATATATATCGGAGAAGCTGCGCCTGCACAGCATGCGTGTCGCACGACCCTCTCGATCACGACTTCCAACCCACACGTGTTGGGTACAGAGTACAGACGTGTGTAGTATAGCCGCCCTGCCGCCAAAATTGACACGTGTATGTGATGTCACGTAGCCGTAATTTATGAGTGGCACGAATTCGCATGCTGTGACTGCGCGGGCTAATTATAACTTCCTCTCCACAGTCCACAAACAGGGCACCACCACACGTCACGGTACAATGTTTTTATGCAATCGATTATCGATACCGCGTGCTCGTACGTTGGCAGTTGGCACCCTAGCTCAAAGACGGCTCAATGAACTCAAAGCCGGGAGCTGAGCTGGCGGATGAAGTGAAACGCTGCGCTCCGGGTGAACGTAGCTAGCCAGCCTCAGTTGAGAGCAAGCGAAGGTGACCAGGCTCCAGGCCCCAGACACATAAGCTAGCTGCAGCGGTGGCTGAGCAGCAAGAGCAACGCTAGCGCTGGGGTACGTACGTACGTGTCGGCGTGCATGCCCGCGCGTGCTACGGACTCCACCCACCCGCTACAGGATCGGGTCGGGCCTCATCTCCACAGCGTCGTCTTTATCTAAGAGCACGCGTGCGCGTGCATAGGTCACCATGCATATATATATGCAAGCCTGAACCGGATCAACACGCGTGATCCCCAAGGTCCGGGAGCCAAGTGTGTGCTCGCCGAGCGTACACGCAGCCCGTGCGCGCATATGGTGCCACGTGTGCGCCCAGCCTGGCCAGCCGGTCAATTCCAGTGAATGCTATCGCTCCGAGCTCCCAGCCGCGCGCCTACGTAGTACGTACGCATGGTAGTGCCGTATGCAGTGGTGCATGCTACATGGTAGCCAGTGTAATTTTTGGAGGTTGCGTTGGGGTCACTGTATTTCGCCTTAGAACCTGTTAACGACTCATTAAAACTATCAGCTTTGGTCACATTAGGCTAAAACGTTTTTCTTTATGTGAACCCAACTAAAACTTATTGCCCGTTACCTACGCTATCACTAGCACAAGCTTGGTAAAACTTCTAGAATATTTTGAAGTACCTAGATCGAATCGAGAGAGTAGGAGAAAACTTCCTATCTTGTGCATTTTTTTCAACTGACAAAACTAAGTATCGACCGATTACCAAGCACATGGCTTGAACAGAGACGAAGCAATCACCAACTGGTGAGATACTGAAGAAGATTTTAACGGTTTGTTTTTTTTATTGGTGCCACCTATAATTTTTTTTTGTCTCCACTCAGTTCTCTCTCTCTCCCTTCATTTTTTTCTCCGCACTTTCTCCTCCTCCCCCTCATCCTCCTCTCTCTCTTCCCCTCATCACTACTCGAGCAAGGGTCCGAAGTTGATGGTGCAAGGGGCAAGGACTACACAATGGTGATACGTCTTCAATGGTGAGTTAGTGATAACGAAACACGAGCCTAAGCAAGCCCTCGCAAATCTACAGGGACAATGGCATCCATGCTTGCGACGACTCTTCCTCATTGGAGATGTTGTGTCCACCGCTCTTATGGTGGATGAGGCCAAATCTAGTGCATATGCCTTGGATGAAGAGGCTTTGATTCGGAAGCTTCATCGAACGCCGTAACATTACTTGTCTCGCTATAGCCTGATCTGGCAAGACTTGATAGCGGCAGGAGTGACATACCATTTTTTGTTCAATGAACCCAGGCCCTTTCACATTGCTCCACCCCTAAGTCTAAGCAGCAACAGCAGCAATAATGACTCAAGATACAAGCATCCGCTCCCCACACGGGTGCTAAAGCGGCGCAGACCATATTACACTGTGTTGGACCCAGGGTTTTTTTTCTCGTACCGGTACCTGCTACCGCCGGCCGGCGGTAGCGGTAAGCCGGACCGGTTTTTACCGGTTCCTGATGAACAGTACCGGTTTTTTCGGTAACCGATGAACAGTACCCTAACCGGTCCGGGACGGTTTGAGCGGTAACCGTGGGAACCGGACCGGTTCCCAACGGTAAAAAAAACCCTGGTTGGACCGAGGCTGTCCATCGGATTCAAGCCTCTCCAAGCGGCGGCGACCTAGGCAAGGCCCAAATAACTTTTAGAACCCCGATCACACACGATTGTGCGATTCTAACTGTGTTTGGCATAGATTTGATGGGCTGCGCCTGCGCGGCTAAGCTCTTAAGGACTTTCCGGAAGCCTTAATGTGTAAGCATATGTCGGACAATTGTGACTATATTATTTTTCTTTTATTAAAGACGCCAGCTACCATTTTTGTCTTTACTTGGTGCATCCTCTCTCTCCCTCCTCTCCCTACACGAGGAGGCGTCAGGCGTGACGTGACGAGCGAGTACTAGACGGTGATGACACGTCCTCAATGGTGAATAAGCAATGAAGCACAAGTCCGGGTTACCCTTTGTGGATCTAGAGGAGGGCAACCGATCGTCGCAAGCAACGACTCATCTCACCGGTGCTTTTGCCCTCGTCGGATCTGCCGCATTCATACCTCTATGACGAACCGATCCTCGCAAGGAACGACTCATCTCACCAGTGCTTTTGCCCTCGTCGGATTTGCCGCATTCATACCCCTATGACGAAGGAGGATTAGATCTAGAACGAGGGTCGGATGAGGAGGCTTGATCCTACAACTTTCTTGAAAGCCACATTGGGGCCATGGCCTTGTCTGGCAAGACTTCATGGCGATATTACTGACATTGTTGCAAGCGATTGCTCAAAGGATCCATCATCCATGGCAATGAAAACCCTTGCCCCTGGCTCCACCCTTGAGTCTTGCAGTATTAGGCATGACTCAATATCCCTTATCCCAACCTGTTATGTGAGTGCTGTCAGCGACGCTGGCGTCACGCTGGACCCGGGGTTGTCCGTCTCGGTGGCGGCGACTTGGACGAGGTCCGAATAACTTTAACTCGAAACCATGTCGTGTAGGAATGTACGGCTTTGATTGTGTTTGGCCAAGATCCGACGACGGACAGCCGAGGTCTTCAGAACTTCTAGAAGAAAGCCCTATGTCTGAGGAACTTTCTAGAAGAAAGCCCTACACGTGTGTAGTAAGCTACCTTAGTGCTTAGGATCAACAGTCGATTGTTTTTGGGCAAGATCCGACGGAGGAATAGTTGCCAGGACATGATCGGATGGAGGCAAGCTAAGCTAGCATACATGTGTGCAGTGCAGCTACTCGATCAAATGCCCAACGAGTACAATGTACCGCATCACAGTATACATACACACCAGTACTATACATATGTAATGCCCCGCACGCGCGCGGTATATATCTACGTATACAATACATGAATACAATACAATACTATACTATGCTATGCTACTACTCAATATATCCTGTACAAACCTGGAACAGATCGAAAACCACACAAAAAGAAAATAAACAACTTGATTTTCTTAACTGTATATATAATCCACGCGCGCGCGTTGATTCTATCACTTCGCCACGTACACCAGCTCGATCGATCCGCTAGCTAGCTGCTCGCCGGCGCCGGCGCGTCGACGAAGCTAGCCAGCTAGCAAGGTAGTCGATCGAGTGGTTGGTGCAGGGGCGGCGCGTCATCGGCGGCCAAGCCGTCCAGTCAGAGGGGGACGAGCTGGGGGCCGGAGTCGACCATCATGGTCGACGGCCAGCCGACGGCGTGGTCCCAGATGCCCCCGCCGGCGGCCTCGTCGAACACCTCGGGAGGCACCTCCTGGAAACCCCCGAGGCCGAAGTCCTCCGCCTTGGGCAGCCGCGTCACGTAGTCCTCGAAGTCGTCCTCCGCGGCCCCTCCTTGTTGCTGCTCCGCGGCCGACAGCTCGTCCACCATCATCTGCTGCATTTCCATCGGGGTCGAGGAGCTGGAATTGGAGTAGTTGGAGTAGGAATAGTTGGAGTTGGAGGAGGCGTCGGCGGAGCAGCACGGCGCGGAGGGCGTCGGCGGAGTCATCGTCGTCATCATGATGGGCGGCTCCTGCTTGTACTGGTGGTGGGGGTGTCCGCCGGCGTGGCCAGCCACGGTAGCGTCAGCGGACGGAGACGCCGTCGGCGAGCCGGCCTTGACCATCATCGTCATGTTATTCGCCGCCGCCGGGACAGCCCCCGCAGGCATGAGGTTGAGCCTGGCGCAGTCCCCGTAGAGCGCCCTGGCGGCGGCGTCATACGCGCGCGCGGCGTCGAGCGCGCTGGCGAAGGTCCCCAGCCAGAGGCGCGCGCCGCGGTTGGGCTCGCGGATCTCGGCCACCCACTTGCCCCATGTCCGCTGCCGGACGCCACGGAAGGGGCACCGCTGGTTCTCCGGCCCGCCCTTGCCCTTCATGCACCCCTTCCGCGACCGCCGCAGCGGGCAGCACTTGCGCCCGCCGCCGGCCTTGCTGCCGCTCTGCTGCTGCTGCTGCTGGCAGCCACCGCCTGCCGGAGCAGCCACACCCTGCTGCTGGCTCTGAAACGGTGGCGGCGGCGGCGGCAGCGGAAGCCGCCGCTGCTGGTGCTGCGCCACCACATCCATGGCCAGCAAGCAATCAATTCTACTGATGACCACGCACCAACCTCGAATTCTAGACGGCTGGCTACTGAGGAGAGTAGGAGGCTGGTGGTGATGCAGATCCTGTACGTGATGGCCTGGCTGCCTTCCCCGGCGCCGGCTATTTATAGGCGCGCGGCGCGGCGGGGATATGGGCTGTGCAGTTGGCATGCATGCCGATGCAATGAAGGCGAGGGGAGATGGATAGAGACAAGGGGAGACGGCGGGTGGCGGGGCGGCCGGCCGGCGCCTGGCACTGCATGGCGCCTCCGTGTAGGGTGGGCGCCGCCGTGGTCGCAGGCCCGGCGGCCAGGTGGCCGTGCTAGATGCTGGGCCCACCGCTCAGGCCGGTGAGATCAGGCTGACGCGATGGCATGGACTCTGGGGTCTCGATCCTCTAGGCAGGCCTGCGCGCGCACGTGTGTCCTCGGCCGCTCGACACCTCTGCGGCTCTGCCCTTTCTCTGCCCCCTTGACAGGCGTGCAAGCTGCGGCTGCGGCTGCGGCGGCACGCACAGGCACAGATGGCGCATGTGTTGCTGCTCTCGTGTGTGCCTGCGTCCATGCGGCACGTGTTGGCGCCTGCCACGGCCCCAGCTGGAAATTGGCACGTGTATGTAAATGTAATGCAAATATGCAATTGTAAAATGCTATGCAATTTACACGCGAGTTTCACGATTTTCTTTTTGAGCAAGGAGTTGCACGAATTTCTAGGTCTGGATTCGGAGATAAAATTGTATTTTTTCGAAGATGAAGGGAATAGTGAAAAAAAGGAGAAGAGAGAAGCTGCCCAGTAGGGCCTGTTCAGATGGTCAACAAAAATTGCTAAAACGTCACATCCAACTATTCATCAAAGGGAATCTTTCATGTATAGAGTATTAAACGTGTGTTAATTACAAAACCCATTCCATAACCCCAGGTAACTTTTCGAAACGAATCTAATGAGCCTAATTTGGCCATGATTAGACAACGTCGTGCTACAGTAAACAATCTCTAATGATGAATTAATTAGGCTTAATAGATTCGTCTCGCGATTTCCCGTCCAACCGTGTATTTAGTTTTATAATTAGATCATATTTAGTTCTCCTAATCTTTGATTTACAATTGCTACAGTAAACGATAACTTTCAATCTACCAAACTAAACAGGCTCTAAGTGATTTGGGGGCATGGTATGTAAAAGGATTGTGTCGTGGTGACAGGACGTGACCGACAAGCAGGGGCGGACTGATGTACATGGCAGTATGGGCACAGGTCCTCATTCAAATATCAGGCCTGTTTGGATCCACGTGTACTAAAATTTAGTATTACTGTTTATAACTTTGACCATTAATTAGAGGTATTAAATAAAGACAGTTTACAAAACTACCTCCACAACCTCTGTGTTAATTCGCGAGACGAATCTAATGAGACCTTTGACCACATGATCAGAGGATGGTTACTGTAGCATTACTGTAGTAAATCATGGATTAACTAGACTCATTAGATTCGTCGCGCAAAGTTGCACTCATCTGTGAAAAGGTTTTGTAGATATATTTTATTTAGTACTCCATGCATGCAAGATTCCTTTTAACACAAATTTTTAGCAGAGGAACCATACAAGACCTCAACAAAGATCAACAAATTTTCACCATGGTTAAGACAGCTTTCTTTATGTGTGTCCCCTTCTTGGATTTTGGTTTGGATCCGCCCCGCTGACAAGTTTAAACACTCACATCACAAGTGCACACGCGCAGCAGACAAATAACTAGTATTTCCTGCACGCATTCAGTTCTAGCTATTTCCGCACCCTCTAAACAACCAGAACAACAAATACGTATCCCCTCTGCTCCGCCGCATCCTTCTTATTCCGGAACCTTTTGTTTGAGGAGGGCGTATCAACAAATACGTATCCCCTCTGCTCCGCCGCATCCTTCTTATTCCGGAACCTTTTGTTTGAGGAGGGCGTATCCCCGGAAAGGGGAGAGTGGCCGAGCGGTCAAAAGCAACAGACTGTAAATCTGTTGAAGTGTTATCCTGCCTGACCGTGAGCGCACGAGTTGCCGGGCTGAGTCGGGGAACGAGTGAACGACCGAATTAGTTGGTTAGGTTCCTTGTGGTGGAACCTGTCCACCTGGGTTTGAGTCTTCGACTCGATATGGGTGTCACATTTTCCTGGATTTATTCCAGGATTTAACCGGCGCTTTTCTTTCAGTGGTAGGCGACGTGCCCGTCGATAGCGAGGCGCCTGTGGTGACTTCGTCAATCTCAAGATCGGAACAGCCGGCCCAGTCTCACGGAGATGCTCATAGGGGTTGGGTTTGTGTGCGTGTATTCGTAGGGATGAGTGTGCGTGCGTGTGTGAGTGTCTGCGTTTGTACTGGTCTTTCGCAAAAAAAAAAGAAGAACAGGATACCGGTTTTTTTTTGAGAGAGAACCGGTGACCAGCTGGGCTGGGCTCAAAGGAATTGCGATAATATGCGTTTGGGCCTGAACTGAAGAAGGGTAGAATGAAGTAGCAGTAGGCCTGTCTAACCGTCCAGCCCACCAGCTCCATTGAATCGATCGTACTAGAAAAGGCCGCGGCGTTGCCGCGGATGACCAGTGGATGTGCTCGTGTTATGTTTTTTTTGACATTTTGGTTGTACAATTTTTTTTAGAAATAAATGCCAGAGTGCGTTGAACTCGTGGAAGCGCTTTGTGGAAATGTTGTAAATTTTGGAGTATTGGGTATCTTTTGTTTTGAAGTGTATCTTATGTTGAAATGCGAAAATTTGTACAAGAGGATTGGAAAGTAGCATTGAATTTTGTGTGCTATGTATGAATTTTGTAGGTTTTGGTATTTGGAGCAATTTTCATGTTGGAAAATTTTTATTTTAAAAGCATTTTGGTGGTTGGATGTTAGATATAATGGGGGAATTGGGAAAGTGAGTTTGATTTTTGTAAGTGTGACCTACAGTTTATTTTTTGTTTTTTAACGTTTGGTCGTACAAATATTTTTTTAGAAATAAATGCTAGAGTATGTTGAACTCGTAAAAGCGTTCTGTCGAAATGTTGTAAATTTTTGAATATTGGGTATCTTTTGTTTCGAAGTGTATCTTATGTTGAAATGCGAAAATTTGTGCAAGAGAATTGAAAAGGACCATTGAATTCTATTTGTTATGTATGAATTTTGTAGGTTTTGGTATTTGGAGCAATTTTGATGTTGGAAAATTATTAATTTAAAAGCATTTCGGTGGTCGGATGTTAGATGTAATGGGAAAGTTGAAACAGTGAGTTCGATTTTTGTAAGTGTGCCTTACAGTATATTTGTTGATTTTTAATTTCATTTTTGGTGGTTGGATGTTAGCTATAATGGGGGAGTTGGAAAAGTGAGTTCGATTTTTTAAGTTTGTTCTACAGTATGTTTGTTTTTTAAAAATTTTGAGCCGCTTCGATGTTCAATATTTTTAAATTTGAAGATGTTTTGGTGTCCGAATCGTAGGTGCAACGGATCTCATATAATTATTTGTGTGAACAAATTATGGAAACAATTTGAATTTGAAATTTTGTTGCGAAATGAAAATTAAGGTTTTTAAATTTCATTTTTTTGTATTGAACACTTCTTAATTTGAGGATGTTTTGGAATTAGAATCGTATGTATGATGGGTTGTACACATTTGCGCGAATGAATGGCGAAAGTGTTTCGAGTTCGAAAATGTGTTCTATAGTAAAGTTATAGGTTTTAAAATTAGAAGGAAATTTTATGTTGGACATATTTTGGTTCGAACGCGTTTTGGTGGTCGAATTGTATGTATAGTGTTGCTCGTATGGAAGTAATGAATAAAATGGATTGTTGTGTGATTTAAACAAAATAAGAGGATTTTTTCAAGAAAATTCCTGAGAGAGGAAAAGGATGGCGGGTTGATTCTAAGAAAACTTAGGGTGTTTTTTGAAAATGTTATGTGGCCGGTTTGGGGTGGACTGCGGGTTGATTTCGACGAAATCCGGGGGCTTCTTCGTAAAAAAACATGAGAGAGGAGAATGGACGGCGGGTTATATTTGTCTAAAATCCGAGGGTTTTTTTGCAAATCGACCGGGAAAAGCACGATCTCGGCCGTTTATCTGGCCGATCCGACGGCCGAGATATGCAGTTGACGTGGCCCAACCACAGCTCGCGATATTGGCCAGGATTCGTTTGTTAAAGATGGGCCATCCTCAACGAGATAAAGCGTTTTTTTTCCCGAAATGTGGAATACAAGTTCGCATGAACCAAAGTGAATTTTAATGGACATGTCTTAGGAAAAAACGTAGTAATTGTGAATGAAGAAACGTTTAAACCACTTGAGTAAATTATTTGTGCAAAACACGGAAATCGAGGGAATTAATCTTATCGCTAAATTAAGTGGCTGTAGACTGTAGCCATTGAAATGGCAAATTTGTTCGGTAAATTATTTGATAAAAAAAACCAGGGGTAGGACTACCTTCGCTACAAAAACGTTTGAATTTTTTTAATTTTTTATGATTTTTCAAAAAGAACAGTCGGATGACAGAATTTGCAATTCTGTCATGCCGCCATATGATACGGCGGTAAGAGAATCTAACCGCCGGATGAAACGGCGGTTAGAGAAACCGCCAAATAGACCGGCGGTTAGTGTTAACCGCCGGTTCATTCGGCGGTTAATCCTAACCGCCATTTTAACCGGCGGTTCCTCCAACCGCCGGTCTGCGGTTGAAGTAACCGCCGAATGAAACGGCGGTTACCCTTACCGCCAAATGGAACGGCGGTAAGTGGTTTTATTTTTTTTTCATTTTTGCATTGAAAAAGCGGTATAATTTGTATGTGTAACCGTAAATTTTTTTAAATGCTTGCGAATGAAGGAAAATTATAATATCGAACGGAATAATATCACAAACAAGAAAGTACTGAACATGAAAAGTATAATACAACATCCAGTACAATACATAATCACTCGAGCGTAAAAAGTAAAAAACTAAATGCGGCCTCGCTTGACCACCTTAGGCCTGACCCTCGTGGCCGCCTGCTGCGCGGCCCTCGTGTGGTGCGCGGAGTACGTGAAGGGGTCAGGTGGCGGTTCCTGCTGACTTGGGCGCCCTGCATCCGCAGGAGGCGGTGTCGCGAACGGTGGCTGCTGCGAGAACTGAGTAGCAGGTACAGGGGCGCTACCTAACTGCGAACCACCAACCTCGTCCTGCGACCCCTGCCCCTGTCGGTACCAGGTCTCAATCTCGGAGGGGACCGTCCACTGGGTCGCCGCTGGGTGCTGCTCCTTGACTGGGTCGTCGGGTGTCCCGCCTGAAGCGTACGCTGCATTATACACAATCACGTTAGTACGCAAGTAAAAGCATGTAGTCATATCGTTTGGTCAATTACGTACCTAAGCCGTGGACGGCGTGCCCTGACGACGTGGACGCGCCGCCTGTGGTCATCGCTGGTTGCCCTGTCACATAAAACTTTAGTCGAGAACGTAATTACTCAATGTTAGGAAGTTACGAACAAAACG
>CM014272.1:78660027-78715441 GCA_004135705.1 Alloteropsis semialata | reverse complement strand
CCATGCTGCGTACAAAGTCTCACAAATGACCTCCAGTTCTGGGTTCCTTAAAGCGCAACAAGTTCCCAATACGTTGTTAAACTTCTGTTCATCAGTGCCATCACTGACAGGTCATGCTGGACCTCATCAAGTCCAAATGAATGATAAAGCCACTTTGTTATGGAAACTCAATTTCTCTCTGCTGCTCTAGCTACTTTTCTGGTGGTACAACTAAATTCTGATAGGTCTACCCCTTCAGGACCATATCTAACTTCCCCTGATCCATAGTACAATTGAATCCATAACGGTTCAGACATGCCTAAAACCAAACCAGGACAATAAGAATAATTAATACAATTTTATACTCATGAAAGGACTATGCGTAATATTCTACTATAAACTATAATATAAACTCGTATATAGAATCTAATATCAATAAAACTCTACTGTAAACTCTACTATAAACTCTAATATAAAGTCTAATATAAACTCTAATATAAAGTCATTACTCTAATATAAAGTCATTACTCTAATATAAAGTCTAATATAAAGGCATTACTCTAATATAAACTCTAATATAAAGTCATTACTCTAATATAAGCTCTAATTTAAACTTGAATATCAGTGCATCAAATATAAAAAGATATATTAATAAAGATCTAATATCAATATAAGTGATGACTCTAACTATCTCTAATGTCACTAAATATAAGGTAACTCAAAATAATGTCACTAAATCTAATATCAGTAATTGTCTCTAATAGTTATTTCAGTAACTAAGTCTAATATCAGTAACTCAAAAATAATATTACGATTTCATACTGTGTAAACTAAATACTAAAATAACTACAAAGTCATACATCTACCAAATTGAAGCTACAACTACGAGATCGGATTTTACCTGAAACCGAAGCGCAGAACCGGCAGGGCTTCGCCGCTGATTCTTCCTCTCCCTAACCCTCCTCTCTAACCCTAGTTTTTCTTTTTTCTGATTTAGAATGAATTTTTCAACTGGATTTCGGCTCATATAGAGGGCAGCACCCTAACCGCCGAATCATTCGGCGGTAAGGGGCTGCAGCCGTGGATCCGACGGCGGGACGCTTCCCGCCGGATCGAACGGCGCGGCAAGGGGCGGGATCCCCCTACCGCCGAATCATTTGGCGGTTAGGGTCCCGGGCCCAGGTGCCGACACCTACCGCCAAACCATTCGGCGGTTAGGTTCGGCAAAAATTTCAAATTTATATTTTAAATTCCAATCGCTAATTCAAACGGCGGTTTCTCTAACCGCAATTTCAATTCTCTTACCGCCGTATCATATGGCGGCAGCCATATGATACGGCGGTTGGATGACCCGACCGTTCTTTTTGAAAAATCGTAAAAAAAATTAAAAAAAATTCAAAACGTTTAAACCAAAACGTGGCACTAATGGGCTGACACATGCAGGCCGAAAGCATAAGGCCTGTGGCCCGGGCCGCCGAGAAGAAGCGCGAAACCAGGCTCCCTGAGCCCTGGCCCAGATAACAAAGGGAACAGAACACATGACGTAGTGGGCCAACATCTCGCCCAGGGCTAAAATAAAACAAAAAAAATTGAAATGCCAAGCGGATACGTACCCGTAGGCCGTAGCAAAGAAATTGTCAAATGTATACGGCTGGTACTCGCTATTTCTATGTTCGAGAAAGAAATGAAAAATCCAGGAAAAGAAAAAGATCACCAACTAGCGAGGAGACAAACAAGGCCGCCGTAGAGAGCTGACCTGAAATTGAAGCCGTGCCCTGGCACCGTTAGCATTGACTCCGGGCGCCTCTGTTCACACTATAGACTATACAGTTAACAATAAATAATTCACGTGCACCCGTTGCTGCTCGATCGATCCATCTTGCACTTTGTGTTTTTCTCCCGTGCTAGCTGCCGGTGCATGCATGTACAACTATCCATTACCTGAGCATCTAGTGGCGTCGTGACGAGGGTCTGAATTACGGGTACCCAATCAAGCCCTTAATCTGGGTCCTCACGATAATCCACCCCTCAAAAGCAAAAGCCGAAGAACCAAATCAAAGCAGATTCTCCATGCCCCAACAACTCGGAGGCCGCCCGACGAGTCTCCGATTCGCCCGAGGAATTCTCCGCCTCCGAGCGGCTCCGCGGTTCGCCCGAGGAGTTCTCCGCCTCCGAGCGGTTCCGCGGCTCGCCCGAGGAGTTCTCCGCCTCAGAGCGGATCCGCGGCTCGCCCGAGAATTCTCCGCCTCCGAGCGGCTCCGCGGTTCGCCCGAGGAGTTCTCCGCCTCCGAGCGGCTCCGCGGTTCGCCCGAGGAGTTCTCCGCCTCCGAGGAGTCTCCGGCTCGCCCGATAAAACTACTCGGCCACGTCCCGGCCCATCCAGCGCCGTACCCACTTGGTACCCGCCGCGTCAGAGCATGATGGGCGTCCGTCCTTCGCCACGACAGCCACAGTGGCGCCCGTCTCATCCGAACAGGAACGCTACAGTCCTGAGAGGAATGCATGCGCAACACCAGGCGCCCAAGGACGATCCCAGGCGTCCATGGACGACACCTGGAACCCGAAGAGGACACCTGGAGTACCCAAAGGCCTCGAGCGAGTCAACCACGACCCGGGGACTACCCGGGAGCTTACCCGAGAAGACATCTACACCAACCACCCGGGATGTACGACCCCGGGTCCGGCGGGGTGCCCATTCTGTCAACACCTGCTCCCTGTACGGCTCGACGCGCGGCACAAGCTAAAGGCCTCGGGGGCAGTAACTCCCCTTGTAATTTTCTTTCTTTCTTACCCCCGCTCCCTTCTCTCCTTGAGACTATAAAAGGGGACAAGGGGACATCAGTGGGGGACAGACGGACATCAGTCGAACATTCGGCCACAGCACGAACAGCACGCTCACTCGCACAGCACAGGGACTTGGGACCCTCTCCCTCTCCCGACCAGTTTGTACCCGTAGGCCGTAGCAAAGAAATTGTCAAATGTATACGGCTGGTACTCGCTATTTCTATGTTCGAGAAAGAAATGAAAAATCCAGGAAAAGAAAAAGATCACCAACTAGCGAGGAGACAAACAAGGCCGCCGTAGAGAGCTGACCTGAAATTGAAGCCGTGCCCTGGCACCGTTAGCATTGACTCCGGGCGCCTCTGTTCACACTATAGACTATACAGTTAACAATAAATAATTCACGTGCACCCGTTGCTGCTCGATCGATCCATCTTGCACTTTGTGTTTTTCTCCCGTGCTAGCTGCTGGTGCATGCATGTACAACTATCCATTACCTGAGCATCTAGTGGCGTCGACTTCTCGGCCTGTCACGGGAATAATCTCTCTCCACAAAAAATTATCTTTTATTTGTCTGCGATTCGAGGGAACGGATGATTTCGTTGAAAATAATTGATTTTTCTATCATTCCAACCATCTTTTTTTTTTGAAAAAGAACCGTCTAATTAACTATTTTCCGTATAAATAACTCAATTTTGCCTTGAGTCGTGCTCGTGCCCATGCGTGCACCAAAAGTCCAAACACACTTGCAATCTTTAATTTATTTATTATCACGTGATTATACTTTGACTGCCCCCGCTGCTTGCGCGCGCGATTCATACCGTCCGATCCGATCCCATCACACATCTTGTGCGATGCGCGCTGCACGGCTAGCTACAAAGCCTGCAGCACGCACGGCTCCGTAGTTAAAAAAGACACACCACTCGTGTATACTCCAGAGTCCATAATACATTCAGCTGCCGTGCCGACTTAGCACAGCGTGCATATATGCGTGTCCCCATCAGCGACGCCGAAAGGATACGCACATATCTGAAATCAACATTAATTTAATCCTGCTTTCATCAGTGTTTCTCATGTGTCAGGCTCCTCTGATGTCACCTCTAAGCTCACAGCTGCGGCTATATTATCCACTATTAAACCCCACATATGGATCGATGAGTAACCAGGACGCATTTGACACAACTCCTAGAGCAGTTTGTAGGCTTATCCCAAGAGGTGTTGTGTAGAGAGCGACATATCCTATTTACCGAGATTCGGTTTATGACTGATTCTGTGAAGCGATTATTTGAATTAACTAATTCAATTAAGATTAAAAACTAGCTTCTCCGATTCACTTTTAGCACATAATCAACTGCTCTTTAAAAAGTAAACACAAATAATATCATAGAAAATCACTTTTGACTTCGAAATCATTTCACGCGGAGAATCAGAAATAAGAAAAGAAAAACTATGTATACCAAACATGACTTTGCTCAGTTAGCTACAGGCCTTATTGGACTAACATATGCGTCGTAACGTTCCACTGCTGAACTTTGCATACCGTTTCACCATCTTTTAATTTTCCTGCGCGAATAATATAATGCAAATAGAAGCTTGTACTACTAATACGATGCTTATACAACACGCACACAATAACCTGCCGGTCCAAGTTGGTATTAGGACCGTAGGCGATCGAACAGCATCTTTATGGCCTGCTGCTTGGTCCGTAGGAAATAATGCCTCGCTTTTTACCCAACTAGTTACATACTCTGATCGATTCCATCTCCAAATTATTTTAAGAGCACTTGTACTAGAAAAATAGCAATGTTCTATTTTATTGCATTGACGATCGAGTGGCAGCATCAGCATGCAGCGAAAGTTTGTTTGGCCGAGACGGGTAGCTTGACCGTACCGTGTGTGAAGAGACGGGTTTGTCTGTAATTAAAAAGGGCCCGCTTGCAGCACAACAGATGGTGCACTGGCAGCGTGCGTCAGAGTTTTCGGATGCACATAGAATATAGAAAATTTTAAAAGGGTGTAGCAGATCGAAACCAGCTCCAGCAGTAGCTTGCCGGACCGGCGACTAACGAAGACCGATGACTAATGATCCCCACTGGTACGCAGTACTAGGTTTTTAGTGAGCTAAAAAGTATAACTAATTTTGGTGGTGTAGATATTATCAAATTTTTTGATAAATGTGATTGGAGTTAAGGAAGTTTGACATAGAACAAATCAAATTACCTATATATATGTGATATAAAAAATTATGTAACTATATATGCTAGTCGCATAACCAATTATCGACATGAGAAATAGAAACATGAAATTTTCAAAAAGGGTACAGGTAGTAATCCACTAGGTGATCGATCGAGTAAGCACGACTTTCACCTTCACGGAAGGTGGTTAGCTAACCTTCACGACTCTAGAGCCATTGGGACGATAGACGTTTCCAACTTGCACACGCACGCAAGTACGTGCAGCTAGCCTGGGTTGTGCAAAAATATTTGCACGGTGTCTTGGTGTGTACTAGTGCCACCCTGGAGAGCGCGGACGTGTCCGGTGTCCCCTGGAGCCCAGACAAATTAAGCAAAGTGCCTTGTCATTTTGTCAAGCACGCAGCTTCACACTGGCTGGTCGCATGCATACTATTCCATGGAGATGCACACCAAACCCTATCAACCTACCGATATAGATCATTGGACTGTCTAGGCACGCTTACAATTCCATGCGTTGCGGTTGCGTGTGTATGGAGACATGGAGTAGTGGTAAACGATCAATGGAAACGAAGAAATGCTGAATAAAAGACACAACAGAGAGATTGTACAACCTAACCTACTCTCTTCGTTTCAAATTGCAGTTCGCTGTTGACTTTTAAAATATAACTTTAACCATTCGTCTTATTCAAAAAAATTAATACGAATAAATAGAAATGTGAGTCGGAGTTAAAATATTTTTGATAACAAAACAAGAAATAATGAAATAAATGATACTAATGTAAGTTTTTTAATAAAACAAATAGTCATTAGAATAGTCAACCGTGAACTAAAATTTGGGACGTAGGAAGTACCATTTTGTTCAACGGACGTGAAAATATTGCAAGGCATATACAAGGCTTTATTACGAATTCCCTGGAGCAGGTAGTAGGTGTATTTTTTATTTCTTCACAAGGCCCCTCCTCGCTCTCCAGTCTCCTCATCATGCCGATTGCCGACCTGAAGGAGCAGCGAATCAGTTGCAGTCGCTAAATACGTACTACTTCGTATAATCTTGAACGCAATTAATCCGGTGCTAATCTTCCTCGTTCTCCATCGCTGTCTCGAAGTGGTTGCCTCGTCGCTGTCGCAATTTGGCGCAGTTGCATTGCCTCACATGGGGGCAATATTCGCGGCCATGGAAAAAGCTCCATCTTGTCCATACACCACGACATCGGGTTTTTTTTGGATGGTTGGCCGGTAATGAATCTGTGCCAATATCACTTGAACCATGGCTCTCGGTGTCAAGTGTCATGGATGGAGGTAATAAGGGGCTGTTTGGATCCCTAGCACTAGCACTAGCACTTTAGGGAATCTTGCATGCATGGAGTACTAAATAAAGTCTATTTGCAACAACCTTTTCACAGATGGGTGTAACTTTTCGAGACGAATCTAATGACCCTAATTAATCCATGATTAGCTACAGTGATGCTACAGTAACCATCCTCTGTTCATACGGTCAAAGGCCTCATTAGATTCGTCTCGCGAATTAGCGCAGGGGCTGTGGAGCTGGTTTTGTAAACTGCCTTTATTTAATACCCCTAATTAGTGGTCAAATTATAAACAGTAACTAGCACTAGCATTAGCAGCAGCCTCCAAACAGCCCCTAACTACAAAGGCCTGGTCACCTGAGCTGCTCAGCAGCAGTATTATGTATTGCCAACCAGGGGCGGATCTAGTGTACAAGGAGTGAGGGCACGGGCCGCCACTCAAATTCTCAGATTTATATGTAACAATGCACTGTTTTACTGTAGCGATTACTGTAGTTTATATAGCAGGCCGCCACTCATTTTTTGGGCTAGGTCCGCCCTGTTGCCAACGAGTTTGTAAACAATTCTGCAATCGAGATCAACTACTGTGGATCAATAATCTGACATCAGAGGCCGGTTTGATTTCACCATGTACTACTACTGCCAACTTGCCCATAGAAATACGAACCTACTCTAGTTAGTTATCACTGTGTGTGAACATGTGCGTGCCATTGAGATTTGAGACCTTGTCACCGCTGGCGCGCGGCCCACCTCCGATTATTCAAAAAGCGAGACGGAGGCCCGGGGGGAAACGGATTCATACGGCGTACGGACACGTCTCTTGGCGTCGCGGGCATGCCATGCCACACAAACGTCTGACCCCATGACCAAAAACAAAATTTTGCATTCAACTCTTTTCTTCTCGTCGGATAATAGAAAAAGGCGTTCCAGTGAACGAATAAATCCGCAACTTGTGCCCCCTTTGGACTCTCCATAGAGCCGTACGCGAATTTTTTATATATATATATTCCATTTATAAAAAAATATAAAAAAGGTAGAGATAGCCCACCCACTCTGGAACGCGCCGCATCCGTCCGATGCGCATCAGACGACGGCCGCGCGGCGCCTGGGCCCCGGGCCTGCAGAGGCCCCACCTGTCATGGAACGGACACGTGGAGGCGGGCGCGCGCGGATAAAAGCAAGCGGCTCGGGTTGGCCGGGCTGCAACAAGGCCTTACCGGCAACGGGCCCCGCCGCCTCGCCTGGCAAAACCAACTACCACCGCCCGCCAGCCCGCTCTCTCCACTCGCCTTTCCCCGCCCCGCCATTAATGGTGGTGGTGGCCTCTCTCTCCTCCCCCTTCTTCTAGAAGCGGAGCGGCGGCGGCAGCAGGCAGGCAGCATCTGATCCCCCACCCCCGCACGGGCTCTACCTTTCTCGCCGCCTGTCGTCTCGTTCTCGTCTCGTCTGTCCCTCTCTGGCGGCGGCCGGGCGGGTGGGCGAGAAAGTTCAGCCCCCTTGTTTCCAGGCCAACGCGGGGGGCGTGAGCCAGAAAGAGATACCAGCCCAAGCAGCTGTCCGTCCGCGCAAAGGCGTCGCCTTTTCTGCCGGAACCGGAACCCCCCGCTCTCTTCTCCACCTCCCTCCTCCCTCTTCTCCCCCTCCCTTCCTCCCCTCCCTCCCTCTCCTGCTTGCGAGCTCACTGAGAGAGGGGATTGGGCCGTCTCGGTTTAGCTGCGGTTTTCCCGAGCTCACTGAGAGAGGGGGAGCTGCGCTTCTTCCGCGGCTCCATTTCCGAGCTCTCGACATCCGATTTGATCCAGCCGGAAGCCGGCGCCTTCTCCGCCGAGGCGATTGATCCGGCGCCGCCATGGGGAACTGCTGGGGCGCCAAGATCAGCTCCGAAAGCCCTTCCCGCACCGCCTTCTCCCCATCAGGTCAGTTCCCTCTCCCTTCCCTTCTCTGATCCTCCCCTTCTCGGATCACTTATTTTATTTCTTCGATCAATCATGGCCTCCTGCTAATTAAATTCGTGCTCTTTCGTTGTACTCTACTACTGTTCTCTTCATTTGGACACTAGCTACTGTTCCTGTTAGCGATGCTAATCCCCTTACCCCTTCCATTATTTTTCTTTTGTCTTGAGCCAGGCTGCATAGTCGTGTAGGATCGATCACTCGATCGCGTAGTTTGGCACCTAGCACTGCCCGCGCGTGCTCAAAAGAAAACAACCTGCCCATTTTGAGTTTGGATCCTTTCTCCTGGATCCTTCCATGTACAAAGGCCAAACCTTTCGTTTTCCATTTCAGTAGACTCGGTTCTTCAGTGTAAATGCTATTGCTAGTACAACTAACTTTATATGACTTGTCAAATCGTGAGCGCAAACTTCTAAATTGATGCAACTTTGTATCTAAAATCCCGGCGCCTTTTTCAATGTTCTTGACTGCCGCGCTGAAAGTTGAGTTGTTCCTACGCCAAGGAAGTGAAGAGGAGAGTTCTTTTTTTTGTGCCACCTTTTGACTATAAGTCTATAACTTTGCCCATGAACTTTTCTTCCCCACCTCAAAATGCTGAAAGAAAACCAAATATTGATAAATACTTAGTAATAAGATGCTAGCAACTTGATTACACACATATATGATGAACACGAGTCTGAAACTCTCTTCTTTTTTTGATGATGAGCAGGGGCAACTTCCAAGTTTGCTAGTAGGAATGGAGCAGCCCTGAGCAGCTCCAGCAGCCATGCCTCGTCGGCATCAATGCTGCCAACCCCACGTAGCGAGGATGAGATTCTGGAGTCGGCAAACGTCAAGGCCTTCGCCTTCAGTGAGCTCAGGACTGCCACAAGAAACTTCAGACCAGACAGTGTGCTTGGCGAGGGTGGGTTTGGGTCGGTCTTTAAGGGGTGGATCGATGAGAAGACGCTCGCCCCAACTAGGCCAGGCACAGGGATGGTTATTGCTGTCAAGAAACTCAACCAGGAAGGCTACCAGGGTCACAAGGAATGGCTGGTTAGTATCTAAATACATTAAATTATTGACCATTGGCGAAAGCCTCTTATTTTTTCATGACATTTTTTGCATCCTGTATGACATGCTGCTCCTTTGATGTGCAGACTGAGGTGAATTACCTTGGAACGCTGTCGCACCCATACCTTGTAAAGCTTGTTGGCTACTGTCTTGAAGATGAACAGCGGCTCCTTGTCTATGAGTTCATGCCGCGTGGGAGTTTGGAGAATCATCTGTTCAGAAGTAAGCTTGCGGCCTTTTCTTCTCCTAGCTTCGAACTGCTATTTTCCAGATCTCAAGGAATGATGCTATAATGTCTCAATATGCAGGGAGCTCCCATTTCCAGCCGCTGTCCTGGAACCTACGAATGAAAATTGCCCTTGGAGCAGCTAAAGGTCTTGCCTTTCTCCACAGCGATAAGGCTAAAGTCATCTACCGTGATTTTAAGACCTCTAATATTCTTCTAGATGCGGTATGCAATATTTTCAGTCTTTTCCTTTTGGACCAACAAAAATAGCTTAGTTGGTTGAGCTTATAGTGATAAATTTTCTGCAGAACTTCAATGCAAAGCTCTCTGATTTTGGGCTGGCAAAGGATGGTCCAACTGGTGACAAGAGCCATGTCTCCACTAGAGTGATGGGGACTCATGGATATGCAGCTCCAGAGTACCTTGCGACAGGTACTGCAGTTCCAGTTTCATCATATGCATCTAGTATCACCAGCCATGAATCACACCCAAATTGTTGGAACTGTATTGTTAGCTTTTAAGGAAATCTAGTGAAACATAATTTTTTTTTGTGACCATAGTGAAACATAATTGAATTGTGAGGATTGTAGAAAGAATTTTACAGTCTCATGTCACACTTTGTTTGCCGTCATACTGCTGCCACTCCCTATGGATCTTAAGAGTCATTTGGAATCAAGTTACTGAACCTACTAACTAATTTCATTTTCCTCTATGAAGGTCATCTAACGACCAAGAGCGATGTCTACAGCTTTGGAGTCGTACTCCTAGAAATGCTGTCAGGACGTCGCGCACTGGACAAGAACCGCCCGAACGGGGAGCACAACCTGGTGGAGTGGGCTAGGCCATACCTGAGAAGCAAGCGGCGCATATTCCGCATCCTGGACCCCCGTCTGGGTGGGCAGTACTCCCTCGCTAGGGCGCAGAAGGTTGCAGCACTATCCTTGCAATGCCTCTCAGTGGAGTCCAGGCACAGGCCCAGCATGGACGAGGTTGTAACAGCATTAGAACAGCTCCAGGACTCCAAGGAGGGAGGGCACCATCACCTACAGAAAAGGCCGAGCAGTCGGAGTTTGGACAGCAATGGTGTGAAAGCCTCAACAAAGGGGAAGCCTGCTTCTTCTCCAAAACCAGTTTGAGTGAACGGATCAATCCTAGAGTTTTTCTTTTTCTTTTTCAGGTGTAGGTAATATAATAGGTTCAGAGGGATTTGTAAAGAGGCAGAGTGCTGAATGTTTTGTGTTAATCATGTAGTTTCACATCTTCAAGTCTTTGTAAAGTACAGTATGTAAATACATAATTACATCCAGTTCGGAGTGTCATGAAATTTTGTTCAAGCCAACAGCTCATTGTTAAATCTCTGTAAGCTGCTTTGGCTCACCTTAGGGATGTCAGATTCGAGAGTAGAATGGATCCTGTTGATCAAGAAAAGTGTTATCAGCCTATCAGGTACACAAGGTTCCAGATTTGGGCAAGCTGAGAGCGTACTGATTAACCCCTGAAAACTTTATATACATACTTGTATAACGCAAATTGCATCCGAACAAGTCTTGTACATTTTGAGTTATCCTGAATAAATTAATTCATATACATCTTTGATCAAATGATTAAACATTTTTCAGCCTTCCAGCGACTCTCCATCCTGATAGCAAGAGAACATCTTCGTAGCCTCCTCAGTGGTGCTTTATCATAGTATAATGGATATATCTAAAACAGAAAAAGAAAAGAATGGACATATCTAAAACAGAAAAAAGAAAAGAATACAATGCAACATGGTTTCATCTGTGCTGTTTGGAAATCTCAGAAAGGAATGTATTTGTTCCACAAAATACTTGGCTCGATCAATTTGTCAATGGATTCATATTCATACACAATTATCCCTTCTGATCAATAAGAGTGGCATCTGAAAAATGATTCAGTCGATCAGAGGAGTGCCATCTTACAAGATGATTGTAACTTTCAGCACCTGCCATTGGAACTTTAATCTTTTATCCATCTCCGTTTCTTAGGATGCCCTTGCTTCACTAGATAAACTCGGCCGTAGACCCAGCTTCTTCTAGGCCCTGACAACAATCTCTGCAAAGCAACACCACAAGGAAAACATACATACACTTTGTTCTATGATGCCAAAAAATATAGATCCACTACCAAACCCTATGCAAATCTGGAAGCAAAGCTCCTACATTAAGTTAAATTTTATTGTATCTCCATTAATGTACAATTTTTTTTTTGTCAATTGTACCAGAGAACTAAAGGGCTGAAACCAAGTACACATAAAAAGAAGGGGGCTGAAACCTCAGTACAGGACGTATATAAAGGGACAACAGATTTTGTGATACTTCAAGAGCTTGGTGCAGCCTGACAAAAAAATGTGCTGTTTTGCATGCATTTCGACCTAGATAACATAAATTCGATTCCAAAATTTTCAAATATACACAACTATACATTGTTTTTTTTCGAACGAGCAGGAGAGGCTGCATGTCATTCCATTAAGAAGAGAAAAAAATTACAAAGGAGTGATCCAATTGCACCCTCCCTAAACACCCCCAGCACACATACAAAATCTGGTCGTTTAAAATCTAAGTGTGGCGAATCACATCTATACATTTCAACAATGCAGAGTGGCACAAAAACGACAGGTATTTGACATACCTCAATTTTGGTGCGGTACTCCAATGGACATTCACAGACATGACATTCTGCCCTATGAGGTGCTCGAATGGACTTGTCTGTCTTAACAAATGCAAATACCTGGCAGCAAGCTCGAGTTTCTCAGATTGCCAGATGATTATAGATAAATGATTAGCAGAATGACAATTGATTACTATCATTACTAGAACTAAAGCTGACCTGCTCACCACAATTTGGGCAGGAGCCTTTTAGTGCAACCAAATTGTTTGATAATAAGCCTCGCAGTGCACCAACTGATTGAGGAAAAACAAATCAATCAAGCAGTTAACCCATGTGTGGAAATTAAGACATGAGATATGTATCACATGATATGGTGAAGGTGAGGCTCCAAACAGAAGCAGCACTTAGATCGATTTCTTACCAGATGCAGATGCAATGGGATAACCAACCAGGTAGCCCAATCCAACTAAAGCCAGGTCATTAACTCTAGTTATCGCGTCGATGGACTTTGCACCATACAACAGGTGCCTTGCTCCAAAAACATCTCCGAAAGCAAGGCTCATGGTGTAGATACTGGGAACCAGGAAGGCTGAGGTGCCAAACAGGAGCAGCAACATCCAGATGCTTGATAATGCCATAAACATTGATTGATCCTCCTGCCCTATACCCAAAGGCCCATCGAGACATCAAAGTGTAAGCCAACATTCTTAGTGTTGAGGGAATTGGATCAAGTTCAAAGCCTAAAAAATGTGAAAGGTTACCTCAGCGTCGGCATAAGTTGACTGCCTTATGAGGCTGCAACGGGGGTATTTTACGACAGATTTGGAGCCATAAAGCCGGAGCTTCAACTGCGAGGGATAGATGATTTGTGAGAAGACAACTCTGAAGTCTAAATTTGTGGAGTATCAGGTAATATGGATAGCACAACAATTTAGTATGCTTGGGGTCAACATTCAGATCGTTATTAAGGTCTGAATTACCTCAACTTTGTCAAACATGTCATCGACAATCAATGGCTGACCGCTGTAGTAGGAATCTCTGGCCTGCACAGAGTTGACCATCTCAACAGGTTAATGACGGAGGGCTAATCCAATTGCGCAAGTACAATTGACAGGTTGGAGTGGATAACTGGATATGGTGGACGGGTATTAAAGCATGAGAAAAAAATCGTCTTTTTCCCCTTGAACCCAAGAGCTGAAATGACTAATTAAACCAAGCAAGAACAAAGTGCAGTGACGCACCTGGTGGTAGAGCGCCTCGAGCTTCTCCTGGCTGGCGGTCTCGATTGGACCCACGTAGAGGCAGGACGGCCCCTCCGCCGCCGCCGCCACCGCGCCGCGCAGCCCTATTCGGGGCGGGGGCGGGCGGCTGAGGCGGCCGCTCCCGGGTGCCACCCGGGCGGCGGCGGCCATAGATTTGAGCTGAGCGGCAGCGCGCGCTCTCGTCGTGGACCTCTCCTACTGGGTTTGGGTGGGGGACGGGGGAATGCGTGGGAACGGAGGGCGGCGCGATGGCAACAGGAGGCAACCAAATCAGGCATCAACTGGTCGTCGTGTTCCGAGCAGGAAATGGAGCGAGTGGCGGTTGCGTGGAGGGCACATACCAGCCGCGCGCCGCGACGGGGAGCGGCGAGCGGGAGAAAGAACGTGTGGCTCCGCTCACCGGGGCGACGGCATCACACGGGCCAGATCTTTTGTGCAGCAGCAGGTGGTGGATGGCTGGCTAGCACAAGCTGGATAGTAGCCAGCCGGCCGATTGGAGCCGGAGCCCGGAGGCGACGCCCCTCTCGCCCTGATCGGAACCAGGCGGGTAGAGTTGCTTTCGTGTCCGTTTCTACCTACAGCGGTGGCCATTCGCTGACTGTCGATAGTGTTGCAGCACCCTTGTAAACAACTGTCGCACTCCTCTAGCTTGCTGTGTTTTCTACCACGGAAGATCGGTCGTTTGATCTTATCCTATCCAAGTTCGGGTCATCTTCTTCGACCGTGTTTATGTGCTCATCGATGAGGCTCACACATGCCTCCTGTGCATCAGACGATCCAAGGGGTATTTGGTTTTCGTGTCGTCCTGTCTTTGCCCTACTCATTAATGTGATTGGTTGCCCGCCTCGGCAGCAGGGTGCTTGTTTGTTTCTCTCCGTGGGTATTTTTCTTTGGACGAGTCTGGTTGTGTCGAAACGCCGAATTTACTGTCATTCCAAATCAAAGTAAAACGGATCATTTTTTATTTACAGTATTTGTTTATAAAATTTTAAAATTTTCTAAAACCATCTTAAATGTAAATAGCTTACATGACAATTTAAATATTTTTTAGAATATTTTTTCAATTTTAAATCTAAATTTACTATCATAACAAATAAGTTAATTAACAAAATTTTATCATACAGAAACTTCATCGATTCATCTGCATTCCAGGTATGCGCCTCTCAAAATTCAACCTAGCCACCTAGGTCCACCCTTTGCGTATGTGTGTATTTGCGGCATGAAGAAGAACATGTGTTCTGTGCAATGCGTGTTCGCTGGAAGACCGGAACTAAAATATGGGCCTAGCCCATATCTGGGCCGGCCATCATTAGGGCCGAGCAACCATAACGATAGGCCAACCACCCAGCCCAGCCCAACTCGCAGACCTCCAATTCCAAACCCACCGGAATTCCCTCTCTTNCGCCTGCCGGGGGCCGGGGAGGCGCGCTGGATCCGCCGCGGACGAAGGCGGCGAGGCTGCAGGAGAAGATGGCGGCGCAACGCGAGTGGGCGGGGGAATCCGCCGCGCTTGCGTCCGCCCGCTCGCTCGCCCACCAGGCCTTCTCGCGCCAAGGCACCCGAGGTAGCTACCACATCGCCCAGCCCGCTCCCTCGTCATATTTCAGGCGAAACCCCATTTCGAGTGATTCCTTGTCGTTTGGATGGTGCAGAGCAACTCAAAGGGCTCAAGGATCAATTGCGCGACCTCCAGTCTCAGCTCACCGAAACTCTCTCCGGTATGTGCAGGATTTCTCTGACACATTTTGGGAAATAATGTAGTGTACTTCAGGACTGTAGTTCTATCCCCAAAAAAAAAGTAGTTCAGTTCCTTCCCCTTCTCCAGTTATGCTTGTTTAATTTACGATTCACAGCTGGCGGCTTGAAAATGCGTACTGCAGAACCCCCTCTGTTATGCTGACCATGTCTGCAATTTTTGTGTCTTGTGTTGACCCCCAAAACCGCGCACATTGCATTGTTAGTCTTGCTAGATGATTGTGTGATTGTCTGGTCCATGAGACTATGCTATGTACACTGAAATATGGTGTGTGTAAACTCCACTCCGCCCTATGCAGTTCAATTGCGCAAGGAATCAAAGGGCAAACTTGCCAATGAGTCAATTTCAGATGCCGCCGCTATGATGGAACAGCTCGGTAAGTCGGTTACAGATCTGAGGGACAACAGGGACAAAAGAATCGCGGTCATATCGAAGCAACTTGAAGGTACACCTTCTCTAGTCTTACCATGCTACTTCCGTCTTTTCGATGGTTGTTGTGGCTGATCCTGAAGTCATCACAAATATGCCAATTAGTGATATACTTTATTTATGGCCTATCTCAGCTCTTGAACCACTTGAAGCAAAGAGTAATGAAGATGCAGCACTGCAGGAGAAGATGGAAGAAGCTGTTTTCTGGTATGAGAAGTTTCTTGGCTTCCAGGTTGTTGGAGGAGAAAAAGGTCGGCAATAGACAAATTTCTTGCTACGATTAAGTACATGACACTGATGCCATATTCCCTGACAAGCATCCTGTTTTCTCCTCAAGGTTTGAAGTTTGTTTTCAACAAGATTGATCTGCAAAGTCCAGAGAAGGAATACTCATTTTGTATAAATTTTGACAAAGATAGATATAACTGTGAGTTGAAGCTCCTTATGAGATTTGTTCAAGTGCCTTTGTTGACACCTCATTCTCCATTTTTCATACATTTTTCTGTCACAGCAGTGCTCGAATGTGATCCGCACATCAAAGATGTTGAGGAACTCGTGAAGGATTTGAATTTGAGTGATCATGTTACCAAGTTTGTAAGAACCATCAGAGAGAAATTCCAGTCTTCTTCCATGAATGGTAACCAATAATTTATATCCTTGGTGCAATAATGTGAACAAATGTCAGATTCATAAGCATATTCTATACAAGTATAATAATTAGCATGGACTTCTGCCAGTAAGGGGCAGTGGGGTTAAGCAGAGCAGGCCTGTTTTCTTCCCAAGTAAACATTTGACTTTGCCTCAAATACATCATTTATATGTACATAAATGAAATACAATGTACATTCTCAATTGCACAGGTTCTATGGATTAGTTCTGATGTAGTTTTTGAGTTTTTGTTGTAGTGGAATTTCCAAAGTATGTTTTTAAATACCAGGTCCCTTTTCCCAACCTTTCTATACCCTAGATTAAAGTGTCTGGTCTGCACTCTTTTTGAAGTTATCTTGTAAATCTTACCACTGCTTTCCTCAGGGACTCTTCCCATAAGCCCAGTTGTTTGTTCAGATGTCTCTGCTGCATCATTTCCATCTCCCATGGCGACTTCAGTTGACGTCAGAAGTGAGGACGTTCCCGACCAAAGCCATTCCCAAAGCAAGAACTGTAAGCAGTCTCTTCCTGCTAAGAGAGGAGCCACATCCCTATCAGCAGCATCTCCTGGCAGTTTGCGACGTTCCACACGTTCCAAGGCAAGTTGACTTTCTATCTTTAGACCGGCTAGTGATTTTTTATCTATAGGGAAGCAAAAGCAGTATTGAGGCTTATGCTAAGCGTTTGACATAATTTCCAAAAAGAATAGAGTTTTTTTTGGCATTCTACTCTTGATCATTCATACTAGAGGGGAGAGAAACTACTGCTGTATGGCCATGTCATAGTTTTCGCGTTGTTTGTGTAGGGAGTGCGGGGAGTTAGCAGCTGAAGCAGATTCTGACCTTGAGTCCTTGACAAGCTGATGAATCCTCCTCAACTTCTGCCTGTGATTTGGTAGAAGCCTAGAAGGAACCAAGTGGTTAGCTGATATAGTGTGGCGATTGTACTGTCCTTATGGTGCTTTCTTTCCTCTTCTAGCTGAAATCTTATGGTATGGCGGCTTGGTTGGCTGGGCAGAGTGGCTAACTTGGCCTGTAAAAATTATGTCTTATTACTCTGCTATAGATGAGTTCTTGAGTCGTGTTGTGGCCAATGATGTGTGTATATGCCAAGTGTCATGACATTTTCCAGTCATGAGTAGAACGGTTTTCTGAAATTTACTCGTGTTGTTTCAATGTCAACTGACAGCTAGGACCAGATATTTCCATGAGGGCTTTTCTTGCTGATTCAGACCTCAGGCATCGATTGTTTGGTTGTTGTACACTTTGCCCACAGAATGCACATGCTACCAATGTGGTGCTTTTGTGCTTTCACCACCGCCTCATGTGGTGTTCTTGTTTATGGTTTAATCCCAAGTTTCCATGTCGATCTTTTACTCTCTTAATTATTAATTAGAGTAAATTGCATCTACCATACAACAACTTGTCAAGTGGATACAAATTGGTCCAAAAACTTGCAAATTGTTTAATTTGGTTCAATAACTTGTCAGCTGGGTGTATATTGGTTCAACAACTTGTAACTTTTCAATTTGATGCAACAATATGGCTCGTGGGTGCAGATTGGTCCAACAACTTGTAAACTTTTCAATTTGGGACAAAAATATAGCAACTTGTTGCACATCCAGTCCACACATTGACAAGATAATGTATTTAATGATAAAAGGGTATAAGACTAGTATTCACCTGAGCGGGTGAGAGAACGTTAGATAAAAATCTGCCACACAGATTTTACTCAAGAATTATCATAAGAGAAGATTGAAGTCTTTAGTAACTAGCTCCTTTTGATTCATACACTCGTCTGGAGCATAGATTTGCATCCTTAAGTTGCTCACCACCAGTGTCACATGCCATACATGTTTTGCAAACTAGCCAATAACACTAACTAGGATCTAACATGTTGAATCATATTTTGCCACACCAGCTGTGTTTGGATCGTAGCTGCACCAATTTATCAAGTAGTTGCACTAAATTGAGCGATTTACAAGTTATTGAACCAATATGCACTCATCTGACAAGTTGTTGCACTAAATCAAGCAATTTTACAAGTTGTTGGACTAACGTGCACCCACATATCAAGTTGTTGTATGATGTATGCAGTTTACTCTTATTAATTACATCAGCAAAATATTGGTGCTTTTTTATGCTTAGATGATGTTGCGATCCAGCGTCACCCAGTTGAAAAGTAAACCCACTCCTCGCAAAAGTGTTTCCTCTAGGGGGCATAACGTGAATAGCGAAAGTCCCAGGGACGCGACCGTAGGAAAAAAAAATGGAAAGGAAGGCAGCGCCGCCGCCCACCTCCAGCTAACGGCCCCGCTGCGCTTGCCTCGATTTGGAATTGCCCCGTGCACGTGCGCCGCCGCGATCCCATCTCCCACCTCGCCTCGCTTCGCCCTGCCTCGGGGATCCCGCCGCCGCTCCATCCGCTTCTACTCCCAGCAAGCGAGAGATGGCCAAGGCCAGGTCGTCGGCGAAGCAGTCGCGCGCGCAGGCGCAGGCGCAGCAGCAGAACGGCGCCGCCGGCGGCCACGCGCTCTCCTCCAAGCTCGCCAGGTACCTCGACCCGGAGGCCACCTTGGACAAGGTACGCCCGCCGCCTGCTCCCTGATCTGGGATCCTGCCTGAGCTGCCGCTGACGCTTCCCGGTCCGGCTTTGCCAGGACCAACTGCTGGACGCGGTGCACTGGATCCGCCAGGCTGTGGGGCTCATCTGCGGCCTGCTCTGGGGAGCCGTCCCCCTCGTCGGCGCCGTCTGGATCGCACTGTGAGTTCCCCAACCTCTCAAGCTCCATTGTTGGTTGCCCTGTAGATCTGTTAGCTTTCCCCCCGGTAATCTTAGATGCAATTCACGTACAATGGAGCGAGAATGTGTGGATGAGATAGATTAAGCTCTTTGTGCTGTAGAAGTAGATTTCAGGGCATGTCTTCCCTTACTGGCGGTTAAAAGCATAGAATCAGATCGATTTTATATCTCAAGGACATTCCAACCGAGCACAATCAACGATTAAAATGACATTGTTAAGAGTATTGAAGTTTAGTATACTAATCCTCGATTACTCATGTAGTCGTGTTATTAGGCTCCGTTTGTTTCTCTAGTCTAGCATCTAGCACGGAGGGAATCTTTCTTGCATGGAGTACTAAATGAAGTCTATTTGCAAAACCTCTTCACGGATGAGCGTAACTTTTCGAGACGAATCTAATGAGCCTAATTAATCGATGATTGGCTACAGTGATGCTACAGTACCCATTCTCTAATCATCCTCTAATCATGTGGTCAAAGGCCTCATTAGATTCTTCAGGGTTCCTAGTACAGGGGTTCTGGAGTTAGTTTTGTAAAATACCTTTATTTAATACCTTTAATTAGTGGTCAAAGTTGTGAACAGTTTCTAGCACTGGAAAACCAAACGGGGCCTTAGTTCAGGGAGGGATGATTTTATCACTGTTAGTAGTCACCACTTGCATTTATTTGCCAGTTGGGATCTGATTAACTGTACATTAGCTGAATTTGGCAGTTACTCTCTCCTCCGTTCCAAATAATTGGTCACTTTAGCTTTGTCCCAAGTTAAATTGCTCTAATTCTGACCAAGTCTTTAGAAAAGTATGTTAACATCTATAGTGCCAAACAAATACTCAATCCAAGACATTTCATGGTTGATTTAATGAATAATAATTGGATGTTGTCATTTTGTCAATGCTGGTAGTCAGTTACAGAAGTTTGACTTGTGACAAAACTAAAGTGCCCAATAATTTGGAATGGAGGGAGTACCTCCGTAGAATGCTGGGCCTGGCTATTTTCTTTGCTCCTAATCCCTAAATGATACTGCTAAACAACTGTGGCAGTATATATAGTGTGTGCACAACATTTCAGACTGACTTTTTGGGTACTTGGACATGTATTGTTCTGCTCTTGAATATTTTCGGGTTGTAAATACGTGTCGTGGTCAAGAGTGAGTGTAGAGTACTTTTGAGGTGGCTTTAGCAACCGGAAGATACAGAACAGAGCAATGATTTATTATGTGCTTTTAGTTTCGGATGCATGCTCAACAATCTGCTTACTAATTGCCATCGAAAATGACTTTGTTACCATGTCATAAATGCAGTGTTTGTTGCTACTCTTTTCCATGCTTCTGTAAAAGTACGATGACATTAAGCCTGATCTATATTCGACATCAGCATGTGATATTCTACTATGGTTCTATTATAACGTAATGTGTGGCCTTTTACAGATTTTTGGCTATTTCTACTGGCATTATCTATTGGTACTATGCATACCTGTTGAAGATTGATGAGGAGGAATATGGAGGCCATGGAGCACTACTTCAGGAGGGACTTTTCGCTTCTTTCACCCTTTTCCTGGTAACTGTTCTACTCATCAAAAGAAAAGAAGTAATCTCGGTTTTAGTCATTGACAGGTCATTTTTTTGTTTTTGTTGCTTGCAGCTTTTGTGGACTCTAGTATACAGTTTGGCTCACTTTTGAGAAGCTCCTTTGCTGCACATACCATGCAACCACCAGTGTCAGTCAGAAGAGACTCACCAGAACAGTGTAGATTAAGGAGCATTTAGAACAAGTATTGTATCAAAACGGTTCAGAGTTGTAATGTTATTTCCCAAACCCAGTGTAATTTTGGTACTACGGGTTTAGCTCAGTGCGAAGTAGAACACTGCCAATGGAATCTTCAGTCGAAGGGGAAACTGTCGATCACTGAGTTTGCAGTAAACAACATTCAATTGCATCAATCTGTCAATTCGATGTACAACTTTTAACACATTAATTGTTCTAAGTTTTGTTACAGGTGATTTTGAGCAAACTGTCAGGCAGCTTATTTTGTCAATACGAATCAAACGGCATTGCAGAATATAAAGACACCCTGCTCGATTCTATTGGTGCCAAGGAGAATCTATACTTGACATATGTTCGGACCAATTGTGTAGGAAGCCTGAAATCATGGCATGTTCGACTCTTGCAATTTCCTTTTCCATGGAGTTGCTGGTAAGAGGACATTTTGCCTTTGCATTGGTCAGAAGCATCATTCCTCAAACCCAATGCAAGAGCTCTTGTCTAGTACGTTCTGGCATCTTTTTAAACGATTGAAAACTGCTGCCTGATTAGTGCCACAAATACAGTAGGAACTGTTAAAAGAAAATTCTTCCCTGGAAAAGATTGGCGGGGCTATGCCTGGCTATCAGAATTGCCAGCACCCAATAGAGCACCAGGTCTGAAGTCTGAAAAACCTTGCAACATGAAGGACGAAGTGAATTTGCTTAGACAATTATGCCAACACCATACATCTGCATTATTTGTTTCGTCAGTGCCGTTTCCAGATATTCTTCTCTCTTTAGCTTTAGTATAAAAATCGATTAAATTCTCCTTTCTTTGGAAGAAAAGGATGAGACAATGTTTTATGATTGGTTCAACCGTTCTTACCTGGATTCGTTTGTTTCTACTCTCCTTTTTTCACAATTAGCTGTACCTGCATGTTGTACCAATTTGTCGTCGACGGTCGCTGCCAGTCCATTAATCTAGTTTTCATCATCAGAAGGAAAAGTTCGTTTCTTCATGGTTTAATGGACGTTGTTACGTACTATGGTGCGACTTCGTCTACTATATCAAATATATATATATATATTTGTCTTGATGCTGAGTGCCTTGTAGTTTGCAACAGATGGGTTGAAACATGGAGACAGCATAAAAAGTATATGCATTTGCTGTCCATGAAATACAATCTAATGCACACAGGAAAGTAGGATGGTATCACTATGAAATCTTAAGCCATCATGGCATCATCTGATATTTCCCTATATATCTCCACTTGCAAGTTGCGACTTAGTTTGGTCAAAAAAAAAAAAAACTTCATGTACGCATCATTCTCAACTCTTGGGGGGCATTCTCTTCCAAATTCTTCACATTTCTAAGTTCGTTTTAGGTGAACAATGCACGAGTTCACCTATAGGGCTAACAAGTTTTATAAGAATTAGTAGGCCTATTGTTAGGATCTGAATCCATCAGATTATTCACATTAACCTTCGCGCTAGTTTGCTGGGTGGATGATCTTGTCAGACTCCAGCAAGAGCACTGGATTCTAACCAGCTGGTCATCCCTCTCGCTCTTTCCTCCCAACCTTCGCCCCTTATCGATCATCCAAACTGCAGCGGCTGAATTATAAAGAGGATGAGAAGACAATTTCTCCTAATTTTTTACGCAAAGGGGTGACAACAGTCTGGAGCACTCTCTGTCTCCATCCTGAATGTCGCCATCAGAGACAACCACGGATTTGATCGATAAGAAATTAAAGCTACAAGAAGGAAACGTCAGAGAGAGGACATAAAAAAATTGTTTGCTTTACATCAACACCACGGAACTCTCTGTTCAGTGTGGCAATAGCATGGGACATCTCAAGTCTCAACAGTCATGATCTCTAGCTATATAAGCCTGCCTTTCTACATAGAAAGACATATGCCCTCTTCTCCCTCTGCCACCTTCTACACGAGGACTCGGACATCTGTGCTATTGCGGATTCGTAAAGGTATGTGCTTGACTGCAGCGTACTTCCAATGCTTGTTGTTCATGTCCTAAAGTTGGCATTAATGACATTCTGCGGTTCAAATAAAATTATAAAAGTCAGGATCAACTTTTTGCTGTAAGAAGTGCTATAAGTTGAGCCTTTTAATTACATTAGCAATAGAGTAAGTGAGTAACTGATGCTAACCACCAGATCTTCAGCAGGTAAAGTTACATATGTGGCATACTAAAACAGTTGTCTATACTAATAATATAAAGAAAACATCAGTTGCTTTCCTGTTCATATAAACCAATCATACTGTATAAGGGTCAATTACATCCATTCGATCAACTGCATCTAATGGCTCCTATTCATTTTGCGTAAATCTTTTCCTCTAATGGTACTAATGTGGCTCATCATTGCCAACACTTTGGTTAACTAATAATAACACCAGTACCACTAATTCACTAAATGACCTCTAGCACTGTCATCTCAATTAACTAGAAGCATACATTGCACACATTGGTTGTGATTTACTATAAGCTAGCTGATCCAAATGACTTTTCTTGTAAAACCTTTTCTTCCCAAACCATCTAACTACCTTTGTGTTAGGTGCATGAACTATTCTGAGTTTCAGAAATTAGAAAGGTGAATCCAATTGTCCTTATCCTTGAAGAAAATTCAAGTCTCATACAAACTAGTTCTTTATCTTCCCTGTTGCAGAGAAGAAGCTGAACGTTAGCTGTGGGGGTTCAGAAAAACCATCGTTGTGTAAAGGTTTGAAGGGAAAATCCTCTCTGGGCAGTGAATAAACTCTATGGTGATTGGACCTCTCTTCAACGACCTGCATACTACTACAACAAACGAACCATATGATGGTTCTTCCTCTTCTTCCCAGCAGCAACTCACAACGTATAACTATAGACTGCCTGGTCCCCAGTTCTTTCCCCAACCAACCAATAATGAATCAAACGCACAACTCTCCGACCTGGTCACCATCCCTGGAATGTGTAATGTCAGTAGCAACCTCGGACAAAACCAGTTTCAGATTTCTGCAGGGGTTAGCCCAGACTACCAAAGGATCAGATCCAACAATGCTCTTCACCACATAAGTCAGATGCTGATGGAGGATGTCGATGAGAGGGTTGGCTTGAATGAAGGGGAGGCCGCCCTTCATGCTGCTGAGAAGGCCTTCTACGATATTCTAGGGCAGGTATACCCGCCTTCATGGCCACCACTCTGTAGCAACAATGAAGCAGATGGCCCAGATAAGAGTAGGAACAATTATCACAAAAGGCCTTGCAGAACTAGCTTCGCTAGAGACATTTCCAGTCACAACATCCTACATCCCTTGCCAGCCCCTTTGAGTCCATACAACTATGACTGGAGTCTTTTTCTGCCATATCAGCCTTTGACAAGCACTGGGAGGGCCGCTAGATTTGGTTTCCCTTCCTTGCAAATTATAAGAGGTGCCGAGGAGGAAAGCGGGTTTGATAAATTGGTCATCTATTTGGACAGTGACAAGCTTTCCATTTGCAGACTGACTACAAAGGCAAAAGTAGTTGATAATAGCAAATATGCAGTCTTTGCAATAACAGACTACAGGAACAGTCCATATATCCAAGACTTGGATGCCAGGGAAGGGAGAAACAGCAAACAACATACGATTACTTGCGAAATAAGCCGAAACAGAAAGTTTGACAGAATCCTGCTTTGCTATAATCTTGATAGTTTTAAAGAAACAAGAAGCTTGCAAGAATTGATGCAAAAGCAAGCAAGTATGAATTCACCAAAAGGTAAAAGCAAAGGACCTGCTCAACAGAAGTTGCGGGGTAAGAGGCAGATCAACAAAGAAGTGATCGATCTCGGAACTCTCCTCATCCACTGTGCACAAGCTGTAGCAGCTGACGACCGTCTGCTGGCCACTGAACTCATCAAGAAGATAAGACAGCACTCCTCGGCAGATGGAGATTGTAACCAGAGGCTGGCCTTTTACTTAGCGGATGGCCTTGAGGCACGCCTAGCTGGGATCGGGAGTCAGGTATACCGCAAGCTCATGGCGAAGCGAGTAAGTGACGAAAATGTGTTGAAGATCTACAACCTTTATCTTGCAGCTTTCCCTTTTCTCAGGGCATCATATGCCTTTGCCAACCAAACTATTATAGAAGCCTCCAAGGGGCAATCGAAGGTGCATATTGTTGATTTTGGCATATGCTTTGGGTTTCAATGGCCTTCACTGATCCAGCGGTTTGCTGAGGAAGGAGTGGCTCCAAAGCTTCGGATTACAGGTATAGATGTGCCTCGACCAGGTTTTGGCCCCTTGGAGAGAACTGAGCGGGCAGGGAAGCGGTTGGCTGACTATGCAAACATGTTTAAGATACCTTTTCAGTATCAGGGCATTTCCTCACGATATGAAAACGTTCAGATTGAAGATCTCAGCATTGAGGAGGATGAAGTGCTCATAATCAACTGTATGTACCACATGAGAAATCTCGGTGATGAAACAGTAGCCATGAATAGTGCAAGGGATAGGGTGCTGAAAATCATGAGAAGGATGAACCCAAATGTCTTTATACTCGGCGTTGTGAATGGATCATACAGTTCTCCCTTCTTTATAACACGTTTCAAAGAACTTCTGTTCCATTACTCATCATTGTTTGACATGTTTGATGCAAATGTTCCACGAGATAATGAAGCAAGAAAGTTGTTAGAGGGGGGAATGCTTGGGCGGGAGGCACTAAACATCATAGCATGTGAGGGCGCAGAAAGGACTGCCAGGCCAGAAACTTACAAACAGTGGCAAGTAAGGTGCCTCAAGGCTGGGTTCGAACATCTTCCTGTCGATCCAGCTGTCCTGAATTCAATACTAGAAATGAAAGGGCTTTATCATGAGCACTTTGTTGCTGATGAAGACAGTGGCTGGCTGCTACAAGGATGGAAAGGGAGAGTGACGCATGCAATATCCAAATGGAAGCCCAACGAATCATGTGCTGATCACTAAGAGATTCAAACAGTTCTTTGTATGCACTATTTGTATCTTGTTATGCAAAAAAAAAAAAATTGAAAACAATGTGTCCAGAGATGCAATTCTGTTTTTGATACTCTGCATCTTTTTTTTATTTGGTTTAAGGGGCCTATAACGAAAGAAATATTGGAACTAAACAAATGGTGGCTGTAATGTTTTGTTTTGTCATTCTTTATATCTTCTAAATGGAATGTTCTTTATATACTCCTATGTTCTAAGTGCCTATTTTTCTTTTGTTTGAATACATATTTCAGCTTTGCAGACAAATAAGTACAGAAACCCCAGCAAAGAACCAATAAAGTCCTCTTAAAATATTCACATCTTATAAATGATATTTACTTATGCATTAGTTTTAGCTGCTAAACCTTGCAGTTTGACATTTTCACATAAAAAGTACATCAAGGCCCACTACACATATTTCTTCGTTTCTTGAGGGGACAACAGTAGGTGAGCTCTTGACTGTGAGATGTAATTCTTCATTGTTCATGTAGCAGAACTTCTCTAAAAGTAAACAAAGTATTAAAAACCCAATGCCATAGCTGCGCTGCAAAGCTAAATAATGTGTAGAAAGATCATCTGAATATTGTGTGAAACAAACAATAATCTAAATACCAAGGACGGACACGCAGTCTATCAATAGCTGGAGGTATATAGTTCCCATGACGCCCTTGATCTACAATTGTTCCCTCTCACTAGCCTACTACTCGCTTCGTTTCATTTTTAGTGCATATTAGGATTTGAAAGAGTCATTGATTGTATATTTTGACCATCAATTTCTCTTACAATATATCAACAATTGCTACAAAATCAACATCATACTGAAAGATCTTTGAAATGAACTACAAATCTCATCCATCTAATGTTTATACACTAAGGCTGCATATAGTTTGACTACTTGTTGGTCAAAATTTAAAATCCTAATACACCTGCTAATTTCAAATGGAGGGAGTAGTACATTATACTATTTGATGGTAATTCTGTATTGTCGACCAATTCATGTTCATGGGATGGGGTTTACGCGCTCGCAGTGGTTGGCACATAGTTATACAATACTTTGTTACTTTTAATTTCTATAACTATCATTCCTGAAGCTGTAAAGAATATGCTTTCTGTAACAGCTTTCTCTATGGTTACATTCTGAAGCATCAAGTCTGTCTGAATCTGCCTAGGTTTTGACAGAAACCGTTACCAGAAAGCCATTTTTCTTTCTCAAACGCACAGGAGAGAACTCTCGTTACCTTCATGTCACAATCATGCCTTCCATAAATCAGAAATAAGCCACAAAGAAGGTACACAAGAAATAAAGCCCTTCCATAAAACAGAAAGATGTTGAGAAAAGGGCAACAAGAAGCAAAGTCCAAGAGCAGCACCAGAGTTTTCCAAATGCATCAACAAGAAAAGCTCACCCTATGCACAATGAGAAACCAAAGCCCCTTTCTCAAGGATCAGAAGGCAGCCATGCCTGCAAAACATATTTGTTGGTTTTGGCCTTCCTTCAAGGCTCCACCTCAGGGACATTGAAGAAAGCGATATTCAGGCGCTTACTTGTGTAATTTTGCATGCTATTCACAGCAACCGACTAAGAAGCAGTTTTTACTGTAAATGCACCTCTTCCTGGTTACAGTTTGTTTGTCCCGAATATGCAGGAGAACTGCATATCATTGCATAAGATAGAAGAAAGGCCAAAATAGCCATACAACACACTCACACCCCCTTGCCCACTAAGGGTTTTTAGATTAATCGCGCCTGGAAAAAATTACAAGACTACAAGCTATACTAGGCTTTAGCAGCCGGCAGGGCCAACTGCGACCAGGGCGTTTAGCCCTTTAGCACCTGCCAATATCCAAAGGTCCAGTTCCTCCTTTGCAAGAAGAATAGTGGGGAGACATTATTGAAAACAACATCGTTCCATGCCTTCCAGATTGTCCAAAGTCTACAATAAGGGCGAGATCCTCAACGCTAGGAGAATCAGCCTATACCTTGCTTGTCCATTTGCTTTCATCCCCAATGGACATGGTTGGGTGTGTGTGTTGCCATCGTCCCTTTCCTAACTAGACTAATTCTATTTGACTTGTTCCTAACCTAACCTGTTGCATGGATACTTCCAATAACAGAACAGGGCTTTCAGTTATGTCAGTTATGTCCTATTGACAGAACAACAGAATCGTATGTGAAGCCCTAGTAAGTTGCACTTAGTTGTGACAACTTCTCAGTTGCTAATTGATGTCTTCTCAGATTTGGAATGCCACAAATGATACCCATCTGTACTCAAATGGACATGCTAAGGCCTAAGGGACTATTTTTCGTTCTGTTTTCTAATTCATGCTCCAGTCTCCAGCTTCACATACAAAAAGAAGTCCTGAAGCCAAACTAAGATTCACTAAAGATCTCTTAAAATCTTTATGTGATCTTCACTAATGCAGCTCTAGCTGCTAGACTCCATAACTTGGCCTTTTCACATATCTCAAAAGCAGAAGGAAAATAGATCATGGCCCAAGATATATAGGGTGTAAAAATACTAGGGATTATAGAGGTATAATGAACATGAAAAAAAAGATAATACTAGGGAAAAATTAACTCAATGTCATAGCTGAATCGCATAGATGTATCATGTGGAAAAATGAACATATGAATATAGAGGTAAAAGAAAAAAATGTAAATACTAGGGAAGGACACAGGAAACAAAAGATGCAAGCAATCAATAGCTGGAATTTGCTGCAAAAGAAAAAAACAGAAACAATAGCTCAAATCATATGGGTCAATTTGACCACACAAATGTGATACAGACTATACAATGCCTATCTTAATTTCATTTCTAATTATCATTTCCCAAGCTATAGAGAAATTTCCTATGACATATTTCTATTTCGCACATTCTGAGGCATCTGGGCAAGATTTCAAAAACAAATAGCCTGTTCTGTCTGAATAACAATGTTGACTAGTTTGTAACAGAGAACATGTACCCATAAGACATTTGGAAAACTGTCTGTTAGCTTCATGTCATGATCATATTTTTAACATATCAGAAAGCCAAGAAGATGCTTACAAGAAATGAAATACTTCGATAGTAAAAACATGTTGAGAACAAGATGACAAGAAGCAAAGTCCAAGAGCAGCACTAAACAATTTTCTCAATTGCATCAACAAGAAACACTCATCCTCACAGCCCCTTTCATAAGGACCAGACGACAACCAATTCTCTCTATGCCTGTAAAGCATTCATGGGTTTTGACCTTCCTCCACCATCTCCAAGGGCTAAGAGACATTGAAGAAAGCTAATTAGGTGCTGCATCAGGTAATTTTGTGCCATTCACAGCAATCGACATAGCAGAAGTGTTATTTATAATTGCATCTTTTTAGGGCATAGTCTGTTTGAACTTTATGTTCCTATCCAACCTAAAATTTTATCCCCTGGTTATTCATACATCGGCATTTTTCTCAACAGAAGGTGCTCCTTCAGAATTCCTAGCTTATCTTTGCTAAAGTTATGACTTTACAAGCCAAGTAAGCAGTACAAATGTACAATTATCCTCAACATTATGTGATCCAGATCACTATTTTTTTTGGGGGGTTGTTTGCCCAGTCTGGGCATATTCTCCTTTTTAATATAATCGGCAGCTCTCCTGGTTCGTTAAAAAAAAGTCTAAATTTCATACAAAAGATAAACTTTTTCCTTTTGCTGGTTAGATTGTCTGCCTGTGAACTTTGGGACTACTTCTGGTATTGTTTCTCAAGGGGAATTTCATTGTAGCCAAATAATATATTTTTTAATAAAATTTCAAGGGTCACAATTGTTTTTAAAAAATCAACCAACTTAGGAGTTAGGTGGAATTGTAAATAAGAAGAAATAGGGACACAAACTATGGGGTGCAAAGATTCAAGGCAGCTAATGAGTAAGCAGGATTTTCACTGTTCTGTTAACAGAAGAACCAGCAGCATGCTGACCATGTTTTATCCTTTTTCCACTGCAGCTACAACACAGGACACTTAGTCGTGAACTTCAGAAGGAGTATTTTTGGCAATTAGGTTTTGGAAGGCAAATCCCTCTTCGCGTGGCCAACAAACACTTGTGAAATTTAAAGAAAAGCTAGAACTAGTGAAGCACTGGTGCAATGGAAAGTCCCGAGTATTGCGAGATAAACTCAAATATGACTCTCGACTACATAAATCGACTATTAATGGAGGATACTGATGAAAAGGCCAGCATAGACAAACGGCATGATGCACTTCAGGCCACAGAGAAGCCATTTTATGACATTCTTGGACAGGCATATCCATCTTCACCTAAGGAGACAATAATCAATACAGATAGTCAAGTAGATTGTCCCCAAGATAGTAGCAAAAATTATACTGAACGGGCATGCAGTGGTAGCTTTGTCAGTGATAATCTTGGGCCACAGGATATGCACCTGGTAACCAATAACTGGGATTCTGAACATGATCGTTTGTCTGCGCAATTTCAGAGAGGTCTTGAGGAAGCAAATAAACTTGTTCCCATTATTAACAAGTTGGTGGTTGATCTGGATAGTAATGGCCTTTCTAATTCCAATCAAATGATTGGGGCAGCAATTGGACAAAAGAGTAAGCATATAAGCAAAACACGGAGTCATCCTCATGTGGACTTGGAGTTGTTGGAAGCAAGGAACAATAAGCATTTGGCCATCTCAGCTAGTGAAACAATCCGGGATGAAATGTTTGACAGCGTTCTGCTATGTGATTGGCAGTTAGGTGATGCTGCTCAATTTAGAGAAATGAAGGTAAAAGAAGCAAGCAACAGTTCGCAGAATATTCAAAGCAAAAGATACAGACAAGGGAAAGTGTCACGACATAAGAAGGAGGAGGAGGGAATTGACCTAAGGGCTCTTCTCATCCAGTGTGCACAAGCAATAGCAGCTAATAACCTTCCATTTGCCAGGGAGCTATTGAAGAAGATAAGGCATCATGCTTCACCATATGGAGATGGTTCTCAGAGGCTGGCACAATACTTTGCAAATGGTCTTGAGGCACGCTTGGCCGGGACAGGGAATCAAATGTATCAGAAACTGATGGAGAAACGAACAAGGGCCACAGATATGTTAAAGGCCTACCGCCTTTTCGTTGCAGCATGCCCTTTTGCCAGGGTAGCATACTACTTCTCCAACCAAACAATTGCTGATGTATTGAACGGACGTCCAAAGGTGCATATCATTGATTTTGGCATCACAGTTGGCTTTCAGTGGCCATCACTAATCCAGCGCTTTGCAAAGCGAGAAGGTGGTCCACCTGAGCTTCGTATCACAGGCATAGGTGTACCCCAGCCAGGTTTTCGCCCCTGTGCAATGATTGACGCAACAGGAAAACGGTTGGCTGAGTATGCAGAAATGTTCCATGTACCTTTTCAGTACCAAGGTATCACCTCGCGGTGGGAAAGTATCTGCATAGAGAATCTCAACATTGACAAGGATGAGGTGCTCATAGTCAACTGTATGTACCAAACAAAATATCTTGGCGACGAGACAGAAGACATAGATAGTCCAAGGGATAGGGTACTGCGTATCATGAAAAGGCTTAATCCAGAGGTTTTCATTCTTGGCATCATGAATGGATTCTACAGCTCCCCCTTCTTTCTTCCACGATTCAGAGAGGTTTTGTTCCATTACTCTTCACTATTTGACATGTACAACACAATTGTTGCTCAGAATGATGAAGTGAGGATATTAATAGAGAGGGATCTCCTTGGGACAGAAGTGCTTAATGTTGTAGCATGTGAAGGTGCAGAAAGGATTGAGCGGCCAGAGACGTACAAACAGTGGCAAGTGAGAAGTCTCAAGGCTGGGTTCAAGCAACTTCCTGTTAATCAAGCAATCCTGAATAGATCAATAGATGAAAAGAAGAATTATCATGACGACTTTGTCATCGGCGAAGATAGTGGTTGGCTGCTACAAGGATGGAAGGGGAGGGTAGTGCATGCAGTGTCCTCATGGAAACCAAAAGAATCATATACTAATCAGTAAGATCCAAGTTGATCTTTGTGTACACATCAGCTACACTTGTAATAAAGTTCTGAGGAATTTTAGACAATCTTCAGCATGATGCTTTGAGTACAGCAAATTATTACTTATTGGTGACTGTTAGAGACAACCTTGGATGGAGACTCTGTATGGCCTTGGGCTCTTGGCTTTTGCTTATCCTCTAGATTCTCTTTTAAACTACTGTAAGTGCTACACTACAAAAGGTGTTAAATGAGATTTAGGAAGGAGGCGATCGGTAATATGATAATACCCGAAAGAACTGATATAGCAAGTAGAAGCACTGACCTATCTTTTAAGCGTTTTGGATTACTGAGCAATCTTTAGTTGCTTGGCTTGTATTTGATATGAATTAGCACATCATGTTTTTTTCTCTATGCAGTATTTATAACAGCACTCTTAGATTGTGAAACTGCTGTACTTTCTCTATAATAGTTGATGACATGAAAGTTAGGCAGATTTTGCAGTAGAAAATGTTAATAATAAACAACAGCACTTATATAACGGAATGACAAATAATATTATTCTCCTCTATTCTTTGGATAACTATACAAAATGGCCTAGCCTAGCATGGCATATACCACAATTTATCTGCTAAATTAGTATATGTCAAAGAACCAAATAAAAGCTTATTACTTCATAGCTTCAAATGAAGGATGCTGTACTTTGGAATAAGTACAGGCTGGCTGACTTAAGTTGTGCAGAAATCCCATAACCCTGGCATCCCCTGCCAAGAAAAGAACCTCCAACCCACCCACAAGAAACACATACAAAAAATAGGGCCAGGCTATAAAAAAGCTTAGAAAGGCGATGCTCTATACTATCCAAATACTTTCCAGGAGCCTAATAAGTTGGCATATAAATTTTATAAACTGGCAAATGAATTAACTCAAAACTAGGCCAAGTAACCTAAGAACTTCGAAATTTGTCCTCTACTCCCTCCGTCCTGTAATACACAACATTCTAGCAATTTTAAGACAGATTAAGAGAGAGAATAAAAGATGCATGTACCCTTCGAGACCTTCCCATTTAGCAGCCATAATTAAAGTTGTTCCTAAGATTAAGCAGCGGAGAAAGGAGTAGAAAAGGTAAGTATGCAGTGGAGAGACAAGGAAAATTAAATGATTTCCTTTAATACTTGCTTAAAAGTCTTAGAATGCCTTGTATTTGAGTACAAATTTTGAACCCTTCAATACCTTATATTCCAGGACAGAGGGAGTATAGCACAAAACACCAAAATGATAAGTTTGTGCATCCATATAACCATAGATTGACTAATTAGCAGAAAGTTCATTAACATTATATGCAGAATCCTCTGTATATAACAGGAAACAAAGCCAAAAATAGCTAAAAAAAGAGAAGAATGCTACATGGAACAAAGGTTATATTTTAGGGACTTAGTAAAAAGAAAACTAACCTTACTCCATAAACATTATAAAAAGTCGCCGTCATTTCTTGGACAGAACAATCTTATCTTCTTAAAAGCGACTATTAACTTGTGCAAAAAGAGGCCTAAACTCCGTAGTTGGTGTCCCTTCACCTTCAGGTTTTGATGCCAGATCAAATGCCTTAAACTTTGCCTCTTCAAATAGCAAGGCCTGCATGGGAAAGCCACATATTGGTCAGACAATAGAGTTAGAACTTACCACAAGAACTTGTCTATGGAGTGATATCACCATATGCAATGCATTATACAGGCAGTAACTGCGGTAGGATGCAAGCATCGCATCTGGTATTTGAGAAAAGCATTGATCTACAGTTATCTGTCTTTTGTTGTATGGAGATACCTGCAGGCAAACTTCTGCAACATCTGCCCTGGCAATAGTTTTACTTTCTGTTTTCAGGATCTCATCATCCTTCCCAACAATCAACTCTCGCAAGCCACCATCTTTGTCTTGCAAACCTCCAGCCCTGCGAGATAAAAAGGAAAAGGACAAGTTTATAATATCAATACAGACATCAAAATTGTAGCGTTAACAACTCTCTGTGTGGTAGACAACCTTATAATAGTGTATGGCAGACCAGAGTCTGCTAGGTATTGTTCTGCCTTGCGCTTCCAAACCTGCAAGTTCAGAAAAAAAAATTACTTATAAGTTCTCAAACAATGCAGTTGATATTGTCATGCACACTACATATATACATGGGCACACAAACATAGAGCAGAACATAATGGAAGAAAAGCTATGGATATCAGGATATGTTATATACCAGTATATTCCCATTTCCTAACTTGTTTAATGGGTGATTGATGTCTGTTCCACCCATGGATCCAACCAACACTATGTGTTTTACACCGGTGCTCTTGGCTGCAAATATGAAAGAAAAAGAGCTGAAGACACAAAGAACAATTATGTTCTCCCAAAAAAAAAGACACGTGACTGCTCCACCAAACAATCATTTTGAAATCAGTAGTCAAACGATTAGCATAAAAAAAGTGGTTGCATACTAAATAAACCTTTAAAGAGCAAGATGAGGGGAAACATTTACCGACATCTATTTGATTCTTTTGGCCAATCCAATCCACCTTGAAACAGTGACAAACAACCCAACACGTTAATTCTAAAGAGACTAACAAGTCTGCAAGGCTAATGCGAGCAAGAAATGAATGATTTCACTCACCTGCTCAGGATAACTCCCTTCTTCGAAATAAAACTCGGGGCGCCCTCCCTTGCTAGGATCAAACCCTGGCTTCATCTTCGGGACCGCGCTGGTGAGGATGATGAGCGCGTCGATGCCCTCAATAGCAGAAGCAATGCTTCCGGGATCTGTTATGTCGCCGACGAACACGTCGTCACCGCCCCCTATTTTGCCTTTGCTCTCTTCTGTCCTGACCAGCCCTCTTCCCACAAACTGGCCTGCCCTCTCCTTCAACTTCTTGTACACAATTTGGCCTGAATTATCAAAGAGATGCGATGTGAGGTGCGCAATGGGAATCAGGGAACGAGTACATAAACACAAGAACGGATTTGATTTTTTTTTTCTTTTTGAGGAAAGCGAAGGCGCACATTGCAAATCCAACAAGCAATGTGCAGTGTCCAATTCTATTTACACTACAAATACAATGGTTTTGCGTATAAATGAAGAACACCAAATGAGTACAGGATTGAATGAACACCTGTTCGGCCGCCGGCACCGGTGACGAGCACGGTGGGCGGCGGCCCACCGCCGGCCGCCGCCGTCGCCGCCGCCGAGACTGCCAGCCCGGCCCTCCTGAGCCCCCGCCTCGCAGAGATGACGTGCCAAGGAGGTCGGATAGGTGCGCCCGTGAACGGAGAAGCTACCCGCACACACGCCGCCGTGGCCATGGTTCTCCGGTGAGGAAGCCGCAACCAATTGGTCAGTTTCGACTTTACAGTGTCTCTCCTTATCGCTTTCGTCGTCCCGCTTGTGACGGGATGATGGCCGTTTAGGCTTCTTGGGCCGCGGTGTTAGTGGGCCATCCTTGCGTCGTGAGAGCTTTGGACCCATTCTGAAATTGGGCCCGCTTCGTCAGGGTCAGGAGCGTTCTTTTTGTTGTAGATGTCTTTTAATATTTCAAATTTTACTTGTCCTATATTGCACTTTTCATAGACTATTTAGGGTCTGTCATAAAAAATGCTACTGTCATCCAATTTCTTATTATAGGAGAACTGATCTAGAGTTTAGAAAGAAATTTTGGGTTCTTAGGTGGAGGAATGGCAGAGGGTTGGTTTAACTTTTGGGTGAAGTTTTTTTTTTGTTTTTGTGAGGACAATAATGTTAAATGGTTGTTAGAGAAACATGGAATACGTGGTATGCTCCCCTAGGAATGTTTTGAAAAAGGAATTGGAAGGGGATGATTGGGTGAAAATGGTGTGAGCTTTGTGGTGCAGCTGAAACATCATGTTTGGTAACCATGTTGCTCTTTTTACTTGTTGAGTCGTTAGAGGCTTTAAATGGGCATATCCTTCGCACAAATTCCCAACAATTGAGTAAGTGTTTTGCTTTTTGTTCGGATGTACATGTTGGTCTCCTTGGTTAACTACAAATGAGTTGTTGTTTTTCGAAACAAGGCTAACTTTATATATTGCTTCTCCTCATGCAGTTGTTCGTAGATTCCTATCTGAAAGGACCTTGATGTCGCCTAGAGGGGGGTGAATAGGCGAGTGACCGTTAAATCAAACTTTTCCCCCAAATTGCTCCAGCTGCCAGTGGGTCACCGGTTAGACCGGTGCTCCACACCGGTTAGACCGGTGCCGTGCAGAGCACACACCCAACAGCAGCTCGAGCTTCTTCTCGACTTCTAGCACGAACCAAACTTGGTGAGTAGCTTGTATAAATGATATTTAGCAAGGCAAAACTATCCCTGCACACAATATAAGCACACCCAAGTAGATCGAAGCGGAAGTACAAATAATATGCTAGAAATCAACAAGTGAGGAAAAACTCAAACCAAGACACAAGGAGTTGTTTCCCGAAGTTCGGATTCACCGCTTGCACACAGCAGCCACCAAGGCACGGTGAATCCTACTCTCCGTTGAGGAAGCTTATGCGACCACACAAGGTCAAGCTATCTCCTCCTTTCACTAGTTTGCTTCTTTCCTTTCGGAGGTGAAACACAACCTGCAAAAACAATCCCGTGGCTCACCACACACTTTGGTAGCTCACCGGGCGACGCCTAGCCTTCTAGGAGGAAGAACCTCCAAGAGTAACAAATGCTTCAAATGGCTTTCTTGACGCGAATCGAAGTGCTCAAGCTATGGTTGCTCTTCTTTGCTCTCTAATGCTCACACAATCTCACTCTCTCAACCCAATACAAAGATATCTCCAATAACACACAAATCTCACAAAGAGAGGTTGGTGAGAGTTTTTCTGCCTTCTGGGATGTCTCAAATGCGTGTGGAAGCAGTAGCCCACCAAGAAGGGGGCTAAGGGGTATAAATACCCCAGCACACAAAAACTAGCTGTTGGGATCCTGCCGTGACCGGTCAGACCGGTCACCCTGACCGGTCAGACCGGTCAGGCAGATCTGAATTTGAAAACTAGCCGTTAGAGCCAGCACCGATCAGACCGGTCCCCTTGACCGGTCAGACCGGTCAGGCTGAGTTTGTCCCAAACTCTCACAAGTTAGCTCTCGCTTTACCAAAAGGCAAAGCCACTCACGGTTAGTTGAGCTGGGACAGATAACACACTCAGTGGCTCTCTTAAGGCTATTCTCACAAAGGTCAACTATTGAGCACTTTTGATATTTGTCAATAAGCAAATGTTGCATCCCTCTTGATAGTACGACGTACCTATACTCAAGGATAAATATAAACACAAAGACATCCTCTTGAGTTTTCAAGTCTTCATCAATGCCATACTTTGATAGTTGTCAACATGAGGACTTTCAACATTGCTATCTTTCTTGAGCAATTCCATACTTGAGCTAGTGACTTGGGATTTTCCATCATCCATCGACAAAGTGTATTTGAATCCTTAAGTCACTCCATTTTATCAATCACAACAAATTGATGCTTTGCATTGCTTCCCTCAATAAGGCTTGGATATGATTCTTCAAAACCCCACGGACCTAGATACTTCACCTTAGCAATTCGCACATGGAAAGCCGTCGCTTAGCCAAAGCTTGCTTAGTCCCTCGCTCTAGTCATCTCGGTTGATTTCTTCACCACTTACCCTTGCCACATTGAGTTTAGCTTTGCTTCATCATTTTGAAATCCCATTTGAAAGAACTCTTCAAATGCTTGTTCTTGATTGACAAAGTATATTCACACAATTGCAAGCTTTCAACAATGAGACCAACGTATGTCACAAAAGCATATGTCCCTTTGGTGTACATACATGAAGCCTTGCAATTTCTACTTTGAATGATCCCTTCATATATCAACAAGCTTTCTCATGGATTGGAACCACATAGATATACCTTTGTTGACTTGTCCATAATATATCAACACACATGCTTGTCATTCATTATTTATGCACAAAGAGATCCCATACTTGCTTGCCTTTTACATTATGAGCCAAATAACATTCATTTCATATATAATTCAATATCACACCGTGAATATACAAATAACATCTGCTCATAGTCTTAAGCAAACAAGTTAGTCCTTTAATCGTTATGTCATACAATTCACCAAAACCCATATGGGGCCTAGATGCACTTTCACTATCCAGATCGGTTGTTAGCTGCAAATCAGTTGCCCTTTTGAATTTGTGCTGAAAAAAAAATGTAAAGTGGTATTCCAACATATTTTGTTTTCTATGGAAACAAAAACAGGGCAAGAGTATGTGCATAAATTTAAATGACATGCATATATACAAAACACAAGTTTCTGGAGCGACGAACACAAGAAAATTAAACAACGGCCAGATTGGTACGAGGAGACGTAGCCAAATCCGCCCACATATATACGTGTGAAGGCTTGTAGAGCTCAGTAACCGTTCCCTAATAAATATTTTTCAGTAACTAGTTAATGGGGATATCCTAATAACTCTTTCATGATTATTGGGAGAGTTACTTTTGTAGTCTCCTAATAATCTTGTCCCAATCCAACTATCATATTAGGAGAGTCACAACTCCTCCTCTTTTCGGGGAGAGTTGATGTGGATTATTGGTTTGTCCCAATAATTTTTGGGAAAGAAAAAGATAAAGGGGATCTGCTGGAGCACTATTTTTCCAACAAATCTTCCAATACGTTAGTTGGATTGGGAAATGGGAGACTGCTGGAGATACTCTAAAACTTGCCAAGAGAAATATTCGTGGCAAACTAATTCACTGCACGGTCCTTTGAAGTATTTGTGTGTCCCAGTGAGTCCCAGCAGATTACATGTGGGGGACTGGGCTCCCTTGGAAGAGAAGAATTGGAAGAAACTTGTAATTTGGAAAGGGGGAAGATGCAACATTGATTAATTAGTTGTAGCCTAACTCTGCAATTTCCGTTGATGCAATGGAAATGGGGTCGAGCCTCTCGCCTCGCCTCGGGAAAAAAAAGTTATGTCAAATTAAATCATAGAGAAGTGCTGGCAAAAGTAAAATTTATCAAACTATTTTTAGCCAATGAAATGTAGAGATGCAAGTAGGAGAAAAAAGAGGGAGAGATCGAAGAAAGCTAACAGTCACGTATATGACATGTCACTAGCTCGATACCCCCTCTCAACGGCTAGCCCTACCCCTGGACTCTCCACCCATGCATCGTGGCTTTTGTGACTACCATATATACTTGAGAAGCCCGGAAGGCTGGAAGGCGTGTGCCCCATGTCCTCTTGTGCCTATGCTAGCATTCGGATTTCAATCCAACGGTACAAATTGTTATCGTAGTAGTGGCAACAAGTTCGGCCCACCGACTCATCTCCTGCCAGTATAGATTTCGGAAATACCACGGATAAAGCTGACGATCAAGACGGTGAGACAAGCAAAAGATATACCATACGCGCAACAAATAGTTCGAGGAATGGACCACCCTTTTTTCGCGAAAAAGGGTGAGCATATGACACGCATTCGACGCCGGCGAATTTCTTTTGGAATCTAGGCTCGACAGGAAGCCCCTCCTTTCGGAACAGAAAGGGCGCCGGCGTTGTTGCCTCGTGGGTTTGTCCGGCCCGGCTGTTGAGTTCAGTTACCAGTCTCTCGGGCAGATACGGCCGAGCCGGCAGCTACCCATGCACTCATCACTGTCACGATGCAAGGTTCTTTTGCCCTATAAAATGGCCACTCCGATCCCCTCTCAGTCTCAGGTGGGGAGCTACAGACAGCTAGTGGCACTGACAGGTGTGGGTCCCCGTCTCCTCCTCCGGCCCCTCTGCTCGATCGCCGGCCGGTCGATGGTTTCCTTCGTCACTCTCGCAGCACTGAACCCGATTCATTTCTCCAACTATCCGCAGGTTTTAGCACTTCGTGTGGAAGGAAGGGCGGAAGCTAGGATGGAGGCACGCGGTGAGGGTAGCGAGAAGCCGGCCGGCGATAAGAAGCAGCAGCTGCCGAGGACGCCCGCCCGGAGGAGGTGGTCTTCGTCGACGGACCTCGACATCGAGGCGGCGGCGGCGACTCCCACGAGCGCCGCCGCGATGCTCAGCAGGAGCTACTCCACCACCGCGGCCGTGGCGGCCGCGGACGCCACCGCCGCCGACGGCGGCTGCGTGCGGCAGCAGCAGCAAGCGCGGGCGGCCGGCGGCGAGGGGGAGCGGCCGAGGGGCCGCGGCGGGGCGGGCGCGCGGCTGTCCCGCAAGCTCAAGGAGCAGCGGGCGCGCTTCTACATCGTGCGCCGCTGCGTCTCCATGCTCGTCTGCTGGCACGAGCACGACGACGCCGACGACGCCGACTAGTAGCTGCCCCAGCTCCGTCGAATCCATGCGTCCACCAGCTAGACATCGTCGTCGTTCTGCGTGCATGCAGCCGTCCAACCATCATCGTCGTCGTCGTTCAAGTACGCTCCGGCCGCTGGATTCCTGGCATCTGCTTTGATATGCCCGGAGAGTGCTCGATCTCTCCCTCCTTCTCTCTTGTTCTTTCGTTAAGTTTGGATGAGACATTCAATCTAGAGTTGGCATCTTCAATTGATCTCAGTTATTTTCGTGTCTATCGATTCTCGATTAAAAAAAGTGGTGTTGATGTATGCAACAACAAAGTTACTGCATTGTTCACTCATCAGAAATTCAGAATTCATGAGTCACAGCACAAACTGTCCTCGGATCCGCTTAGAAGAAACGGAAACTGCAGTGCTTTTCTCCTTGGTTTCATGCTTTCTTTGGGGTTTGGATGCATGCATTACTGAACTGTGGATGAATGGAAAGCAGCTGGCTTTGTGCTAGCGTACGTCCATCTCCAACGGGCAGCAACTGATCTCCGTCGGCACTGCATGACTTGCAATTATTGGTAGTGTGTGTTTATATATAATATATATATATATATATACACAAGCACAAGCAAGCAACTGCACGAAGCTGTCCTGCTGCGTGCAGTAGTGGGTGATGGATGATCTATCAGCTGGCTGCACTCACAGTTGTATGCGTTACTGGACTTTGGGACGGGCTGTGCATTGCGTCCTTGCTCTTATCTAGTGGACGGGGGAGAGGAAGATCGGAAAATATTTCTATGGCACCGGTCAGATCGTCAGATTACCTCCTGCACAATTTTCAGCAATGCATAGTGAAGCTAACAGAGCCAATATATAGCATATAAATTAACTCGCAAATACAGACTAAAAGGGGAATGTAAAAGAATGTACCATTATATATATGTTTTAAGCCACCAACATAGCAAGGTGGACACAACAATGCACAAATTGCTTTTGTCATGTATATCATTATAAAATGTATTTCCCTGCAAAGGCGTATATATCACTACAAAATTGCGTTAGTCCATCGCTGATCTGGCGTGGCCAAAAGAGTGAAATGCGTGAGCTCAATGCGGAAAGGGAAGGGGGGGGGGGCGCGGAGACGAGCTGGCCCTGCTTGTCTGCATCATCGGTGGCTTTATCGAGTCGAAGATCCCGCGCGTGATCTATAGGAACCCTGATCTGGGTTTAGCACTAGACGACACTAGGTAAACACGACAAGAGAGATGCGAGCTCATAGAAGCTACCATTCTCACGTTTATTGTCATCATGATCAACAATAGTAAACACGACAAGGGATATGCGAGCTCGTAGAAGCTACCATCGTCACGTTTATTGTCATCATCATCGAGCTTTGGCCTGTTGCTGCTACTACTGGAGCCACTGGTCACTATCGACACGAGAGGAGAGGATCAATGGCAGATGATGGCTCCAATTCCCAAATAAAAATAGGTCATTGTTCAAGAAAACAACCAATGAGTATTGGTCACTCTATAATACATCTTCTTCCACCTTTTGTGCATTAGAGTACTTCAGCAGATCATAAATACTTGACATTTTGGACAATAACATGGTCTTCAATGCCTAATATGAATCGGTATGTTCTATTTTGATATATTTATGAATTATAGTAATACAAGTGTTACTTTGTGAGCTAATTAGTTGCGAGCTAATTAGTGTGTTATATTTTGATACATCTTCTTCCACCTTTTTGTGCATATTAGAGTACTTCAATAGGTCATAAATAATTGACATTTTGAACAATAGCATGGTCTTCAATGCCTAATTTGAATTAGTATGTTCTATTTCGATATATTTATGAGTTAGAGTAATAAAAGTGTTAGCTTGTGTAGCTATTAGTTGCAAGCAATTGACCATTAAATTGTAGTGGGTTGTAGGACTTGTGATATATGAAGTTCAATCAATTAGATGTATATGGATTACAAAGAGTTCTTATTGGATTATGAGTTCCACTGTCCACCAGATGCATCGGAGCAGAACAACACACTAAAATGTAGTGTGATTAGAATAGAGGAATTAATCCCATAGAAATTTTGAAACAGTAAAGGAAACTTGAGGACTAGCTGACCAACAAGCATTTCGGAAAAAAAATTCCATGCTTGCAATGCAATGAGAACAATATATGACAAACATGACTAACATAGCCACATAGACAATTAATAATGCACAAACAAGAGCAAATTTTAATTCATAGACACCCGTGTTCCAACTACAGTTTAAAAATACAGAGGGGAGCAGTAGGACGAACATTTCAAAATCTTAATAAAGTTCACCAAAAAGACATAATAACCGGTATGGACATTTACTAATCTTGAACCGTGGGACGAAATTCACCCCTGCATCCCTAATAGACACTAATGTTTCTACAAGTTAAAATGTAGCATACCAAACTAACAACATATCCAGAGCTGGTCAACAAAATGTAGAGCTCCAAGCACTTGACCTAGTCCGGGCTTCCCGTTCTTTGGAGACAGGCTTGGCCCGGTCCTCGACACTTGTAGGGCTGAGTTTAGGCAAAGTAATAATCCAGGCCCGCAGCATTTTGTATTTAATTATTTCTATGTTGAAAAAGAAATTAAGTGAAGCCCGAGCCTTGCTCAAAAATAGGCCTGATGCTACCCGTAGGATAGTCGTGGACATGAATTTTAGGCCCATAAAGAACTGGTGTTTTTTTTTTGGCCCAGCCTGAGTTTTTCGTCTCTAATAGTCTAATGCAATCAACTCACCGTTGTTGCTTTGGCCATTGTTTTATGTTTAAATATATTTATAAATTTATTATGTACTTTTGATGGATGTGGTGGTGATGGACGAACCTAGTTAATCTGTTCCCCAAACCAAACACGTACCCTTTCAGTTAGTAATCAGTTAGTCATTAGTATCACAGGATGTGTAGTAGCATTCAATTACCAAGATTAATTGATGTATACAAATAAGGTGGCCACCACATGCGGGCATGCAGCAGCAGCACACAGCAACAGCACAGTTGAGCCGAGAGAGTTGTCCCTTGAGCAGAGGAGGAAATCGATCCCATATACAGAAATTTAGCTCAAAATTGAAGTGTATAATAAGATTCAGATCAACCAGCCCTGTTCGCAACCGGTCCTTACTAATGGTGAAATATATTGATCAAGACAAATGATAGACATAGTACTAGCGCATACAATAATGCTGAGGAACAAATGGTATACACACTAACGTTTTCTGACAAAAAACAGACACAAGGTGACACCCATTCAACATACACACATATTCAGAACCTGTCAGAAAGATTTAGAGTGTAGACCTTTTCTTGCCCACACTGATCGAACGAGCACGTATATGATACGCACGGGTTAATTGAGATAGCAATTTTGTGACATTCATGTACTACACATTCTCTATACATTTATGTAGGGGGTGAGCGAGCAGGGATGGAATGCATTCATGGTAATGCATGGATGCAACATATAGTGGTGGTAGTGGATCAGGTAGCTCTATTTGTCGATCTGTCCGAGCTTGCCGAGGCCGTTGCAGTTGGGGCAGACGATCTGGGCCTGGTCCTTCCTGGCCGCGTTCGCCCGCAGCGTCGACCCCGCCTTGCGGATGAACCCGGCGCCGTCGCACTCCGGGCACCTGATGATGAAGGATCGGCCCAACGAACGAATCATCGATCGATCATACGCGCATTAATTAACTCCAGACTGCGTGAGAGAAAGATATATGAATGATCCATATAGACTTAATTACGTACGTGTCCTTGCGCGAGAAGAGTATGGGGAAGGCCGTGCCCACGAGCGCGACGGCCACCGCACCGGCGATGAGGTACGTGTTGCCCTCCGCCGCCACGTCGCCCACCGCGGCCACCGCCACCAGCCGCCCGCCCGCCCTCGGCCTCGCCCTCCTCATCGACGGCAGCGCCGCCGCGGATGCAGCAGGCCGCTGCGCCCCGGCAGAGCGGGCCGCCGCCGCCACCGTGCAGCAACCAGCCGGCGCGTTGACCACGGCAGCCATCGGTGGAACGGATGCGGCCTGCTGACTGGAGAGGTTGAGCAAGATGGAGAGAGAATGAGTGATCCTGCGAGCGAGGAAGGTAGCTATAGCTCGCTGCTCGTGACGATGAGGGTTGGAGGAGGTGGTGGCGAGGAGGATGAACTGTGACCTCACAAACTGGATCGCGGATAAGCCGAGGGAGGGGGCGGGCACGTACCACGTAGACGTAGTAGTACGTCGCTGCCAGGTCCCATGCTGTGTGACCGTCAAGAGAACGTGGGCCAGCTTCTGACTCAGCTAGTCCTCGTCAGCACGAGCACCACTTTGGCAGCACACATGAAAATCTATTTACCGGACAAAACCAACGCCCAGAAGATTTGGGTAGAATTTTGTGTGATTGTGTCCATACCCATGTCGGTGTGAGTAGCGGGCATAGAACAAAAAGCCGGACCGTAGATCGAACCGGTCAGGCTACTGGATCATTGGTTCACTGGTCGAACCAGTGGTTTAATAATTATCAATATAATATTAATTTCTTATAACTTGTATGAAAAATATACATCTTTTGCAATAATTTGTATGTAAACACATTAATTATGACATAATAGATGGATGAACATAACAATATCATAATAATTTATTGCCCAAAGTTTCAATTAATACCTAAACGTCAAAGTAATCACTGGTTCACTGGCTCATTGGTTCACTGGTTCAATGCAAAAACCAGCCGGTTCAACCGGTTCACACCGATTCAATTGCATAACTGGTCTTTTGCTTGAACCAAACCGGTCAGGTCACCGGCTCACGGTTTTTTCGGTCCAACCAGTGAACTAGTTCGGTTTTTTGTTCTATGGTAGCGGGTAGCCACCGACTTACCTATACCCGATAAACGGATTCATAGCATATACGTCCATTGGGAGGACAAGTTCCTACCAAGTGAGGGGGTGTTTAGTTCCGGCGTTATGTATAGTGTTTTTGCGTTATGCATAGTGTTTACAGAGAGAAAAAGTGCATTGAGAAGCGCGTATTATGCAAAACGTTATGTAAAATGGGTGAACTAAACACCCCCTGACTGAATTGACAAGTAACTTTGCTCCTTCCAAATAGAGGGTACATTGTACCCTAACCTCACACACAAACACAATAGCATTTCACAAAACTAGTAAAAATCATAAGCTAATCCCATTATTGTATCATTGAGTTGCCTCTTTTGGGCTAGGCCACTTGGGCTGTTTTTTTTTTGTATTGTTGAGAGGAAGATTGCTAGCGGCGTTTACATCAAGAAAATGAGGATTATGAGGCCAAAACTAAGAGTACAGGCTGCTTAGCAAGATTTTGAGAATCAACGTTCGAGAGCCCGAGGGGGTGTTTAAATCTAGTGAATTGGTAAAAAGTGGTGAAAAATTTATACATTGGGCCGCATGCACAGAGATAAGAAATAAACTGACACGGTTCTTAAGATGAAAACTTTTTGCAAACTTTGCGAAACTAAACACGCCCCGAGACTCCTTCCGAACTAAGCCCGCGCCTATGGGTGGGCCATAGTTTCTGGGCCTATGGGGTGCCGACGGCCTACTACGAAATCCCACCAAACGCGAAGCCCAACGACCTTCCCATTCGGCCCACGCCACCCCTATCGTCTGAGCAAGGGAGCAGGCAGAACTGCAAAGAACAGCGCGGTAGTACAATCATGGAGCAACGCACACGCATAACACGTGGCCTAATTTAACGAGAAGCAGGCTGCTGCCGCCGTAGAGAATGAGAATAGCGTCAGAGACAGCAGGCACGGATGAAGCTGCTCTCGCCTGTACTGTGGCCCTGTTTAGATTGGCCATTGAATTTAATGATTGGAAATGTATTAGGAATTAAAAAACTAGAGAGGGGACACGTAGTTCAATACGTGCAATTTGATTGAATTGGTGAATCTAAACAAGGTCAGTTCGTTGGAGTCGCAGTCGCAGGCAGCTCAGCTGAGGGGTTGTTTAGTTCACCCCTTTTACCATCCATTTTGCAAAATACGTGTTTCCCAATATACTTTTTCTCTCTGTGCACGCGGCCCAATACACCTCTATTTTGCAAAGCGGTAGGAACTAAACACCCTCTCAGTGCAGGCGCAATTGGTCCTAGCTTGCAATTGCGTACAGTACAGAAACAATGGAATCTAATGAATCAATCATTCAATCGATAAATATATATATTTGTGCCTGTCCTGCTGGTTGCTGAGCTTGCATATACGCGACCTGCAAAATAAAGAGAGCATAGTATGGTGATGGATCCCATGCCTCGTTGCTGGTTTGTTTATGCAATGAGCTCTTTTACAGTGCCCTATACTACTACTTAGTAGCATATAGTATAGAGGAAGGGCATTCTAGTAATCTCCTTCTATTGAGAAATTTTTCCCCTTTCTCCGTCCCAGGTTCGAACCATATTGATGTCTTGACATAGATTGTTAAAAATATTTACAGTTGTGCTATTACGATATTTTTAATAATATTATATTTGTACAAATAAAATTTCTTCAAAAAATTACATTTGTGCCAATTATAATTTTTTTCTCCAAATACCCATACTAGACTATACTACCCACCTATATCACTATACTACATGTCAAGTTTTCATCAGTATACAAAAATTCTGAGCCGTCCGATCCTTTCATATTGGTCCTTTTTTATTTCATACTAGTCTATCTTTAGAGTAGTATAGGGCACTGTAAAAGAGCTCGCAATTTTTTTAAAAAAAACTCAAGGCTAATAAACTATGGGGTGTTTAAATCCCCAAAATACCAAAAGTCACCAAAAGTTTTCACACTGACAACCGTGTCCCCTCTCACAGGACACGCTTCTCAGTGTCAAAATTTTTCACCACTTTTCATCAATTCACCGGATTTAAACACCCCCTATATTATTGGCAGGTCAATTTTGTGATAAGCAGGTGGTAGCATATGCTGGTCGATAAATCCATTCAATAGTTGGAAACTAGCTCGCTCCAATAATGCAGAAAAATATATTTGACAAAAGCCAATAACTGAATATCTTGATTGCTGATGGCTGCGCAGAGGCCATGAGACGCGCGTGAAAGACAGAACCAGGACCATTTCTAGAGTCGAATGAATTGATGAATGGATTCCACCACCACGATCGTCACCGAATCCAAGAAACCATGCGCGCGGATGATTTGATGAAAGGCCAAGTAGACAACGATATGGATGATATGTGTATGTCAGAGGGGTAGAGGGGGAAAAAAGAGAGGTGAAGAAAATAGTCGTCAGACATTAAGAACAGCAGAGAAAACCCTATCCTTGAACAGTTTCTTGAAGCAATGGGGAAGAAAACAGGGCACCACATCCACATGTGCCCTTGCTTCTGCAACACATTGCCAAGCAACTTGCCCCGTGACCATGAGCCGGCCATAAGCAAACATGGCCAAGCTATAGCGCGGAAACTCAAACTGCAGGTGAACTGGTTTGGTATAAACATGCCTGTCCATGTCAAGTTTATCCATCCCCTCTTGCTCTGGTATTGGAATCATCTACCTTTTCATTCCCAAAAAATTGAAAACAATAAAGTTTACCCACTCGATGAAATCTGCACCTCAACCGTAAATCTAGGGGAGTGAAAAATCTGTCTACAACTGCACTATCTCGTTTCAGACCAGAAATGGGACGATAGGACCAACAAGAACCGAGGCCGTTAAACTGTCGAATACTAGCGACAGACACAATCACGGCATCAAAGATTTTGTGCTAATACTTGTCGATGCGTCCCAGCAGACAAGCCGAGCAGAAAATTTGGCAGCCGTACCGCTACCTGCACGCCGCACCAATGGCGACGGACTCTCCCTGCTCGCGTTGCGGTTGCCGTTGCAGCTCAGCTACCAAAACAGACACCGGTGGCAGCATCTGCGCACGGCTTAATCATCGCTGGACCTACTAGTATATATACAAGTCTTTTAGATAGGCTTAATCATCTGCGTACAGCAGCTTCATCAGGTTTCAGTTCGGCAGTTGAATGATCCATCGTACTGCTGCTCTAGGATGGACCATGCGATGCGATCCGATGCTACCCAAGTGAAGTGAAGTGAAGTGAAGGGAGCATGGCTTGGTTGGTGAATGGGGTGATGCTCATGTCATGGTGGTACCCAATTGGCCAAATCCAAAATTCAGATCAGATTACAGTAGACTGCAACTGCACGGTAGAGTAGTAGAGGAGTAACAACAAGAGCAAAGGCCAAAGGTTGCAGAGAAGCGCTTGCAAACAAGGACTGCTCTCTCCATGAGGATACAGGAAACTTACTGCAAAAGGCAGTCACGCATCAGGAGAATCTAGGAGCTCTTTTTTACCTGTAGGCACGTACCATAGATATGCAGGGCAGGTCCTTTTCAGCTATGCGTAAAAAGAGCCAGGTCGGGCTGTAAATTCATCGCGCTGCCGCTTTTCCCTAGCAAGTAGCAAGTATACTCCAACAGTCCAACACCATCGGCGTACACTAGCTGAAATATCTTGCTTCGGACAGATAGCGGATAGGTCAGGTGGTATATATGTACAAAAGAAGTAAAATATCCCAATTTCTGAATGTGACACGCCCATGTCTCCAAAACTCAAAATTTCCGTCAGGCGGTCTATTCATAGGACACAAGGATAATGGATAATGATCTTGTTCTTTTTGGACACATGTGGTCTGAATAGAGAGGTGTTGACTTGTGACAAAAAATAACATGCATTTCAAGTACCTGATTGACACTAACCATAGAGATAAACAACATAGAAGCCATCAAGAAGAAGTCAGTCCTCAGGAGTATCAATCTGCAAGACTGCAACTGGCAAAAAATGGGAGCCAGAGACTGGACAAGGAAAAAAATATCTTGGGCAAAGATTTCTATTGAATTGAACCGTGGAACAGCCAGCGATGAAACCATCATTTTGTGTTGTTAGAAACGCAAAGAATGGTGTCACATTGATGGAATGGAATCGAATTGAATGAAGCATCAATCATGCTAGCCACCAATAATAATGAAAGAACAATTCATCATCTCCTAATGTACCAATCGGATGCTCATTGCAGAATCACCATTACTGGTGAACAATAATTCCCCCACCTGCAACCAAATTCACCCCCCATCTTCTCTAGAGAGATGAGATGCTGCTGTCCTATGTACAACACCAATAAGTTGAATCTCTTCTACAAATCCTCCGTGTTTCTTCTTCTTCTAAGTACTACGCAGTAAGTAAATACATGAATGAAACCAGCAAAGCAAGCAAGCAACAAGCTCTGTGCAGTAGCTCTCATCTCTGCACCATGGCATCGGCATGGCCGTCCTCAAGCCGCCAGCTTGTGCTCCGGCTCCTGGACCCATGGCTGAAGGCGGCGCTCCGATCGGACGCGGCGTCGTTGAGCTCCGGCATCGTGTGGGACTGGGAAGACGAGGCCCGTGATGAGGAGTGGCCGCGGCCGAAGCACGCGAAGACGCTGCGCAGGATGCGCCTGATGGCGCCCCTCTCCGTTGACGGGCTCTGCCTGGACCCCCAGGAGATCCTCCTGGGCGCGCCGCCGTTGTTGAATCCGCCGTCCATCTCGGTGTAGACGACGGGGAGCTCCCTCTCCTCGGGCCTCCTCCCGCCGGCGAACCTGCCGACGGCGAAGCCTCCGCCGGGGAGCCTCCAGATGGTGAGGCCGACCGTGGCCTCCTCCTCGGCGCCGTCCCCGGCAGCGGCCCGCGCCCCGCCGCGCGGCGCGTCGGTGGGCATCTCGTGGCGGCAGACCGGGCAGGAGTTGCGGAGCGCGAGCCAGGGGAGGATGCAGTCGGCGTGGTAGATGTGGCGGCAGGGCATCTCGCGCGCCTCGGCGCCGAGCTCGAAGGGCTCCTTGCAGACGGCGCAGTGGGAGTCGGCGGCGACGCGGGCGGCGTCGACGGCGACGACGGGCATGGACTCGACGGCGGCCTTGGATGCCGGCGGGTTGTCGCGGGCGCGGGCGAGGCCGCCGGCCTCGATCTGCGCGAGCTGGTCGAGGAGGCGCTCGAAGCCGGAGCCCATGAGGAAGTCGGACATGCTCTCGGGGAGCGGGCGGAGGCCGGAGCCGGCGCCGTCGTCGTAGAAGAGCTCGAAGCTGCTGGCGGCGGCGGCGTTGGGGGAGTCGTCGGCGTCGCCGCCGGCGGGGGAGCGGCGGAGCACGATGACGGGGTTGAAGGGCGAGGCGCGGGAGTCGGCGCCGGCACCCCCGGTCCCCGTGCCGCCCCCGCGGCAAGCGCGACGGAAGCGGAGGTCGGCTGCAGCGGCGGCGTGATGGTGGTGGTGGGGCGCGCGCGGGCGGTAGAGGTAGGCGGCCTGCGGCAGGGGAACGCCCATCTCCTCGAGGAAGCCCCCGCCGCAGGACGGGCAGGAAACGGCGGCGGCGGCGGGGGAGGGGGAGTCGTCGCCGTCCTGCTGCGCCGTGGCGCGGACGAAGCGGTCGCACTGGTAGCACCAGTAGGACGCCGCGGGGGCGGCCGTTGGGGACGAGGCCATCGGAAAAAGGCGGGACCTTTGTGGGGGCGGTGAGGTCAGATCTGGGCGGAAACCGGCGGCCTTGCTGAAGCTACGCAGCCGATCCGGCCGGCCGCACGGGCAAGCTAGAAGGAAGGGAAAGGCAGCTGCTTGCTGGCTGGAGGTGGCTCCCGGAGGCGGGCGGAAGAGGACGGGATGCGGCGGCGGCGGCGGTAGAGAGAGGAGGGGAGAGGAAGAAGGGTTGGTGGTGGGAGGAGGGGAGAGGAGGCGACCGATTCCGATTCCCCTTTGTTTGGTCGATGATTGATCGATTTCGGGAGGTTTTTAACCGGCCGGCGTGGTGGAGTGGGGAGGGGAGGAAATGGAAAGCGAGCCGCGGCAGCAAGTGGCCTCCGCTGCCTGGAAGGCGACGCCGATGCGATGGGGGTGGCCGGGTGGGGATCAGAACTGGCTGAGGACGCGGACGAAAGCGCGTTGAGTTCAGACTCGAGGGAGCGGATGATGCCGCGTCGAGGCGACGAAACGGCAACGAGCCGAGGGCGGGGCCGGGACGATGCTGAATTTTCTCTCGTCTCGTGCTGGTGCTGGTGCGGCCGCCTCGCGATGCCTTCTGCTCCGGGTCCTCCCTTCCAGTCCTCGCCGACGCCACCATGGCGTTACGAAGTTTCATGCCGCTTTCTATCCACACGCAATTGAAGCGGCCTTTTCTCTCTCTTTTTCTTGTGTGTTTATAGTTACGGGACGGGATTGTTTGTTTGGATCATTTCCACACGTGCGATCGGGATCGCACTTTGCAACAAAGGTGGGCTAGCTAGCTGCTCCGCGTCAACGTGTTATCATGTTGTCATCGTGCGTCCACGGTCACTGATATATTCAGAACATGATGTGCCTGCGCATGGCTTATGATCGGGTGCTTCTGCCATGGTGTTGCAGGCGTTCAATTGGATTCCCTTCTAGCCATTTTTCTGTCCCTCCTGATGAAAGCAAGCTCGCTCGCATATCCTTTTATATGGACCGAGGATCAAATGACGGAGCTAGCCTTAAGGTTAAATGTTTTTCTCTCTCTCCTGATGAAAGTAAGCTCGCTAGCATATCCTTTTATATGGACCGAGGACCAAATGGCGGAGCTAACCTCAAGGTTAAATCGAAAGTATAGAGAGACTGGCTTGACCTTCTTCAACCATTGGAAGAGACTTTATTCGTTCAATAGCATCCATGGCCGGAATTTTCCAAATAGGTTCCATGTTCCAAACATCGATAGGGGGGCTCGAGCCCCCTACCCCCTTTCCCTAAGGTCTACATTTGCCTTTGATCACGATGTCGTTGCTCACTACGGCTGTTGGCAACATAGGGAGGAAGTTGAGTTTGTCGTGATGTTTCATGTAATGAAACTTGGCAATTTATGACGACCCGGCATGTACTCAGATGTAACAAATCTTGTCAATTATGACAGCCCGACATGTGTACGTAGTTTGTTGAGTGTTGTACTTAAATTTGTTTTATGTTTCCTTTTCAGATTTATCCTTGCTCCATTTGGTCAAGTTAAAGTGGTATTAAAAGTAGCATTATTGCTTTCGATCTATGCTTTATCCAAAATAAGGATAAACAAAACTACGTTTCTTCCAAATTTTAAGTCATTTCAATTTTTTTGAAAAGTAAAAATATTGTAAGTTTGAATAAATTTAAGCAATAAATCACTTACCAATAATTTTTTAATTAATTATATTTTTGTAGCATATCTATTTGGCACAATAAATCTTTGTAACCCTCTTTGTAATTTTGGTCAATTTTAAAATGGTTTGACCATCCAGAAAAACCAGAATGAATTACAATTTGAACGGAGGGAGTACCAACTATCCAAACTCGGTTCACCCACAAAAATTCAGCATGATTTTAGAATATTATGGCACCAGACATCATGAAATGTAAGAGTAGCTTGATAATCGTACTAATTGCGTCCCGATGAAATTTTGCTCTTGGGGTCCGCCGATCATCACGCTTGCTGGCGCAACGTGGCGGAGGAAAGAAATACTACTGTGCAACACGCCGCTTGCCAACTAGTGCTACTATACTGATGAGTGATGACCAGGAGAAGGAACGGAGAAGAAGGGAGTCACGGGGTTGTCAATGGCAACAAGCGCAAGCGAGGTCGCGGAGGGTGCAGAGGCGGCGGCCGGAGTCGCCGGTCAACACGCGCCCATCCGACCGTTCGATCGGTTCCCTTGACGACGGCCACGATGGCGACGTCGCGGCTGACTGCATATTTGCATGCCTGCCTGACTGCCACTTGGTATTTGATGGCAGATTAGCACGTAGCACATGCGGATCGCCGGCGTCGGCGCTTCTTTCCTCGGCCAACCCCACCCATCTCAGGTGTACGAAAGGAATTGGCCGACATGCCCTTGATTAGGAGTTAACAGATGAGCGAGCGAACTAGTACTCGCTGTTTGACCACGCGCTTGGCAGGAAGTTGAGGAAAGCTACTAGAGGTTACGGCAGCAGTGCGGCACACTATACATAAGTACGTGATACGACGGATTTGTGAGGGGCATTTCCGTCACGCCTGACGCCTGACGCCTGGCCCGCGCCTTGGATTCCACTATTCCAGCTCCTCTCCCCAAGCCGCAAGCCATGCATATCGACTCGTTCCAATTCCAACGCGACTACAGCTTGCGATGCGTGGCTTTTGCACCTTTGCTTGCTTGCTGTCCTCTGTCTCCCTTCGTCGTCGTCGGTCGCCATCGGACCACCACAAGATCGAGATACGTGCAGTGGGGGTTTGATGCTGATGAGCTTTGGTTCCGATCCACCTGGAATTTACTACTAATAGTAGTACTCATCCCTTTTTCTAGCTTGGTCAAAGGTAAATGGTTAATTTGTTAGAGACTACCGGACTAGGAGTAGCTACTTTGTCAAGTCCAACATAAACATATGATGTACCTACGTCGATCAACAATGATAAACATTGAAAAATCACTAGCAAAATTAAAAGCTTTTGATGAGCGAATAGCGATTACGCGGGTCCTTCTACCCCTCCATCTTTCTCAGTTTCTATCACCTCGAGAGCTCACGACACTTGGCCCCCCAAATGTTATTTGAATAAGCTTTTTTGAAAAAAAAAATAAAATTTTAATTGAACATTCTCTGAACTCTTTCCTCGCAAAATTTTGAAAATATCATTTGGAATTTATACCTTCTATAGAAATTTATTATATAATATTTTTATAAAATGTATTTATCCACAAAATAAAATTATATAAATATTTTTTAAAAAATATTTAAATGGATTTTATAGGTAAAAAAATTATAAGAATGTTAGTGTATATTCTTTATTCAAAAACTTATTTCTATCTCTTTTTTTGAAAGGTGAAAAGGTGTTGTATGAATTAATATTAACATAAAATATCTGTAGAAGCATTATTTATATATATTCTCTAAAGCAAATTAAAGTTATCTAATGTTTTGTAGAAGATTTCATACAAATTAAAGCAAACTGCTGGTATGGCCTAACGACGTCATATTTACCACCCCCCCTCCTCCTCCTCTCAATATCCCTGTAAACCGTTTTAGGTGTGCATTGCTTCTTGTTTTTTAATCTAACTCTATATGAATCTATATACGTATATAAAAAAGCATTACTCCGTAGATTAACGATATAAGTCAAATAGTGTAAAAACATATTCTTTTAAAGTGATATACAAATTTCTCTCTCTGAATTATCACATCTTATCACTTATCAGGCATAAAAACTGTTGCCTTATGCACCGTGCCTGCGCTTAAACAAGTCGCATCTTGGATCCGAGGTCGATGGCCCACTGACAACTAGCTAGTTATACCAAATAGGTGTCGTTTATAACCAGGTTAAGACCATTAACTATGTTGTGGGCAACATTGCAAAAGACAAGGGCGTTTTGGCGCTCAAGGTCAAGAGTGCCTGGCACAATCACACAGATGAGATGACCGGCCAGTTCCTTGATTGGAGGTGCAGGATTCTTTTTTATATATATATGATTATTATTTGGTTTGCACGCATGATGGATATGATGTCTACATGCATGAAAGAAGACGCATGTGCTTAACCACTAAGCCTGCCGCATATATGCTCTATCGCCCTGCATCTGCCATGTGGACCAAGCATTTATTTATTCTATTCTCTACTCTATTATTATAGTGCAAGTCCCCTTCGATCTTCCTCCAGGTTTTAGCTAGTTTACGTTTTTAATTAGCCTATATATGCTTAATAATAGGTTGTTTGGAAGCTTATGTTTTTCGTTTTGTTGCGCAAGGTGTTTCAATTATTTGGCATGATCTCTTAGCTTAGCTTGTTAACTTTGATTTGACCGAGACAAAATTGAAAAGCTCAGCTACAATATCGATCTGTCACATATTCTAACCGACTACAAAATGGTATATGAATTTGGACCACTTTACATATCTTAACTAATGCATAGGAGAATGCTTCTTTTTTTATGAAAACCTGTAATCACTCAGAATTTAACACGGACTAACTTTCCAACAGGCGGAAAGGCCTGGAATCTCTCTTTCCAATTCCATGTACCTGCCAAACCAGATAGTCTAGAATGTGTTTCCAATTCCTCCCAATTACAAGGAAACAAACAGGCCCGTAGACTAAAGTTGGGTTCTGGAAACGCGTGTGCGCACATCTTATAAATTTGGAAAGACAGAGTGCATATTTTTGCTAGTTGGTCTTAGCCTTTAGGTGAGCATTCCATTCTTAGCTATTCTGGTTGGTCTATTTACGTAAGTTGCAATTTAATAATTACTAAAAAAGGCATCTTCTGGCCCCTGTTAGTTCCTCTAGATGTTTTTGACACTGTTTGATCTGGTCTTAAGCTGATGACGCGCTTTTGCATAACGATTCCTTGTCAGAGTAACCT
>CM014272.1:78627366-78659027 GCA_004135705.1 Alloteropsis semialata | reverse complement strand
AAGCGCAGCGCAGCAATTGAATGAAGATTTGCCTTCTTCTCTCTTCGAATCTTCAATTCGACCGTCGCAATTGGTAAGATATGTTGATCCGTTACTACTTCATTCACTTCTTACTTGATTCGTGCGTGCTGGCATCCGTATATTGTTTTCTATTCCCCTCGTGCGAGTGTTTTAACAGAAATGAGATCAATCATATGTTCATCCATTAGGACGAATACTGTTTCATGCAATACAGTCTCAATTTGTGTTGAAGTCTTTTGAACTGAGCTATATTTCTGATCCCCTGTTAAACCATTATTTAGTGTTTGGTTGAACCATTTGGCTCATGTTCGTAATATGTAAAATGTTACTTAAACTGATGGATCTTGTTGTTGAACAAATTTCAGTTGTTCGATGTAATTAAATACAAATTTTTTTGTCCTATAGCAAGTATGTATGCTGGTAAGAAAAGATCTAATGATGGCTGTCTTAATGCTGGCCCATCCTTTAGAAAAGATCAGACAAAGACGCAGGTATGTGTTTAGCTATTGTAATACCAGAGTTCAGTCTATTCCATTTTCTAGCTGCTTTGCTCTATTTGTTGATGTTCACTTGAATGATCATTATTTCCATTGATTGCTGCTTGTGTTGGTAACAACTTATTTGCAATTATTACTGCAACTACATGTTATATGTCATTTGCTTGAGCTTCATCGTGCATTTGCAAGCTGCAACTGCTATTGCAATTTCATTTGCAAGATCTATCAAAATCAACGTCTATTGTCATGCTCAATTTTGATTTGCAGTTTGCTCTATCTAACTCTACTCCCTATATTATTCCTTCTTTTGTGCTATTTGTAAACTTTTGTCATTTGCTTTTTGTTATATTTTGTTATATTTGTAATGTTGTTATATTTTTTGTTTGCGTGTATTTATTTTTTTTTCTGTTGTCTTCATATATTTATGTTTATTACTATGTTGTTGTTTATGTTTTTTTTATTTTGTGGTTTAGTTATCTTCATATCTAACTTCTCTTTTCTTTTTTTTGTGTTAGTGGTTGCAATCAAAATTTACAAACTGTCTTTTTTCTTCTGCAGTCTTATAGTTCTCGTCAGTCAAACAAGGTGTTTATTGATGTGATAAAGAGGCTTAGTGATGTTCAGAAGAAGGACATATCAGATGTTGGCTTTGGACCACTTCTTGATCTTAATTGCTCTTACACACCAAGAATTTTTGCATGCTGGCTTGTCAGTAGATTTGATACTGCAAAAAGATCGCTTAGGCTTCCAGATGGTTCCTCATGTGAGCTGAACGCATTAACCATTAATGAAATCCTGGGTATTCCTTTAGGCCCAAATTCTGTTCCACTGAGATTTAGTCAAGTTGCGTCTGCTTCTATCAAGCAAGAGTTTTCTTGCATTGGAAATTCCCCTTCTATTGATGAGCTAAATAAATTCATTACTGCTGATCTGACTGGTCCTCCTTTGATCCGTGCTTTTCTATTACTGGCATTATGTATCTTCCTGTGCCCTACCACACATCGGTATCCAAGTCCATGTTTCTTTCCTGCATTACTTGATGTTGAGAAAATAATCTCATATGATTGGTGTACATTAGTTTTGAATTGGCTTCTTGGCTACATTGCTCGATATCAACAAAAAGTTTCTGAAGGAAAGTCCCCAGCGTTGGGTGGATGTGTTTTTGCGCTTGTGGTATGTCTTCTTATCTTCCTTTCTCTTCTTAATCGCCATCAAATCCTGTTTTTTTGTTTAGGTCATATGAATTCTGAATTGTGTCGTATGAATATTTTCCTTTTCACAGGTTTTCTATCTTGAGTTCCTTAGTGTTTCTCCTGTCCAAATTTCTAATCCTACTCCAGTGCTCAGATTCTGGTCAACACAAAATATGTCTACACTTATACGCCTTGACACAGTGGAAGGTTGTACAAATAAGTTTGGCAGATTACCAGTAAGTTGAAATATGGCTTGTATGAATTTTTTTCTCTATAATACACTTCTTCCTGAAAACAATTTTGTTTTTTTTTTTGTTCTCATTATGTAATTTGATAGGTGAAGCACACAAATGCTATACCTTTCACTAGTGCGAAGCAGTCAGTTTCTAGGAAGAATGTTCTTCCTGCAGATGTAGAAGCATTTATTGATTCTGGTATTCCATCAGATTATCTACGTGAAACAGTAAGGCGTTTACTGAACTATTCCTTGTATCTCTTTCTTCTATAGCTTGTTCTTCATATAGTTTGTTGTTTGTCCTTTTTTTTTATTTATTTATGTTGCAGACAAGAAGAAGTCTTGTGGATGTGTCAAACATGCTGAAATCAAATATACAGGAAATAATTGTTTCATCCATGAGCCCTGCTATATCATCATACACATCTGACGTGTTACGTCTGATTCTGCATGATAAGTTTCCATCCTTTAACCATTCCAGTGCATCAAAAGCTGAATCCAGTGGGTGCGGAATGTATTCTTTGGAATCTGACGAAGAAGTTGAGTGTGCTAACTTTTCTGAATCAGATGATGATTACATCGTACCATTTATTCCTCCTGTTCAGCCATTGGACAGAACTCAATTTAAATGCAAACGAAATGCTGCTCACCAGCTGATTTCCAACCCAAAGAGGTACAGGTCTCCTTGTTTTGACAGTGCTCCTCCATCTGATGCTAGCAAGAACAAAATTATACCAGAAGAACAAAGGAGTGTTCCTCCATCTGATGCTGTTATGAAGATAGTTACAACAGAAGTAGAAAGGAGTCCTCCATCTGATGCAGTCAAGAACAAAGTTACGCCAGAAGAACAAAGCAGTGCTCCTCCATCTGATGCTGTGATGAACGAAGTTGCAACAGAAGTAGAAAGGATTCCTGCATCTGATGCTGTGAAGAACAAAGTTACACCAGAAGAAAAAAGCAATGCTATCCATGAGTTTTTCCAGAAATTCATGCTGTTGCCTGATGATATGATTGACCATGATGCTGTTGTCACTCCAAGTTTTCGTGATATCATAAATGAACTGGAGACCTTTCCTGAGGAATTTCCTGGTTACGATATTTCAGCGCCGTATTCTGATTTCTTTGATTATGCAATATCACTAGTAGATGGTCCAGTTTACCCATCTTCAACAGAAGATTCTGGTAAAGTCTATTTCCCACTTACTTCAATGTTATAATGCATGTGCTCTTCATTTCCCTGTTTCTGCCAACAATCTTATACTTTGTTCAAATTACTTGCAATTGTAGATTCTGAATCATTGAATATAGATGTGCAAGATCTTTGTGCACAAGGTGATATGTTTTTTGCTGGCAATTACAATAGTTGTGTTAATGACCGCATTGATCCATCATGGGTTGATCTCGTTGATGCACTGCTAAGTGAAAAGCTTGAACAATGTGATCTGATTGGCAACGAATCCAGTGGTCATGGAGATGCAGCAATTGTTGAACAATCAAAACCCAGTGCCTCACGTGGTCTTAAACCTATGTCTCTTAATGAACGGTTGATGCAGTCCATGGCCAAGCATGGCCTTGCTACACCACCACAATCGTTCGACAGGAATAGTATTGATCCCTCAGATTCTTTTGACTTGATTTCTGATGCTTGTGAATCTCCTGAAACAGCTGCTGCATTGAATCTTTGTACTAAATCTTCAGTTCCTTCAAGTCGCAGTACAAAGGATCAGTCTTCGAGCTCGGTTTCTCATGTTGATGATAGCAATGAAACATATGAAGAAGCTATGTTAAAATTTGCTTACAAATCAGAGTTGGAATATCAGAAAAGATGTGTAGACGGTGTTGCTACTGATTTCCGCAAATGTTCAGATATGATAGATGAGGAAGGAAATCTGATGGATGCATATAAATCATCTGAGCAATGTATAAATCTTTCTGCATTTTCTGATGTTCCACCTGTTCCAGTTGTCTTTGCAAATGAGTTGGAAATAAATTTGTATGACAAGATAACTTCTGTGATCAACAGTAATGAACCGAAGTACGTTTTTTTTTTTAATTTTTATGCTGTAAATTTCATAAAGTTTTAGAACAAATATTACAGTTAATTTTTTTTTTTAAAAAAAGTAACTGCTTATCTTTCCTAGCAGACCCAGGATTTTTCAAATTGGCAATAATTGGGTTGACAAGAGGACCTTAGCTCTTTCCATGAGAGCTGGCTGCTGGTTGAATGTTCACGTTATGGATGCTTTTTCTGCAATGTTCAACCATGCTCAACGTGCGCTGGTGGAAAATAATGAATTTGAAGATAAGGCACTGATGAAGTTGCATCTGACAAGCACTACAATTGTATGTTTGTACTGCCGTTTCTTTTTCAATTTTGATGCAGTTCTTTATTTGTGTTTGTCCTTATATAATTTGTTCTTACAGGATGTTCTAATGGATGATCACTTGATACACGGTGATGTAAGAGACACGCTTTCCAAGTTTAAACTTGGTATTCGTATTGATAAAGTGGATCATGTAAAATCTGTAATCCTTTTCTATTTTCTTATATATGCTATGCATATTTTCTTGTTCTCAGCTGATTTTTACTTGTTCTATCATAACTTGATTACTTCGAAATTCAGGTCTATATGCCATGCCAGATTGACAGGCAGTGGGTCTTACTAGTTGCTAATTTGAAGGAAAGAAGATTTGACATTCTCAATCCTGAGATTGGTGTTGCCAAGTCTTGCAGCACAATACACACTGTCATACACAATTTCAAATGTTTGTTTCTACTGTCGTGCGAACGTTGGGTTTCATACAACATCAGAGATTTTAAAGTTAACTATATCCATGTACCGAAGCAAACATTCAGGTTTTTTCAGTTAACAGTATCTTTTTGCTTTGTTGATATTATGTATTATAATATGCAGCTTACATTACAAAGTTTGTTTATGTGTTGTTCTTTACAGATATGACTCAGGCATATTTGTGCTAACATTCTCTCAGTATTTTGATGGTTCTTCAGTTGCTGCTTTCTCTAATGTAAGAAGTTTACATTTCTTCCTGTTTTAATTTATTCATTTGCTCGTACTATTCTATACAAGTTGATCTATTATTCCCGTTCCTTTTCTCTCAGGTTGATCTACTACCGCTTCGTCAAAAGCTGTTGTTTCAGCTTCTGAACTATGAACACAATATCCATCATAAAACAGTCAAGAGAATTTTGTTTTGCTTGTAGACAAGTTTGCTGTCTACAAGAGATCAATGAGATGTTTCTCCTTGCAAACTGAAAGTTATCATGTGTGTAATTTCATTTTGCAGCATTTGTGATATTTTGTTAAACCTGCAATCAACTATTTACCCTTGTTGCAACTGACTTGTTATTAGTCTTGCAAATGCCTTTGTATCAGCTACAATGCAAACGTGTTGCCTTCTTCTTTTCTTTTTGCAAAAATATATTCAGCTTGATTGCAATTGAGCTACTAATAATAGCTCAATTGCAATCATGCTGAATATATGTTTGCAAACAAAACAACTGCATGATTGCAATACTAATAACAGAACAACAAACACAAAAAATGAATTGAAATTTCGAGTCCAAAAGGATTCCATGCATGCATGCATGCAGGCTAATTCCAAATTTACGTGTCATCAAGTTTCTAAGCCTGTATTAATGTTTTTTACTGTGACTGCAATTGCCCTCCTACCAGTGTTGCAAATCCCTTGTTATCATATCAGCAGTGCAGACATGTTTCTATGTGTTTCACACACTGGTTACAACTATTACCTTTGGTTGCAAACGAGCTGTTGTCTGTATAGCAAACATTCTGTTATTGTGTTTGCAATTTCCTCTCTGCTTGCAGGAAACTGTTACCCTTTGGTTGCAAACGAGCTGTTATCCGAATTGCAAACGTTCTGTTATCCTGTTTGCAATTGCGTGTTTGTTTGCAGAAAACTATTACCCTTTCGCTGCAAATGATCTGTTATCAGATTTGCAAACGTTCTTTTATCCTGTTTGCAATTGCGTCTTTTCTTGTAGTGAACTATTGCCCTGTGATTGCAAACTAGCTATTATCAGATTTGCAAACGTTCTGTTATCTTATTTGCAATTGCGTCTTTGCTTGCAGACATTTCTAATCGTTATAGTGTCAGTTTAGTTTTGGAAGTCGTTAATCGTTCTGCTGTTTGCAATTAAGCTACTATCATCGTTGCAAACATGTAGTTGTACTGTTTGCAAATGGATCTGTTCTTCCAAAAACTTATCTATTCACCTTACAATTGAGCTGTTATTGCTATTGCAAACAAGTCGTTCCGCTGTTTGCAAATGAGTCTTTTGTTTCAAAAACTTTTAATGGTCGTCGTGTCAGTTTATTTTTGTGAGCTGTAAGTCTGTACCCGTTGTTTTAGTTATTGTGTCACTTTAGTTTTGTGAGTTGTAAGTCCCCGCCCGTGTTAACCCCCTTATCACCCATAGCCCGGCGAAAAATAATAAAAATTCCAAGAAAAAGTCTCGAAAAAAGCTTATTTGTAGTCAGAAAATTCTCGAAAAGAAAATCCAGCCCGAAAAAAGCCCACGAAGAAAAAGTCTGGAAAAAGTCTAGAAAGCCCACAGCGGGGGCGCTGGCGCGGGCGCGCGCGCGCGCGGGGCGCTGGCGCGCGGGCGCGTTTTTTCTTCTTCTGGCGCGTGCGCGCGGGCGTTACGGTAGTTTTCGGTAGTACGCGCAGGGTCTGTGCGTTTCCTATAGAAAATGCACCTTGTTGCATTTTAGCCTCGCCCTATATATATATATATATATATATATATATATATATATATATATATATGTGTGTGTGTGTGTGTGTGTGTGTGTGTGTGTGTGTGTGTGTGGCGCGCGCGCGCGGCTGCCAACCGTGCATGCAAAGGATATATATCATGATCTTTTTTTTCAATATAAAAAAGGATGTATATAAATCCGTCCATGGTCCATGGTCTTAGAGCTAGCTTGCTACCGGCTGGCTTGGTAGCACCAAGGCAACCAAGTCGTTATTGGTCTAGCCAAATCCTGCTGTGTACACCATTGACAGCGTCTTGACACTCGATGATGAATCGGCCATGACACGGCGCACCCCATCAATCTCATTGCAGAATTAAATTAGTTATTCCGTACAAACAACACCCAATCCACTATACCACAGCCCCAATTCACCGACTGAGGAACGGTCGCTATAAGCTGTTATGCCGACATACCATCCGTCGGTATAGATATATATCGACACCAGGTATCTGACGTTATAAGTGGCGTCGGTATAAAGTTTTACCGACCGACGCTGTTTTACCGACCGACCGTTCGACACTCTCAAGAGATATACCGACTGACCTAGATACACCGACTAACCATCTGTTGAAAGATATACCGACTGTCAGTTTGAAGATATAAGTACTTGTACCAACCAACAATCCATTGCAAAACATTAATGGAACATTTTGCTATATATGTTCATCCACATTACCATATAATGCCAACCCTTTAAACATTAAGCTAACAAGCTCACATTGCATCAAACACACAGAATGGGATGAACATATAGCTTAAATTTTCATTTATGCCAACAACATTTTACAAGTCAGTGCTCACAACAGCTGCTGGATCATATGTTTGATTTGTGATAGATCACAAATTTCAAGCATACAAAGCTAACAATTACAAAATAAACTGGTAGGTTGCCAAACTAGATCAAATTAGTGTCCACACATCCATACATTGGGTTCTTACAGAACAAAGGTCACATGTTTGGCTACACACCATACAGATCCAAATGTTTGGCTATGATAGCTCAAAATTCACTTGCAAAATGAGCACAAATTCACTTGTTGTTGGCTCAGATCGATGCCACCTCTAGATTCTCCCACCTGAACAAATCAAAAGTGTAATGTTCAAAACAGGGCTAAAGTTTGAATTGAAATAGAAAAATTGTCAAGCAGGGCTGCAGGTTGAAATGAAAATGCATGACCATTGTTCTTTTGCAATTAGCACGCCAGAACACATCTGCACCACAGAGCAGCCCATTCCAACATTTACAAACCTAACTCAGCTAGTCAGGTCAGAACTATCATAGAGCAGCCCATTCTAACATTTACAAACCTAACTAAAGCAAAAATCATATGCCCTTTAACTTCAGCAAATTTGTTCAGCAAATTTGGCAATGCAACAGAACTACCATAGCTTTTGGAAATCTAGTAGTAATAGCCTAATAGAAAAATTAAACAGGCCTGATGTAGTAAAAATAGTAAGATCAGCAAATGTTGGAAATATAGTACAAACAGGTCATATTCTAACTAGTTTGCTTAGATGAAAACTAATCAGCAAGATTAATTCAAACTAAACAGGCCTGATGTAGTAAAAATAGTAAGATCTATCGATATCAATCCATGTACCAACCATCAAATAATTGTTATGTACCTAGCATCAATATCAATCCATGCTTTATCCATCAATCTTTATATGGCCAATCAATCAGCTCTAATTTCAAAAATGAACAAACAAATTAAAAAGCGTATCATATTCATAAGCAATCAAATAGCTGGATGCTTTCTCAAATCCCATGTACCAACCATCCACAGATTCACTCTGATTTCACGTATATTACCATCTGAACAGATAGAGAAAGAGGACCATACCGTACACAAGTCAGGTACTCTCCAAATGCTTCCAAGCAAGGTGTTCACGTGGGCTTCGTGGCAAGGTACAAGCAGCTGTACAAATGTAAAAGACTTCAATTTAATTACCTCATTATTATATTGTAACTGAAATTATGTAAATTGAGATGCATTCTATTAAGAGAAAAAGGACGTTCAATTTTGTTTAGCAGTACATCCTAGTCTCCCTGACAGATGGTTACATGAAAAAGGACCACATATATTACCTATTCTATCAGAAGACAAGATACTTGATATTTCTCTGAGCTCTGCAAGTGCCAAATTCTTTCAATACTGCAACATGAGAACCAAACCAGAAAATAGCAGCATGTTAGAGATTTACCTAGCAAGTAAATGCATCAATCAATAATGATAGGTCACAAATCACAAAAGGCCTATGGCCATCACAAAACAATGAGTGCCAATAATTAACCATACTAGCTGAGCACATTACAGTGTGTACATAAAGCCTTCAATTTTGATGTCAATTTTTAAAACTTCAACCAGAGAGTCATTGACCTAAAATCCCCCAAATTACATTGCCGCATCCAACATCACAGAGACATGTACGCATGATTGAAACATACACATGCTTGCTACTATTACCTGGTAGATCTTGTCGTGGGGCACCAGTAAAGAGGAGGTGTTGGTGGGTGAGTCGGCGACGGCGGTGGACTAGGGTTGGCACAGAAATCGGCGAAGACTTGCTCTGGGACGGGGAAGCCGCGACGTCCTACTCCGAGATGTCACAGTTCGTGAGGCGGCGACGGTGGGTGACGGGGCGGCGGCAGCGGTGGGCGTGGCGGCTGCGCTGGCTGCGTCTTGTAGGCGGCGCTGGTGGTTGGTGGCCTGCTGGATGGCGCGTGCCGGCGGCCTGGATGACGGGGCAGTGGCGGCGGCAGCCGTTCGTCCTGGAGGCAGCGTCGGTGGCCGTCGAGGCCGTGGTGGCTGCCGGCCTGGATGCCGGCGCGTGCCGGGGGCCTGGCGGCCGCCTGGATGCCGGCGACGCGGACAACGGAAGCACGGAGAGGGGCGGGGTGATTTGGCGAGGGCAGGAAGGGGCGGCGAGATTTGGCGAGCACAGGGAGGCGCGGCCGAGCGGATGAGATTTGGGGGCGGCGGCAGCGCGTCCAGACTACAAGGAGAAAAAATCTAGGGTTACCCAGGCTGACTAGTGGGCCTCTTGGCCAAAATTTACGCGCACGAGTTTGGGCCGGACGCGGGAATGGGCCAAAAGATATAGCGACGGATGGTTTGATGTAAATACAAAGCAATACCAACCGATGATGCATCGCTATATTAAAATTTTTATACCGACAGACAGTCCCTCCGTATAACCAGATATAGCGACTGATGGTTTGACACCCACTTTTACCAACCAACTGTTTATCGGTATTCTCCTACTTATAGCGACAGACGTCCGACGGTATAGTAGGGCTGTGGTATAGTGATCTTTGATCCGATCCTATCTTAATTTCCATTGTTGTAATTCTATTTACTTTGGCACACGCCAAACTTGATTCTAGGCAAAGCTAAAGTCAAATAGTCCTGACACTGCCGATAATATAAGCAAAATATAGAATCGCCCTAACGCTGATAAATATTGGAGTACTATGCAGGTGTTTCTCAAAAATGGAAAGAAGAGAAAAGGGAGAAGTTTTTGTTGGGCTCCAACTTGCAAATTGGTTGGTTGTGCACTTGTGCGTGCAAATGTTGCCCTTATCATCATCAACGCATGATCTGATAATATACGGCGTGGATATACTCCAGGCTATTATTCCATTTCCAGTGAAGGATGCTACCATTGATGGGTGATTCAAATTTACGCGCCCTTATCATCCTAGGCTTTTTTTTTTCCTGTGACAGCACCGTCATCCTAAATTCCTAATCCAGTAATCCTAATTGTTATCCTAACGAGTAGCTACTAGCTATCGATTGCACACGATCGAATTCAGGAGACGCATGAGATAAGAACAGGGAAAGGATACTGTTGGGCTGCAAGATCGATGGATGGTGAATCTAGCCCATGTCACGTGCAGTCGGGTCTCTTGGCCCGGAGTCCTGAAAAATGGATGAATGGGCTGCATCTACAGTATCCTGGACTCGTTGTCGTCACGATGGGCCAATTAATACCTCTAGGCCCTCCTCTTTGTTTGCCAAAGGATTTCTAGGATTTTTCGGATCACATGGGTCAGTTGGAAGAAATACGATGAAAGCACTTGTGCATGCATACCATCTTTTATTGAATCATGAAATTAAATGCTATGAAACCATAAAATAAAACTACTATCCATTGAAGGGTAGTTTCGAACATCATTTTATTGTTTTGTTGTTTATATATGGCTATTTTGAAAAACATCAACATGAAAACACAGCAAGTGGTATTAGCCTTATATAATGCTATAGTGTTTGGTTTTCATTAAGAAAAGAAGCCAAGACTTGTGGCGGCAGGCTTGGGAAGGTCCTTTCTTTTTATTATATATATATATTTTTGCCTCGAAAGGAGCTTGCCTTTGGCCTCACTCCTTATTTTACTGCCCTACCCTTTGGCCGCCTCTCATCAACACTACACATTATTCTATAGGTGATATGATCGTCACCCGTGTTATCATAATCCTAGAAGCCCCATTAAGGTTTTCTTATTTCAGATGATAATCTGTCCAAGTAAATAAAAACACGCCTTAATTATTTTTTGTGTTCATGTATTGCTGAATAAAAACATTAAGCATATATATTTTTTGTTTTTGGATAAAAGAAAGGATGAGAAAAAACTAAAAGAGATGACTGGACGAGAGGTCAGAGGGTGTTTAGTTCACCCCCTCTCTCCTCCATTTTGCATAATACACGCCTTCCAATGCACTTTTTTCTCTCTATGGCACACGACCCAATGTAAAAAAATACTATGCATAACAACATCTAAACACCCCCTCAGTCGCCCCGAGAGTGACTGACTGCCTCGAGATGCATGCGTGGGCTGTTGGTGTTGGCACGCCGCACGCCACCTTTTCTTAGGCTTACCTTCTCTTCGCCTTTCCTTCCTTCCTCTGCTTAGTGGTAATGGCTGATTTGGAACAGTAATCCAGTGTCGGAGCACGTGGTCTCCATATTCCATCTCGTTTCGCTCGGTCCACTGCCCATGCGACACCACGCACGCGCTGCACCACACCACACCGCAGCAGCCGTGCACGTACTAATCACTACCCCTGCTCTACCCAGCAGCTCCCCTGCGCTTTGACAGTTTCACTTTCACCATACGGTAACTTCTCACAGCGCTTTATTTGACAGTTTCACTTTCCTCCCCAACTTGCCAGGAGGATTAGGCCTTGTTTAGTTCCCTCTAATTCAACCAATTCAATCAAAAGACATTCCATTGAACAACGTGGCCCCTCTCTGCTTTTTCGATTCCCAATATATTTTTCTACAATACATTCAATCGAATTCAACCGAACTAAACAAGGCCTTACAGATTCTCCACGCCATCAGCATCACACTCTGATCCATCAGTCAAAAACGTCTTGTGCCTTTTTCCCCCTCTCCATTTGCAACAATGCTTTACTCCATGGGTATTATTTGTGCAGCTTGTTCTTGTTTCGCTAAGGCCCTATTTGGAATGCGGGATTTTTTTCCCTATTTCTGCGTTTTTCCTGTGAAATTGAACTGTTTCCTATGAAATTCCTGCGTGATTCTTGTGAAATTCCTGTGTTCCAAACAGGGCCTAAAAAAAAAAAAAAAAAGAAGCAGCTTGTTCTTGTTCGTCCAGACAGAGGGGCAGACGAAGGGAAGACACCCCCAGTGTCAGTGTCCCAATGCACGGCTTATGATTTTGTGAATCTGTGCACTGCACACAAAATCTTATCTCTAGGGCAAAGGGGGCCTACGGAGGTTGCTGCAAAATCTGGTCTCCCCGTACCGTGCCGGTGCCAGGAACAAACAACTGCAGGGACTGTTTAGTCGACGAAAGTTTCGTAACTTTTCGCTATTCACTTATCACATCAAATATTAGGACACTAATTAAAAGTATTAAATGTGAATTAATGATAAAATCCATTCGATATCCCTGGTTAACTTCGCGAGACGAATCTAATGAGTGTAATTAGGCCATGATTAGATAACGTGCTACAGTAAACAATCTCTAATGATGGATTAATTAGGTTTAATAGATTTGTCTCGCGATTTCCCGTCCATCCGTATAATTAGTTTTATAATTAGATTATGTTTAGTCTTTCTAATCTTCGGTTTAAAATTGCTACAGTAAATTTCGCAAACTTTCCCATCGAACTAAACAGGCCCTTAGTTCGGTAAGTTTCAGAAAGTTTCGAAAGAAAGTTACCATTGGGAAGCGTGTTCTGTGAGAGGGGGCATAATTGTCAGTGTGAAAAAAGTTACAGTTTCAATGAAAGCTTTCTCAACTAAACAGAGCCTTATCTTTGTGGTAACAAGCTCAAGCTGGAAAAATCTCTTTGAACAACGAGATTACCAAATTTGGCCTTTCTAAAGGCCAGCACAAGAGAAAAGGAGATGCACAGCATGGGATGGAATCTGCCTGGAGAACTTTTTGGATCGAGAAGCTGACCTGAAAACATCTCTTTCAGTCACCAAAGTAGTAACGGCATACGAGAGAAAAAGAAGGAAATTCTACTCCACAACACATTCAGTCAGTCCGTCACACGAATGGAGTAGCACGAAGGTAGCATAGTACCACCAAGTTTCCATTTCTAAATAACAAAAAAAGAGAGCAGGTCAAGCTTCGCATCTCCCCAATCTCTCTCTCCTCTCTCTTACAGTAGCAGCAGCACCAACAAAACCCTAGGACCCAAAGCCCTCGGGGAGATCTGGCGCGTCCAACCTCCGATCCAACGGTCCAAACCGCTCCGGCCGTTGTACTTAATCGAGCCGCAACGGGGGGCCTCTGACTCCTTTCTTCTCCAGTCTCTACGCTTCTTCCCCGGCTACCCAGCACACCACTGCTCACACTTGCAGCGGAGAAAGGGGGAGCTCCAATCCAATCCCTCGCAAATCCGCACCATTTCCGCGAATTCGAACGCCTATCCCCCCGCAGATGGTCGCTCTCTCCCCGATTCGTCCGTCCTGAGCAGCCGAAATCGGTCCTTGCCGCTTCCCGATCTCGGCTACCGCTCATTCCGTGGATAAATTTTTGTTAAGAGCCGCCGCCGCTTTCTCGGTTTTGTTCGCGGGAGCACGGTAATGGCGGGTTTCTAGCGCGCGGAACCCTAAAGATCTTGGCTTTTTTTTTGCGCCCCCCACCCCGCGATGGTGACGGAGATGGCGGCGCGCGGCGGCGAGGCGTTTGGCGGGGAGGCGGACCGGGACTTCGAGGTCTTCCGCAGCGGCTCCGCGCCGCCCACCGTCGAGGGCGCCATGGGCGCCGCCGCCGCCGCCGGCAGCCTCTTCCTCGACGACGACCTCCGCGCCGACCCGGCTTACCAGAGCTACTACTACTCCAATGCGCACCTCAACCCGCGCCTCCCGCCGCCGCTGCTCTCCAAGGAGGACTGGCGCTCCTCCCACCACCGCCTCCGCTCCTCCGGACTCGGCGGGATCGGGGACGGAAGGAGGCAGCAGCCGCAGGCGGCGGCTGCAGAAGGGACGGTGGGGCTGCCCGGGATCGATCTTGGTCGCCAGAGGAGCTTCTCCACCGTTTTTCAGGTTGAAAGATCGAATCTTGTCTCCCCCTTCTCTATTTTCTAGTATTAACTATACATATATCTTCATTCCATGCTAGTATTATACTAGTTGCGGGCGATGCTGCTATTTTTGACTGCTGACTTGAGTGACGAGTCCGAGGTCATTCCATTTACAGTGGAGCATATATAGAGTTTTTTTTTGAGGGCAGCGTATATATAGAGTTGAAGTGCCTTTCTTTTACGGTTGCTGCTTCTCCTTTCGACTCAGCTGATTTTTTTTTTGTCAGGCAGGGGATCCTCATCTCTTAGATTTGTTATGTTTGACAGGTATTAGGTTTCCAGTCATTGTGCAGTCACGGCAGTGTGAATGCGTGATGTTGCACTTTAGACCTATGGTTTCTGGGTGATGTCTTTGTCTTGCTGTTATGTGATCTGTTGGAGGCTGACTTCTTTATATAATCTGACTTAGTATGGTCAAAATATCATACATAGGGAGATTACGTGGTTTGTGTTTACACAAGGATCAGAATAAGGCCCACTTTCCTTATTTCGAGAGTTAAGCCATTTTCAGCAAGTTTTTCTGATTTTGCACGTGAAGGTGTTGCAGATGTCATGATAGAATAAACTAGTATAGTTCCTGAAGAGTTAATTGTTTCTGATATTGAAAATGTTTTGACGGATCACGGGGAACATCATTCCGTATTTCACTAGTGTGCTACTTGAATGCATCTCTATGGGTGCAACCTTCTGTTGTAGCTTATCAATCTCAATGTATTTATGCATTGGCGAGCCATTGTCTGCGTTAGTTCATAGATAGAAGCTTCTATATTTCATGGTTTGCTTAGTTGAATGCCCTTTGTCGATTTTACAAAAAAAAAGTGGGGTAGGGGACAAAAGAACAACTTTTATTTCTTGAATTCATGCCTTGAGCATCAATATGTAAGGTTTCCTTTTTTTATGTGGTTCTTTCCTCCTGTTTCTTTTTTAATCTGAATCAGATTTGCACATCTATCTGTAAATGGTGCAGGATGACTCATATCAACGGGATATGGATAGGCAGACAACCAACCACAATACTAACGACTTATTAGGCTCTTCTGGAATGCAGTATGCCCTACATCGGGGACCTGGAGCTATGGGAGGCCTGCACTCTAGTAATAATTCACGAGGCTTGGATGAAATCCATAACAATGATTTATCATCAAATACATATGCTTCTATTTTAGGGTCATCACTTTCTCGAAGTGCATCTCCAGATCCTGAGCTTGTGAGGAGGGCCCCTAGTCCATCCCTGCCTCCAATCGGTGTGAAAGTTGGTGCTAATGACAAGAAGATTAATGGTGGTTCATCTTCTTTCCGCCGTAGTTCATCTGCTATTGGTGAATCTGATGATCTTGTGGCAGCTTTATCTGGGATGAACTTATCATCTAGGGCAATGAGTGGGCAAACTATGGACCAGTCTCAGCTCTATCAGGATGTTGATAATGTCCAGAAGTTTCTGTTTGACAGACAGGGTGACCAAACAAATGGCAATCAGCAGCACTCCTACATGAGACGTCCTGAGCACGGACAGTCTAAAGTACCTGATGGCTATTCTGCAAATTTGGCCAATTCATCTACGATGAGAAACCAGATTAATGCTGGCAGTTTCACATCATTTGACAATTTGTCACTTGGATCTGGCTTTGCTTCTCCTAGGATTGGTTCTAGATCCCCTGGAGGGACTGTATCTTCTCGACAAAATTTAGCTGGTATGTCTACCATGCTAAACTACAGTGGAATTGGAAGTCCAACTGCATCACCTTCTCTTCAGACTCCTATTGATCCAGCGTATATCCAGTACCTTGCACAACTAGCAGCTACATGTGATGATCCTCTCATGGACAGGGGCCATCTGGGAAATTCTTACATGGACTTACTTGGTCCTCAGAAAGCTAACCTTGGACCTTTACTTCAGTCACAGAAGCAATATGGTTACTACGGAAATCTTGGATTTAACCTTGGTTATGCTGGAAGTCCATTGACTAGTCCTGTTCTTCCTTCTTCACCTATTGCACCAGGCAGTCCGCTTAGGCATGGTGATCGCAGCATGCGCTTTCCATCTGGCATGAGAAACTTTGGTAACTCTTTTGGTTCATGGAATTCAGGCATGGGTGGGAAGATGGATGCCAATTTGATGCCCTCGCTTCTGGAGGAATTCAAGAGCAACAAAAGCAAGTCATATGAACTCTCTGAAATAGCTGGCCATGTTGTTGAGTTTAGGTACACCTCTTTCTCATTAATGCTGTTTATAACATCATAATATACTAACATGCAGACCATCTTAGTGACTACAGTTTAGGAGTTCTGCATTGAGTGCACATTTTCGAACTATATAGGGATCTGACTACTTAAATACTGCTAATGTTTCAACCACAAGCGGACTTGATCCCTATTTCTACTTTCTGAAAGCTTACTTTGTTATCTTACTAATTTTTGAATATCTTTTAGTGCGGATCAATATGGGAGCCGGTTCATACAACAGAAGCTAGAAACAGCTAGTACTGAAGAAAAAGACATGGTTTTTTCAGAAATCATGCCTCAAGCTCTCACATTGATGACCGATGTTTTTGGAAACTATGTTGTTCAAAAGGTAGAAACATGGAAGTGCTACCCAGATACCTGTCTGAGGCTATATCTTCTCTTAAGTCTCATTGACCCCCCCCTTTTTTCCCCCAGTTTTTTGAGCATGGAAGCACTGCCCAGATAAAGGAATTGGCTGGCCAGCTTATTGGACGTGTCCTTGCTCTCAGTCTTCAGATGTATGGATGCCGGGTTATACAGAAGGTACCGTCAGCTGAAATATTTCCCTCTAACAAATATGTTTTTTTTTAAAAAAAATTATTTTTGCTTAGCAGAGCTTTGTGCCTTTTTTTTGGCCTGCAAGTTTATTGATGGCTCCAAGGATTTTTACCTTGCACAATAACTCCAACTGTTGTTTCTGAGTGATCAAAATATCATTTGGTGTACTGAATGGTACTCCCTCTATCTAAGAATGTAAGGCGTATTTGTTTTGTACTTTTGTTAGGACAAACCTTTGACCAACAATTACCCTATAGTATATAATTTTTTTTTTATATACAGAAGGTAGCATGAGTTGAAATATTTCCCTCTAACAAACATGATTTTCTTTTTAATTTTGTTTCGCAGAGGTTTGTGTTTTTTTTTTGCAAGCTTGTTGATGGCTTCAAGGATTTACCTTGCACAATAACTCTCACTGTTGTTTCTGAGTGATCAAAATGCCATTTGGTGTACAGAATGGTGTATTTTGTTTTGTACTTTTGTTAGGACAAGCCTTTGATCAACAATTACCCAATGAATATATAATTTTTTATGCGAAATTGATATTAGATTCCAATTCAAAATTACCTACTTATGGTTAAAAGTTTGTACCACAAAATGAATTGTTGGTCAAAGTCTCGTCCTAACAAAATGGTCCTATATTGTGGGACGGAGGGAGTAAGTTTTATTGGTCCATAGTTTTCTCGTCCTGATAATAAAACAGCTTAGTATGAGAGCGCATGCAGCAGACCAATTTAGTAGTTAGGTGAGAAATTTATGTTGGATTACTGCTGGCAGGCTTTGTTCTATGCATTTTGTATGTGCTTGTACAATTGTCTAACTCTTTGCATCTGTGGAATTTACATAATTGGCTGAAAGACTGTAGCAAGTCACATTTTTTTTTTCTAATATCATTGATGATGTATATGCAGGCTATAGAGGTTGTTGATTTAGATCTGCAGACTAAAATGGTCGCGGAGCTGGAGGGGCATGTCATGCGCTGTGTTCGTGATCAAAATGGGAACCATGTAATACAAAAATGCATAGAGTGCATTCCTCAGCATGCCATCGAGTTTATTGTCTCAACATTCTATGGCCAAGTTGTTATGCTATCCACTCATCCATATGGTTGTCGAGTTATTCAGGTATGCTAATTATATACATCCTTCTCTCATCCATTTGGAGCTTAACCAGTTGTGGTATGCAATTTCTTATTGTTATATCACATGAATTGCTACAGAGGGTTCTAGAGCACTGCGATGACCCTAAAACACAGCAAATAATGATGGATGAGATTCTCCAGTCTGTTTGCTTGCTAGCTCAGGACCAGTATGGCAATTACGTTGTTCAGGTCAGTGCCATGTTCAGTTTTGAAAGAGATACATGCCGTACCTGCCTACCTGGATTTGTTGTGCAGTAGCATCTCTAGGCAATTATGTTGATCTTAATATGTTACTTGCCTGATAACTAGTATCATTCAATACTGAAATGTGGATCGCGGATCCCCTTCCTTCCTTCCAATGAAATGTAGGTAGACTATTTTGTGTATCAGCTATGCTGGCTGCTCAGGAGTAGCAATTAAAGTGCATATTAGAGATTGCAGTCTCTTGTCGAAGTGACTAACAAATAAGTATGCATGCCTGAGTATAACTTCGAGGTGCACCCTTTATTCTAGTTTCTTAATATTGTCAAACTGACAGTGTTAGAATTTAGTTGCCATTCAATCCATGTAAACTACAACACTACATGTTACTTGTTACAATTGTTTCACTACAAACATTGGAATGCCTAGGTTGGACACAAATTGAACTTTGTTAACTCAGTATAGACAATCCATAGCTGAAGTCTTGTTCTGATACCTTAAGCGGTTCACTTTTTTTGTTTGCTCCAGTTAATGAGTAAGGAACTTGATGGATTTTTATGATGATATGGTTCTACTAGTTTTTACTCCCCACGAGTTATAAATAAACAATATTATGGAGATAGATAGCTTTTAACGCGACTTTGACTGCTGATATCTATTTGTGTTTTAATTTGTAATATTGTGGAGTCACTTGTGGGGACAATTCTCTATATATTGTTTTGGTAGGGGCTACTGAATAACACAATTTTGTTGCCAAAATTTGAAGTGCTCGACTGCGGACATCCCATTGTGTTATGTTTACCCCAGCTGGAAGCAGTGTACATTATTCTTCTTTTAGGAATTATGATTGATTCACAGAGTGAAATGTGGAACTTATGGTGGACGTGTTTTATGGTTAGCCATTGTTGTATGCTTAGTCATGCTTCTGGGATCTCTGGGGACTTTCTCCTTTTTTTATTTATGTTAGGTATTTCAGTTTCTCAATATTTTATTTCTAACTAGCAATGTGCTGAACTTTACAGCATGTTCTGGAACATGGCAAACCCCATGAGAGATCTGCTATTATTGAGAAGTTAATTGGCCAAATTGTGCAAATGAGCCAGCAAAAATTTGCTTCAAATGTCATCGAGAAGTGCTTAGCCTTTGGAAATCCTGTAGAGCGCCAGGTTCTGATTGGCGAGATGCTTGGATCCACTAGTGAAAGTGAACCTCTTGAGGTATGGACAACCCTTCTTTTTGTTAAAAAAAATTAAGCCGACCACGTCAAATGTTTTTTCGGTTATCAGGTAATGGATACGCTGGAAGTTTGCAGTATGTGCCTTACTGAAATGGTTTGTGTTGTGGTTGCTAGGTCATGATGAAAGACCAGTTTGCTAACTATGTGGTGCAGAAGGTGTTAGAAACTTGTGATGATCAGCAGAGAGAGATGATCCTTACGAGGATAAAAACACACCTGAACACCCTCAAGAAGTACACCTATGGGAAGCACATAGTAGCACGTGTAGAGAAACTTGTTGCTGCTGGAGGTATATATGGCCTGTCTTCATGTCTCCAGCACTTCACATTGTGTGTCTGTATTTAGGGGCTAATAATGTGTATATTCTTTTATGCTCGCAGAGAAGCGCCTTGGGCTTCAACCAGCATGCACTGCTGCCTGAAGGGCAAACAATCTAGTTGTACAGCTAACAGTTGCTAGGTTTGCACTCACGTTTTTTCTCTACTAAAACCTTATATAAGGCCCCTTTTGGCCTTGCCGGAAATAAATACTGTATGTTTGCGCCGAAGAGTGTACATTAATTCTGTAGCCGAAGACCCCACGCAGAATCAAGGGAGGAGTGATGCGTGCAAGTTTGATCTGCAAGCTGCTGTAAAGAGGAAGAGGAAGATGGAGGAGCATGTTAATTACTCTGCTGCTGTACTGTACAAATTAAATTTAGATCTTAGAGTGAGAAAGTAAGCTGTTAGCTGTCTAAAAGAAAAGCTGAAGCCATTAGCCCCCTGTTTTATCTGTTGATATCGTAGTGGCTTCGTGTTGTTCGGCCGTGTTGTAACATAAGCCCCGAGGCGCACTAGCCTTTGTTTACAGTTAAGCTGGAGTTATTAGTATCAGCTTTCCTGGACTTTCTGGTATGTATTATGACGTTTTTCTTGTGCTAATGGAGTCCCATGTAATCCAGGTCTATGATGTCGTGAACTTTTCATTTCAATTTTCTAGGTGATTTACAGGCAGACATGCCTATTTCACAACGGTGCACTCTTTGAGATGTTTTTTTTTGGATGAGAATGATGGTTCTTGTTTTTATTTAAATTTTGAAAGAAGAAAGAAATTGTGTATTTCTTGTTATATGTTGCTCCCTATCATGATCAAACGATGTGGTTGTTGGTATTGTTCGTGCGCGTGAATAAATGAAGGATGGCACATGGCAGTGCCTCGTGTGTATATTCAGTGATGGAACGGCCTCGACGTTTAGTCCTGAACGGTGAATGCTCCTTACACCATCAAAACATTTTATTTTATTTACATGTCTATTTATTTCTCTTGCGAAGATATTCATCCGTTTTTTTTGAAGTGAGCACCATGTATGGTGAACAGATCAATGGATAGATTTCTACAGATACTCCTCTATATCGAAATATTTATCGGTATTTGATATTTTTATCACGGCTTTAATTGAACCGCAGCGTTGCATTAATTATATTTCTTCTCAAAATTGAACGGTAACATCCTTCGGTGAATCATCTCCGAGTCCGTTTCTGTTCCTTTGCCCAGGGAAACTCCGACCGAGTCCGATCTTGTGCTGGAGTGCTGAAGCCGATTCGGATCGGACCTCACACCAAGCCACCAATAAAACGGGAGGCAGAGGGTACCCCTCCTCCATCAAAGCCAAACAATCAGCGTTCATCAGCCGACAACACACAACAGCAAGCTAAAACCGCGCCGCCGCGTACTCGCACTCCCGAGTCTCGACGCAACAGCAACGACGATGGGGCGGCGGAGGACGCCGACGCTGCCTCTGCTCGCGACTTTGCTCGCCGTCGTGCTGCTCGTGCTGCCCTCGGCCGCCGTAGCCAAGCCCATCGATGCCAGCAACGGCCAGCACATGGAGCTGCCCGACGGGCTGGTCGGCCCGGAGAGCGTCGCCTTCGACCGCCGCGGTGCCGGGCCCTACGTCAGCATCTCGGATGGCCGCGTCCTCAAGTACAGCGGCAAGGGGTGGACCACCTTCGCGTACAGCCCGAGCTACACTAAGAACAACTGCGCCGCGCCGTCCGAGCTCCCGGCGGTCGCCACCGAGAGCTCCTGCGGCCGGCCGCTGGGCCTGCGGTTCCACAACAACTCCGGCGACCTGTACATTGCGGATGCGTACATGGGGCTAATGCGCGTCGGGCCCAACGGTGGAGAAGCGACCGTGCTTGCCACGGAGGCTGGAGGCGCGCCGCTACGCTTCACGAACGGGGTGGACGTCGACCAAGTTACCGGCGACGTCTACTTCACCGATAGTAGCACGACGTACACGCGAGCACAACATGAGATGGTTACCAAGACCGGAGACTCGACGGGGCGCATCATGAGATACAACCGACGGACAAACAAGGTCACTGTGCTCCAGTCCGGTGTGACGTACCCCAACGGCATCACCATCAGTGCCGATAGGAGCCACCTTATTGTTGCTCTTACTGGACCATGCAAACTGATGAGATACTGGATTCGAGGGCCCAATGCTGGTACATCTGAGCTGTTCACAGACCTACCAGGATATCCCGACAATGTTAGGCCTGACGGGAAAGGAGGCTATTGGGTGGCGCTACATCGAGAGAAGTATGAGTTACCATTTGGTTCGGACAGCCACTTAGTTGCCATTAGGATCGGCGCTGAAGGTGAAAGAGTGCAAGTGATGAGGGGTCCCAAGGATGTTAGACCAACCGAGGCGGTAGAAAGAGAAGATGACAAAATATATCTTGGATCCGTAGAGTTGTCGTATGTCAGCATCGTTAGGAGTACCTAGGTCTAGAATAAGTTCTAGTTATATTATATAAGCTTTGTCTTCTGTTATTATTAATTATTCCCTTCTTAAGTTCTTATGCTAGGTTGGAACAAAATTTCCTGCTTAATAGAGAAATGTAAGTTCTTATGTGTATGCTCGATCTCTAGCTAATTACTGATTCTTATATACGCCAGCCTTTCTGTCCATATCCATGCATGCAGCTTGACTGAGTAATCGATATATGTGCGAGTTCATTGACCAAATAATCCATCGACGATGGCTTCTTGTTGTTTGGTACGGTTGTAACATAAGATATCTTTTTCTACTTCATCCAAAAAAAAATTCTTTTCGGACTCCCTTTTACAAGGGATTTTAGAAAATTCAAATCAGGAAAAAAACGAATGTGGACTGTTTGATATGTATCATGACATGTTTCTTGTGCTAATGGATCGGAGTCCCATAAAATCGAGGTCTAAGATGTGGTGAATGTTTCATTCCAAGTAACTTTTTGGACAAACATAACATTTATGATGATTTACAGGGAGGCTTTCAGCGATTTTTCACAAATTTCGATAATCAGTCGGTGACTGAAAGAAACTTCCAAAGTTTACTGTTACACTTATGTATGTGCTTTGTTTTAAACATACTATTACTCTATACTCATATTTTGTACCCTTTGTGTTCAATATTCTTCAACTCAATAGATGTATAGCCATAATATTCTTTAACTCATGCTAACCATTTGTTTAGATCCAAAAACTTTAGAAAATCATATATTTTGATGAACTCATTTTTTTTCAGTGAAACTTTGCTGAAATTTCTTGAATTTGGATAATTTAGGTGGTGACCAAAAAAATAACCAAAACAAAAATTGAAAGCCTTGGGCGTGCCTATTTCACAATGCCGCAAACTTTGAGAGAGATTTTTTTTTTTGTGGATGAGAATGATGGTTCTCGTTTCTATTTGAATTTTGAAGGAAGGGAGCGAAACGGTTGCGTGTCTTGTTCTGTATATATTGCTTTCTATCATGATCAATCCTCGTGGTTGCTGCGTCTTGTTCGCGGGTGTGGAGAAATCGAACTACGGACGGTAGTGCCTCGTGTGCCTTGTGTGTATATTCAGTGATAGAGCGGCCTTGAGTTTTTGTGCTGAATGTTCCTCGCACCATCGAAACACTTATTTTATTTCTTTTGCAAGGATTTTTTTTTGCGAGTAGGATAATATTTATTTTTGTTGTGAGGACCATCATGTATGTCGAACAGATCAATCGATGGTTGTCTACGGCCACAGGATTGCTCCCTGAACCTGAACCCAATCCGAACCTGCTGTATAAATGCTGGTGCATATTAGCATCTGCACAACCACAAGTCCCGAACATAGGACACTCATCAAGTTCTTGCTGAGACACGGTGAGCTATCTCTTGTTTCTCAACTCGTCAGTACTCAGTAGCATGAGCACCACGACGGAACAAGTGGAGTGTGGCAAGACGGCGTGGCCGGAGGTGGTCGGGCTGAGCGTGGAGGCCAAGAAGGTGATTCTAAAGGAAAAACCTGACGCCGACATCGTCGTGCTTCCCGTCGGCTCGCCGGTGACCATGGACTATCGTCTCAACCGCGTCCGCATCTGCTGGTTAGAGCTCGCTAGCCATGGGTGTCAGCTCATTGACAGCTTAATTATTATCGCCCACTAGTGGAACAAAATAAAGCACCTTCTGTATGCACGACCTATTATTGGATCAATGTTTGCCTGTTACATTTCCCATGAATAAACTGTCCATGTGGTTCTGGAAGTACATGTAAATTTGTTGACTTGCAATGTCGTTTTCATCGTTGCTTTGAATGAATAAAATGGTTACTTCTGTGCACTTACTATCCACGATCACATTACTGTGTTTATTGGAAAAAATATTTAACTGAAAGCCTACATGCCAATGATCTCTTGTATTTCAAGATGAGTACTAGCGCTGAACGTAAGAACTTGCAAGAACAACCATTTCAACATTGCAAAACATAACTCGAGAAGAGATAAAAGACTCGACCTTTTAAGTTGTACTAACTAGCAAGGTGGCCCGCGCAAATAGCGCGGGAAGCCAGTGTTTGTTTTCTTAACAAATAGATTTTGAGTTCAAATTAATAGATGAAAATAGTTTTATTTAGTCGTATCATTGTAATTATTTTGTCCTATAAACCAAGAGTAATATATCATATTTTTTTGGAACATGAGTTCAATTGAGAAGAAAATAACTTATATAGAATTTTAAATATAATTAATATAAATAATGTATTTTTAACATGACTATATTTTTTAAATTTCTAATTGGCAATGCAAATTTTTTGTTGAAAGTTGTAGTGATGTTGATAAATTTTATTTTTCATGTTTACATGGAGATATAGGTTATTGGCTTAATGCATATAATTTTTTATAAGAGGACTTTTACAATGGTTGGTGGTTCCTTCCGGTTCCTCCCGGTTCCTCCCCTAAATAATTAATTTAATTAATTTCAGGTGCGGAAGGGTACTAAGATAATTTCGTCCTCCACCCCCACCCCCCAAACCCCACGCCCCCGGCCACAGGACCCCCCAAACCGCACGGCCTAGCCTATCCGCCCGTGGAAGCGTGCTGCCTCGCCCCCTCCAGATCGCCGTGAGGTCGTCCCCGCCGCCGCACCCCTACTCCGCCGCCGCCGCCGCACCCCTACTCGTCGCCGCCGCCGCCAAAGGCCGTCGCCCTACTCCGCGCGCTCGGTAGGGTTTGAACGCCGCGTAGGTTTCTCCTGCGACCACGTCGCGACGTTGCCGCCTGCGCCTGCTTCGTTCCTCGCCAGCTGCACCGTGTTTGGTCATCTAGCCACAGGTACTTGGACGCCGCCTCCTCTTGTTGTGTGCCTTGTTTCATGATCAGATGATAACTTGCTCAAGATAGTATTCGATGATTGCAGCGAAATGTTTTGTTTGTAGTCTGGGTTCTCAAGTGATAGAAATGGTTTGAATTTGTTATGTGGATATTTAATTTGTTTAATGTTGTTGATGGATGCAGGAGGAAATGGCGGATCTAGAGTCTTTGCTGGAGTATAATGAAATTGTTAGCAAGATGTTCGCTAACGAAGATGAAGGATTTCAGTTTTATAACGCATATGCACTTGATAAAGGGTTTAGTGTGAGGAAAAGCTATGTTGAGTGGAGCAATGGCCACACTGAGATCACCCTTCGGAGGTATGTTTGCAGTCTCAAGACTACCGTGAAGAGAAGTACATGAAGAAGGAGAATAAGCAGCGGAGGCCACGGGATATAACTCGTATTGGATGCCCTGCAAAATTGGTGATTACACTAGATCAGAACACCGGGCAGTGGTATGTGAAGGATTTCATCGATGAACACAATCATCCGCTGGCGCCAGCTGACCTTGGTTGTCTGCTGCGTTCATATTGAAAAATCAGCGATGAGCAGAAAGCTGAAATTCTCGAGTTGGGGATATCTGGGATCCGCAAACACCAGATATTTGAAGTTATGGAAATGCAGTACGGTGGGTATGACAAACTTGTCTATACATACCTCCGTCTCTAATTGTGAGTCAACTTGGCGTTTCACACCCATTTTGCCATTACAAGTTCATGCCATTCAGTCATTAGAACTGCAAACACATCTTTTGCCATTCGGTCATTGAAGATGTAATGTCAATGTCACATGGTAACAGCACAAAAAGACAGATGGTAATTCCATTCAGTCGTTAGTACAGACTTACAATTGACTCTTGCCACATCATTGTCACTAACAATACGAACTCAACACCTACAGTTACAACTACTAGAACTGCAGATCTTGTCTTTTCGTTCACCGGACGTTGGGGACCAGCCGGCGACTTAATCCCGTTCGTTTCACCGGTCCCTCCGGTGGTATCGGACTAAAGACATGACTCAAAAGGATGGCTTCACCTCCAGAGATGCATTCACTTAGTCCACACCTGGAACAGAAATTGCAGGCCATTTTCGTGAGCTCCAACAGAAATTGTGGGCAACGTGTCTTGATCTATTAGCATGACACCATCAATTCTGTTAATGCAACTATAAGCACAGCAGCAGATGCAAAGTAAAAGAAGCATCAGTAGGAAGGGTCAGTCAAAGTTCTTTACTTATAGTTCCTTGTAACATTTCTTAATGAAAGTAGTTGCAAAGAAAATGACCATGTCGTCCTAACCATTGTAAAAGAACTCAGTTTTACACAAGCATAAGTGCACAAATCAGTCAACTTAGTCTTCAGAAGTAGCTTATGATTATCCAATTTAAAAGAGCTAATCAAAAGGGTCATCAGATGAAACCATTAACTACGGCCGATTGCAAACAACATACCAGCTTGGGCAGACCTACATTCATCGTTGGCCCTGTCCACACATTAATGCTGCTACATTCGTTAACAACCACAAACAAACGTAGCAATGACCATAAGCTGACAACTACCACTTATTCTCAGAACAAATTTAGCAGACTCTCTGAATGAATTCCACTGGCGTCTATTTCGAACACATTTAGCAGTGACTCAACGAATTAATTTCATTGCAAGAACATACCGGCGTCTCATTCGTTGAATCCTGATGACTGGAGCTGCCGCTCCGCCCTTCCACTGCCAGGGACGTTGTGCGTGTCGGCGCCACTGGAAGCGTCACCGCCGGCCACGGCGCTGGCCAACGAGGAACTGGACGTCGTCCATTTCTCCGTTGAAGCTGCCGTCGCGAGTCGCCTGGGCCGTCCTATCTCCGCCGTATCAACATCGCCGCCACCTAGATCACGGAGACACGGATCGCCGCTGGGCGCCTGAACCGCCGCTTCTCCGCTAGAGATCAACATCGCCGCCACCTAGGGTTCCTGGATCACGGATCGCGGCGCCTAGGGTTCATCCAAATCGGCACCTAGGGTTCCACTGGATCACGAACCGCGGCCGCCTAGGTTCATCCAAATCGCCGCCGGTCTAACTCCTATAAGGCTCAAACTATACTTGATCAGCAATTCAATTCAAAACTATAGTACTCTAAACGTTATCCCCATAATTATCAATTTACTATTGTACCCTTGATCAAATAAAAAAATTTGGAAAGACATTTTTCCCACCTCAACTTCCCCGGTGCGGGTCCCACCAATTGAGTATGCACCCGGTGCATATGGCCCACCATTTTGGTATGCACTGGTTCCTCTTATTTTGGTTCCTCCTGGTTCCTACACCTTATTAGCCGTCAGATCGTGCGACGTGAACCCTTGAATTTTTCCACAACCATTCTAAAAAAGTTGTTTTTTATAATAGTTAGAATTTAATTTTGAGTTTGAATTTGAAACCTTAATGGGCAATAGATGCATCGTTTTTTGTTTTTGTCCCATGCATACCATTACCATTTATTTTTGTTTAATTTATTTTTGAGTTTGAGTATGAGATCTAGGTTATTGGCTCAATGCATACCATTACCATTTCTTTTTGTTTTGCTTCCCTAGTATCCAATTGCTCTCTATCATGTCTTTTTTCTTATATTCATTCTACTATATTAGTTACTCAAAGCACTTATATTTGAAGGATGGAAGTCCTCGTCTCTCACGTTTGTCTTCCATCAGATGTTAAATATTTGTTCAAATTTTAAAACAAATGCATATAGTTTTGTTTCTAATAGTGCCATTTATTTATTTTTCTAGATGGATCAAACTAAGGTACCATCTATGTTTTTTCACCATTTTTATTCTATGCATGCTTCCATAAGAAATTTGTTATACATTCATTATTGCAGTTCGCATGGTATATCCTTCTTTTTTGAACTCATCCTCTCTCTCCTGCTTCTGCTCCCAAGGGGTTTTACCCGCTATGCCGCGATCATTGAAGATGTATTCATGACGCTTAACACTTTACCATGCATGTTCTTTCCTCTTTTTGAACACAACCTTTAGCTTGCTATGGAAGGATGTGCATGTCAAGTCTCGATTTCCATGTTGCTTTGTTTCGGATTTTGTTAGAACTCTGCACGTAATTGCATCATTTATCCTTCATTTTGTCCTAAATTTTTCAGTTCTCATTGGTCCACTAATCACAATACTACATAGCAAGACATCGCCATATTTATATATATATATATATATATATATATATATATATATATATATATATATATATTGCTTTTAAATTCATACACAAAAGAATTATTAATTTCCTTTTTTGTATTATGAATATAGCTATGTATTTATTGTGTTTGATATAGACTCCTGAGTTAATTGCTAATTTATATTTTTAAATTTTTAATTTATCTATTTACTGACCGTATTCAATATGAGCCTGTTCGGCTGACCTGATAAACAGTGCTCGGCTGGCCCAACTCGGCTTATTTCCTCTCACACAATACTATTCATTCTACCAGCCGAACCTATGTACTCTTTGGTCAAGTGCTAATTTTTATTTTTTTATTTATAATTCAACTATTTAGTAATTGTATTTGACGTGGATACTTTGGTGCTAATTTACTGATTTGTTATTCTAAAATTAGCTACTATTAATTATTTTCAATAAGAACTTTTTAGGATAATATAGACCGATAAATCATCGTAACGGTGTATATATTTTTTCTTCTGGATTCATTAATCTAAGGTTATCTATGTTTGCTACAAATCATGACTGGCCGAATTTCTTTGTCAACAAATTTGGTGGGATACTATTTGCCCCAAAAAATCTTTACAACATGAATTAAGCATAGCTTAGTTGCTTAGGTTCTTTGTGACATAATCTGTCAACCGAGGTCGAGTTCCTAACTCTGCACGGGTGTCGCATAGCGAGGCGTCTGTAGTGACTTAATCAATCTCAAGATTGGAACAACAGGACAAATCTTTCAAAGGTGCTCATCAGGGTAGGGTTTATGTGCGTGTATTCATAGAGGTGAGTGTGCATATGACGAAATTGTTCCGTCACAGATTAAATAGTTTCTTGTAGACGTGTCTGTATTGGTGTTTCAAGAAAAATCTTCATAACCCGACTCTAATGAATTGGTCATCGTGTCTTTTTTTTCCTTGTATGCATCTGCCTGGAGATTATCTCATCTATTTAGTGGCAATATGGGATTATCCAATAAAGGGTCTAGAGATTGGATATATCAGCATGCATGTGCGCGTGTGTAAAAACACATCAATTTCATGAATTCTTTCTTTGCAGCATTATCTGGATAAGGGTCGTTAGATATACATTAAATCCAATGGTATATATTTTTTTCTTTTTTGGATTAACGTGAATTTCTAGGACCCTCAGATATACATTAAATCCAACGGTGCATATTTTTTTTCTTTTTTGGATTAACATGGGAATTTCTAGGACCGTTAAATATACATTAAATCCAACGATGCATACTCTTTTCTTTTTTGGATTAATGTGAATTTCTAGGACCCTTGGATATACATTAAATCCAACGGTGCATACTCTTTTCTTTTTTGGATTAACGTGTGAATTTCTAGGACATATACATTAAATCCAACGATGCATATTCTTTTCTTTTTTGGATTAACGTGGGAATTTCTAGACCCTCTCGGCGAACGTGGTGGCTTCTTTTAACACTGTTGTATTAAGATAATAGATTATATTGATCTCTTGGATGATTCCAATGCATACAAACCTTTTGGTAAAGTGAAGGGAATCGTTGCTCGTGGTAGCCTAAGAGGGGGAGGGGGTGAATTAGGCTTTCTAAAAATTTAGCCCACCACATGCCTTCGAATTGCACAATATGAAACTAAGACAAGCTATCTAGATGTGCAACTAAGGTTTTCTTCTAGTGTTTGCACCCACCCAAAGAGTTTTGCAACCTAGAGCCAGTCATATCAAGATACTACTCTAGAAAGGTAAAGGCACACAAATTGCAAGTATGAGTTACGGAAGCTTAAAAGGTTAGAGGGATGTAAACTTGACATGAAGATTTATCCCGTGGTTCGGCTTACGCCTACTCCACGTTGGAGCTCCACAAAGGATGTGCTCCCGGTCACCAAGTCTTCTTCCCAGTCAAGGCCTTGAGCTCGCCACAAAGGCTCCCCAAGAGGGATGATGAGCAAGTCACCAAGACCTTGCTCTCATCAACCTACTCTCCCAGAGATCTTGACGCCGCCTCCACTATGGAGCTTCTCCACCAAGGAAGGGGTCTCCTCTTCCCCCGCACAATGTCGTCGTCGCCTCTCCACACCAAGCTGGAGGGTCGAAGACTTGCCGGCGAGTCACCAAGACTCCAAGGGGCCGGCACACCGAGATTACAAGAGTTGGCTCACTCTAGAACCAAGCACAAGGCTCAACACCTTGCCAATGCACTCACTAGGACTATCCTAGCTCTCTCACTCACTATGGATGAAGAATGTAGCACAAATGGTGGCTTGGATGTCTTGTAGGTGTAGATGAACTTTTCTGGACTCCAGCAACTCTAAATGGCCGAATAGGGTGAGTATTTATAGCCCAAGGGGCTCAACTAGCCGTTACCCAAAAACTGCACAGAAACCGTGAACGCCGTATGTTCTGCCGTGTGCTTTTTCCCCATCGGCGGATAATACGCCGTGTGCTTTTTCCAATGGTCGGATTCCTTTTCCAACGGCTACCTGCACATGCCGTATGCTTCTGAACTTGTATGCTGACGACCGGCGGATCATACGCCGTGCCTTTTCTTCCATCTTCCCTTGACATCGTCTCTGTGTAACTTGTACGCCGTTAGTCCGCCGTGGGTCGGCGTATGATACGCCGTGTAGGGTATTGCTAACCCTAACTTGAACTTGTCCATGCCTTGAACACCGTATCATCCGCCCTTCATGCGCACAGTAACACCGGATCATACGCCGATGCACTTCATCTGAATTCTTCGAGCGCCGTATGCTTTCAATTTGTACACCGTGCATTGCCGGATCATACACCATATAGATTCTTCCAGCTCTGCTTGATCAGCTTCTACACGCCATATGCTTCTGGTTTATACGCCGTACCTCGGCGTTTAATACGCCATGTACAAACTCTGCGGGCTTATCTAATTCAATCAACTCAAGCCCTTTCCATGATTTCATATGCCAATACCACGTCATAAATACTTCAAAATAAGATTCTCTGGTTTTTGGCTATGCTTTGGAGTCATTATTGGGACGTAATTTCCTATGTAAATCACTCAACAAACTTGTTAGTCCCAATGACTATGTTGTCACTCAATCACCAAAATCACAATATAAATAGCACATCGGGCCATTTTCATTACAGTATAGTCCTTCA
>CM014272.1:78607447-78620694 GCA_004135705.1 Alloteropsis semialata | reverse complement strand
CTCAAACCCCAACGATTGGATGATATGCTTCAGCTTCTGCCTGCTGGATCTACCTAATAAGGCCACCTTTTAATTTCCTGGTTAATAAAAATTCTAGTCTTTGTTGATCATTTTTGATCCGTTTAATTTTGCTAGATCAGAAAAAGGTGGATATAGAGAGCCTGTATAATTTATATCTATCTTGAATGATCTTGGTGGAATAAATAAATAAGCAGTGATGGTTATGTCCAATGGTGACCCATGTTGTTCCCCACGTTTTGATAATGATAGCACTATCCAACACAAGGTAAGCCATGAATACGAAGCACAACGTTCTCCTTCAGTTCTATAAATGTAGTGGCATAGACTAGCTTCAGTGGCATGAGTGCAAAACAGGATTGAACACCAAACTGCAGAATTGAAACCAAAGGCACACAAATCCAGAAACCGAGGGTAATGGTCAATTAAAAGTGCTTCTAAACATAAACTCCAAAAACATTGTTCAAAAACATAGTCACCAAAACAAATGAAGCGTTCCATCTCCTTAATCAGGATAGGATATTCAGTGTAGAAACTTTTTTTTGGGAGTGCCTTTTTTTTTTGGTTCAGACCCTGGTCCAGGCAGAGCCCCATGCTTCCGAATTTGATGGCCTGGATTTGGGCCAGGCAGCTTAGCCGGGCCCCCAAACAAACAAGCCTAATAATTGTTGAGTGGCCATTAGTTTTGCTCGTACAATTTATATGTTTTACGTACATTTTTACCAAAATAACAGAAAAAAATAACAGCATGTTATATTTATCTATAGTTATAAAAGGCATTGAAACAAAAAAAACTCAAAACATTGGCCACTTGCAAATTAATATTGTTTAAAATATTCTTAGTCTTTTATGCATGAGGGTTGATGCAAAATTTCACAAGTAAAGGCACACCAGGTTGCTTGCTCTTCTTCCCACCGCAATATTTCTATGGTCTCCAAAGTGTTTTTTTTATTAAGATTGGCCAACTGTTATTATCACTCTTTATGATTTTCTCAAATATTGAAGAGATTTTAGTCTAACTGAGGAATGTTTCAAGAGTTATTTATTAAGTGGCTGGCTGTGTTTTGCATTGAGAATTTTTGGTTGGTGATTTTGTTGCTAATTTATTTCACCCTAAAAGACTGTCAAAGTTACACTACAAACTCTTGGCCACTTAAAAATTATGAAGAATAGCAATAACCTTCAGCTATTAAAAAAAAAACTCAAGGAAGCCCCAATCTCCCTATGTGGCATCATGTAATGTCGAACTGAACACGTCTACAAACCTGCAGGCAAATAATCGTATATTGTACTGTAGTAGGATCAATAGACCTTTGGTGTCCAAAACACATCATATTCCTAACCTGCCCACAAATCAGGGCTCTAGCAGTCAAGCTATAAAGGCAAATATCCAATTAGAAATGCATCCATCATCCAACAGTAAAGACTTCCTTACATATTTTGGGCTATAACCCTGGCAACATAATATGGAAATGCAATCCTACAATCGATATCAGGCATGCATATCTAATAACAGTTGCCCTCTCTAAAGCAAGCATGAGTAGAGTGAGGTGTTAGGTTGATCTCCACCAGTTGGCCCAAAGGCTAACTGGGCCTTTGACTCGCACCCTGATCGGGGGAGCCCAGCCCAATGAAAGGCTGGTGGGCCCCTGTCGCGCAGCCCTATAAAGAGGAGGTAGGGGCCAGGGGCTCTGGTTACGAGGTTCGACTGCAGCCGCCAGACTCTCCACCTCCAAACCCTAAGACCGATCGAGAGGGTGGGCTGCCAGCGACGGGAAGCGCCGCCGGCTCTACGACAGCGCCTCCACCGCCACGACTTCGCCGCTACCACGTCCTCTTCCCCGCACGTCGCTGCCCGTGCGCAGAACTTCACCGACAGAACCAGTGAACAGGAGCAAATGGGCAAGGTATGTCGTTCAACAGTTCAACACAGAGTTCGTTTACCAGTGAATATTCCCACTAGATGCTACTGCTAGTGATCCCCAGATCTAACAATGGTATCAAAGCCTACTAGTTAGTAGATCTGGTCGGGACAGAGACACTTGATCTTGGATCGAGCAAAGAACTCCGTTTTCGATCGGGGAAAGATTAACAGTAGCACTCCCGAACCCTAACCCTAAATCCAGATCGGGGGAGGGAGAAAAGAAAGGTGTCAAATCAAATTTCACAAGAGAAAAGAAAGAAACCGTCAGATTCATTTACGGATCGAAAGAAAGAGTGGAGAAATCCGTAATAAAACACCGTTTTGACAACAAATCGGCAAAGAACAGGAAAAAAATCATAACCCTAACCGCGCCATGGTTGACCCCACGGAGCTCCTCGACGGAGCCGCGTGCACAGTGCACGCGGCGCCGGCGAGGAGTCCCACAGAGGCTTGTCGGCGGCGTTGGGATAGCACAGAATACAGTGGCGCCTGCGGAGCGGCTGGCACTATACCATAGCCCCAGATCACCAACTACAGAAGAGTCGGTATAAGTCGTTATACCGACCAACGATCAGTCGGTACAGATCTATACCAACTCCACATTCCAGTCGCTGTAAGTGGCGTCGGTATAAAGTTTTACCAACTGACATCTCTTTACCGACTGATCCTCAGATGCTAAAGTGGAATTTTACCGACCGATGGTTCAACGAGATAGTTTATATTGAAATAAAAAAATAAAAACTGATCTGTGAGCAAATAATACAAAGTCGCATCAAGTTACAAAGATCCATTTTGTTCATAAAAAACCCAACATTATCAGTCCATGAATATTCATCTTAAGACACTGGAGCATACAAATTGGGTTACTGATTCGATATGAGCATACAAACATTGGCATTTATAGTCCATATAAACATTAGCTAGTCCAATGCTTTTTCCACAACACAAGCAGGTTTCATATGAGCCAGTTAGTACAAGAGACAACCAAATTAGCCAATACAATAAACACCAAATGGCGATTCCCACACAGCTCAAGAAATCCAAAAGAGAAAAGATCTAGCCACTACCCAAAAAACTATATACCAGGAACTGAGCTGAGCACTTTGAACGGCTTGTTGACACATCAAACATGCTACCTCCCAGAACTGCCTGCAATCCAATACACACTGGTTTTAGTTAATAAGATCCAATTGTATAAACAACAAATTATATTAATAAGTCATGAAAAGATGAATATAAATAATTATGCGGTAGCATGCTGTCATCCATATGCAAGTCATGCAACACTGAAAGTCTCAAATGCACAAGGCAAACACATTTGATTGCACTTGAAGTGAAAAGCCAAGGCAAGCACACTTGATTGCACTTGTAGGCATACACTTGATCGCACAACTCTGAAATGCACATGGCAAGAACTAACTAACAAGGCCTTTGTTGTGCTATCATCAAACATTTAGCATGGTGTATTTATAAGTGAGAGAACTATATTTTTTTGCAAAGCTAACCCACTAATAATCTGACCCTATTAAACTTATAGTAGCATTTAGGGAAGTCTCTGTTCATCTGTAGGCCTTAACCTCATATGCCCATCAAAACTATATCAGCCCATGGATTTTCCAACTACAAGCATATGACATACTATTTGTTTTGTTTCCTCACAAAAATCCATAATTAATTTACAACATATATACATTTGCATATTTGTATACCGACAATGATATGTAAGAAATTTGGGTGTCAGTGCAACATATATTACAGGACAAAGAAGATTTTAGAATGTTCATAGACATCTCATAGTGGACAGGTCTGTACCTGTTTTTGAACTCAATAAGGCTGCATAGTTTCTGCACAGGAAGGGAAAAGAAGCTCACGACAATTCTTGTCCAGCAGCTTCACGCCAAAGTGAGACTTATCTTATCCATAACTCACCTACCAAATAGGATATGAGAAATTTCAGCATCTCCCTAAACTGGATATCAGGAACAATGTGTACCCTAGTCAAGGTAAATTGATATATGGTGCGCCAAATCCGAGGAAGCACTACTGAATTCTTCATCTTCTAATATCTCAAGTCAAAATGCATATATAGGAAGCCACCAGGCAACATCGAGGTTTAGGTGTTGGCATAATCTGGTGATTTCACACTGATATATATAGGATTGGTCTATTTGAACAGAGAATAACTAATTCCAGTAAACTTCACATAATTAATTAAGAACAAAAGTGGTACTAATTGAACAGAACAGAGTACACAGGCATAGCATCTGCAAGGGGTAGAACAGAGCACTCAATCGAACACAGCAGAGCATAGATAACACCTCTTAAACTGCAATCGAACACAGAGGGAGAATCAAATACCAGGAAATGGAGTCGTATAGATCGACTCTCAGATCTGCATGGCAGCGTGGAGTCGGAGCTTGCCTGAGGTCGTCACGGAGAAGATTGGGAGTCCGCTAATCCTGCCAGTCCCCTATCTTGAGTCGGCATCCTCAATCCATGCGAGCGCCCTGAAGGCACTTCCCCACCATGGAACAGCATGGTCTCGCCACTGCTGGCAGGCCACGGCCCCTCCATGCCCTTCATGCTCCTCTCGTGGATCTGCCCCATGGGATCTGCAGGGCAAGTGCGGCATCACCATGGGCACAATGGAGGCTATCACCCCTGGATGTGGCAGCGGAGGACATGGGATGGGAGGAGATGGGGATGGCAACAGACCGGCCTGGGAAGGCCGTGGAGATTGGGAGCGCCGGTGTTCGGCAGCAGGCTGTAGCGGAGGCTGCTAGTGCGGTGATGCATGGGGTTGGAGGCGGCTAGTGCGGCGATTGGACGGGGTTGGAGGCGGCAGGCTAGGGTTATTGACTGGTGGGGATGGCAAAGTTATTATTGGGCTATCATCGCTTTCTGGGCTTGCTGGGCCTTATAATTTTCGGCCCATGGCTATACCAACCAATGGTTAGTCTATATTTCTCATGTATAGCGACTGATGCTTAGTCATATGTGTACTAGATATATACCGACCGATGATCCGTTGATAAAACTGGATTCACCGACTAACAGTCTGATGCTAAGTTATACCGACTGACGTTCTAATGCTAATTTTCATTTTTTACCGACCAACTACAGTCGCTACTTTAGGGTCGTGGTATAGTGTGGGCGCGTGAGAAACACGCTCTGCTATGTGCTACCGGCGGCGTCGAACAGAGAGAAAAAAAAGCAGAGCACTCGCTGCCTCCTCCCTGTGTACAGAAAAGAAATTAAAAAAAAAGAAACAAGATGTGGGGCAGGCTGCAGCGTGCAGCACGCACAGGGCCAGGAGCACAGCCGGCCGGCTTGCGCCGTGGGCCTCCTGCGGCCTCAGCTGCAGTGCGCAAGGGAGGCAGCAGCGCTCCGCACCAGAAGCAACGGCGCGGCTGGCACGCGGCCCCGCTGCGGCGGCACGCGGCCAGGAGAGGCGCGGCGCCCGCGGCCAGAGGCGCGCGGCGCCCGCGACCAGAGGCGCGGCGCTCGCGGCCCTCGGCGCGAGGCGCCCACGTCCGTCTCGCGAGCGGCGAACAGAAAGGAGAGTGGCTGCTGAGAGGGGAAAGTGTGTTTTAGGGTTAGGTTTCCACCCTCTCAAGAGTTTTATACCCAGCGAAAAACAAGGGCAGCCATTCATCTGATTGGACGACCAGGATTCAAGAGCGCTGGGGAGCCGACTTGGGCCTTTTTCAGCCCAGGCGGGTGGGCGAATTCCTGGCCCAGGCCCAGGTTGCGGCCTGGGCAGGGTGCGCCACACAGAAGCGGCAAGGCCGCAGGCCGAAAGGCCGAGTGGGCTGTTTTGCTGGCCTGCACAGTACCCTTTTATTCATAGTTTTATTTATTTCAGAGGCATTTATATAATGGATTTCATTGAATTTTGAATTAGTTTCTCTTCAATTTATTTTGAACCAACGGGATAAATATTTTGGAGAGTTAGAAAAGTTACAGATGCCTCTGAATAAAGTTTTTTATGCATGTTTCCGCTGCACAGATAATTGATATTTTAGTCTTGATTTTAAATTCGAACCAACGGAAGAATTTACTTTCAAGTCAATAGATTATTATTTTCAGATTAATTGTAATATTGTTATTTTCTGACCAAAGTTGTTAATGACAATATTATAATTTTATAAATGTTTTTCATGCATTATTTCTATTTCTGCCCAACGGTGATGTAGATTTAATGCACAAAGTATTGTATGTTTTATTTTTGACCAACGTTGATTTTAAGGCATGCAGTTAAAATTGTTCAGAGAATAGAAAAGTAAAGAATTGTTCATGTTTCCGCTGTAATGATGACGATTATCTTCTTATTAAATTTGAACCAATGGGATAATTTAGTTTGAGGAGTAATAGTTATCAAGATAATTGAGGTTTTCATACGTTAATTCCATTTCTGCCCAAAGGTGATATGGAATTAATGTAGAAGAATGATGTTTTATTCTATTTCTGCCCAAAGGTGATATAGAATAGAACAAAAAGATTTCAGAGTTTAATGAGCATTGTTGATTGATTATTGTTGAATATTTTGTGAGACAAAGTTTTCATGCTTTCATTCTTGAAGGCAGAAAAGAGAATGAGCTGAGTACTTGTGACTCAGAAGATGATAAGTAAATTTTTGTACGAAAGAAGGTCATTGCATGAGAGAGACTGTGTTCTCTGTAAAGAATGGCTAGAAAAGAAAAGATTTCAAGGACATTGATCCAAGAAAACAGATAGACTATTGAGAGTCTTACTTGAGAAATGTCTTTCATGTACTCTCTACGAAGAAGAATTTATTTTTATTTTCAGTCATCATGATATGAGAAGTAATAAGTCATATGCATGTTTAATTTGACCAACGTCAGATTAAGCGTGTGTGTGTTAAAGAGTATTCGGATTTATTTCTGAATTTGATGATTGAATATGCAGTCAAGAGAGCCAATTCTGGCATTTATGTCCCTTATAGGGAAATACCCGCATGGTGGGAAAAGTTTGAGAAAATACTCGCATGGCGGGGTAAAGTTGGAACAATGCTCATGTCCGACAATTCCGCATGGCGGGAGAAGTTTGGCAAAGGACTTGTCCTGCATGGCGGGAGAAAGTTGTGATGACTCATGTGCTTTTAGTGTATCCCACACTGGGAGAAAAGTATGGAGTAGCTCTTATGCTATCCTAGTATTGACCATGCACTTTTATTGTGTCATAGTCATTAAGCACTCAATGAGTTCAAGGATAACAGAAAGTCAGAGACGAACCTAAAGATAAGAATGACATGCGAGCGTGACTTGCAAAAGTACTGATAATAAAGGACTCTATTGAGATCTTGAAGTAAAATGAGGATAAAGTACTCCCATGCGAATTAAAAGATAACTTTGTTTTGCATGATGTAATCATGTGGATGAAGTAAGTAATCAAAGTTTCCTCATTCACAAGAGTTTTGATTGGTTTTCAAATTGTGGCAGAAAAGTTCACGCCACATTTCGAGGGGGAGAAATGAAAGAAAATTAAGAAAGATATCCTCTAAATTTTAAAGACATATGCTTCAGATAGGCAAAAGTGATCTATAAAAGATGAATGTGATCATCTGGGGAGTACGACGGTCGTAATAACGATACCCCTAAAGCAAAAAAATAGTAAATTCCTGAACATAAACTTTATGGTTCTGATGGGAAGATAGCGTAGTTAGCCGGTATTTATACTGGACAACTTTCAGAGTTACTAAAGCGGTGCTTAAAGCGCCATATGAGAAAAGTTTTAACAGAAGAAACCCAAATAAGAAAATTTTAAAGATACACTATCTTTACAGAAGATGGAGTAATCTGGGGGAGCATGGTATGGGGAAACCCAAGTAATTCAAAAGAAATAAACTTGTCAATACCTGTTGATGTTGTATGGCTTATACAACACCTGTTGTTTGCTCTTCAAAGAAGATCGGTAAGTAAACAAGGATCTTGTGATACAAGAGCCTATAGAATCAATTGCCTCTTGGCAATGAAAGAGCAACAACAGCCCCATATGAAAGAAGTGCCAATAGTTGAGGCCTCAAATGGTCTCAAAGAACAAGAAAATCAGATATTTCTGATGACTATAAAGTCTATGTTAGTGAAATTCAAATGTAGGGTAATCCCACCTCATTTGAAGAAGCCATGAATGGCACTCGCTTGTCTAAATGGCGATAAGCTAAGGATGATGAAATGAAATTGATGATTACCAATGAATAGGACTCAAAAGTAATTCCCAATGGAGCCAAAACAGTAGGCTGTAATGAGTCTACAAGGCGTATGTGACTCCAAAGGGAATATGTAAAGATGTAAAGTGCGTCTTGAATCGAAAGATTTTGCGCAAAGAGAATGAATAGATTACAATGAGTGCTAGTGGCACATCATGATCTGAGTTACATCAGATGAAAGAAAAGACGGTTTTCCTTAATGGGGATCCAAAGAAAAGTTTACATGGCACAACCAAATGTTTTTGTCATGAAAGAAAAAGAATTTTGGGATATCGTCAGAAGAAATCCATTTATGAATTAAATACAAGTCTCTAGATAGAGATATTTAAAAGGTTAATAGATTAAAGAGAATTTTTGGGTTTTCAAAGTGAATGAGAGGACAATTGCATTTGTACAAAAGTAATAGAATGGAAAATTCATTTCCTAATCCTATATACGTGGACGACATCTTACTTGCTAGTAGTGATGTCAGTCTACTGCAGGAGAAGAAAAAGCTCTTGTCCTCAAAGTTTAAATGAGAATGTTCTTGGTGAAATGTCTATCGTTACAAGAATTGAAATTCACCAAGATAGAAGAAAGGGGTATTAGGATTATCGCAAAGGCATGCTAAGAAAAGATTCTAAAGACATAAAGTATGCATGCGAGAAAACCTACGCCTGTTCTTATAGTCAAGGGTAATGGTTTTGGGAACTTAAGTGTTCCAAGAATCAATATGAGACAGATCAAAGGAATATGGTACCATGTGCTTCAGCTGTTGGAAGCTTAATGAATGCACAAGTATGATATTACCCTGACATAGTTCACATATCCGGGTTGTTTTGGCAAAAGTCCAGTCCAAATATAGATCACTGGAATAGAGTTAAGAATGTCGGCCTCATGCTAAGAAAGAGAAAAATGAGTGCTCTCAAAAGTTTGTGAGTACAAAGATAAAATGTTGTGAAGTGTGTAGCGAAATCCATAATTGTCGCTAACAATCACACTTGGAGGTTTTGTGTGGAAAAGCTCCAAAATGAGATAATTATCATCAATATGATGCAAAGACATGGTATAGCATGATACGAGGCTGAGGAACAGGCAAAATGGTTAAGGAAACCTGTACCCGGAATTGATAATGGTTGACAACAGCAATAACCATTTAAGTATTTTAGTCCTATGACAACGAGTCAAGTGTGCTACCAAACACATTGACGTTAAAGTTATACGTTGTGAAGGAGAAAGTCCGGAATCATATTGAAATGCATTGAGCATAAAAGTAACAGAAAAGTGTTTGCGGATCCGCTTATTAAAGGCTTACCGCCCAGTGCGTTCAGAGAACACACAGTCGACATGGGTTTATGGTATAGTCTATGGTTTTCCGGACAATAAAAGGGCCCAAGGTTAAAGAATCTGTTTCAGAACAGAGACGTGCATTGTAGCTGCCAAGTCTATCGGCGATTGACCATGATGGCGGGGCATGCTCTATGCGCTAATCTGTGATGGTGGGCCCCTGTCGCGTAGCCCTATAAAGAGGAGGTGTGGGCCAGGGGCTCTGGTTACGAGGTTCGACTGCAGCCGCCAGACTCTCCACCTTCAAACCCTAGACCGATCGCGAGGGTGGGCTGCCAGTGACGGGAAGCGCCGCCGGCTCTACGACAACGCCTCCACCGCCACGACTTCGCCGCTACCACGTCCTCTTCCCCGCACGTCGCTGCCCGTGCGCAGAACTTCACCGATAGAACCAGTGAACAGGAGCAAATGGGCAAGGTATGTCGTTCAACAGTTCAACACAGAGTTCGTTTACCAGTGAATATTCCCACTAGATGCTACTGCTAGTGATCCCCAGATCTAACATGAGGCACTCTCTATCATGATCTTCCATGCGGTTGCTGTGAACAAGCCTTGTATGGGCCAGCTCGTGTGCATATGCTTCTTGCACCGTCAGCATCTAATTTTCGTATTTTTGAGGGATCGCCTTGTGCAGACAGATTAGGCGGACGTGGCGTCTTTTTCGATGCAGGAATTTGCCGGGTGTAGCTAGCTTATCATCCTTTTTTTGTTTTCGTGTTGATCTGTATTCTTATTCACGTGAACTTGCTGGCTCGTGTGGCACGTCGGATACAAGTCTCAGATGGATCGATGGCTATGCACTATCCAGCCAGGGTGCCGTGTATGACCCTGAATCATCATCCAAACCTTCTCTGCTCTATAAATACTGATGGTCACTCGCATTGCCAGCACCACAGCATAATTATTCAGATAGAGCAACTGAGTCTACTTTATCAACCGCATCCTCTTTCTTGTGTGGTAAATCAGCTGCTTAGCTTCTACTATATATGAGTACCTCACTACCTTCGGTTCCTGCAAGCTACTACTTCAGTTTTTATATATCAATGGCTGACTTATTATGTAATATATATCTCTGCTAGCTATCCACCGACGATGAGCTCCTCGACGGAGGCTCAGAGTGCCGGCTGTTAGATCTGTCGAATCTCTAGCAGTAGCATCTAGCGGGAATATCCACTGGTAAATGAACTCTGTGTTGAACTGTTGAACGACATACCTTATTCCGTTGTTGCCTTCACTGGTTCTGTTGATGAAGTCTGCGCACGGGCAGCGACGTGCAGAGAAGAACGGCGTGGTAGTGGTGAGAACGATGTGGTGGCGGCGAAGTGGAGCTTCCCATCGCTGGCAGCCCTTCCCATGAGATCGATCTAGGGTTTTGGGGTGGTGGTCTGGCGGCTGCTGTAGAACCTTGTAACCAGAGCCCCTGGCCTCCACCTCCTCTTTATAGGGCTGTGCGACAGGGGCCCACCAGCCTTTCATTGGGCTGGGCTCCCCCGATCAGGGAGCGAGTCAAAGGCCCAGTTGGCCTTTGGGCCAACTGGTGGAGATCAACCTAACAATCTCCCCCTTGATCTCATCTTATACTTTTAACTTTATACCTTTTACTTCTTTTCATATTCCATCACAGATTAGCGCATAGAGCATGCCCCGTCGTCACGGTCAATCGCCGATAGACTTGACAGCTACAATGCACGTCTCTGTTTTGAAACAGATTCTTTAACCTTTGGGCCCTTTTATTGTCCGGAAAACCATAGACTATACCATAAAACCCATGTCGACTGTGTGTTCTCTGAACACACTGGGCGGTAAGCCTTTAATAAGCAGATCTGCAAACACTTGCTGTTACTTTTATGCTCAATGCATTTCAACATGATTCCGGACTTTCTCCTTTACAACGTATAACTCTGAAACCTGTCCAGTATAAATACCGGCTAACTACGCTATCTTTCCATCAGAACCATAAAATGTCCGTTCAGGAATTTAGCTATTTCTTTGCTTTAGGGGTATTGTTATTATGACCGTCGTACTCCCCCGACGATCACATTCGTCTTTTATAGATCACTCTTGCCTATCTGAAGTGTAAGGGAATATCTTTCACAACTATCTTTCATTTCTCCCCCTCGAAATGTGGCTTGAACATTTCTGCCACAATTCGAAAACTATTCTGAACTCTTGTGAATGAGGAAACTTTGATTACTTACTTTATCCACATGATTACATCATGCAAAACAAAGTTATCTCTTAATTCGTATGGGAGTACTTTTTTCTCATTTCACTTCAAGAACTCAACAGAGTCCTTTATGATCAGTACTTTTGCAAGTCATGCTCGTATTGCATTCTTATCTTTAGGTTCATCTGTAACTTTCTATTCTCCTTAAACTCATTGAGTGCTTAATGACTATGACACAATAGAAGTGCACGGTCAATACTAGGATAGCATAAGAGCTACTCCATACTTTTCTCCCAGTGTAGGATACACTAAAAGCACATGAGTCATCACAATTTTCTCCCGCCATGCAGGATAATGCTATTTTTCTCTTGACTGCATATTCAATCATCTAATTCAGAAATAAATCTGAATATTCTTTCACACACACGCTTAATCTGACGTTGGTCAAATTAAACATGCATATGACTTATTGTATCTCATATCATGATGACTCAAAATGGATATAAATTCTTCTTCATAGAGAGTACATGAAAGACTTTTCTCAAGTAAGACTCTCAATGATCTATCTTTTCTTTTCTAGCCATTCTTTACAGAGAACACAATCTCTCTCATGCAATGGCCTTTCGTACAAAAATTTACTTATCATCTTCTGAGTCATAAGTACTCAGCTCATTCTCTTTTCTGCCTTCAAGAATGAAAGCATGAAAACTTTGTCTGACAAAATATTCAACAATAATGCTCAACAACGCTCTTTAAACTCTGAAAACTTTTTGTTCTATTCTATATCACCTTTGGGCAGAAATAGAATAAAACATATGGAAACATCAATTATCTTGAAACACATTACTCCTCAAATTAAATTCTCCCGTTGGTTCGAATTTAATAAGAAGATAATCTTAATCGTTGCAGCGGAAACATGAGCTTTATCTATTTCTCTGAAATTTGGTCACTTTGATGCAAAATTTAACAGAGATTTGAACTTTAAATGTTAACTCATAAACAAATTATAATATTGTTATCATCAACTTTAGTCAGAAAATAACAATATCACAATCATCTTTAAATATTCTTTTCTTTATTTCTCTGTTTCTCTATTTCTCCAATTAAATATCACGTTGGTTCAAAATAATTGGAGAATAAATTCTTTTACCATAGCAGCGGAAACTTTAAACTTTATCCATTATTCAGAAGCATTTCTTTTATTCAACTCTCTAAACAATTATCTCGTTGGTTCAAAATGAATAGAGATGAAAAACTTGACATAAAACAACAGCTTCTGAAAATATCAATTAACTGTGCAGCGGAAAACATGCATAAAAACTTTATTCAGAGGCATCTGTAACTTTTCTAACTCTCCAAGATATTTATCTTGTTGGTTCAAAATAAATTGAAGAGAAACTTATTCAAAATTCACTGGAATTCAACATATAAAAGCCTCTGAAAATGCGAAACTTAATTCAAACTATGACTGTTCAGACCAGTGAAAACCGGCCCATTTAGGCCTTTTCGGCCTACGCGCTCAGCGCCCCCGCGCCCAGGCCGCAACCTGGGCCTGGGCCGGGAATTCTCTCTCCCACCTGGGT
>CM014272.1:78595288-78606814 GCA_004135705.1 Alloteropsis semialata | reverse complement strand
GCGCGCCCAGCCGGCCGAGCTCCGCGAGTCCGGTCGTCGAGCGCCGGTCGTACTTTTCTGTCACTGATGGCCGGCATCCCGTGGACTTCTCGCCGGCGCGCGCATTCGCTCATGGTGAGTGCGCCGCCGTCGAGTGGCCTCACGAGGATGCCCTTGGTCCGAGCCCATTAGAGTTAGGGTTTGAGCCTTATTCTTTGCCGATTTGTTGCCAAAACGGTGTTTTCTTGTGGATTTCTCCACTCTTTTCTTTCGATTCGAATTGAATCCGACGATTTATCTCTTTTCTCTTGCGAGATTTGCGATTCCCAATCTAAATCTACTGACTAGGTAGGCTCTGATACCATTGTTAGATCTGTCGAATCTCTAGCAGTAGCATCTAGCGGGAATATCCACTGGTAAATGAACTCTGTGTTGAACTGTTGAACGACATACCTTATTTCGTTGTTGCCTTCACTGGTTCTGTTGACGAAGTCTGCGCACGGGCAGCGACGTGCGGAGAAGAACGGCGTGGTAGTGGTGAGAACGATGTGGTGGCGGCGAAGTGGAGCTTCCCATCGCTGGCAACCCTTCCCATGAGATCGGTCTAGGGTTTTGGGGTGGTGGTCTGGCGGCTGCTGTAGAACCTTGTAACCAGAGCCCCTGGCCTCCACCTCCTCTTTATAGGGCTGTGCGACAGGGGCCCACCAGCCTTTCATTGGGCTGGGCTCCCCCGATCAGGGAGCAAGTCAAAGGCCCAGTTGGCCTTTGGGCCAACTGGTGGAGATCAACCTAACAAAGAAATCCAATCTGCATTTCCAAATTGAACATCAGCGTACATAGGTAGAACAAAAGAAGCACTAACAAACTCTAATTTGAAGGGAACAAATCGATGTGGGTGTGTGATTCAAGGAATTCAGAGAACCGAATGGATCCATCAACACAAACTAAAACTAAAGTTGTCAGCCCACATATGAATCTAAGCATGAAAAATCGCACAACGAGGCTGCCTGACGAAACGAAACTAATCCCCAATTGCATGCAGCAAACTTCATCGGAGCAGACCAAAAATGACACCAAACTATGCGTGGTGACGGAGCTCTGCTGGAGTTGCAGGTCACATCACAGATTACACCACCTCCTCCCTCCATGGTATGACACGACTTGACGAATGAAGGAAACCCCAATTAGAGCGCAGCGCAGAACGCAAGCCAACCAAGCCACCAATTCGGTTCGGAGACGCAACAAAATCAGAGCAAAACAGGCCGGCATGCCTGCGCTGCAGCCTGCAGCACCGAGAAGCAAGGGAGCACGAAGGAGACCGCAGCATCCATCAAGTTGCCTCCGCCGCGCGCGGGACCAAGCAATGGAGCCCGGAACAACAAGCAAGCAAAGCCGCGAGCAGGGAGTAAGGCAGGCGGAGGGTAGGGAGGGAAGTTACCGTCGTAGCGGTGCGCCTTCTCGGAAAGTTGGGCGGTGTAGCAGAGTTCTCCGCGCGACGGCGGGGCCGCCGCCGCCGCCGCCGCCATGCTCGTGGCTGGCGATCTCTCGCGCCGCGCGACTCCGCCGTCGAGAGGAGCCCGGTCGCGAGAACGAGAGAGAGGGAGAGCCTCGCTGGCAGGCAGTCCCAGTCGGGGTTGCGTGTCTGGTGTTGGGCCCCACCAATATTTGTCCTGTAGGCGCGGCCACAGATCTGGACCGTTCATTTTGCCCTCGGTGCCGCTTCTCCGTCAGCACCGCAGCAGCCTGATTTGGCGTAATGTACATAGACTAATAGTCGATGAAACAAGTACATTACGGTCAGACGATGAGAGATCGAAGGGCACCCATCACGTCTCGGAAGTTGCCAGTGCCCGCGCCGCCGGCTATCCCCGGTTTCTTCAACGCCGGCAAGGGCAGCCGACTACCTACCTCTGGCGCCGGCTGCGCCTTCTCCGATCGATCTATACGGTACCGTGCCGCTTCCTTCCTCAGCCCCTCCCGCCGGCAGCGCCACCGCCATTGGAATCGTCCAATCCTCTCCCATCACAGGTTGCTTCATCCGGACACTCATCCGATCGGCCTCGGAGATCTGGTTGTTCCGGCCAGGATATAGACAGAAGCGGCCGTTGCGTATACTGTTCGGATTTTATTCGGTTCGGATTCAGATACTGTTCCAGACAACATATACGCGTCGCCGTCGGCCCTCGCCTTGGAAGCAGGGTTTTTGTTACCGACCGGTCCGTCGGAACCGCCGGCCGGCGGTAGCGGTTAACCGACCGGTTAACCGCGGTTACCGCTAAATACCGAACAAATTCAAATTCAAATTCAAAACGCGCTATTCAAACGGTAAATAACGGTTGACCGACGGTAAGAGCGGTTAGCCGGTCGGTAGGAGCGGTTAACCGGTCGGTCGGTCGGGCGGTCGGGCGGTCGGTCGGTCGGTCGGTCGGAGCGGTTAGCCGGTCGGTTGGAGCGGTTAGCCGGCCGGTTGCGACATAATTGAATAATTATACATAGAAATAGAAAATGACCACAAATACATACAAACATGGATACATAATAATAATTGTGCATAGAAATAATAGTTGTGCATAGAAATAGATCAACGGTAGTATTGCCTAGCCATTTCGTACTCGGCGGTGGACATCACATTCAAACCTTGCCTTAGAAGCAGCTCAGCTTTGTAGTCTTGCCAAGTTTGGCCCGTCCACGCCGATGTCGTCTGCCATTCCTGAAGTAACATATTGTACCAATGGGGGTCTTGCCATTCGTACACCCATCTCATCGGTGGCTGCGTGCTCAAATCAGGTATAGGATAGTGATAACTGGACTGGGAGGAATCGCTGTATGAGCTAGAAGAGTACTGTGGAAAGTGTGGAGTGTTGTAATCCGTCAGTTCAACCGTTCTCCTCTGGGATTCCGGTGCTCCATGGTCAATGTCCTGAGTAGCATGCGTGAATTCAGTCTCCCCTGCAACCAACCATATAGCATAATTAGTACTCACAGTGAAAAACATATGTGCATACACCTAAAACCTTGCAACACCTAAATCACAATACACCTAAATCACAACATACCTATATCAAATCATACCTAAATCACAATAGCCTAAATCACAATATACCTAAATCAAATAATACCTAAATCACAATATACCTAAATCAAATAATACCTAAATTCTTGCAACTTATATATACCTAAATACTAACAGGCTCATACGGTCGTTCTACCTAAAGTCCTAAACACTAAATAGCTCATACTAAACACTAAATAGCTCTTACCTTCAGCTTCAACGGTCGGCCGGCTTACCGCCGCAACCGCGGCGGCCAACCGCCGCTAGGGCCGGTTGACCGGCGCTCGGAGCGGTTATCCGGGCCGGGGACGGTAGATCCGCGGTCGGGCCGGCTAACCGGCGCAACCGCCCGGCCAACCGCTGCCTTGGGGCGGCGGGCCGACGGCGCGCGGCGGTTGCGGCGCGCGGCGGCTCAGGGAGAGGGAGGGAGCACGGGAGGGGGAGGGAGAGGCCGAATGGCCGTTCGTGGGGGCGGGGGGGGGACCGGGGGAGGGGTTAGGAGCGTTGGGCCTAAATGGGCCGGCCGGTTTTTTCTTTTTTTTTAATTTGTAATGCCCGCCAAAAATACTAAATGAACAAATATTTGAAAAATTTTGACACCATTGGATTATACGCACCTTGAAGTATTTTTTGAAATTTTTACTCTATTTTTTTATTTTTTGAATTCAAATTTCAAATTTTTAAATTCCGGCGGTTTCTTACCGGCCGGTACCGCTACCGGTCCGGACCGGTAACAGCGGTTACCGCGGTAACCGGACCGGTAACGGTCGGTAAAAAAAACCCTGCTTGGGAGGCCCAGTTGATAGACGACGGCCGGTGCATGATGGATTAATTGCCCATCTCCTCTCCTCACCTAGACAATGGGCACTTCATCTAATGTTACCATCGGGGCTTCTTCTGCGACAACTGTAAGTCTGCTAATTTGCACCTCCACTCTTTCACTTGGGATCCCCTTTTATAGCTTTATTGGATGGAATAGTTATTTTAGCACAACACATTGAAGATCGATCAGCCACAGCAGGATAGGTTGATGCAAAAGCAATGAAGAGTTTAATCAATTGCATTGGCCACTAGTCCAGTCTGGGAATTAATCGATATCTTGTTTAGCTGCAGAACCTTTCGGATGAAGAAGACAGGATCAGCGCACTGCCAGACCATATCCTGCTCGCCATCCTCGAACGAGTCTGCGATCTGCATGCAGTGTTCCAGGCCAGCACAGTCTCCAGGCGATGGGCCCACCTCCCTCGCTCGCTGTCTCGCCTGCTCATACAGGTTGCCGACTTCTTGCCCCGCGACCCAAGCAGGAGGGAGCACTGGACGCCTGATCAGGTCATGGCCGACTACACAGCCGCGGTCACAAGCTTGCTGCCATCGTCTCCCTCCAGCAACCGAGTCATCAGAACCCTGCGCCTCGCCTTCTACCTGACAGATCCGTACCTGTGCCACATCGGCCATGCTGTAGGGCACGTGGTGGAGCATGGCAACACCGACTTGCTTGAGCTCGTCATCTACTCCGATGTCTACGATCCATGCTACGAGCAGTGCGTCGTGTTTGGGCAGCGCTTCATGTCCTTCGTCCAGGCATGCCCTCTTGCATTCAGAGGCTCACCAGGCTCTTCTTGCAGAACCTCAGATTCGGAGACCCCGAGGTCTCCAGTGTCCTCCGCGCTTGCAACAAGCTGAAGCTCCTCTCCTTGACCTGCTGTGTCTGTGCCATCGACCCTGTGACCCGCGAGTATACGCCGCTCACAATAGATGCCCCAAACTCGTCGCTCCTCGCCCTCGAAATCACCACGTGTGCATATGCAAGGATCGATCTGATCCACGCGCCAAAACTTGGTAGGGTAGTCTGCGCTGACTGGATAGGTACAAACCCACCATTGCGTTTCGGCAAGGTGCCCTGCCTTGACAGCATAAACCTCCGTGATGCTGCACTCCAGTGGCAGAGTCCATTAGCGTTGAGCCACTTCTTATCCAATATCACAACATTATCGACTATGTACTTTGACTTTGCCGATCAAATGGTATGTCGTTTCTGTTTTATTTTCATTTGAAAGCTTATATGTGCTTGTTTTGTTAGCGTACTTCCTTTTCTCCTGGTAATTTTGTTTTTTTTCCGTTTTTTTTTCTGCAGATTTGGATCAAACCAGAAGGCCCAAAACATCTCTCGCGTATATTCAGTAACCTGAGAGATGTTTATCTTTATAATATTTTCTATGAGTGTGACCTGAATTGGACCATGTTTATCCTCGAAGCTGCACCTACTCTCAATAACTTTCTGTTGACGATCAAAATTGGCACAAGACAGCTTGACAGGGAAAACCGGTGTAACCGGATTCAATAACCGGTGGAACCGGTTTGGCTACTGTTGCCCGTATGACAGGGCAAACCGGTGGAACCGGTTTAGGGAACCGGTTTTCCCCGAGTCCTAGTAGGTTTGGACTCTTTTGGAGATCCGTGTGGATTACGACTTGTAAAAGGATTTCCTTGCGGGGCAAGACCTCCCCACTCTATAAATATAAAGGGTCGTGGCCGATTGAGGGGTTATCCAATCGATCAAATACAAATTATCTTTACTTTTTATCCCTTCCAAACCCTAACTTTTCCAACCCCTCCTTCTGTTCGTGCTTCGTCTCTACGGCGTATGATGACGTTCTGAGTAGCCTGCCGACCTCAGAACAACCCTAGGCGTGCTTGCCCTGACGGGGTCCCTCCCAGGCGGCGTTCGTAGGTCTACGCAGCGAAACCCTAGGAACCGGTTTCACCGGATTCCCAAACCGGTATAACCGGTTTTGTCTGGGCAAGCTGCAGGTGCTCGATCCGTTGCGGATCCGCGTGTTCTAGCGCATATCTCGGTGTGTTGGCCATAAAAAGCGTCAACACTTTCGTCTTAAGGTACAATAGTATAAGCTCATTTCAATCTGCTGCTTCCTTCTGCAAATTCTTCCACTATTACCTTGTTATGCTACATTGTACCATGGAATTAGTTGCACAGAGCTTTTCTTATGGGTATGTACGAATTCTTGGATCCTTTTAATTTGTATTCTTGAAACAAAACTGATTTAGTAGATTGATACAGAAGCAATCATTGTTCTTGTTAAAGGTCGTTGGTTTACCATTGCTATGTTCACGCTTTTTGCTGCGTTCCTCGGATAATAAACATACATCTAACCATGTTCTATTTGACGAAGCTATCTTGTCATCCATGCGAAAGGAATAGATGTGAGGACATTGCTAAGAAGGTCAATGTTTTGTGGGATCACGCATCACCTGCGTTCAAGCACCACAGGTTGAGCATGCTAGAGATGGCTGGCTTTGTGGTGGACGAGAAGCTAATGAAATACATAAGGCTTGTCATAGAGCTAGCCATGGGCTTGAAGAGGATCCACTTGCTTGATCAAGAGCCGTGTGCTAAGTGTGACGCCATGGACAACGCTCAGTCCCAATCCCCGATCAGATGGAAATTTCCTGCGAGCGAAGATGAGAAGAAATTAATAAGGCAGCAACTTGTTGATGGTGTGTCCTCTTCTGTTGAAATAAGCATAGGATGACATGGTTCTCCCGTCATCTATCCCAAAAACAAAATGTAAGCCTGACGAATTGAGGGTCGTCGTCAGTGTATTATCGGCGACAAGCCCCTCATTTGTCTGAAGCTTTGCTTATTTTGCAGAAGATATCTCAATGCTTTGCAATTTCCTGAAAAGAAATCATAGTAATCTATAGTTAGCTGCAATGGCTAAAATCCAAGCTAAGCGATCAATTATCCTGCCACAAAGTCATGGCAATTACACTAAATAAATACATTATCAATACAAACATAGTTCGCGATGGATTTATTGAAACTAATTAAAATCAGCCAAAATTAGACAAGTTTAAATGAGTGTAAAGCTAAAATGACCAACAATTTAGAACGGATAGAGTTTGGACTAGTTACCTTTTTATCTATACTAGCCAAGTGCCTGTGCGCTGCTACTACGGGTTATGAAATATTTCCTCCATATACGAGATGGAGCATAGTTAGTTCGATAGGAGACGCATATGATGGACTACTTCGTAATCTGATCGGGAGATGTATATGACAGACAAAAAAAGAAATAAGCAATCCTCTCTTTAGAAATCAATGGTTAAAAGGTCTTTATTTCAAGAAAAAACTATCTATTTCAGTAACAACCTCAAGCGATCCATTTTTTGAATAAGACAAACGGTCAAACTTGGGGTCAAAAAGTCAAACAAATTTTAATTTGAAACGGAGGGAGTATTAATTTGGCTATATCTCAACACAAAATCGCTCGTCGTGCACTTGTCGACATCACATTGCAACAAGCACTGCCCATCTGCTGGACAAGCACTGATCTTGCAACGCCGGCTGCTCAAATTGTCAGATAACCCCACCCATACGGTCTCGTTACGTACTAATCGTGAGGAAGTGGATTCGGCCTCAACACGTACGAACAGGAATGGATGAAGGGAGACAGAGTTGGAACGAATGGTGGAAGTGGGAAAAGGAGTAAGAATGACAGGTGCAAATATGGGCCTGCTTGAGTGCTGTGAATCTAGTATCATTTGAACAAAAAGGGAACAATTCTAGAGAGATTTGAAAATATCAGTGGAACCAAATTACGGATTCTGGGACGGTGAACAAATAAAAAGACAACAGAGGCAGTGAAAATGATGGATAGTGCATTATTTCTCTGACTCAGAAGCCAAAACCAGCATTGCCATTTCTTTATTTTCAACAGTTAAATCCAAAAAAAACAAATTATGGCTGCCGAGGCATGTACTTCAAACAATGCTCCAGCAACAGTTGGAGCAATTACTTTATGCGATGATGACAGAATCCTATGCTTATTTCGATGCAAGAGGAGAAGCCATCTGCAAGTTGCTGCCTTATTAGTATCTTCTCCTCTTCTTCCTCCGGGAATCTCCATCTGATCCGGGATGGAAGCTGAGGATCGTCTATGGCGTCACACTTACAGCAGGGCGGCTGATCAAGCAAGCGAATCCTCTTCAGGCCCACGGCTCGCTCCATGACATGCCTTTATGTGTTTCATCAGCTTCTCATCCACCGCAAAGCCTATTATCTCTAGCAGGCTTAGCCTGCGGTGCTTGAACTCAGGTGATGCCTCATGCCACAGGACATTTACCTTCTTAGCACTGTCCTTGCATCTACTTCTTTCACATGGATGCCTAGATACCTTCAAGAAATATAGCATTGTAAGACAAATGTTGCTAAACATAAGCATGCAACACCAAGCAAAATATATTATCTTAAATTTAGTGACAAAAGTATATGCGGGATCGTTTGGCTACAAAGCTTAGATTTTCAAAACAATGATGTTTTCAGCTGTATCATATACTAAATCAGGCCTTATTTCAAAAACTGAAAAGAAACCTAGAATTAATACAATACAAGAAAACTGATGCAGCTAAGTTGATTCGAAATTAAAGGTAGCAAAACAATATCACAACGGAAACTTTAAAGGAATTGAAATCAGAATAACTAAAGATTACTGTACCTTAAGATACAGTTTATTTAAGGATGGTGCAGCTTCAAGGATAAACATAGTCCAGTTTAGGTCGCACTCAAAGAAAATGTTGTAAAGATAAACCTCTCTCAGATTATTGAATACATGGGAGAGATGCTTTGGATCTTCCGGTTCTATCCAAACCTGCAGTAAAACAGAATAACCAAAAAAAAACATGAACCAATGAGAATGTGTTGAAAACATTAAATGAAACAAGACAACAGAAAATGCATACTAGTAAGGCAGTGTACCATTTGATCAACGAAATTCAGGTACATAATTGATAAGTTTGTGGTATTGGAGAAGCACTGGCTCAACGGGAATGGTGTCTGCCACTCCTGAGCAGCACAGCAGAGGGTTATATTGTCAAGCCAAGGCACATTGCCAAAAGTCAGTGGGGCGTTTGCACCAATCCAGTCTGTGCAGACCAGCCTCCCAAGTTTGGGTGCCTGTATCAGTTCGACCTTTGCATATCCACAGGCATGAATTTCGAGGACAAGGAGAGCAGATTGCGGCGCATCTATCTTGAGGACAGTATCCTCGCCATTGACAGGATCGAAGGCAGAATCACAGCATGTCAGTGAGAGGAATTGGAGCTTGCCACAGGTGTTGAGGAAGCTGTGGAAGTCAGAGTCTCTGAATGTGATGTTGTCCAAGATGAGCCTGGTGAGCCATCTGAAAGCTGTGGGGCGGGCTCGGAAGAAGGACATGAAACGCTCTCCAAACAAGAGGCTCTGGTCATAGGATGGACGGCGGATGTCGGCCCAGGTTGTGAGCTCGAGGCAGATGGTGTTGCCAAGCTCCATGAAATCCCCAACAGCATGGCCGATGGAGCTCAAGTAAGGATCTGTGAGGTAGAAGCTGAGCTGCAGTTGTTTGATGACGGCTCGGTGGTCACTGGAGGTAGACGGCGATGGCAGCAGCCTCCTGACAGCTGCTGTGTATGCAGCCATTATCTGATCCACCGTGCAGGTCTCCCTCTTGTTTGCATCACGAGATAAGAAGTGGGCGACATCAATGAGCAAGCGAGAGAGCGAACGAGGGAGGTGCGACCATCGCCTCGAGAGTGTGCTGCCACGGATTGCTTCGTGCAGATCAAGGCGTTCGAGGATGTCGAGCAGGATATGGTCAGGGAGCCCACTGATTCTATCTTCATCTTGGCTCTGCTAAAAAAAAAATTCATTGACAAGAGTAATGTCAGCAATGAAACTGTTTTGCATGCATGCAAACAGATGACTTTGGTATCATGGCTCGACTGCTCTATGTTCTGCAAGACTATCCCGTCTGCTAAAGAAGCTCCACTAGTTGATGGTGGCAGATTCCCAACATTTGCCATTGAAATCAACGGATGGAGTTACCCAGATCTAAACCACTGGTTCTATCCTATGGCACAGATCATGCCACATCAGTTTCTCTAATTAATTGTGATAAGATATAGGTTCTGTGACACTTGAATTAATCTCCAGCTCCTTTCATGACATAGACACTGATTTCGTTGGCTTTGATAATGCATTCCGTAACCCCAGGAACCCCTGCAGAGCTAGCTAGCTAGTTATGCAGAACGCTGCGGTATGAGTATAGGGGGAAGCAAGGGATGGCGACTCACAGCAGTCACCAGATTAAGCAGCGGAGGAGACGCCGGAGGGGCAATCCATCATCGGCTTCGGGCAATCCATCATCGGCTTGGGCCGGCCGCGGCCGCGCGCCGCTTTGCTATCGTCCTCGCCAAAGCAAAGGAAAGGACACGGCCCACAGCTCCCGTCCCACGGCGAGGCCATCTGGAGTTCTGGACTGCTCTTCTGTAAAAAAAGATTACACGTATATGACTCCAATTCGGAGAGCACGGTGAACAGGAGCCGTAGCCGAGAAAAGTAGGGAGAACCCAACCAAACATGTATTTATTGAAGAACGAAAAATACCATCCTTATGTTAGACTTCGATCGCGTGGATAAAAGTGTATTTATTGAAGAATACAAGGTTTTATTTTGATATGGTTCTCAAAGTAATTTCAAATTGTAAAATATTCTATTTTTTTGAAAAATCAAACTATTTTAAGTTTGACCAAAATTATAGAGAAGATTATAAAGATTTATGGCACCGAATAAATATACTATAAAAATATATTTAACAAATAATCTAATCGTACTTATTTGATATCATAAATAATCTAATCGTTCTTTATTGTATAAACTTAGCTAAACTTGAAATGTTTCGTTCCAAAAAAACAGGAATGACTTAGAATTTGAGACGGATGGATTACCTAGCACTGTTTAGCTTTTGCGAGAAAACTATAGTAAGGAGATACTACCTCCGTATCGAAATATTTGTCATTGTTGACTTTTTCTAAAATGTTTGACTTTTCGTCTTATTCAAAATTTTTGTGCAAATATGCAAAAGGACAAGACACACTCAAATCAAAGTACATATAATGGTAAAACAAACAAAATAAGTGATACACACAAAATATTTTGAATAACACGAGTGGTCAAAATCGTAATAAAAAGTCAACGGTGACAGATATTTTGATAAGGAGGGGTAGTTTTAATTAGAGGGGGATATCCAAACAAATCTCCTAAATCGAAACATATATATATTGGTCAGCTGTAGACTTGCACCAGAGTCGTCGTAGTAGGGTTTTAAAAAACATACTACAACTGTTTTGCAGTAACAATGGTTAGCGCGTGGCATTGTCGACGACGGTAGCGTGCGAGGGGAGGGTCATGCAAGCGCGTAAATGTTGCCTTGTTTGGTGCCGTCTATCTTGGCATCGAACGATGGGGAGTCTTGCATTGCACAGCACGACACACGAGGGAGGCACCGCGTACGCCAAGAGAGAAAGTACTTTAAAAACAACAACGCAAGGCAATGTACACGTACGATCGACGACAAATTTAATAACATGCAGGCGTCGTTCTTCGGATGGTCTCCTGCTTGCACACGCAAAATAAAAATTAACGAGGGGCAGGCGGC
>CM014272.1:78570076-78594290 GCA_004135705.1 Alloteropsis semialata | reverse complement strand
ACGGCGGCGTGGCCGGGAGGACCGAGCGGCCGCCATCGAGGAGAGCCGGGGGAGGGAGTGCGCGGCCGCCGACGGCTGGATCCCGCCGCGGCCCTGCTCCGCACCGAGCTCGAGCGCAGGGGAGGGAGAGGGGGCGGCGGGAGAGAGAGGGAGCCCTCTGGAAGAATCCAGAGGGACCGGCGGTGGGGAAAAAAAAGAGAGGAAAAAGAAAGAAAAAAAAGGAAAAAAAGAAAAGAAAAAAGAAAAAAAAGAAAAAAAGAAAAGAAAAAGAAAAGAAAAAAAGAAGAAAGAAAAAAGAATGGAGGAGATAAAAAAGAAAAAGGTGAGGAGATGGTTGTTGGGATGGATGAATAAAATATAGTAGAGTTGGGATAGAGTATGTGATTTGGAGTATGACGGGTGCGGGAGAAGTTGGTTTAGAGTACGGAATCTCGATGACCAGGACAGAATATTCCTTTTAGAGGATGCATTTAGGGGACGACCAGTGCGGACAGCCTTAAGGAAAAGAAAAGACACTCCATTGCTGATCCGGCACGTACTCTCCCTCCCCCAGCTACGAGTGACCCCCTGTCTCTGCCTGATCAGGTCAACGCCGCCCATGCTTGCATGCTTTGCTAGCTCTCAATTGCTACAACTGCATTAGCTATAAGACAACCTCATTTCCCCTTAACCCTCCCTCCTTCATCAGCCACAAACAACCAAGCCCGCAGCAGCAAACAATCAAGGATCAGCTCCGCCTAGCTAGCTAGCTCGCTAGCAGCTGATCTGTAAGGAACGACCAATAATGGCGCGGTGGTCGGCGTCGACCGCTGCCGTGGTGGTCACCGTGCTGGGCGCGGCCCTGCTGTACATGGCGCTGGCGGCGTCGGCGCAGCCGCTGCAGCCGGGCAACATGCAGGTCATCACCATGGACGGCAAGCGCAACAGCAAGTTCAGCTGCGCCGACACCAAGAAGAACTCCAAGCGCCCCGGCTGCACGGCCACCTGCCCCAACCGCTGCCCCAGGAAGTGCCTCGTCCTCTGCCCCACCTGCAAGACCTTCTGCCGTACGCTCTAACTCAGCAGCTCCCTACTACTACATGTGTATTTCTTCTGTGCTTTCCTCTTCCATGGATCTCTTCTCCTCACACCTCACATACGTATGGTGCTTGATGATGCTTCAGTGTGCGACTTCTACCCCGGCGTGTCGTGCGGCGACCCGCGCTTCACCGGCGCCGACGGCAACAACTTCTACTTCCACGGCAAGAAGGACCAGGACTTCTGCATCCTCTCCGACGCCGGCCTCCACATCAACGCGCACTTCATCGGCAAGCGCAACCCGGCCATGAGCCGCGACTTCACCTGGATCCAGGCGCTCGGCGTCCGCTTCGCGCACCACCACCTCTATGTCGGCGCCGCCAGGACCGCCAGGTGGGACGCCGCCGCCGACCACCTCGCCCTCGCCTTCGACGACGAGGCCGTCTCCCTGCCGGCCGTCGCGGGCGCCCGCTGGTCGCCGCCCACCGCGCCCGCGCTCTCCGTCACCCGCACCGCGCAGGCCAACACCGCCGTCGTCGAGCTCAGGGGCGTCTTCCGCATCATGGCCAACGTCGTGCCCATCACCGCCGAGGACTCGCGCGTCCACGGCTACGGCCTCACCGACGACGACAGCCTCGCGCACCTCGACCTCGGGTTCAAGTTCTACGACCTCACCGACGACGTCCACGGCGTGCTCGGACAGACCTACCGCACCGACTACGTCAACAGGCTCAACGTCTCCGCCAAGATGCCCGTCATGGGAGGCGCCGACACCTTCGTCACCTCGGGACTCTTCGACGCCGACTGCAAAGTCGCAAGGTTCGGACGCGCCACCGCTTCCGCCGGCGCCGGAGCCGGCATCGCCATGGTCACGGACGCCAAGTACCTGTAGATCGATCGATCGACGGTCTGTCGTTTATCCAGCAAGCAAAGCACTAGCTACGAGCCTACGACCGATCGAGCTACGTATGATGATGTATTTTGTTTAATTTAATCTCCGTACGGGTAAATGTACGCATGTGTCCCCGGTCTAATTAATTGTTGGTGGTGTATTGGTTAGTATTACGAAACAGTTTATATATATGCAAAAGAGAAATAATTCAGGAGCATGCATGCATCTAACTCAAGAATATGTATGCCCTGATGAGAAGACTCGTTGGGCCCGTCCCTTTATGTGATTGTTTTTCTGAGCAGGGCCTGTTTAGATTGGTGAGAAACTTTGCAAAATTTACTGTAGCAATTTTAAACTAAAGATTAGGAGGACTAAACATGATCTAATTATAAAACTAATTACACAGATGGACGAGAAATCGCGAGATGAATCTATTAAGCCTAATTAATCCATCATTAGAGATTATTTATTGTAGCACAATATTGTCTAATCATGGCCTAATTAGGCTTAATAGATTCATCTCACAATTTCACCCGGAGTTATGAAATGGATTTTGTCAGTTATCTATATTTAATATTACTAATTATATTTATCCAAACATTCGAATTTATTATAGCGATGAAAAAAGTTGGCAAACTAAACAGGGCCTATATGACTTATGTACATTGTACAATGTTATGCATGCATGATGTCACGGTCCATAAGTTGTCCATCACATGCATATATGGATGTATTGGCCAAGATTTAGTCTTTTTTCCATGGTTAATAAAACACAAAGTGGATTTTTTAACTAACAATAAATGAAATTTGAATTGTGGGAAATTTAGGCCTGTTTGGTAGAGCGCTCCATCTAATTCTGATTCTCCAAAAGAAATGGTTTTTTTTATTCTCTAGCATAGATCCTCAAAATCAGGATGGAGAATCATTTCACAGAATTAGGGAAAGCTACTTTTTTCAGGTCCTAACCTCTTAGTTCATTACCGATAATCACTTCATAAAATCAGTAGAGAATCATTTCTCTCTAAAAAACTGTTTGGCAGCTCCCGCTGGATTCACCAAAGAATCAGCTCTGCCAAACAGGGTCTTAGGGGCTATTATCTGATGGCTATTACTAGAACATCAACTTGCACTCCCTGATATATCAAAATAAGAAACATCTAGATCTGCGTGTAATTAAATTATCTTGATTTTGTCTACAAATATTTTGAATTTTAAACTGGGCATGTAAAAGTTACTTGTTTCAAAATTCTCTTCATCATAATTTTTATTTATTAGCATGATAAATAGATATGTTTTCACAAGACATATAGATATATATTGAAAGAACAGTTTTATCTCAATACCAACTGATTAAGGTCATGTGGCTCGGCTGTGCTATACCCACCATTGCTAGATTCTGTGCTCCAGAGGGAGAGAGAGAGATTGAATGCACCAAGGGCAGAGGCGTCCATTCACTGTCCTCTCTCTCCGGCCTCTTGTTGCAGACCAGAAATGACTAGGAAGGGTGGCGCGCTTCGCCGCGCCCGTCCTTACTATACCATATATGCCGTGCTGGTACTCCCGGCATGTGCGGGAGTGAGTGTTTACTGTTTTCTAAATATCATCACCATGGGTCACTCAGTCACTGAACCTATTGAAATACCTGTTACCTGTCTTTGCAAATGGTTAAGAGCATCGTACCAATAGAAGACATGTAAAAGATGACAATCGTCAGGAATGACGCCTCTAGTGCAAACATGGAAACAATTACCGGTGGCCAAAGAAAACATTTGACTATCAGTGCTTGTAATTTGAACAGAAATTTATGAAATATAATCAAGTGAATATAATATAAAATCTTAGAGACCAAACACCACACATATATCAAGTTTTTGCATAAAAATACAATATAATCAATGATTCATACCGGTGAGAAGATGGATAGCATGAACGGAGTACTTCAGTAACAGAGAGTGAATAGCACATCCTAGAGGGTGGCTAGAGCAATCCACTTGAAAATGGAAACATCATTTATAGAGGCTCTACATGAAAATATCAAAAGACCATGGATACACTCAGGTTCATCATTTCCCTCTAAAACACCAAGTCACCAAGGCATGCTCATTAACAACCCTAGAACATAGTAATCCATGGATAGAAGCACACGTGTTCTGACTTCACATGTATCCCACAACAAACTCACCTTAAAAGTAGAGAACAATAAACAGATTATTTGAAAAGGAAAATTGGACAGCTAAAATTATTTGGAAGAACTATCAAACAACAAATGGGAAGAAGATTAAGCTGCTAGAACAGATGTAACTGACGCTGCAGATTTATATATGTCAAAATCTGCCATTTTGATTTAAAATAAAATCAGGTACTTTGATGAACCTGCATTCAGGGAAAGAAAAACAACATTTAGAGGAAGAGGGTAGATAATTAATGATACCAAAGTTGTTTAGTAGCGCAGATAGCATAAAAATAGGAAAAAACCAGGAAGTACAGATACGGCTACATGTGAGCTAAAAAAGCAAGAATCAAAGAAACCGACTTGCTGTCCATGTATATAGAGCTACCAATAAGATGTCTGCAGAGATAAAGGATAATTAATGTGGAACAACTACATAGTTTCTTGTATTTTCTACGAAAATAATTTGAATGCATTTTTACCACATCAACTAAATGTTGAGTGCATGGACATGTAGATATGGAATGCACGAAAATATCAATAAAAATGATCAAGAATTGCCTATGCAAATTTGCATTAGGTAGATCACAAAGGCGCAAGCAACCTAAAACTTTGTAAACGCCATCAATAAAATTGTAAGGTGAAGCTTCAACTAAACAAACTATAGGCAAATCCTATTATTAACTCACAAAACAGGGAAGGAAGCCATAAGCTCATTTCACTGAGAATGCTGAAATTAGGTGTTAGCCCATTGCAAAAGCAGTGCCCAGTAAGACATGCTTTACTCCATACTATCACAGAACCAAACAAATCTGCAGATGGTATACATAGTAAGTTTGATCAAAATTGAACCAGTCTACATAATGAATTTTGAAAAATTAGCCATATACTTTTAGCACGTAGCTATTTTCTTCTCTTGCAGCCTACTCAGTCATGATGACCTAAACCCATAACTGGGATAAAAAATTCCAATTGTAAGAAATAACATTCTTTTTCTTGTGTTGCTGACCAAACAACTAAGAAAATTCTCAATTGTAGATACAACCTACACAGATGGTCGAAACATCATGGTAATACTATTCACATGCTTTGAAAAAAAGGAAGCAGAAAGTGATGTGTCATGAAATTAACCCAAAGAAGGACATGGGCATCGACATGGATGTTGAGATAATTTTGTGTTATTCAGCAATTTAAGTCCAGGTGTATGAAATAGCTTTCGATAGGAGCGCTTGGAGACTAGCTATCAATGTGCCTGAACCTTGACCTCTGTTTATTGGGTTTCACCTCTAGCCTACCCCAACTTGCTTGGGACAAAAGGCTATTGTTGTTGTTGTTGTTGTTGTCAGCAATTTAAGTCCAGGTGTATGAAATAATTAATTTTGGCCAACAAAATTCCTAATCTAGTACCAGAAGAATTGTGGGCTCTTAAACTTCTGTAGTACAATTACAATTCTGCATCTTCCCTTCTCCTTCAGAGCAGTAAATGGGGTTTATGTTTGGTGAGGCAATGCCAATTTTATAAAACATGCTTTCCCTTGTATTCATTGACATTGCAACCCAAGTGTGTGTGTGTATGTATGCAAACTGTCAAGAAACAGAATCTGAATAAGACAAAATTTGTACTGATGGGAGGGCAAAATTTATTGTTACAATCTGAATGCAACATTTTGCAAACCCTGAAGCTGCAATTGAAACAACAGACTTTAGATAATGTGAGCAAATATACGAATTTTGCATCCTATGAACTCTAATCAAGCAGGGTTCCCCAATAGCATGTCATGAGAAGTGTAGGGACTCCCCTGGCTCTCCCATGGTAAACAATCTAGAGACCTTGGTTTGACAGAAGGAATTGGAGGCTGAGAAAAGCTGTGTGATCCTGTGAGTCAGCATGAGAAAATTAACCATTAGATTAGAGACTATAATTTCTTCTGCATCCTACAAATTTAATGAGAAGCAATTATGGAATAATTCATATTTTGTGCAGCCAGGAAGGCAGCTGGAGTGAAATATGAAATGTAATAGAATTTTCATACTTGCATTATGCAATTGCATAAAAACCCATTTAAAGAACAACTCACCGAGGGCAATTGCCAAATCCATGGATGGGGCGGAGGGGGAGGGGTTGATGGACATGGCTGGTGGATCTGGCAAGCTGAGGTGGTTGGCCTCGTCACTGCTGCACTCACTCAGGGTGAAGGAACTGCTGCTCGATGATATAGGGTGTGGTCGGCAATGATGCAGAGCCTGCCGGCAAGAAGGTGCAGGTGCACGCCCTGCTCCTTGTCCTTGTGCTGTAGCTTGATTTCTTGCTCCAGCTCCATGGGCGGCTAGGCTAGGCGCAACACAGAAGCAGGGCACCGCAAGCCACCGCCGATGACGCAGCCGAGAGCAGCAGTAGCTCAGGCAACCAACCGGTGCCCACCGCCGCCGATGTAGCCGAGAGCAGCAGCAGCGCAGGCAACCAATCGGCGCAACGGACCTTCCGCCCCTACAGCACAGCCCACGAAGAGCATGAGACATGGAGAGCGAAAATGAGCCACCACGAACAGCACCCTAGATCCCCAGAAAGCAGAAGTAAGAGCAGACGGATGGAGCGGAGCACAGTGGCGAGGGAGGAGAGCAGCGAGAGAGGGAATAGAGAGACCGTACCGACGACAACGCTTTCGAGGAACGGCGGCGGCGGCGGCAAGGAAAGACCGAGGCAGGAGCGGCGACGCATCCGTGGAGAAATGGCGGCGGCGGCGGCCACCGGCACCAGCACCGCCACCCCGCAGCGGAGAATCGACCGCGGCCTCCGGCGCGGGCCGCCTGACCGCGTAGCGGCGGACGAACAGCGGCGTCGGGCGCGACCCACAGCAACCAGCCCCCGACAGCACGCGCATCGCCCCGCGGCCGCGAACGGGCGGCGGCCTCTGGCGCGGGCCGCAGCGCCCCGCAGGCGAGAGTGGACAGCGGGTACCGGCGTGTACCGCAGGATACCCGGGCGAGGAATCGGCGGCGAGGAGCGAGGCAGGACGGAGCGCAGGGAGAGCGGCGAGCACGCAGTGGCGACGACACCGAGGCTGCCAACCCTAGCGCGGCACCTACGCGGGCCATTTTCCCCGCGGGACACGTGCTCGGCTTACGCAAAAGCTAACGTGGGCAAGAAACCGCAAAGCCTGCGGCCCACCGAAAAAATACGGCGGCACAGTAGCAGCCGCGCTCCCTGCGCCCGGAATTCACCGGGGGATAGGGATCTTAGTATTGTCGCATTCTACTCTTAGACCCTGTTTAGATTCACGAAAAGGACACTATTTCAATTAAAAGCAATGCATTGAACTACGTATCTCTTCTCTACTTTTTCAATTTCCAATGTACTTTCAATCATTGAATTCAATCGAATTCATCCTATCTAAATAAGGCTTAAAAGTATCAATAAATTGTACTTTAAGCCCATGCTTGCCGGAGTAAAGGCTCTTTCTACTTTTTGGGGCTTTGTTTCGTGAGCTCAGCTACAGCAATAGCCCCAACATTTCAGCTCCTACTTTTTATTATGACAGACAGGTCCCACGTGTCAACGTCACATATTTATCTTTTCCCTTCTCTGACATGTGGGGTCAGTCGTCGAGTCTCACTTCTCTCTCTTCTCTGTCTTCTTTGAATCTCTTCTTCTCCATCCCGTTCTCCATTAGCCCAAAAATCCGAATCATGAACGGATCTGCTGGCGCCCCACGCCGTCCCTGGCCTGCCTATGCCGGCCGCCGCCTCCACCAACACGCACTCATCGTCACCTCTAGCCTGCACCTATCGCCGCCTCTAGCCCTCGACCAATGCTGCCCCTCGGCTTGCCCTGAGCTCCAAGCGGCAGCGGCCTTGCCCGGCGAACTCGGTCCGACGACGAATCCGCACGAGATCGGTCCGACGGTGTGGGATCCACACAAGCTCGGCCCGGCAGTGGGGAGTCCCCACGAGCTCAGACCGACACTGCATCCGCGAGCTCGGGTCGGCAACGAACCCGCGCTGGCTTGGGCCAGAGCGGTGCTGCATTCGTTAGTTGAGGGAGGCAAGGAGAAGGGTTGCTTCTTTAGAGGTGTGTTTGGTTGAAGGGACGGGACAGGACGGGGCGGGACGAAGCCATCCCTTCGTCTGTTTGGTTGGAGGGCAGCTGGGACGAGACAGTATCAAATAAGAATATTCCTCCAAAACAGAGGATGGATCGGTTCCTCGGATTTGGCCGGACCAACTCGTCCCGTTCTTGCGGCGTCTAGCTCCGTCTCCCTCTCCCTCTCGGTCTTTCTCCATGCCTCGCGAGGCTCTCACGCAGCGCTCGCGGCGGCGCCCTCGCGGAGCTCGCGCGGCGCATGTGGCGGTGCCCCACGCGGAGCTCGCGCCGTCGGCTCGGCAGGAGCTAGCGCGACGCTCGTGGTTTGACAGCCGCGAGCAGAGCTCCATCTACGTGAAAAGATACAATTTTTTTATCAATCGAGAAGATAAAAGGTTGGCTGTGAAAAAAAACAATAAATAAATAAATAAACAATAAATAAATAAATAAATAAATAGAGAATGACAAATGGGCCCTACTGGATGCTGCAGTTAACGGTGTTAAAATAGACATCCATCCCTGAATATGAGTCCTTCCAACCAAACAATAAACTGGGATGACCCCATCCCTCCAACCAAACATGAGACGGAATCGTCCCATCCCAAAAAACTGAGACGGGACCGTCCCATCCCTCGTGTCCCCCAACCAAACACACCCTAGATCGCCTTGGAGAGGAGAGACTCCGCGAGCGAGAGCGCGGTTGGCCGCGGTGGCCTGCCGAGAAGAAGCGAAATGCGCGGTCAAAAAAGGACCAATAGAAAAAAAAATTGGGGCCTCGCTGGGCACCCATGGGAGAAGGGGCTCGAAGGAAAAATCTGGAGGACTTCGTACTTAGGGCCTCTTTGGTAGAGCTCCACCTGATTCTGATTCTCTATAGGAGCTGATTTTTCGAGAGAAGTGATTCTGTGGCTGAAAGTGATTCTCTTTGATTCTCTAGCAAAAACTCTCAAAATCAGGATGGAGAATCACTTCACAGAATCAGGAGAAGCTACTTTTTTCAGCTCCCAGCCCTTTAGTTCATTTCAGAGAATCACTTCACAGAATCAGCTAAGAATCACTTCTCTCTGAAAAACTATTTGGCAGAGCTCCTGCTAGATTCAGCCGAGAATCAGTTCTGGGAGCTCTGCTAAACGGGCCTTAAAGGACCTGAGTATGTGTCCTATTGGAGCGATGTTTTTTGTCTGGGTCTTTGCTTTTGGAGTAGGGGCTTCTGGTGGAGTTGCTGTTAGTGCTGGGATGAGAGTGGCATCTCAATTTTTCCACGTCTAGGAAAAGTTAATTGGCTTCTTAAGAGAACTATGACACATGTTTTGAGAGTATACAGAGGTTTAGGTACATCAATAAATAGGACCAAAGTCCTGTGGATCATGTTATCTGGTGAATTGGTTCATTTTTCTTCCTCATAACACTACCAGCAGCAGTTCACTAGTAGTATGGCGACTGCAGGCTAGACATCGTCACATTACCGGATTGGGCCAATCAGAGGCTCCGTTGACCAGTGTGGCGGCAAAAAGTTGACTCCAAATTCCCCTCCTGTTCTCTCTCCTGCCGCATCTCCCCCTTCCTCCTCCCGACCCCTCCTCGATCGGACCAAGCCTGCGCCGACGTCAGCAGCCGCGCCCCGCCCCGCCTCCCCTCGCGCCGNTCCCCTTCTATCTGCTGTCCTCTCCCCATGCCGCCGCATTGCTGACTGATGCGCCTCCCCCTCCCCCGCAGGGAGAAGGTCAGGTCGCTGCACGACGCCATCCAGAAGCTCGACAAGTACAAGAACATTGTCACCCGCAAGCGCCAGAGGACCGCCGACTCGGGCCCTGAGAAGCTCGCCTCCTCCTCGGGTGCGCTCAGGATGGGAGCGCAGAACAGCTCTGCCGTCATGAGCAAGCGCGTGCGCTCCTCCCTCGCCGACGCCCGGGTTCGTCATTCATCCCGTCCTGGCTCACTCTTTGTTACTATGCAGGGGCAGTGCTGTTCTTGCTTCTGTTTACACTGCTGCTTACACGATCCTGACCCCAATATGATTTTAGTGTCCAGCTCTCGGACCTTTAAAAGTTCCAATCTTTGCAATCTCGCGACTCTTTCTTTTGTAATTAGCTGTAGCTATTGAACTGATCCGATTATTCCATCATAATTAAAATGTAACCGAGTAGGATTTGCATTTCTTAATTTTCTTAGTGATCTCGTAATAGTTACTCAGATTCTGGAGTTTCAAACGCAACACTTCAGAAAACTTGTGGCTTTTGAATCCTTACAACTAACTATAACTCAATCAAGTGTCCCTGGCTCCTCTAATTGTCGGTTACTTGTGGTTGGAAACCAGTAGTATTCAGGAAAATTTGTTGTTGTTTTGCATGTTGAATAATCTTAGTTAAATTCCGCACTGATATAACCTTTTCTTTTCACACTCAGACGACTCATACTCTGTACCCAGTCTTATCATTTTGTAACTCAACTTCCTAGTTCCACTTGGTATTGGCCAGTAACCTGTTCTTGGATTTCAAAACTACAACTTTGGATGATCTTGTTTCACTTTTAGACCTTGAAAATTTGTCATTTTAAGGTGCATGATGAATGCTGTGTTCTTTTAAATTTCTATCACAAACTTTACTATGGTAATGTTTTCATATTCCTTATTTTAATTTTCGCCATGTTACCACTCTTCACTTAAAAAAACTTGTTCCATTGTTTCAACCTATTTTAGGTAGAAGGACGTGGTAGTGTTCCGACAAGGCAAGGCCCTTTGGTTGGTAATGAAAAAAGTTCACCCGTGGAAAAGGAAAAGAGCTGTACTAGAATGTCTGCTACAGTCACAGGGCTATCTGAAGACAAATTGCGGGGTTTATCTACTGGCGGTGAAGGATGGGAAAAAAAGATGAAGCGCAAGCGCTCTGTTGGAACTATGCTTGGCAGAGGCAGTGATGCCGACCGAGATGTCAAATCTGTGGGACAACATAGACCAGCCAACGAAGTACGCCCACGATCCAGCGATGGCCTTGCATACAGGTAAACTGTGGCTGGTTACTCCCTGAAATGATTTTGTCTGATTGAGCATCATGAAGCCCATAATCTTGGGACAACTCAGACATTGAAAAGATATATGTGGTATATTGACAAATTGACATCATGCACTAACTTCAAATAGAGATGTTAGGGTTGACAGAAATTGTATCTGTTTTGAGTCCAACATCATGATAGAGTTAAATGACATTACTGTATACACTCATCATTAAAAGGTCAATGTCTGACTATTTGTGTCTCTAGCTCGTGCTGGACTAAAGTGCATTTTATTTCTTGATCATCACATTTTTTCACCACCTGCAATCTATTGCTATTTATAATTCCATCTGAATTCTCTTCCAGCGCTATGTGCAGAAATCTTCTTTGCCTGCATGTTCACCCTTCTCAATTCTTGCATTACAGACATGGAGCTTCCGCCGGAGCATTAGCAGGTAACAAGTTGGACGGCACTTCTCAGCAGAACAACATTGTATCCCGTATTCAATCCAAGACAGATGTGGATTATGCCACTCAGCCAAATGAAAGAAGAGAGCGGCATGCTGGAGTCGATAAAGAAAGGACTACAGTAAAAGGAAACAAGTAAGCTAAGATACTTCTGTGCTCCTGATAATTCACATCTTGTCTTTGCTACATATATGTGAATGAGCAGTGCAACATGACCATTCCTTTGATGATATGCTAATTGTTATCTAGGGCAAATATGTCTGAGGATTTGCAGAATGGAAACTTAAGCCCCTTGCCCAAGGCTAAAGCATGCAGGGCACCAAGAACCAGTTCACTTGTTATGAATTCATCTTCTAATTTCCAACGTTCAGCTGGAGGAACTGATGAATGGGAAGAACCGCCACCTTACACAAATAAAGCCTCGCCTTTGGGGGGCATGGCAAATCGCAAACGTTCAACACATTCAAATGCTTCCTCACCTCCTATCGCTTGGGGTGGGCAACGCCCACAGAAAATGTCACGGACAAGAAGAGCAAATGTTGTTTCTCCAGTATCCAATTTTGATGAAGTGTTATCTGAAGGATCACCACTTGACACTGCAGCTAGATCAACACCTATAGAGACTGGCAGTGTCTTGCTGACAAAGAACACACCAACAACCAAAATGGATAGCATCTCCTCTCCTGCTGGGTTGTCAGAAAGTGAGGGATCGGCTGCAACTGAAAGCAAGTCCAAGGAGAAAGCTATGCATGTTGGTGAAGCGGCGAACGAGGGTGCAAATGCAGCACATAACGCAATGGGATTGATATTTTCATCAAATAAAAATAGGATTCCTTTGAAAGAAGAGCTTGAAGATGGTGGTGTTCGTCGTCAAGGGAGAAGCGGAAGGGGTACTATGCATGTTAAGGGGTGTTCTCCCATACCAAAAGAAAAACTGGACACTGGAGAAACAAGAAAACCAATAAAAGGGGGAAGACCTGGATCTGAAAAGAATGAGAGGTACTTAATTGTTATTTTTTTGTCGCATTGTGGATCTTAGGTTCTTATATGAATCTTGATTTGATCTTTCAATCATCTGTGCAGCAAGTTGGGACGACCCCCAATGAAAAAGGGCTCTGACCGCAAAGCTTCGTCCTGGCATTCGCAGGCTCTAACTTGTGAACCTACAGATATAACAGGTTTTTTAAATATAGTTCACCTTTATACCCATATCTCTCATCATTATTCTTTCTCTTAGCAACTAATTGTGGATTGTAGGTGAACCAGAAGATGACCAAGAGGAACTTTTAGCTGCTGTTAATGCTGCTCGCACTGCTATTGGTTCGTATGATGTCTTATTATTTTTGCCTGGTGATATCTGTCAGGCATCCATTTGGAGTTTGGATTGATGTTTATAAATTTTCTTTTTTCTGCAGTTAGTGCATATTCCGGCCCTTTTTGGAAGAAAATGGAACCCATGCTAACTTTCATAAACTCTGAAAATTTATCTTTCTTGAAAAACCAGGTTGGTGTCATTTTTGCTTTTGATTTGATAGTTGAATACTTTCCTTGTTGGGCTGGGATGGATTCTGATTTATCAGTTTGTGGTCAGATCAACCTTGTTGAAGAGCTTGAGATGAGCATGTCTTGCATGTCTGATGGTGAACATGATATAATTGCATCAAGTGATTACAGAAGAATTCAAAAGATGGTATGTGATTTTATGCTGTAAATAATTCCAACAAAAATGTTCTGTTTCCTGAAACTCTTTGTCTATATGTATCCTTGCTTCATATTTCTGAGAAATCCCCAGGAGGAGCATTCTTCTCAGGTGCTGGCTCCATCCAATTTTTCTCCCTCATCCCAGCAAAGCAAAACCAATGGAGTTGGAGCAAAAGGATCTATTGGTTGTTTTTCTCCTGGCGACGAAAACCACGCTCTACCGCAAAAGGTGGAAGCTGAGAAATGGTTTAATGAAATGGCTCCAATGGCACACAGGCTCCTTTCAGCTTTAATTATGGAAGATGACTTGGCTGATTCCAATGGTGTGCAAAGAGATGTACTTGTTGAGTTTCCGAATAGCCGCAATCCTTACACTGTCAACAGATACTTCGAAAATGAACTTCAAGCTACTGCCATAACATCTAACTTCGGATTGAGTATGGATTTCACGCACTCAAACAGTACTTCGGTGGTACATCAGAGCATGTGCAATGGTTTTACAGCTTCAAGCAACTTCATCAATTCAACTAGTGAAAATTCGGTTCATAGTGAGAATTTATCAGATGGAGTCAATTTTACTGTATACCAAGAAAGTGGCCCTTTGCATGACCTGATACCACAGATTTCACGGCAATGTCAAAATCCAGTGAAAGATTTCCCTTTGTCTCCATATGAGTATCAATATGGGCAGATGTCTGTGGAAGATAAGATTTTGATTGAGCTACAAAGTATTGGCATTTGTCCAGAGACAGTGGTATGATTCTCGTGAACTTCACTGTTGCTTTATGCAGTTCTTTTTATAAGCTGTATGCCTTGCCTATCAGGAAACATGTCAAATAATAGGAACACCTCTTAATATAATGGCATGCAGGTCTCCTGCATGTTTAAGAAAAAATAGGAACACCATAGTCAGCAAATTTTGGGTAACCTGATCCGTTTCTTAAGATGATAACCATTAGGGGACTTGTCTTTCTTGAGCCCTTTTTGTGGCATACAGTGAATTGGATGAATAAAGTGCTGAAGTTAGCCAGTTGTGGATTTATTTTGTCATATGGTTTGATGTTTTTCATAGTTTGTGCCGTTTCCAAAGCTTTTTCCCCTCAAATTCTCAGGAGAGCTGCATATCATTGCAAAAAAAAAAAGAGGCACAAGTTGGTTACTTGCACTTTGTGTTTCTTTCCGCATCGTTGTTTTCTTACTAGCACCCCTCTGTCTTAGTGATCTGTGAGTCGAGATCAAGTAGCACGCGTTGAATGAGATCGATTAAATATTCATAGATGTAGCTGTCTACTCCGTCCCACAAAGAGTGTCATTTTAGTTTTGTTCTAAGTCAAACCATCTTATATTTGACCAAACTTATGTAAAAATATATCAATGTTTTTGGTACCTAACAAGTTTTATTAGATTTTTTATGAAATATATTTTCATGGCATACCTATTTGATGCTACAAATGTTGATATTATTCATTGTAAACTTGGTCAAACTTAAAACAGTTTGACTTGAGATAAAACCAAAAGGACACTTTTTATGGGACGGAGGGAGTATGTTCTTGGCAGCTTAATGAATTTTCTTTGGTCCTGAAAGTCTGAAACATCACACACACCCAAAAAGAAGAGGAAAAAGGACGAGTGACAATATTTGGTGTGACCATAAATTAGTAGCCATCCCATGGAAATGTACTGCATATGCTATTGTTTTTGAATTCTGGTATTGGATGTTATTTTCTGCCTGTTGTAATAACCATAAGTCAAAGATTATGCAGTAACCAGAAAGTCAAAGATTATGTAATTTTTTCCCCTGACATTCTAGTTGTGATTCTTGTCTGATCTTTCCAATACTGCTCTTTTCAGCCAAAGCTGGATGATGGAGAAGACGAGGACATTAATAAAATGATTTCGGAATTGAGGAAGAGGCTGCATGACCAGGTTAATAAAATGTCTTCAACTTTGATTAAATTTGAATGGTTACACTATTGCTCAATGTACTATTTTCAATGTGTTAATGTTACTTCACCAGATCCATGTAATGGTCATAACCTTTATCATGGTTTGGAGCTTGGTTTGTGTAAGGAACTAAGGATTTCCTTTTTCCAAATATTATGATTTTTTGAAACACTATAATGTAAGCATATATGAAGTTGGGCTTGCCCATCTGGTATCAGTATATGCTTAAACTGTAGGGTTCCTAGGAGCTATGTAAGTGGCATACAGGCAAATAAGCACTAAGAGAGGACCAATGCAATTTCTTTGGGGAAACACCGCCATTTTGTACCTCTCTTCCTGATGGTTTGGATATAAGTATGAAATCATCACAGTTAATGAGTCCTTGAAATCTTATTTTTATGCTAGGGTCTATATCTAGTAAAAGCTCTCGATCAAATTTGAATATTAAGGATGGTACCAATGCGAGGTGGCCCAGTTAATAGTCCTCTGAAAAGTTTATGCAGCTCTAAGTGCTTTATCTGAGCCATCTACGTTCAACCTAATGGCTATTATGAGTAGTTTGTACTGTACTATTTTAAGACTTATCATTTGATACTTTCATGCAATGCTTGCCATACATAACTTTACATACACATATTCTGATAGATAGAATTGGTTTTCAACTCACTTGACTTGCACCAATGCATATTAAAATGGTAGCACTCTTATTTTGCAGGTGAATCAAAAGAAATGCAGATTACACAAGCTAGATAAATCAATTCAAGATACAAAGGATCTTGAGGAGAGGTACCATTGGATTATACTTCTGATTATATCTAAAATATAGTGCATGAAGTTACTTTAATGGCTCACTTTAAGATTACCTGGTAGGAGCTTGGAGCGACATGCCATGAACAAACTGGTTGAAAGGGCATACAGAAAACTCAAGGTACTTGTGATTTTTCTTTACTTGATTGGTTTCTTAGATCACATATGGCGCTTCATGAGATTATGAGTGCAATGGCTCTGCTATTGTAGTTGTGCTCTGTAGAGATATTCATCCTTCATTGCTTCCACAAGACATTGTTTTCTCTCTCTCTTTTTTAAGAAAAGGTTGGTGAATGAAATCACCATAGGGACAGCAGGTCTCCGCATGTTGGATGATGCTTGCCCCTTTAAGCTTAATGTTTAGTCGTCTGGCAAAAAAGGGGTTCTGCAGATTAGTTATCATTAACCTTGATCCTTGATACTGATTGCATCTCTTTATGAGATGTAGGGTGGGCGAGTTGGCTCTAGTCACAAGGCTGGTGTCAGTAAGTCTGCCAATAAGGCTGCAAAACAGCTTGCATTGGCTTTTGCCAAGCGTACTCTCGCTCGATGCCAGAAATTTGATGAAACAGGGAAGAGCTGCTTCAGCGAGCCATCTCTTTGGAGTGTGCTATCTGCGCCCTTGCCAAGCAACGATGCAAAATCCATAGAAGGTAAGTTGTCTGTAACTTTTTGCCGCTAAGAGAAAAACTTCCGTTTATTTGTGTACTTGAGAGAGGACTGTAGTACGCCCATTTTCCCTGTCAAATAAAATTATTTTGCCAAATTATAACCTTCTGCCTGCTTTTTGTTTGGTATCAGGTGTAGAGAGACTGAAGCATCAAAAACTTGACAGAACTCCATTTGATCAAGGTAACTTTGTAATCCTGATGATGATTGTACTGGGTGATGTTAAAAGACTGCTTGTGTTTGATCAAGTATATCAACTTGTTGCTGATACATGAGCAGGTGGCACAAAATGGAAAAAGAGTGACAGGGAAAGGGATCACAACAGGGATGCATCTGCAAAGGGCTCTGGATTGAAATCAGGGCGTCACTCATCAGGCGGCAGTGGCAGTGGGAGGAGCGGCGAGCGCAAAAACAAGACAAAGCCAAAGCAAAAGCTGGCGCAGCTATCAACTTCTGGAAACGTGCTGGGTAGAGTGGTGGAGCCATTGTCATCGCCAGCAGTGCAAGAGCCCCTACCGGAGCCTCCAAGTGAGAGGAAGACCCAGCATCCAACAAGGAACACTTCCAGCAACGCTTCCCAGCGTCCTACCACGGACGCTGCGCTGCCAGTTTTGCCTGGATTAGATGACATATTGGATGTTCCAGGAGGGCTTGACGGGCAGGGCAACGATATCAGCTCATGGTTTACAGATGGGCTTGATGACTCGTTGCAAGATATTGATCTTTCAGGCGCCTTGGAAATCCCAGATGATGACCTCACCCAGCTGGGATTCATATAAGGAGACGGGAGACTAAGCGAAGCAATTGTTGTTTGTCCTGTGCATATGTTGGGAGTAGTGTGGATGTCATGTTTTTCCCCTTCCCTACCTGATGTATGGTAGAGCTAATCGATTAATCTCCCTGCCACAACCTGGTGGGCAGAGGTTGTAATTTGTAATTAGGCTGGTGAATTCGTGTCCCATGTCTTGAATCTGCCGGCATGGAGTTAAACTATTGCAGATGAGGTACTCGATTCTTGTAGCAGCAACGAACATAGTGAAAGTGCTAATGGTATTATCTTGATAGCTTGTCCTTGTGTTTCTTCTCCAATCTCCATCCTATCACAATCCTACACAAGATATCCTGCGCATATGTTTTTCTTGACAGAGCATGTGTTATGACAAAGGTCTCGGTGCACGAGAGTTCTGGTGGAGAACGACCCTGTTGCTCATGTCAAAGTGCTTGCGAAAAAGTCGATGCCTTCTAAATAGGGTTTTTCTTTTGTCAGCTGTTTGTTCCAGCCATCTATTCCGTTAGATCGGAAAGTGTGATCTATTGACGAAGGACATACTTGTTGATATCAAATTTTCATTCCGACATCAAGAGAAATGGGTCCATAGCTCAGTGGTAGAGCAATTGACTGCAGATCAATAGGTCTCCGGTTCGAACCCGGATGGGCCCTTTCTGCAATCCTTTTTTTTAAAAAAAACAAATCCACCAGCCTAATTAAATTGCAGTATCAAATACTAGTACATTGTGATTTTATACAACCTTGTCGCTATACAAAGGTACTTATGTTTTTTGTAAAAACATTTGGATGGCTTAATTTGACTTTGTTTAGTACAAACAACCGTTCTGTTTTCTTCAACTGCAACATAAAATATTAGTGCACTGTTATTTGATAACCTTGTTACATACAAAGGTACCTTTTTTTAAAAAAAAATATGGATTGCACTGGTTCTGTTTCGAGTATTAGTCGATAATCCTGTTAATAATTATAGTTTCCGTACTGTTCTTACCAATTAAGACAGTTTGGCCGAGTGGTCTAAGGCGCCAGATTTAAGCTCTGGTCCGAAAGGGCGTGGGTTCAAATTCCACAGCTGTCAAAGAGTTTTTATGCTTCTTTTTCCTATATAAAATTTTAGTGCAGACAAATGAAAAGCAAACTATTTTTTCCTTTATATCACAAATTATGTTGTTTTGGGGCCAAAAAACACCCGAATTATATTTGTTGTTTGATCATGTAAAAACTGTTGTCCTATATTTTTTTTGAAAATGGACAAAGTTCTGGAACTGCTGTCCTGTATGTTCTACATGCCGCTGCGATTTACTTCGATGTATGCTCCGCGGCCGGCTGAGAAATCAGCAAAGCAAGCACCATGGTTTCCTTAGGTGGGTCTAATTCCATACGAATCAGTAGCGCACATTTGTTTTGTGGGCCCAAACCTAAGAGCCCTCCCCGATTTTATCTACATTTTTTTTTAAAAAAGCAGCTCATATTTCCAGTCACAAAAAAAAAAACAAGCAAGCATGGATTCCAAATTTGCTTTTTCTTTAAAAAAAAAGTATGGACGAAAAAGGAACAACACCTTAGCAAATTATTGTCATTTACATTCATGCAGCCAGCTGCTTTTGCACATACAATACAGCCTATACTCTTACATGGCGCTAGCCGTTGCAGCATCCACATTATTTATTGCCTTGCCTGTGATAGCATATATCTACTACACTACACAGAATCTAATACAATGTAATGTAATGAATCAATAGGTATCTGCTAATTCACAAATGTTTCAGCTCAGCAGCTGTCCAACTATTGCAACTCTGAAACACCTCTACAAGTGCAATCTCACCACATATCATTCATGGATCAACTCGCTGTAAGGCTGTAAGCTAAGCTAACAATGCTTTGTTTGTTCTACGCCAAGCAGATTCTGAAAAGAATATAGTTATCTTTCAGAACACCGGCACTGCCACTGTCTATTATCCATATGCAGTGGCAATGTGATAGCTGCTTGCCTTTGTACATGCAGCTGACGATGCATCTGATACCATCAGCTACTAAGGTGGCATCATTCACTGCCGGATCGAACATAGCTCCCAGTTCCCTTCGCCATCAATGAGCTTCAGCTCCAAGGCATGGAAGGGTATCAGAGCAGGCCTCTGTAAACATAGATAAGATTTAGCAAAATCCTGAATTCAGCAAGGCGTCAATTTTGGACGACAATTCGACAATAGACAACAGTTCACCATCCCCCTTTTTTTGTTCTTTTAAAGCATGAACAGAACAGTTCACCAACGTAAGAAATTTTATGTTATCGCAGGGATTATCCAAGCAGCACTTACTTGTGAGGAAGTGATCACGGTTATGCCCATGTTAGATGCAAGCCTATACAGATGCTCCTCAACATCAACGCTTGTAGCACTGCAATAGGGGGCGGATTTTAGGATCCATGGTACTTGATCAGCAAAGAGAAATAATTAACAGAAAACTTAAAAGAGCATTGTGATTGGACACGTACTTGGTGCACTCGTCAAGGATGCCAAACTTAGGATGATGGAAAAACAAACGGGCCTGGAAGAAAGAGGAGAGCTATTCTCAATGAACTCAACAACATATAAAATGAAAGAACAAACAGAGGTGGCCTGCCAGTAATACTGACCATTCCAAGCCTTTGTTGTTCTCCGAGCGACAGAACATCTTCCCAGTTTGGTGTAGAATCCCACCCTTCTCTTTCGAGAAGATACACCAACCGCACATTCTCTAGAATTGTCTTCAGGTGATCATCAAGCAGGACAGAAGCGTTAGACTTGTTTCCTGTATTTCCACAGTTTTCCCGTTAGCAGGACAAGCAACAAAATAAGTTAGTACCTCCTTTTATCTGGCTTCCTCCTAGAAAATCATAATACTAGGTTCAAACTTCAAACACATGGTTCTTACTGATTCAATAGACAGATATTTCAAAAAGTAAGTGGGACTACCAGCTTGATGTAACGAGAGAACTTTCATCTCTGCTTCCTCCCTTGAGAGAGGGTATATGATCTGATCCCGCAGAGTACCAAGGCTGGTATATGGACGCTGAGGGACATGAAACATCCCTTCAGAGGGCTTGATAACTCTCCCAGAGAAAGTGGGCCACAAATCTCGGAGAACTCTAAAAATAGAACTCTTTCCACTACCATTGGGACCTTCAATAAAGGTAAAATGAATCCTGTTAATATAAGGTCACTGCAGAGAAGATAAATGAAGGTTGCCTGTAGGAAGATTACATACCAGTCAGCAGAAGGCTTTTCCCTTGTACCACACTGCATGACAATTTGATAGCCAATAACTTCTGTGATGGTGTTACAATGTCCACCTCATGAAATGAAATAATATCTTCTGAGGCTGCACTGATGGCATTGGAAGACACCATGGTATCTGGGCGAGGAGTAATTTTAAAAGCATGTTCAGAACTGAAAGCTTAGCTAATGGCCATATCATCAGCTGAGTGAGAACATTATGAAAACTAAACTTCAGTGTCGTAAATACTAACTTTTCTGCCAAATCTTGGCATTAATGCAAACATGCAACTGTTGACAACACATATTAAGAACACTGCACCGTTTTTGGTCCACTGCTACACAACCTTACTATTTAACTTGGCATTATGAGATGGTAAAAAAACACTACAAGAATGTTGTTTCATAAATTTCATGTGGTTTCTTGGAGGTGGCAAGCTCAACCATAACATGCCAAGCAGGACTCTTCATAATAAAGATGCTGTACAAAAATGCCAGTTGATTTTGTAGAGCAAGAAGTATGCAAGCTAACAGATCAACAACAGGATTAATTATTAGGATATTGTATGTTTTAGTGTTGGCCTACTATATTATGCATAACTAAAATGAGCTATATAATTCCTTACTGAAAAATATTGAATTTTCCATTTAGAGAATTTAACATGATTGCTAGTCTATTAAGTCCTAACCAACTGAACTTACTCCTCTGAGCGGCACGTACAAACTCCTCAAGCTCAAAGATCCGGTTAATCCCACCAGAGAGTTCAAGGAATTTCTTATGTAACTCAAGAATGTCACCAAAGGCAATGAAGCTCTGTGACACCACTGAAGCCAAGAACCGCAGAGCATGTGCCAGCTCTCCTGTTACATAAACCAAAGGAGCAATGTACTTCAGATGTTTAAGATGAAAAGTAATTTAGAATGGAAGAGTTGTGAATATTAGTAACCTTGAGTTGAGGTCAAAGCTCTGTCTCCCTTGTGCTCCAAAGCATATAGCAAACTGAGACCCCATGTCACATTGTGAGGAAGTTGCTTTGTAACAAAATCATCAACAATACCGTAAAGCCACTGTTTCCTCAAGAGAATCTTTGAGTGGTTAAGTAACTTCACAAATTTTGCCTCAACCATCTGATATATGAGAAGAAATAATGGTAAGCAGAAAAGCTAAGTTCATGTCATCTAACACAGTAAGGGTAATATAGGAAACACAAGAACAGTTCCTAAACACTTGATGATCTCTGCAAGTTCCATATAGAAGCATCAGAAAATGGAACTGCTCGGCAACCACATTATATTATCCTATCTCTTCCCTATTCCATCTCGTGTGCACGCAATGTGTATGAATAAGCATCATCAGTCTGGGATAATGATAATAGTTTTATCTCATTATCTCTAAATCTCACAAGTTGAAAAAATGGAACTAGGCTCCTGCAAGCTACTCTTAAGGACAACATCATTTAGCAAACATCAGCTTCACTAGGAAGGCATAACAAGGTATGGAAAGCAAATTACCTCAGGCAGAACAATAATATAGATAGACACAAAAAAGCAGTTAGGAAGCAATATCTGATTTCGTAAAGCTAATTATCCATAGATCAAAGTGGGATGTAGTTATATGTTCAGCGGAGTTTTATTCAAAATATGTTTTTAAGTAAAAGGCCCACGGCTACCTTTCAACAGCCCACTATTTACCGATCATCGTACTTCACAACTGAGATTAAAATAATCAAACCAGAATGTAATTAATTGATGGTTTTAAACACATATCATTGTATGAACTTGAGGATTATCCATTTAATGCAATTGAACTCACAGTTTTTTCTCTTGAACCACCACCAAAGAAAGCAATTGATTCAGCATGAGTCCGCAGTCTTGAGTGCATGAACCTTGCAAAAAGATCATCACAATAACGCCTCAGATTCTTTAAACCGCACAAAAAGTTGGCTCCACCAAGACAACATATGTAGTATTTACCTGAATGTTCCTTCAAGTTCTTGTTCTTGGCCCGAGAGAAGACCGAAGTCAGGGGATACAGTTCTCAGAAAGCCCAAACCCAGTAACATGTAAGCATATAGTATAGCAACTCCTCTTCGTCCAGACAAGAGCTTCATTCTCCACGTAAACCTGGTGAATTCGGCTGGAATTATTGATAGATAACTAAGCATTTCACTCTGAATTTCAGGAGAAGGTAGTGCTCCATTGTCTTTTGGCCATGCTGTGTCTGTGTTTGACATCAGCAGGCAGTAGTTGGTAGCAGCAGAAGAGTAGTCTTATCAAGTAGGGGAGAGTATACTCCACAAGTAGAAGTAGATGGTATTGTCAGCTGTACTAGTGTACTTCTTATTTAACTTATGTCTTAAAGAGTAGAAGCGGCTACAGCAGCAGCACCAAAAAAAAATAGTATGTGTGTTGTGCTGATCATCTTCTACATCTAGCCATGTGTGTGTGAGAGAGAGCTAGGAGTTGACAATTATCAAGATGAATTCTAGGGTAACCTCAACCAAGTTCATGAGTAGCGATAGATACAAGGATAACTCACCAAAGAATGTCAACTAGTGGTTTTACCATTCCAGTAACTAGGCCAGCAAGATCAGTGGTCAACTTGTCTACATCAAGTGTTAATCTTTGGTCTGCATCAATACTTTTACCTGACATGTTGAATACCTGAAAACACATACCAGGATAACTTAGCTTCAGTCGAACCTAAAGTATTACCTCTGGAAATACAAAATATTCTACTTAAAGTAATGCAAAGCATGGACACATATTTAAGAAAATCACTAAAATATCATTTGAGAAGGGCAGGCCTGGTGCCGTGGAAGAGCCTCTCCACTTTTTCCAGGAGGTCCTGGGTTATAATCAGCCTCTGTGAAAAAAAAAAAGAGTAGTGCTATGTAAAGAAGGGTTTTCCTGCCCATGTTTCCCTAAAAAACTGGCTGTACCTGGGATTTTTCTTTAAAACCCTTTTCTTCTTAATATATTGATACACAGCTCTCCCGTGTGTCCGAGAGAAAAAGAAGAAGAAAAAAGCAAGGGTAAGGCTGCCTAGAAATTCCTTCCCTGCAGAACCCCACCTTGTGTGGGAGCTTTCAGTGCTACACCCTTTTTTACTAATATCATTTGACAAAACTCTGACCAATCCAAACCACATCAAAGAGATAGAATGTCCACTGTGAATATTAGTGGGCAACAACAGGAAAAATATTTGCTCTTAGTATCACACAACTTTCTCAAGGCTTGTTACTTTTCCTGTCCGTCTCAACCCTAAAACACTTGTCATGCCACCATTAGACAGCAAGGCTAGGCCATCTCCTAGTCCCAGCGAAATGCTATGGAAGTCGTCGTCGGTGTCGGATTTTCGGAGCGCGCTCTCGACAATGTGCTCGATCCTCGCCGCCACCTCGGCCATCGGAGGCCGCCGGTCGGGCCGGTC
>CM014272.1:78542936-78563489 GCA_004135705.1 Alloteropsis semialata | reverse complement strand
GATGTCCGTACTGCATGTTCTATTTCCACCTTAGGGGAAGTTGCTATGACCTCTGTAGAGTACAAATGATCCTTGGACCCCAATGAAGCATTGCTCTGGTGAGGAAAACCCAAAAAACAGAAACATGAGATGAGCTATTACTGCGAATAATGATGGAACAGAAATCCGGAAGACCAAAATCACATACCTTTGCCCTGCTCATAAAAGCCCTTTGAACAGTTAATGCATCAGACTTACGATCAGTTTCTGATGATGAAAGATCAGATTCTTCAGTGGAAAAGGAAGAGTCATCCCTGCAACATTAGGCGTATTACTAAATTTTATAGTGAATTAATTGGAGAACAAACATCTAATAACCTAATTCAAGGGTTTTAACCTTTTGTGCTGAACATTCCAACCTCCTTCACCATCCAAGGACAAAACAATATCATGAAATGCAACTAAAGCTGGGCGATGAGATATTGTTATGCAGGATGTGCCCATAGCTCGAACCTTCTTGCAAAAACGTTCTTCCATATCAGTTGTCACGGCACTAGTGCACTCATCAAGGATGGCAAACTTTGGCTTATGGTAAAATAACCTGGCCATTCCCAATCTTTGTTGCTCACCAAGGGACAGCTCGTCGCCCCAGTTAACTTCCTTATCAAGAGGGTAACGTTCCAGCAAGTATTCCAGGTCAACCTGTGAAAGGAGCATGGTTAAAAATCCAGCAGGTTCATGTACTAAGTTGCAGCTCAAGCCTCAAGAAGCCACGATATCAATGTAAATATCAACTTAGAAGGCATTACATTCTTTAGAAGGTCCACCATGCCATCATAGGTAAGAGGTTCAATCTCCTGATCTTCTGTAAGAGGGTAGATTAGTTGTTCACGTAGTGTTCCAACAGCCGTGTATGGCCTTTGTGGGACATAAAAGATCTCCTTGTTCAGATCTGAACCAACACCAGGTTTAACAATGTGGCCAGCTACCAGTGGCCATAGACCCCCAAGGACCCGGAAAAGGGAGCTTTTTCCACTACCATTGGGACCTGGAAGAAGAATAAATCATAAAACTGTAAACATAGTGGGACATGAGCTTTTAACACAAACGTTTTGAGAACAGATGTGTATATGCACTGAGAGCTGAGATCAGTGAGAAATACATGAAGGAATCTAAGATCATCCAGGAATACATGCAAAAAATTTCAACGCTATCCTTCAAGCAGGTGTCAAGATGTATACAGACTTCCATCTCACATCGTAACCTACATGTCTACATCATTATCCAAAAAAAAAAAAAAACTCGACCTGCGGGGGGTAAGAGAGCCCCCGGGCATTTTGCTAAGAAGACCTTCTCACGCAGGTCGAGAAAACCCCCGAACCCCTGCCCCACCCTTACACAGCGGCACTGTAGCCCGTGTGAGAACGACCAACGACCTGGGCCGGGCCATAGACCTGTGCTTTGGCCATAGGACAGACAAGGGGATTTTTTTTAACCCAGCCTGAAATTCGCTCCCACGGGGAGTCGAACCCAGGACCTGAGGAGTGCTACTAGAGCCACCTAACCAACTCAGCTAGAGGCCCCTTCGCACTCTACATCATTATCATGCACTCAAATAGCTGCAGATGATTTACAAATGGTCTACAGTGTATAAAACAGAAATACACATCAAGGTAAGGAAACAGTCACACACATTTTCATATCAGCCCATGTGTGGGGGAGTACACTTCAAATCAATTCAATTTCATCACAGAAAGCAATGTGATAGTCAAGTCACAAGCCTAAATTCACAATAGCAAAAGTTTTGTAGAAGAAGATTACCAGTGATCAAAAGATTAGAACCAGTTTCTACCCGGAGAGTCAAATCGTCAACCAAGATATTACCTGCAGGTGTGACTACCTGCAATCACTACAAATCAGAAACTTGAAAATACAAAGCACATAAAAATGAATATGATACTCCAGCCAGCATGTTATTACCTTGACATCAGAAAATTCTATATGGTTTGCTTCACTGATATAATTTCCAGGAGAAGAATTGTGATTCAATGATTTATCACGAACACCAGATAACTCACGTGAAACATCCAATAACTCACGAATCCGGTCTGCATAGCCACTGTGACATTACATTGAAAGTCCATAGGCATCACAATCATGATGGTGCAAAGTTTCAAACTCAAAAGCAGCAGATGAGCAGAAAACACATCTGGAACACAAAAGGAGCACAGGAAGGACCCCACCGAAGTTTTTCAAACAAAAATCAAGGTTACTGTGTGTTTTGCAAGTAAGTTAACATTCTCCAGCTGTATTATGCATTAAGTATGGTATACCAAAATAATCATATTTTTTATGGACACCAGTGCAAAACTTTAATGGCTCCGCCAGTTCTCGTCTACTAGAATATATAGAAAAGGCACCTAACACAACAGGTCAAAAATAATACAAAATAATGTCATGAGCTGCACAACTTGAAAAGTATTTCGGAAATTTAACATTTATCCAAAAGACGGGTTGGCAACATATCAGGACGAGGATGTTAACAATTTCCAGTTATGCTCCATCCAAGCACTACACAAAATGACTTTTCGTCTGCATCACCCTATCTATGATCGATATCTATCTCAAGTGTTCAGTCAAAGAGGAAACATAGTGTCTCCAGCTTGGAACAATATTAAACCATTAAACAACAAAATGCAAAAGTGGGATTCTTCCCACTTCATACAAATATGCGGATCATAGCACAATGGTTTCATGGAAAAAAAGAAAAAGAAATTCTCAGTCTGCATTTATCAGAAATAATGGAACAGGAAGTGCCACTATTGTCCAAAGCAAGGGCACAAAACAAAACAGCTTAATTGGATGGAATGCACCACGGTTCAGTAACTTTTGAAGCAAAGTGTCACCTTCCATGATTCAGACCTATAGGGTAATGTTAACAATTTGTAAAATAGACTGAATACTGTACCTCAGGATATTTAAACGTCTTGAGCTGATAGAAAGGATCCCAAGGGATTGAAACAGTGATATGATCACACTCGTGTGATATCGAAGATTGCTCAACATTTCAGCCCTTCCAAGGGTTGATGAATCAGGTCTAAGGTTGCCAGAGAAGAATGGTTCGATAATAAGGACAACTGCCACAGTGGCACCAAAATACTTCAGGAAGAAATCTTGAATCATGCCAAACCACCAGTTTTCATGACGCACAAGATTCAGGTGCCCAACAAGAGCCTCAAACCTCTGCATAATATGAGATGCTTCTCTATTCTCACCACCATAAAATGCCACACTCTCAGCATGTGTTCTTAATCGCGAATGAAGTTGACGATAGTCTCCTTCTAGTTGTTGTTCTGTGGATTTCAGCTTTCCAAAAGCAGGAGAGAATTTCCTTATTACCCCACCAGCAACTAGTATATATGCCTGAAACCATTTAAATATTAACGTTACCAGGTAGTGAGTGGGGGGTGGGAGAAAGTGGCTGTTATTACAGAAACATTAATGTAACAGCTTCATAGAGGTTATTATAGGCCATCGCATCCTATATAAACAAATGAAGCATCACTACAAAAATTTTGTATTAAGAATTTACCATAATCCAGAACACATATTTTGGACTCGCATATGAACAGAGACGCCAGGTGTATATTAGCCCTTCTGCAACCGCAGCCAGATCATCCTGTACGAGCTCACTTAGTTCAGAAGAGAACTTTGGGATATCACTAGCAATTCTTTGCTCCGGATTTGATATTCGATGATCCACATGTGACATTTTGTAGTAAACCATATTCTGGACATATAGCAAACAAGAATGTGAATGTCTTGTTAAAATAGTATTTGAAAAGGAGAAGTACTAGATCAATGACAAAAATAGATGCTAGCCTGTGTACTAAAAGTACATGCATGAGTACAAGCAACTCATTCTCATAATAAGACATGAAGGAAGAGGGGAAAAAATAGCTGCTAAAACCAAAATAAATATAATCTTCACAGCCTTACTGAAAAAAGTAATTAGTGCTGGCACAAAGTAAAAACAATGGCAGGCTAATTCAACTAACATAAAGAAAATGAGCACTAGAAAGGGTAAGAAAAAAATTACTTGTAAACAGCATGCTGAAGCCAGCTAGAAAAAAAATAGTAAGCATAGTTCTTCAAGCACCAACCTATAATACTATAATTGACTGTCATAGAAACGAAATTCATCTTTAAATTGCAGGAGAATAGCACATAATGAACATAGTCCCCCGTCCTATATATTTAATGGAATTTCTCTTTTTGTATTACATAAAAGCTACAGTGTTTTATGGTGTACGATCTTTGCTACACTGATCGCTAGTTTTACAAACGGTCCCTATAATTTATGACATAATGCCAACAAAAACGAAATTAGTCCATTGATAGGTAAGAACTTAAGAAAATACTCGTTTGTGGCACTCAAATTTAAAAAATACTCTTCATGGAATTCTGAGGAAACAATGCAAATGAGAAATGTGTTGACTAGGAATTAACACAAAATGGAACCAATGCAGAAGCAAAATTGCAGTAGAAGTACCTCAAAGTAATCAGCATGAGCGATATCTGTTAAAATTTTCTTGAAACGCAAACTTAAAGACCCTGTTAAGTATTTCGATGTCTGATATAATGTGGATTGGAGGAAACATAATATAAGGTTTTCTATGATCAAGCGTGTAAATGTTGGGACGCGCCGAAGAAATGCTGCTTTAAACAAAAAGCCCTGAACTTTTGCTAATCTATGCCCCACAGCAGTACGAAGCACCTGCAAAAAAGCATTTGGTGCTGGAGATCATTAGTAAAGCTTGCAATTCTGTCTAAAACTCCCAAACGGAGTATACTAGTATCACATCACATAGACGTTAGTAAAAAATGGAAGTCTCTAGCAATGATAGTAACATTTATTAAATGGCCGGCATCATTTTTTTTAAGCATTCAAAATTTGGCCGACAAAAAAATGAAAAATGCATTAGATGTATAATGTTGTTGTTCTATTTTCCAGTAAAAAAAATGATTTTGCTAACTTTCCTCATTGACATGAGCTCAATGAATTGCTTTCCTCATTAAGAAACCAGGATGAGTAATACAGATTCACTAATGCTTCCTTTATATGCTAGCAGTATAGGCCAGTAGCAGCATTGGAATCACTTGCTACAAGCAAAAAAGGCCCAAAATTATAACTTTTTAAAACAAGTTCATTAGTCACAGAAATGGGATGAACTTACAGCTGTTAATATCAAGCCGAGAAGGAAGCGTGTGCCATTGGGACCAATCTTCTTGAGTAAGATGGCAGTTAGGAAATGCAAAGATTTGAGCCCGCTCTTTTTCTGCCTTGTTGCAGCCAATCTACCATTTTGACTCAACCCATCCCCATTAGTGGCCAATGCACTGGCTTCACTACCATAATTCGGATCCGAACGCCTTCTGTGCTGGCTCTGGCTTGACCTGGCATAGGCTAAAGCTCCACCAGCAATCAGCGCGCCCGAAACAACCGCGAGAGTCCTCCTGGTTCCACACAAGAGACGGTGAGAAAACAAGCACTTCATTTCACAACGCGATTGGAAAGAATGGCAAGGAAAAAAAAAGTAGCAAACTTTGTGAGCAATCGGAGCAGACCTCCTGGAAGCCAGAAGCCCCCGTCCGCGGTCCGTCAACTGCAGCAGCTGCAGAGACGGCATGTTGCCGCCGCGAGATGGCCACCCCGAGATCTCACGTATGGCAACAGCGCGGAGTCAAGGCGCCCCTCCCGTCGCCACGGAGCATCGCTGCAACCGAAACCGAATTGGAAACCGAACAAGAGGATCTTTTTAGGCCAGGTCAAGTGAGTACGCAGGGAGATGCCGGTAGCAGGACATGAATGGGCGAATTCGGGTGTGGAATCGGGCTAGCGGCGGGAGATGAGAGCAGGCGGCGAAGTCAAAGGTTACCTCGATCTCGGCGAAGGGGGCCCGATCGGAGAGATCGCCCGCCGGCGACGAGGGGGGAGGAGCAGTAGATACCGCGAAGCAGGGGAGGAGAGGGAGAGTAAATAATACAAGGAACGGTTGATGAGATTTTAAGAGAGGGACTACTTGAAGGAAGAAGATACTGACAGCGCGATAGAGAGATGGAGAATCCTCCTCCATGAATCCAAAACCTGCACCAAACAAACAAACAATCGTACGTGAAGGATCGTGCCAGAAATTTTGCCAAAAGCGTCCCGTAGTTTTTTCATATTTTCAGCCTGTTTACTCTCCTCCTTTCTTGCTTGATGTGCAGGAGTACATCAAAATTTGCATGTGCTCAGTTCCCTTTGTTGGAATTGTTATTGCTGAATTCATGTTCCAGCCTGTTCGGTTGGCTGGCGGCTGGTGGCTGGTGCTGATTTGTTGTGAGAGAAAAGTACCGCTGGCTGGCTGATGGCTGGTGGCTGGTGCTGATTTGTTGTGAGAGAAAATTACTGCTGGCTGGTGACTGATAAGCCAAGCGAACAGCCTGGAAATGCATGTATGTGGACAAACTTTGATTCCTCTCCCTGGAAAAAAAATATTCTTTTCCCTACCAAGCACAAGCATATAATCTCCACATATGGCCCAAGAGTCAAATTTAGTGCATTCCACATGGCCCTAAATGTCAACCAACCAAGTACCCATAATGTTACAACCTACAACACAACCAATATAATTATTCAAAAAACAACACAACCTATACAATACAACAAGGCTTGGCTTTGAAGATTTGTCTTTGAGAACCAGATTGGATCTTGCCTGTACTATACAACAAGGCTTGACTTCGAAGATTTGTCTTCGAGAACCTCACTTTATGGATTTATTATTTCATATAAATTTTGCCAAAAGCGTCCCGTAGTTTTTTCATATTTTCAGCCTGTTTACTCTCCTCCTTTCTTGCTTGATGTGCAGGAGTACATCAAAATTTGCATGTGCTCAGTTCCCTTTGTTGGAATTGTTATTGCTGAATTCATGTTCAGCATGTTCGGTTGGCTGGCGGCTGGTGGCTGGTGCTGATTTGTTGTGAGAGAAAAGTACCGCTGGCTGGCTGATGGCTGGTGGCTGGTGCTGATTTGTTGTGAGAGAAAATTACTGCTGGCTGGTGACTGATAAGCCAAGCGAACAGCCTGGAAATGCATGTATGTGGACAAACTTTGATTCCTCTCCCTGGAAAAAAAATATTCTTTTCCCTACCAAGCACAAGCATATAATCTCCACATATGGCCCAAGAGTCAAATTTAGTGCATTCCACATGGCCCAAGAGTCAAATTTTGCCTGGAAATTTTGCCAAAAGCGTCCCGTAGTTTTTTCATATTTTCAGCCTGTTTACTCTCCTCCTTTCTTGCTTGATGTGCAGGAGTACATCAAAATTTGCATGTGCTCAGTTCCCTTTGTTGGAATTGTTATTGCTGAATTCATGTTCAGCATGTTCGGTTGGCTGGCGGCTGGTGGCTGGTGCTGATTTGTTGTGAGAGAAAAGTACCGCTGGCTGGCTGATGGCTGGTGGCTGGTGCTGATTTGTTGTGAGAGAAAATTACTGCTGGCTGGTGACTGATAAGCCAAGCGAACAGCCTGGAAATGCATGTATGTGGACAAACTTTGATTCCTCTCCCTGGAAAAAAAATATTCTTTTCCCTACCAAGCACAAGCATATAATCTCCACATATGGCCCAAGAGTCAAATTTAGTGCATTCCACATGGCCCTAAATGTCAACCAACCAAGTACCCATAATGTTACAACCTACAACACAACCAATATAATTATTCAAAAAACAACACAACCTATACAATACAACAAGGCTTGGCTTTGAAGATTTGTCTTTGAGAACCAGATTGGATCTTGCCTGTACTATACAACAAGGCTTGACTTCGAAGATTTGTCTTCGAGAACCTCACTTTATGGATTTATTATTTCATATAAATTACTATTCAAAAAATAAATATTTTACGTGAATAATACATTAATTGTTTTTAGTCTTAACGTGAAAGGAACATAAACTAGCAAGGAATTTCTCAATAAAATATAATAAAGCTAAAACTTTCTTCTTAAACCCCAAACGCCAGGAAGAGTCAAACACTGAAAGTAGTGAAATCAAGTTGACAAGAAAGGATTTCGCAAAAATAGAGAATTTAATTGACTATGAGTTATTAAACAAAGCCATTTGAGATGTGCAGCCTTCTTTACAAGGTATATAAACTAGTTGAAAACAAAGTACGTACTTGGTAAACACTCCAACTATCCATAATATACACTAAGATTCAGCTGTGCTTAAAATATGGTCAATTCACATAAAGTTAGCAGCCAAGTATTTCGAAGCAAATGACGTATATACGTCGTAAAAATGCCAAATTAAAACATTATATTCGGGGGACCAGGATGTAAAAGTACCGTGTTAGTTGTTGTGTCAATTTTTTAAGTGAGGATGGACTTCCCTTTCTTGTGCTTCGAAGCATTATTCAATGCCGTTGGGTCGTTAAGTTGAGGAGCTTACACGGCAAGCCTGCTAATCTGGCTAGCTGATGACCCGGCCTTTCCAGCTGAATATTTGCACTTGCAAAGCGTGTTGTGTTGGGAACTTTATATATGCATATATACAGCTAACTAGTTTCACACTTCTCTACAAGCAAGCAAACTTTAACTGTGTGGACGTTTTCTAGAAGGAGCTAATTTGCAACTCGTGGTTAAGAAATTACGGGCCTATTTAGTTCGGTGAGAAAGTTTGCGAAATTTACTGTAGCAATTTTAAAACGAAGATTACGAGGACTAAACATGATCTAATTATAAAACTAATTACCCGGATGGATGGAAAATCGTGAGACAAATCTATTAAGCCTAATTAATCCATCATTAGAGATTATTTACTGTAGCACGACGTTGTCTAATCATGGCCTAATTAGACTCATTAGATTCGTCTCGGGTTTTGTCATTAATCCACTTTTAATACCATTAATTAGTGTCCTAACATTTGACGTGACAGACGAATAGTGAAAAGTTGTGAAACTTTTCTCAACTAAACAGGGCTACAGTGCTCAATGTACATGTCGCATTCGTCACATGCTTTTCAAACACTGACGAATTGTTTAGGGCCTGTTTACTTCGGCCGGCGTTCTGCAGAATGGCCGTGTTCTGCAGAATGGCCGTGTCTCGGTCTGCGTGCACAGAGAGTAAAAAGTGCATTGGAAAGCGCGTAGAATGCATAGTGTTCTCAGAATGCAAAATGGGATGGGAACTAAACACCCCCTTATTTGGTACATCTTGAGCTGATGATACTCCCAAGTGTTTGACGATATGATTAAGAGGCAAGCTGCAGGGCTTAATCTATAGTTGTGCTAACAGTGACGTTGAATTAAGCTGCAGGTTGTCATCAGCACATATATATACAGGTGTATGTGGAGTGTGATACTTGCTTATTTTGCAATGAGAAGGAGTCTTGTCAACATCTGTTCTTTGAGTGTGCAATTGCTTCTCAGATTTGGAAGATAATTGCACATCTCTTACAGTGTCCAGTAGGTGGTAGTTTTGATAATGTTGGAAAGTTTTGGTTGAGCAATAAAAAAATATCTGGTAGTTAATCTCATTAGTTCTGCTGTGCTTTGGTCGATTTGGAAACTAAGAAGCAGCTTATGTTTTCAGAATATTGCTTGGAGAAGCATGAATGACTTGATGGTGAGAGTGCTGGGTTTGGTACAGAATTGGTTAATTCTTGTACCAAACAGCAAGAAGGAGGAGGTACAGATGTTCATGACAGGTTTAAGGAAAATTGCAGAAGAGCCAGAGAGGCTTGCATATCCCAATCAAAATGGGACCCAAGGCTTGTATCCTTTCTGATGGAGCATGGATCAGGGGGGAAGGATGTGAGAGAGATGCCACCAGAACTGGAGACTTGGAGGTTACTTCTTGAAGACCTGGTGGGAGTGTTTCACTGAAGTGGCCCGGCCTGAAGAGAATGCTGAATCATCTGAATAGGATCTGATCGGGTGGGGGTGAGTAGTGGCTGTGCTACTTGCCGGTTTCAGGATCTTTTTAGTTCTCTGTTTAGTTAATGGTAGTTGCGTTTCTGTAATGGCTGGTGCCGAGCTCATGTTGAGCGGGTTGATGAAACCGTGTTGCCTGAGCTGTAAACCGCTGAACGGTCTTGCTTTACAGTTAGACCTTTTTTAATTCCCCCAACTATCTAAAGTCACCAAAAAGTTTTCACACTGACAACCGTGCCCCCTCTCACAGGACACGCTTCCCAATGCAAAATTTTTCACCACTTTTTACCAATTCACTGGAATTAAACACCCCCTTAGTAAGGAGGTGTTTGGATCCTTGTGCTAAAGTTTAGTCCATGTTACATCAAACAGTATGATGGTAATTAGGAGGACTAAACATGACCTAATTATAAAACTAATCACAGAATTCTTGTCTTTTCACGAGACGAATCTATTAAGCCTAATTAATCTATCATTAGCAAATGGTTACTGTAGCACCACATTGTCAAATCATGGACTAATTAGACTTAATAGATCCGTCTCACCATTTAGCCTCCATCTGTGCAATTAGTTTTGTAATTAGTCTACGTTTAATACTCTTAATTAGTAATAAGACATCCGATGTGACAGTCCGTTGGAATCCAAACACCCGCTAAGACGGAGGCTATGGCTCTTTAATTTAAAAAAAAATATACAGGTGTATGGCTTGAACCACCGACCGGAAATTAATGCTTCTCAGGTGCAAGTACCAATCGTATGCATGCGAGTACTGAGGGAGTGTTTAGATGCACCTATTATGCATAGTATTTATGCATTGGGTCGCGTGCACACAGAGAAAAAATAAACTGACACAGTTCTCTAGGTGAAATTTTTTTGCGTTTTAAGGTGAACTAAACAGGACCTGATGCTGCTTTGTAGGAGCAGTTCGTTTCAACTGTCAAGCATAAGTTTAGGAGTGTTTGGTTGGAGAGCTGGAGTGGATTGGGATGAGTCGACGACGTTCCATCATATATGTCTCGTATGTTTATCGTCAAGTTAGCTGCAGACGAATAAATTCTGGCGTTGCATAGGATAGAGTAATTCTAACTGACTGAGACATACATATATAAAAGGTAATAGATTTTTAAAAATAAAAAGGAATTTATGATACTAATAACGATCATATCATGGCATTTGTCATGTATGTATAAGCATGTGCACACTCTTCTCTTTCACCATGTCATCATTTCTTTTCTTTTTAGGTAATAAAGCCGTATGGGCACACACAATCATGCATCACCACGCTCCACACGGCCATGTCCACATGGGTTTTGAAAAATTTTTGCAAAAAAAAATCTTTCTTGCATAGAGTATTAAATGAAGTCTATTTGCAAAACCTCTTCACGGATGAGCGTAACTTTTCGAGACGAATCTAATGAGCCTAATTAATCCATGATTTGCTACAGTAATGCTACAGTAATCATTCTCTAATCGTGCGGTCAAAAGCCTCATTAGATTCGTCTCGCGAATTTACCAGGGGTTGTGGAGGTAGTTTTGTAAACTGACTTTATTTAATATCCCTAATTAGTGGTCAAAGGAGGGTGAAAAAAATTTCACCCTCCATCTAAACACGGAGTTGGCATATCTTCTTTTCTTTCCCCTGTGGTTTGTTGTCTTCTTCTAGCAATATCCTGACTCAAAGGTACTTTTTATCTTTTTTGTTCCTCGTGAACATTTCTCCTCTATGTTTCTCCTAATTCAAAAATAGTTTTGTTACTTTAGACAACCAATGCATATACTTACATGAAAGTATCCACCGTATATACATGCATGCCTGTCTAGCACTATTTTAAAAAAGTTACCTCTCTCGAAATACCAAAGGACTAATTTGTGAAGAAAAAAATGTGAGAGCATATGAGCAGAGAGTGCACCAATTTGAGAGGCTACGGATCGACTCAATTCAGCCTTTTGATGTGGTCTTGACGGCCCAATTGATAGCTCGGATCGACCCAGTCTAGCATTTAGATTATGTTTTCGCGAGCACAAACCATTGCTGCATACAAACACGTGGTGTGACAGGTATATGCAAAGCTACTAATCCAACGTGTTCCATAACAAACATTATCCTAAGCACCAATAATTTGTAACACACTAAAACATAAAGCAAACCCAACTTATTTTTATGACATGCCATATTAACTTACAGCACAACAACATAACTTAGACTACCAAATTGCATAAGAAGGATCCACTCGGAAATAGCTAGTTGCACAACATGATCAAAGTCATTTGTACAGAATTAAGCTGTGTGGATTGGATCACGTCGTCCTATTGAGTTTTGGGTCGACCCTATCTTACTTCAATAGACTCTAGCTCTTTTGTCCCATTTATAATTTGAGTGTGGTCCATATGGCCTATTGACCTTGTTTTTATGGGTCGGGCCAACTACCCAATTGATAACCAAACCCATTCACAACCCTATAAATCGCAACAAATAAAAAGTGAATGGTGACAAACAGCACAAATACACAAACCAACCATGAACAAAATAACTTCTCTTCTTGAAGCAAATGAACTTATACACTTCGTGGGTGATTGAACTTAAAAATGAATTATTACATATTCGTATTTTAATATGATAGTGGCATATTCAAGTAGGAGATCCCTCTGACGTGTTGTTGGGCAAGAGTTTGTCCTATAAACTTCTTGATAGTCAAGGAAAGAGCATTTTTCAGAGCATTTTTCTTGAAGTTTTTAAGGCATACAAAGAGTAACACATTTCTATACTCATCTGCACCTCTCTAAAGTACATGGACATAAAATTTGTAGCAGTCAAGTTGTATGCTTTTGCTCTTCATGTTGGCCCTTTTCACTACCGCTCTCAGTAGCATATACATTATTTTGGTATATTAACCTCGGTGCTTATTTTCTATTAGTAATTTATTCCAAAGTTGAACGTGTTATTGCTCAATTAAGATCATCTCCTATGTATAATGCCTCGCCTCCTGTAGCCCTTTTAATTAGCTCTCTAAACTCTCATCCTCATTGCATACCTCTATACTAACCCTATTTAATGTCATCGACAGAATAATTTCTCCAACAATCCAACTTTTGGCCCAATCTCCAAAACAAGTGTAGGACCCATATTCTCATCTCTCTCTTACGCCACAACCCTATGTCTCTCCATACCTCAACCCCTAACACAACAACCGCATGCTACACTGATGGCCACTGGCCCGCTCTGCCACCGGGTTTGCCGCATGTTCGTCGTTTGGGACCCGCTCTGCTGCGGTGCTCCTCTACCTCTAGCCCGCTTGCCTCAAACACGCCGTCTAGCTCCATCCTCCCCTCCCCCCATGCCCTGTCGCCGCCCACCTCGCCTCCTGCTAGACCACTAGATATTGACAATCCTCTCTGCTCGAGAATCTCACGTGTGGACATACAATCACGCAACATTGTTTTCTACGCGAGATGAGCATTGAGCGATGAAATATTCGCTAGTTCGCTTTTTTCCATCTTTTCTCATTTTTATGTTAACCGATATCAATATCGATATATGACTTTACATATTTTGGTGAAACTCTAACTTACGAGAGAGAACGAATCATGAGGGTTGAGGGGAGTGTGTGACGCGAGAACTCCATAGCTGTTTTCATGCGTGGTGGATATCGATTAGACAGACCCCCGCCGACTCGACTACTGGACTTCCTTCCTTCCCCCGTCTCTCTCTCGCACTCTTCCATTCCTGTTCCTGCCGCGCCTCCGCCCGCCGCCGTTCCGACGAGATCCAGCCATCCCTTCCCCTCCATCCCCACCTCTCGCGTCCCCTTACTCCTCTTCTGGTGCTACGCCGGCGTGGTGCGGAGATCCATCACTGCGCACCTCGGATTGATCTCGTCATCTGTTGTTGGTAAGGAACCCTAGCTCGCCTGCTCGCTTTCCTCCTCGCGATGGATTGCTCCTATCTATTCCTTTCGACGTGACTTGCGAGAGCGTGAGATGAGGGTAGCGCCCGGAATCCATGAATCCCTTCGCCCTCTCACCGATCCGTCCGGCCCCGATGTATTTGTTCGTACCAAAAGGGGAACGGAATCTCTGCCTCTCTTATACGCTTCTGAGGTGTCTTGGCGCAGTAGATGATTGTTTGCAATCTTTGCAGGCGTCGCACATGGCCACCTTCGAGCTCTACAGGAGGTCCACCATCGGCATGTGCCTCACCGAGACGCTCGATGAGATGGTCTCCAGCGGCACCCTCAGCCCGGAGCTCGCCATCCAGGTCCTTGTCCAGTTTGACAAGGTGAAATGCCCATCCCCTTGCCCGTGGATTATGTTATTCCCTTTTGGTGCCTAATCTCCTATGAGGAAATCTGTAACCTTGCTTGCCTGTGCCTCTGTGGATTTCGTTTTTTAGTCTATGACGGATGCTCTGGAGAACCAGGTGAAGAGCAAGGTTAGCATCAAGGTATGTTCATGGCTTCATGCTCTTGTCTATTGCACACAACTTCACTTGTTCCCTTGGGTTGGGAGAGAACAACGAGTTGGCAGCCCCTGTTCCTGTTCATTTAAAAATTGAGTTATAGACTTGTTATGCTGTGACACAATGTTGAAAAAGCTGTTTTTGCCATCCAATCGAATCAATGTAGTGGTTCTCATGCTGTTTTTCTTAATTCCAGAGTCAAGGTCACCGTTAGCATATGACCTTGATTCTGTGTACTGTAGGCAGCAGCAACAACAACAACAACAACATAACCTTTTGTCCCAAGCAAGTTGGGGTAGGCTAGAGATGAAACCCAAAAGAAACAAGGATAAGAGAGACATAAAAAGGCAAAAAAAGACAAAAGGTAGAGTTAGGGAAAAAGAAAAAGATCACGGCTCAGGCACGTTGATTGCTAATCTCCAAGCGCTCCTATCTATAGCTAAATCCCTGGAGATATTCCACTCCTTAAGATCTCTCTTAACCGACTCGTCCCAAGTCAATTTAGGACGTCCTCTACCTCTCTTTACATTATCTATCCGCTTTAAAACCCCACTACGCACTGGCGCCTCAGGAGGCCTCCGTTGGACATGTCCAAACCATCTCAGCCGATGTTGCACCAGTTTCTCCTCGATTGGTGCCACCCCAACCCTATCCCGAATATCTTCATTCCGGACTCTATCCCTTCTAGTGTGCCCGCAAAACCAACGTAATATACGCATCTCTGCTACACTCAGTTGTTGGACATGTCGCCTTTTTGTAGGCCAACATTCGGCACCATATAACATCGCCGGGCGAATCGCCGTCCTATAGAACTTACCTTTTAGCTTTTGTGGCACCCTCTTGTCACAGAGGACGCCAGAAGCCTGACGCCATTTCAGCCAGCCAGCTGAAATCCTATGCCTAACATCTTCATCAATTTCTCCATCCTTTTGTAGTATCGATCCTAAATACCGAAAAGTATCCTTCTTGGCCACCACTTGCCCATCGAGGCTAACGTCTCCATCCTCATGCCTACTCGCGCTGAAATCGCACATCATGTACTCGGTCTTGGTCCTACTAAGTCTAAAGCCTTTCGACTCTAATGTGTGCCTCCATAGCTCTAACTTCCTACTGACCCCTGCCTTACTCAATTGAATTTCACACCACCTCGGCATTTATTGGTTCATTTGCTTCACGATTCTTATGCACATGTGAACTACTTTCTCGTCATGCATAGTTATATCTTCTTGAGGCATCATTAATGTGTTCAATTTTCTAGGTAATTATATACCTATATTGTCTCGTGTTGCAATTAGTCGATTAGATTCTGTGCCCACATTTTATTAAAGAAATGTCTTAAAATTTCCCCTCCACATACTGAGGACTCTACACAGTATTCACTATTGGTAATTTTAAAATTGTGCCTGAAGCCTGCCTTGCTTTTGATGTTCGAGTTCTTGAGAATACTGCACAAATAAGGGAACACTAGGATTTGTAGAAAAGTATAGTGAATGCTGGCAAGGTGTGAATATGACATACATGCACATACACAAGAGCACAATCTCAGTTTACTTAATTGACATCACATCAAAAACCTTGTATGGGAAACATGAACATTTTTTTTTTCTGGTCAGTATAGTAACCAGGACATGGAACCATGCCACCTTGTCCTGGGAACGAGGGGACAATGTCATCCACTCCTTATCAAAACTTTTCTCAAGTAGTGTACCAATTTTGTCAACCCCATCGACCTGGGGACTTGGTTACTATGGTCGGTTTAATCTTCTACAAAATGAAACTTTACCCTGGCAATAGGGTTGGATTTCTTATGTTGTCTAGTCAGATAGCTCACTCTTACATGGCAAGTATAGTGGGACTTTGAATATCCTTTCCCGTGTCCAAATTATGGTTCAACCTGATAGAATGGAGCATGGGTTAACAAAAGGTGGCCGCAAGCCCAGGGGGTCGTGGTTGCCCCAGGTTATGAGTGCGGCCCTTTAGGTGAAGCCAGGGTTTGGGAGTTTTCTTGGTTGGCCCCATAGGGTTCCTTCTTGGCGTAAAAACTGTGGAGTGGTCCTCCCCCACCGGCCGAGGTTTTTTTTAAGAAAAAGTATTTGTTGTTCCTATGAGTTATGTGTTCTTACAGGCTGGCATGGATCGACAAGCTTGAAAATACCAAACATGCTAGGTGTTGTGCAGTGTACACATGATATGGAGGCATCAGAGGTCACAGCGACATGGTTGTCCTTGCAGATCACATGTTGCTGGTGTCCTACTGTGTGAGCCTTTTAGATTTCAGCTGCCGCACCCTCTCTTAATCTGTCCCTGCCCGCCCATGTTTGTAGGATGTCCCAACATTGTAGCAGATTTCATAGGTGTCAACCGTACATTTTAAACATTCCCAAAATGACAAGGATAGGGCCTGTTCAACAATCCTGTTATTTTTTCTGTTCTTGATTGCTGCCTGGCCAAGCTTCAGTCGATGCATGTTGTAGCTTGGGTTGCTCAACTTTCCTGCTTGCAGCAGGGATTGTGATGGATATAATTAGCGATCCTCATATTGATGGCTTAGCTAATCATCCAGGAATCCCAATGCATGGGATCATTCCTGCTGCATGTTGTGTGGTTATACTTGAGTGGATCTTAGAAAACCTCTTTTTTCTTTCCCTTATACCTCCACATTACAAATGCGCCTTTGGTAGGAATTATTGCTGTAGTTCCCTATTGTACATTTGGATGTGGCATTTATGTAGCTGTAATTGGTGGAACTTGAGAAATTGTACAGCACAGCTTTTTTGCCCAAACCATTTTGTCATGTTGGACGTAATCCTGATAACCCTGTGTATAATAAATATCGTCTATAAATATAGTTGTTATGGAGATTACATGAGAGGGTATGATGGTTCTGATGTTTTGATGTTTTCCAGCCTGTAAGGCTGTAACACTGGCAGTTTGCCACAAAATGCCACAGCTCTAGTTTGGACCTGGGGCTTCGCCTCGTTTGGCATGTTTGTCATTGCACTTGTATTTCACTGGCACCTTTTACATTTACTAATGCCTGGTCCCCATGTATTTCCAGGGCCATCTGCACACCTACAGGTTCTGCGACAATGTGTGGACCTTCATCTTGACGGACGCACAGTTCAAGAACGAGGAGACCACCGAGCAGGTGGGCAAGGTGAAGATTGTGGCCTGCGACTCCAAACTGCTGAGCCAATAGATCCCTCGGCTCGTGGTGGGGGTGTGGTTTGTCTGGGCACCACAGCAGCAGTGCTCTCTTGCGCTGCTACTGTACCTGGCTCCTGCCCCCATTTGCATTGCCGTTAGTGATGTATCCTGTATACAATCTGCTGGTGTTATATACCACCAACCATGAGTTATGGTATGGTGTGGCATGGCAGCAAGCAGCTCCAAACCTTTTTGTTTGAGTTGGTAGCGCGTGTAACAATTTTCGTTGGCGCTTAAATTGTGTTGTTGATAATATGGTACTATAATGCAGCAAATGACTTGGAGACAACAGTAGTAGCTAGTTGACATTTATTCTGTGCAGAATCGTCATGCTTTGCTCGCTTACTGAAGTGCAGCACATTTGTTATATTTGGTGCTGTGCGATCCCTTGCTTGTTCAACTGGTTTCTGACTATGGGAGCAATGTAAGCGACGATGATAGAGGGGGAGAAGGTAACCAAACAAGAGAGAGCTTGGCAATCGATCAGCAATGTTTTGCGACAGTTGTTCCGCAAACCCTTGCACATGAGTTCCCTTACATTTCACATGAAAGGAGTATCTGTAACATCTGAAAAGATGTACAGCGCTGCGTTCCATACATGCGGTATTTCATTGCAAATGAGATCCCTTATCCTTCACTTGAAAAGAGTATTTGTACTTCTGAAAAGATGTACAGCACTGCATTCCGTATGTGCGGTTACAGTAAGAGTCCAACAAGGCAGCATTTGTATTTGTTCACCTCACCTGATCGACATGGGTAAGAATGGCACAACTACTCAATGCTGCTGAATTTTACTAGTGGTGTCATCTCTCCCCTCTCTGCTCGGGTGTGAGGCCTCCTTTTCCACAGCTGGGGCAGCTTTTGAGCCCAAACCCTTGACAGTCGAAGCATCTGAAGAGACAAGCACGATAAGGCACATATGACTGACTGATTTCCTCTCAGATCTGATGAACGTATGAACCCCAACAAGATATGCAATAGAATGCAGAGTGAATGGAGAATGGGACCGACTTCCATCTCTCGAAGATGTTGCCGTTCTTCTTGTTCTTGCCAGTACCCTGCATGATCACATCAGCCAGTTTCAGTTTTGCAATGTCAGAGACTTGGAAGGGAAAAACATCAAATCGAACTGAATGACATGTTGAGGAGCAAGTACCTTGCAACCTGGGCACTCTACTGCACCCTTTCCTTTGCATGTCTTGCAACCTGCTGCAAAGACCTGCAATGGAAAAGGGGGTCAAAATGGAAAAATCATTGTCCCCTATCTGACCTTGACCAGAGGTCTCTGAATCTTCCAATCCCGACATATAGGAGCAGAAGTAGAGTTCGTACCATCAGCCTGCTGGCTCCACGATTGGGTGGCATCGTCCTCCTGGCCGCCGTGGGAGTCGCTCGCCATGCGAAGGTACCAATGCTAGTGAACGCTGCTGCCGCTGCACTTGTCCTGCACCTCAAGCCGGTGAGCAAGCTGCTGCTGGCGGTGGCCATGGCAAGCTCCATGGTAATATTATAGACCTCAAGAGCAAGCTCCGATCCTCTTTGGCCTGCCAAGATTATAATACTGTATTCAGTTGGTGCCAACAGATCACACACGCAGATCGAGCAACCTGCACTCGGTCGGCTCCCTGCCTGCTGCTCTCCGCTGGATTAGCTCAATCCTTTGAAGAAAGGCCAAAGGAGGAAAGTGACTGCGAATTTTTTTCCTTCTTTCTTTCTTCCTTCCCAGCTGTCGCTACCACATCCTTTTTTTTTTAATGTCTGGTCCATCGGCCGTGAGGTGCTGTGGCCATATGATGAAGATAGGCTTTGCATGGACTTTTCTGTCTGTTTGGTCCTGATCGTCTATGAAGCATGGCAATGGAGCTTATTAACTGTGGCGGGGGACCAGGGTCCATGAGCCTATTTCAGCTATCTGTCTGGCTAAAGGCGGTTTGCACCGGAGTGATTCCAGATGAAAATTTCCTCCTTCGTTTCGAAGGAATTAGAATCTACTTAATGGAAGGCTATTTATCTTGTAATATGACATTTCACAACTTTTTTAAGTTTAGATATAAGCCTATCATAAATTTATGGGGTGGGAGATGAAAATTGATTCTACAGATCCTCATGCTATGTTTCTAATGTGCAATTTATAGCATACTCTTCGACTCGCTTTCTTATAGTAGAAGTATAGCATATAAGTATCTCTTCCATATGGCCAACAATAATATACAAATATATTTCACATACAACTATATTCAATTCCAACAATCATTGTTGCATGATTTGCACTACGATAGAACTGTTCCCGGCCCAGAGGGGGTGTTTAATTCCCCTAACTTTCCACTTTTTACAAAAAAATTTTCACACTGACAACCGTGCCCTCTCTCACAGAACACGCTTCCCAATGCAAAAAGTTTTCACCACTTTTTCTATTTTTACTGGAATTAAACACCCCCGGAAGGCCAGAAGGGTCCGGAACGTGATGACTGAACGGGACCTAAGGATACGGATAGGAATTACAATTCTATCCTCGGGCATCGTACCCAACACAACAGTGGTTGAGACTTGAGAGTACGGGTATGAAAATCTCACCCGCGAACAGCAGCGGGCATACAATCTCACAGATACCGTAGGGTTACCCGGTCATCCATCTGCGCAGGACAGCCCATCTCAAGGCCCACTAAAAAACCTTGGGCGCCTACCCCTGCGGCCATGCCCAGCCGACTAGCCGAGCCCAAGATCCCCACCTCCCCCGGTCCCCTCAGGCCGTCAGGCGCCGCCATCACGAGTCGCGGCGTGCGCCTCGCCGCCTCCTCCCACCTCCCCTCTCCCCCTCCGGGCGCCCGCCTACGCCCGCGAGGAAGCTCGGCGAGGCCGCCAGCTGACCGGCCCGCCGCCACATCCGGCCGCCGGCCCCTCCAATTCCTGATCTGATGCATACACCAGTAACAATCT